>JALGPY010000002.1:74690820-75890820 GCA_023055425.1 Linanthus parryae
ATTAGTTGGACTAATTACTTAAAAGGATCAAAACACAACCACAATTAAAGTTAGTAGGACTAATTTACAAGGTGGACTAATCCGTGTATGGTCATGATTAATATGGGGCAAATATGTAATTAACGAGGAGTTGTTAACTATTTAAAGGCAATACTAGCTTATTATTCAACAAGAGTCATTATTGTGAGAAATAACAAAGCAAGGAGAGAGACAAGTTGAGGTTCGACCCCTACACGTCCACTGCTAGCGTCGGCCTCCCTGTGGCGTGCGACTCTGTGCTCTTTTTTGCGCGACTCTTCTGCCTTCTTCCTTGCGTAGCTAGCACTAAGATGTGAAGGGGATTCCAACATTCAATCGTAGGTGTGGATACTCGTAGAGACGAAGACACAATTCTTCTTACTGATCACACAAACTAAGGTACACAGTTCGTTTACTTTCATCGTGTTATGAATGCTTTCCTGCGATCCGTGGGGGGCTTTGATCATGATTTATTTATTAATATTCCGCTGCGTTACCTGCATCAAAACCCTCAGTGGTTCAGAGCCACATGTCGTAGCGCATAACATGATATTATGTGTTACTGTTTATCATTTTTACACTGTAATAGTTACTTTTTGCGAAAACATAAATTTTGCATAACGATGAATTTGGCAAATTTCGTTCACATATGATGTGAGTTTTGGGGTTTTTTGAAAAGCTAGAGTTTGGGCACAATTGGGAAAAGGGGTTTTTCTCTACAATCGAGCACACAAGGAAGGAGGAAGTTGTTTGGAAACAACCCCTAGGGTTCGGCCACTAGGTGACCACCCCCCTTCCTTGTGGTGCACGGACCGAGTAGCCTACCCAGGTTCGGACAACCGCCAGTATGACCATGCGGGCTGGTCCAACCGGTCTGGCACGACTCGGGCTGTCCAATGGATTCGGCCAATTTGATTGGTGCGACCCCTTGGACCGTTTTCTCCCTAGAAAATCCCAAATTCAATTAAGATTGACCAAGCGCATTAAAATTGGATTTTTATGTGATTTATCGCATGGTGGATGGATATGGCGTCGTTGTGGATGTTTACTTTTGTGGTTTATTTTGGTTTTGAATGTAATTTAATATAATTAATTTACGGCCTGCGTGTCGTCTTCTCCCTCGCCTGTGAGGTATTTATATTTAGTTTATATGCTAGCTAGAATTGGATAGATAGATTTTAGTCAAGGCATGGTGAAGAAGATCAAAGACTGAAGAAACCACAAGACTTGGAGAACTCACAAGCCTAGGACGTGTGGACTAAAGATGGAGGCACATGGAGATGAACTTGTCACTTTAGGACTTAAAGATATTCTCATTGGCTTGAGAATATCTTAGTCTACGGGGCCTTATCCATACCACGTTTATTTTTCTAATTTATTTATTTATTTATTTATTTATTTATTTATTTATTTATTTATTTATTTATTTATTTATTTATTTATTTATTTATTTTTGGTGTATGGCTGATGCATGCAAAACGTAACAAGATAATAATAAACAAGGTTCATATTTTATTTGGGATTGCCCAATTCAAATAAGTAGATCATGTTGATGGGATCAAAAAAATAATTAATAATGACAAGGAAATCCCTAAAACGATAAATATTGCGTTTTGCCTTCTCTTACTAAAACACTCATCATGATCAGGTCCATTTAATTCGGTCTTTCCAAATCAAGGCGATTTAATTCATCATGGTGTGATGTGGCAGCACAAGCAAGTAATGTGTGGTTGTTGGAGTAAGAGGTATAACGCAACTAGGTTGTTTCAACAAGATTGAAAAACTTAGAGACAAGGCAATTAAGCGTTATCTATGGGATATATAAAGAATAAGGGGTTATTCACCTAATTTAATCTAAATTCGCATAGGATGCAATTGGAAGGTGTTTCTACCTAAATAACAGATCTTTTGGTGACTTCCCAAAGCAGGCTCAAGGAGAAAGTGAAATATGAATCTTGGCACACTAGAAAGTATATGATATTTTCCGCATTAATGGTGAGAGATATTAATCTGAGAAAAATAGTGGGAGCTATATTTAATAATCTAGACATTGTTAAAATTAGTTAATTGTTCAAAATACTAAAATTGCATATTTCTAATTTTTTAAAATTCGAAATGGCAAACAATCAACAAGTATCGAATTCATCCCTATGATCCGTCCTTGAGAATGACAAGTTGTCAGGAACTAATTTTCTAGAATGGTACGGAAACTTGAGAATTATTTTCAAGCCAGAAAAGAAACTGTACATCTTAGACAATCCTATTCCAAAACCACCAGGATAGGATGTTGTTATTGCCTCAACAAGGGAACATCAGAAACATGTGGATGATTCTAATTATGTGACATGTCTCATGCTTTGCACCATGAAATCTGAGCTTCAGAAGCAACATGAGAACATGGAGGTGTACGATACGATCGTACGTTTGAAGCAGCTCTTCCAAGAGCAAGCGAGGCATGAGCATTATGAAGTATCCAAGGCACTGTTCAAGTGTAGTCTGTCAGAGGGGAACCCAGTTGGGCTTCATGTGCTCTGTATGATCGAATACATGGAGAATCTTGAGAGGTTAGGATTCCTGTTCAGTCAAGATTTGGCCACGGATCTCATCCTGTAATATTTGCCGGATAGTTATAGCCAGTTCATCATGAACTAAAACATGAATGAGATCAACAAGCCTCTGCCAGACCTGCTCAATATGTTGAGGATCACTTAACAGAGCATTAACAAAGGCAAATGCAAGGCCATAATGATGGTCAATAGAGGGAAGAGAAAGAGAGTTGCTTCTACCTCCAAAAGAAAATATCAAGAATGAAGGGGTGGTAGAAATACATGATCAATACTCTTGAAAGGGGGAGGGGGTGAATAGAGTATGCAGGCGTTTTGCTAAACTTTGTAGGAATAGTGGTTTCAAAAGATTTGAAAAGAGATCCAAGGCCTTGAAATGAGTTTCAAGCCCTTGGAATAAAACAGTTAGAGTAAAAAGAAGAATAGGTCTATTTCAAGGCCTTGAAATGAGTTTCAAACCCTTGAAATTAAACTGTTTTGAGTGCTGCAAAAAGTTATAAGTGTGTAACTGAAAAGTAAATGCAAAAGATACAAGATATATAGAGTTCAGTCCACTTGGACCTACGTCTCTACATCGGGGATCTTCTCCCTGTAGGATTTTCAACACAATTCTTACTAATCAACAGCTAAGCCCTAGATCTCAAGCACAGAGAGATGCGTTACTCTGTTACAGTTTTTGGTTCTCACTAACCTATCTAGTACCTGCTCTAGCTATCTGATTAACTAAGAATTCTCTATTTTTCCCCTTAAACAAAGTATTATCAAAATGATATACAAATGAAGTTCAGAATAAGAAGAACACAGAAAATGAAACTGCAGTGAGAATGCAGTGTTCTTCTGATGCTTTACATTGAGAGATGAATCTACTTCCTTGATGTTTATCAATATTTAATTGTGTTTATGTCTCTGTGAATTGCTCTATGCTATTGTGTTGTTGTTCTTGTTTCGAATTCCTTCAGCAATTCGCTTTTTAAAGCACTCAATTTGAAAGGAGGGTCACCAGAATCTTCTCAATAAACTTCCCTGAAAATATGCTTCAAATCTTGACTTCTTATAACATCTTCTCCCAACGGCTAGTTGGTCAATATCCCTTGAGATAGTGATTTGAATTTGTTGGAAGTATATAGAGAATCTTTTAAACACAACAGATTGATTTCAGAACCAATCATCAATCAGTTAGCATATCTGCAAACCATAAGTTAGGAAACATGTTCCTGTAAAATAGGTAAGAGAATTCCATGCAATACTGAATAAAACAGATAATGTTAGATCCTGCAAACTGTGTAAAAACACTTTGTCTTTCATCATCAAATAACATCTAATCATGCACAGGGATTTAGGAGTTGAATCAAGTACATAAACTCCCCCTAAGTTCATGCATATAAGGCTCAGTTAGTTTCAAGGCTTTGAAATCTGTTTCAAGGCCTTGAAATAGACTAGCTATTTCAAGTCTTGAACCTGCATTGAACTTAAAATCTTCCCCTTGATGAAAGACAAAACCACAATCATCTTGTCTGTTTGATATTGTGATTCTGCAACTAATACTCATTAGCACATAGCAGAATCAGTCATATAATATCTAATCATATTGCCCAAAAGATCCAAATTATTAAACTGAAAAAGCAAGTAACAGCAAAGTTTTCAGATAATCCTAACTGACCAAAATCAGGTCACTTAAATAGCAAATAAAAACCCAAAATTTCTCCCCCGTTTTGAATTTCATCAAAAAATAATGAGAACATGTTGGATCAATCTTTGGAAAGATTTTAAAAGTAAAGTTATAAAAGTTTAACTTTTCAAGGTTTTGGAAAGGAGTTCAAGGCCTTGAAAAGTAGAAGAAAGAGTAGGAAAGAGTTAAGGTTTAGGGTCATCATCTCCTTGCTACTCTGCATCTTCTTCCTGACTATCTCCCTCATCATCCTGTTCTTCTGCTTGTTGAGCCACATCATCAATGATTGTACTTATTGTCTTGATCACACTGTTGAACAGGAAGGTCAACCCTTCCAAAGCTTTCCTTCCATGTTTCAGTTTCTTCTTTACAAAGGTTCTTTTCTTTGTCAAAGAGGAACTTTTCTTCTGACTCTCTCTTTCAGATTCCATGCTGGATTCTGACTCAACTTCTAGGAGATCTTTCTTCTCGTCATCCCTTCTTAAAACTAAATAGACTTCATAGGAACCTGAGGTTTCATCTGAATCCGAGTCTTGAATGTAGATCTTCTCTTTTCCTTTTCCCTTATAAGTTATTTCAGCATTCTTCTTTGTCTTCTTGGGGCTACCAATCTGAATACCCTTCTGTTTCTCTGGTGCAGACTCCACTGTCTTCTTCTTTTTCTTGCTGGACACCGGGTTCTCATCTTTCTTGGCCTTCTTCTTGGGAGGAGGAGGAGCTATGTATTCTGCAGTAGGGGTTTTTGAACTGGAATCCGCACTAATGGTCTGAATGTCTTCCACATTGGTCTTTCTTTTCTTCTGTGTTGCATCCTTTGAACCACCAGCCATCTTGATTCTGTCTGAGACTCTTCTGGTGCTCATTAGGGTTTGGAGAAGAAGAGAGAGGTAGGATATATACGAAGGAGAGAAAGAAGGAGATAAATAGAAGAGAGTTTCAGTTTGAAAAGGAAACAAAATATTTTCTCTGATCTTTGAAGATCTGATAAATCAATAAGATTCAAAATTGTGTGTGTGCCGTTGGAAATAAAAGATATAATACTATTTTGGCTGAAGAGGGGTTTTTCAGTTTTGAGGGGAAATATTGAGCAATTATAAACAAAGATAACACCCAACATTGAAAGATCTAGAATTATTGACTAACTAACATACAGTCTTATTTTCAAGGCTTTGGAAATGGTTTTAAGGCCTTAAAAAGCTGTAGAATGTAAAGTACATATACTCAAAGCTTTGAAAGGATTTTCAAGTCTTTGAAAATAAATTCAAACCTTTGAAACACATAAAACTTACCTGATTCTCCCCCTAAACCAATGCTTCCTTATTTAGCATACCCAATTCAAATCTTAAGACTGAGAATCTTTCATATGGCAATCGTTTAGTGAAGATGTCTGCAAATTGCAAGTTATTAGAAACAAATTGAAGAACAATATCACCTTTCTCTGCATGATCTTTGATGAAGTGATGTTTAACATCAATATGCTTTGTTCTTGAATGCTGAACGTGATTCTCTGTAATTGATATTGCACTTGTGTTGTCACACTTGATAGGTATATCTCTGAAATCAAATCCAAGATCTCTCATTTGTTGTGCTATCCATAATACTTGTGAATAACAAGCTCCAGCTGCTATGTATTTAGCTTCAGCTGTTGATAGCGCAACTGAGCTTTTGCTTCTTTGAATGCCAGCTGATTAAAGATTATCCAAGAAATTGACAACATCCTAATGTACTCTTTCTATCAACTTTATATCCTGCAAATCACCATCTGAATAGCCACACAAAGAGAATTTAGAATGTTTAGGATACCAAAGCCCAAAGTCTTTGGTACCATTGAGATATATAAATATTCTCTTAAATGCAGTCAAGTGTGATTCTGTAGGATCATCTTGAAATCTAGCAAACATGCACACACTGAACATGATATCTGGTCTAGTAGCTATGAGGTAGAGTAATGATCCAATCATACCTCTTTATTCTTTCACATTCACACTCTTACCAGATTCATCCTTGTCTAAAGAGAGTGTAGAACTCATGGGGGTCTTAATCTCTTTGGACTGAGACATATTGTACTTTCTTAGCAGGTCCTTAGTATACTTGCTTTGATGTAGGAATATGACCTTCTTCATCTGATGAATTTGAAGTCCAAGGAAGAAGTTCAATTCACCCATCAAGCTCATTTCAAATTCCCTGGTCATAAGACTTAAGAATTCCTTGCACAGAAGATCATTAGTAGCTCGAAATAGAATATAATCAACATAAATTTGAACTACAAGCATATATTTCTCTTGAGTCTTTATGGAAAGGGTCTTGTCTACTAATCCTCGCTTGAAATCATTTTCAAGTTGTCAATCTTTCTTACCAAGCTCTTGGAGCTTGTTTCAAATCATAAAGAGCTTTGTCAAGTTTGTAAACATGATCTGGAAGCTTTTCATTTTCAAAACCTGGAGGTTGTGGAACATAAACTTCTTCTTGCAGATAGCCATTTAGAAACACACTTTTCACATCCATTTGAAATAGTTTCATGTTTTTCTGAGATGCAAAAGCAAGTAGAATTCTAGTTGCTTCTAAGCTGGCAACAGGAGCAACATTTTCTTCATAATCAATACCTTCTTCTTGATTGTAGCCTTGAGCTACCAATCTAGCTTTGTTCATGATTACTTTTCCATTCTCATCTAACTTGTTTCTTAACACCCATCTGGTGCCAATGATAGACTGATTTCTTGATGGAGGAACTAGATTCCTGACTTTGTTCCTTTCAAACTCATTGAGTTCACTTTGCATTGCTATAATCCAGTCTGCTTCTTGTAATGCTTCCTTCACATTTTTAGGCTCTACAAGAGAAATAAAAGCATTAAAAGCACAAAGATTCTTCAACTGTGATCTGGTTTGCGTACCAGTGGTTGGATCAGAAATAATATTATCAGCAGGATGAGATGAGAGATATTTGAATCTCTCTCTTGGTGTCCATGGTTCAGGCTCTCCAGTTTGCTTCTCAAGGCTCTGAGAACCTTAAGTAGTAGCTTGCTTTGTTGTCTTATCTGGAGATTCAGTTTCAAGGATTTGAGTTTCAAGGCCCTGAAATTGCCTGTCTTGTTGCTGTGACATTTTCTTGGATCCTTTTGAGGATTCTTCTTCAGTATCTGAATCATGCTTGTTCAGATTGAGATCTTCAAAGCCATCACTCAAAGAACCATCATAGCTTTCATAAAAAATAACATGAATGATTTCTTCAACAAGATTGGTTCTCTTATTATAAACTCTATAGGCTTTGCTGTCTGTGACTAGCCAAGAAAAATACCTTCATCACTTCTTGCATCAAACTTACCAAGATTGTCCTTACCATTATTGTGGAAAAAAAGTACAACCAAATGGTTTGAAGTAATAAATGTTTGGCTTTCTTCCTTTGACCAGCTCATAGGGGGTCTTTTTCAGAATAGGTCTGATCAAGCACCTTCTAAGAATATAGTTTGCTGTATTCACAGCTTCTGCCCAATAATACTTTGGCAACTTGTTTTCCAAAAGCATTGTTCTTGACATGTTTTCAAGAGTCCTGTTCTTACTTTCAACTACTCCATTCTGTTGAGGAGTTCTAGGAGCAGAAAAGTTGTGTGAGATGCCATGCTTAGAACATAATACATCAAACTCAAGTTGATCAAACTCTCTACCATGATCACTCCTTATGGAAGCAATAGGTAGGTTTTTCAATGTTTGAAGTTCTCTACAAAGTTTTGAAATTCAGTAAGAGCTTCAGACTTTTCTTTAAGAAACATTACCCAAGTATATCTAGAGAAATCATCTACAATAACAAGCATGTACTTCTTACCCTTTGGAGTTGGAGTTCTCATAGGACCACAAAGATCCATATGCAGTAGTTCAATGGGTCTAGTATTACTTACAAAGTTCTTTGGCTTGAATGAACGTATAGTTTGCTTGCCTTGGGCACATGCTTTGCATACTTCGTCATCTCTGAACTTGATAGAGGGTATAACTCTTACTAAGTTCTTGGAAACTAACTTGTTAAAGGTATGAAAGCTAATATGTCCCAACTTTCTGTGGCAAAGCTTTGAATCTTCTTTCAAGGCCTTGAGACACTTCAAGTTTTCACCTGCATCTTTGTTAGTTTGAAAATTATAAACATTGTTTGATCTAGAGGCTGTGAGGATGCAATTCCCAGATTTCTCATTCTGCACCACACATTTATCTTTATCAAAGATAACCTTGTTATCATTGTCACAAAGTTGAGATACACTAAGTAGATTAAATTTCAAGCCATCAACTAGATATACACCAGAATAGAATTTTCAGAATTTGTACCAACTTTACCAATACCAAGAATGTTGCATTTTCCTTTTTCACGAAGTGTAATTGATTCTTATGATTGCTCTTTCAGTTATGAGAATAGAAATCTCTTTCCACTCATTTGTCTTGAGCAACCACTGTCCATAAACCATTTTTTCTCTTTGATCTTGGTGACACCCTGCAAACACCATTCACTGCCTTACCCAGCTGTTAGACCAAGTCCTGAATTTAGTTTCATATTCAGGGTCAACCATGTTAGGTGGTCTAACCCCTTTAGGAATCCAAATCTGTCTAACTTGTCCTTTGAGTTGGAAGGGAAAAGTGTTCCTCATTATATGAGGGTCTCTTCTTCTAAAAGGACAAGTCATCTTAACATGACCAATCTTATTGCAGTAATAGCACTTAGGAGATGTTCTTCTTCTAGCTTTCACAAATCTGATACTGTTCTTCTTTGGAAAATTTGGATTGTATTCAATACCAATTTTGTGAACAGACTTCAAGCTACCTCCAAAAATCAAGTTCAAGTTGTGTTCTGAGCCTGCAAGTTTTGCTTTGACCATTTCAGATTCTTGAAGTTTCTCAGTGAGAGTAGTCTTTTGTTTATCCAATTCATCAACTTGATGTCTTAGATTAACAATGCTGTCACTCAAGCGAGAGTTCTCAGTGACTACTTCCTTGACTTGTGTTTTTAAGGCTTTGAAACTGATTTTCAAGGCCTTGAAATCACTGTTCGTTTTCTTCGAGAGATTTCATGTAAATTTTCTTTTGCTTGCTCATTAACTTTTTCTTTCAAAGCTCTAATTTCTTTCAGATGGTCCTCTTCATTTAAAAGAATTGTTCTGAGATAATCAGAGAGGGCTTCTGTTGGTTTTGAAATCAAGCAGTTTACCATTACCTCAATGTTCTCTTCAGAACATTCATCATGCTTGGACATAAAACATAGGTTGGCATGTTCTTCTTCAGATTCAGAGTCACTTGATGTGTCTGAATCACTCCATGAAGCTATCATAACTTTCTTTCTTCTATCATGATCTTTCTTCTGAAAGTTCTTGCTCTTTTTGTGTGGGCAATCTCTGATCAAGTGTCCTGCATCACCACACTCAAACCAATTCATTACTTTAGGCTTATTAACATGTGAAGAAGATTTACCTTTGTATTATTTTCTACTGGAAGATATATTTCTATCTCTGTTGAAGTCCTTGTTTCCAAAGCTTTTCTTCATTTCAAGAGTTATGGCCAAGGCTTTAGAAATCAAAGCAATTGGATCTTCATCATCATCCTCAGTTTCAAGGATTTGAAATGTCTCATTATCCTTATCCTTGAGAGCAAAGTTCTTGAAACCTTCTGGTAGTTCTCCATCAACTTCACTCATGGATATCTCATGTGTAAGGAGCTTCCCTTGCAGGTCATCAAGTTGGAGTGATGAGAGATCTTGAGCTTCCTCAATAGTAGTAGTCTTTGGTTCCCATTTTTCCTTTGGGAGACTTATTAGAATCTTCCTCACCTTTTCTTCATTGGAATTATGTTTTCTCAAAGAATCAAGGTTATTGACAATGTCAGTGAATCTTTTGAACATGTCTCTGATTGACTCATCTCCATTCATCTTGAATAGCTCATATTGCCTGAGATATATGTTGATCTTGGTTTGCTTGACTTGGCTGGTTCCTTCAACTGTTACCACAAGCTTATCCCATATCTCCTTGGCAGTCTTGCAGCTTGATATCCTATAAAATTCATCTGCACTCAAAGTGTAGGGTTTTGATTCATGGATTGCACAACGGAAGCATAAACAAATATAAAACCATGCAAAACCCTCCAAGGATCACAAGTCAAGAGACATAACGATGGTAAGGGTTAGAAATCATAAACACACCTTTGGGTTCTCCTTGATGACTTCAAACGTGAATAGTGTCACGTCTCTACGGTTGATCCACGCCTAGAGGTGAGATCTAGATCCTCCAAATCCATGTGCTAGCTAGGAAGAATGGAGGAGGAAGAAGGAATCGCCAACAATGGAGTGCCAAGAGGTGGGGCGGCTCCCTTTAGGCCGACGGGTAGGGGGCGGCAATCCCTAAGGGGGTTCGGCCCTCTATGGGACTTGCTCTCTCCTTGCTTTGTTCTCTCCTTACTTCTATCAAATAGATGGGGGGGGGGGTGTGTAGAGAGAAAAATAAGCTAGGAGTGTTCTTTATATAGTCCAACAACTCCTTGTCCTACTACATAAAGAACCCCTCATAATCCTACTCAAGTTCGGATTAGTCCCTTTTGCAAAAATAGTCCTTATCATGTCAATACATGGATTAGTTCTATTTGCAAATAAATCCTAATCATGTCTCTACATGAATTAGGCCACCTTGGCAAATCCTAATCATGTCTATACATGGATTAGTCCAACTTGCATATTAGTCCTACTAAGTTAGCAAGTTGTTGCGATTTGATCCTTTTGATTAATTAATCATATTAATTAATTAATTCCCATGTCTAGTTCACCCCTATATGGCGTGTGACCCCATAGGTTCTATTTAGTTGGTAGTAACTATTTACTAATATGGAGCGGCCTCTAGCAAGACATCCATTCTAGCCAACAAATAGAATAGTCATCATGACAAACCTTGTGCAAGTAATTGTCTCATCCCTTTGTCCCAATATCCGGATTGGACACGAGACATACAAGTCACACTCGTATATCCAATCCATAGTTTCTCGATCCTGGGAATAGCCTTATTCGTGCAAATAACATCAATATCCCATATTGATTTATTTGAGTCTGGCCAGACATTTTATAAGCACTATCCCTCGAGTGGCCTAGGATATTTGCTCCCGTTATGTGGGAGGGACAAATTCTATCTACGTCCACTACGATCTCTAAGCTTGCTTCTTATTGTATCCAGTACACGCCTTTATAACTACCCAGTTATGGTGTAGCGTTTAACGCTACCAAGATCACAATAATCCACAACTAGAATATCTAGTGACTTCAAGTCTAAGGATGACAATACCGTTGCACCGCGAGAAGCGCTTGTGACTTAACATAACGTGTATGTAGCCTTCTCGGAGATGGGTCAATCCAATATGCCATTACTCCTAATGCATACCCATGTGTTGGATCATAATATCTCCATATCAATCCAACCCCATACTAGTCTATAGATGATTGTCCTATTAATCATTATAATTGACTAGGGATATTTAAGAATATAACACTTATATTCTAAGGACTTCATTCATGTTAACATACCTCTATATCGATAACATAATGAATCGTAAGTCCATAAATGTCACAATTAATTGATTGCCTCTAGGGCACAATTCCAACAGTCTCCCACTTGCACTAGAGTCAATCTCCTGCATTATATGCCTATTGATCTATAGCGGCCCTCCACACTTCCGTTGCGTAGGGGCGAGACATCTGTTGGTACCTTGCAAATATTCACATCTCCTCTATCAACAATTTGATTGAGATTGAATATTCTGAGTAAATGCATCTTATGTATTAGTTTACTCAGTCCTCTATGTTAGAATCAGTGACTGAATCTTGCCTCGAACCTTTCCGGCTCACAGTCGCTCCCACTAGGGCAAAACACAAAACTCGACTTTTTAATCTGAAATCTTCTTTGTTAGATTTGAAGTTCGCATCACTGTAACCCCTTACAGCAAACTCTTCATATTATCTATTTATCAATAATTCATCCTTAGTGCTTCTCAAGTACTAAAGGATAATCTTGATATATTATCCAGTGACTCTCACCCAGATATGACTGGTATCTTTGTGTCATGCTTTATGACACGTCTGGCCTAGTACATCTCATGGCGTATCTCGTGAATCTAATTCATACGGTCCATTCCCAATCTAATTGGTAAGACAATTAGCCTTCCAAAGACTAATTCCATGTGACATGGGTAAGAATCAATATTCTTTTCACGTTGAACCATTTCAACACCTTTGTCAATTTATGTACTATGACCTAAGCTATACAACCATCTTGATCTACCTCAATAGATCTTCACAAGTTGCTTCGCTTAAGTCTACCATTAGAAAGTCAACTCCCTAGTCAATCTACGTAAGACTGCCAAGTAGGGGCAACATTCCCAATGATTAAGTATGTCTCCACATATAAGACCAGAAAAATAACTGTGCTCCCACTAACCTTCTTGTAAACACAAGTATCATCTTCAATTTTGATGGAACCAAACCCCTTTGATTGCATCATCAATTCGAAGATTCCAACTCCTAGAAGCTTGATTCAATCTATAGACAGATTGCTACAAGCAAGATACGAATGGATTTAAGCATCACAACTGGGAAAGATTTCGTCATAGTCTATACTATGAACTCACATGAAATCCCTTTCCTGCCAGTTTTCCCTTATAGGTAATCATATTACCATCCATGTTGGTTTCCTCATAACCCACTTGCACCTTTTAGGTGGTTCCAACAAGGTCCATACTTCATTGGTATACATGGATTCCATTTTGTATCCCATGGCTCCTAGCCATTTCTGAGAGTATGGCCCACACGTGGCCATCTCATAGGTTGTAGGCTCATCTCGATGAGCAATATATCGCGGGTTATGACAAATCCTTATTTCTCTAGTCCCTCGATATATCCTACCTTACCTATGAGGTTCTTGTGTTATCTGAGTAGGTTGCTCCACAACACCTTGTGATCCTACTCATGTTCCATCAAACGGATCAATGTTCTATTGTGGTTCTTGAAATTTTCAAGTTCTACTGTCCTCCCACTGTTTCTCTTAGAGACAATCTCTACGTAGAAACACTGTAGTTCGAGCAACAAACAGTTTGTTCTCGATTGGGTTGTAGAAATAATATCCTTTTCAGGATATCCCACAAAAAAATTATCCGACTTGGGTTCAAGTTTATTTTGTAAACTCTTTTTCATAAACTTCATAACCCTAAATCTTTATGAATGACATACTAGGACACTTCCTAGTCCATATCTCATATGGCTTTATTCATATCCCGTTTTTGATGGAACAAGGTTAAGGGCGAAATTTGCTGTAATTAGAACATTGTCCCAAAAGTAAACTGGAAGTTCTGTTTGACTCATCATGGACCGAACCATGTCCTACAAGGTCCGAACTCTCCTCTTAGACATGTCATACCCATGTGGCGTGCTAAGTGGAGCGAGTTTTGGATCATATCCAATACTCCCATAGATTCTTGTCAAACTCTTGGCTCAAGTACTTTCTTCTATGATCCAATCGTAGAGTCTAAATACTTTTGCCAAGTTGGTTCTCTACTTCATTCCTGAATTCTTTGAACAATTCAAAGGATTCTGACTTGTTTCTTCATAAGATACACAAATCCATATTTACCTGATCCTATCAGTAAATATGATGAAGTATTGAAAACCCATCTTCAGCATCTATGCTTAGCGGCCTTCACACATCAATATGTATGATTCCTAAAAGATCATATCTTTGCCTAATAAGTCTTACATGTCTCATATGATTCAATAATCAAATGAGTTCCAGAAATCCATCCTCATGGAGTTCTAGATATGTATCTCTTATTTATGAGGCCTAAATGATAATGCTAAAGACAAGTGAAGTTCATATCATTATATGCAAACCTCTAGGTATTAATGTTATAGATGAAATTATCATGATCATGGATATAGAATCCATTTAGACAAAATTGCATTACAATAATGCATATCATAATAAATGGAACAACATTTGTCCTTTATTATGATAAGGAGCTTTCTTGTCCAAACAAGAAACTATGATAATTTTCCTACTCATAGCTAGGACATGTTCGTTTTTGTCTAATTCATGAACAATTTCTTAAAGGTAGAATAATTCCTACGGCTTATTCAGCAACCCTTTGCTTCATAGCCCTACGTGTAGGATTATTTCTTCCTTATCCAATTGTCTTCGTCTCTTGAGATCCTCCACATTTCTATAATTGTGAGATCCTCATCTAGTATCATATACTTATGATGATAAGATAGACACATTGATTTCTATAACAAAATACCCATATTGGAATTCATAATTCCTTTATTACTTACTTCCAGGTACTTTGGGTAGCCTCTCTTCCTCTACACCACCTATGGGACACCAAGGCAACTTGGTTTTAGCAACAGGCTTGCTTTATATCCATGGGGTTGGCGCAAACCATTTGCCCTTACCCATGCTGTTAACCATTAACAGTTTTGCCTATACCCTTTTATCAGTGTTTTGTTTAGTGATTTTTCAATCATATTGAGTAAATCAATTTTAAAACAAAACTAATTGCATCCAATGCAATTCTTGGTCCACTTGGGTGAATAACTGTTTATTCTCTATCTCATAGATAATGCCCATTCACTAATGTTTCAATCATATTGAATTAGCTTATTTGCATAACGCAAAGTGGAGCAACACTTCAAACCTCTCATGTCTAGCTCGCTCTTTTGAAAGAGCTTCTTTCAATGTATGATCATATCATACTACTCCATGTTTCTCTTCTTGCTTCCAAAGCTCAGAGTTCATGGCGGCTAGCATGAGGCAAGTCATAACCAAAGAACCATTCTTTGGTGTTCCTTTCATAGGTTTTAGTGTATTTTGGTAGTTGGTAGGAAGAGAACTTTATGTTCTACGAAGTACAACAATTTCTCATTTATTTGAGAACAATTCTCAATTTTATACCAGTCTAGGAAATAGATAGAGTCGCGTTTTTATTTGTTTAATGCCATGGGTATTCAACACAATCGAATTATGCAAGGTTTGTGACGTTTAACTATATTCAACAAGGATTTAAATTGTCAAATATAGCTCCCACTATTTTACTACGGATTAATAACCCTCAAGATATTAATGCGGAAAATATCCTTATATTTTCTAGTGGGCCAAGATCCATGTTTCATCTCCTTATGAGCTTGCTTTGGCAAGTCACCCATAATTTGACTACTTTAGGTAGGAACAATTCCAATTGCATCTCTATGCAACTCTTGGTTCAATTGGGCAAATAACTCCTTATTTATCCATCCGTATGGATAATCCCAATTGGTTGCCTCTAGGTTTCTTAATCATATTAATAGCCCAGTTGTGTTCAACCTCTTATTTAAACAATTGCACATTGTTACGTGCCATCGCATTCCATCATTATGAACCAAGTCGCCATGCTTTGGCACGCACGAACTTGATAAATAATGATGATCATGAGTGTTTAAATAACGAGAAGGCAAGAACACAATATTTGAAATTTGAGGGATTTTAAATTCAATTTTAATTGTTTTTGTTGATCAATATCAACTAATCTATCTATTTGAGTTTGGGCACAACTCCAAATAATAGATCCGGGTTGTCTAATTATCTTATTATCCTAATTGCATGCATCATCCATACACCAACCACACAATAATAAGACAATAAAGTAAACAATCACAAAACAAAAATTAAACGTGATGTGGATATGGCATTTTCTAGACTAAGATAATTCCAAGCCAATGGAATTATCTATGAACCCTAAAACAAACACATCTCCATGCGTCTTGATCTTTTGGTCCATCCTTCGTAGTCATGTGGAATGCTCCATGCTCCATGCTCCATCTTTTGTGGCTTCTTTGGCTTTGGGCTTCTTTTCTTCAATCTTGGCTAACAATCTACTTTATCTAGCACTAGCTAACTTCTATACTAAATAAAATAAATCTCACAAGTTGAGAAAAAAATGGCACGCAGGCCATAAAACCCTAATTATTTATTACAATTAATTGATCAGCTCGCAGTCCGTACAACCAAACCACAAAATTAAACATCCACATCAAACCACATCCTAAGGCCATATCCAATCACCATGCGGTTGCACATAAACAGTTAAAATCCAATTTTAACGCGCTTGGTCAATTTTAATTGATTTTAGGATTTCTAGGGTTAAAACGGTCCATGGGCCCAACAGTCAAATTGCCCGGGCCCAAAAAGATGAACCACAAGGCCCTAGGGCCGGCCCGACCCATAACCCACGCGGCTAGGCCGCGGGCTAGGGCCGCCCGGCCCGTAGTGCGGCCAAACTTGGGCGGCAAGCATGAGGGGCGGTCCCCTAGGGGGGCCGAACAAAACAACTCCCTTGCTTGGTGCCCAAGTTTGGTTGTTTCCTTGTTTTGGGAGAACTCCTTCTTCCCCAAGGATGCCCAAACCCTAGATCTAAGATCCTAAAATTTCTCAAACTCACCAATTCATGCATCCAATTCAAAAATTAGATCTTGTTATGATTAATTATTGATAAATTTCATCCCATGCTTGATTTGTCTTGTTTTACGCAATAAACAATCAATTTAAGGTGTAAAACAACCAAAACGTAACACACTAACCACGTTTATGCTCTACGACCTGTGGCTCTAATACCACTGTAGGGTTTTGATTCATGGATTGCACAACGGAAGCATAAACAAATATAAAACCATGCAAAACCCTCCAAGGATCACAAGTCAAGAGACATAACGATGGTAAGGGTTAGAAATCATAAACACACCTTTGGGTTCTCCTTGATGACTTCAAACGCGAATAGTGTCACGTCTCTACGGTTGATCCACGCCTAGAGGTGAGATCTAGATCCTCCAAATCCATGTGCTAGCTAGGAAGAATGGAGGAGGAAGAAGGAATCGCCAACAATGGAGTGCCAAGAGGTGGGGCGGCTCCCTTTAGGCCGACGGGTAGGGGGCGGCAATCCCTAAGGGGGTTCGGCCCTCTATGGGACTTGCTCTCTCCTTGCTTTGTTCTCTCCTTACTTCTATCAAATAGATGGGGGGGGGGGGTGTGTGTAGAGAGAAAAATAAGCTAGGAGTGTTCTTTATATAGTCCAACAACTCCTTGTCCTACTACATAAAGAACCCCTCATAATCCTACTCAAGTTCGGATTAGTCCCTTTTGCAAAAATAGTCCTTATCATGTCAATACATGGATTAGTTCTATTTGCAAATTAATCCTAATCATGTCTCTACATGAATTAGGCCACCTTGGCAAATCCTAATCATGTCTATACATGGATTAGTCCAACTTGCATATTAATCCTACTAAGTTAGCAAGTTGTTGCGATTTGATCCTTTTAATTAATTAATCATATTAATTAATTAATTCCCATGTCTAGTTCACACCTATATGGCGTGTGACCCCATAGGTTCTATTTAGTTGGTAGTAACTATTTACTAATATGGAGCGGCCTCTAGCAAGACATCCATTCTAGCCAACAAATACAATAGTCATCATGACAAACCTTGTGCAAGTAATTGTCTCATCCCTTTGTCCCAATATCCGGATTGGACACGAGACATACAAGTCACACTCGTATATCCAATCCATAGTTTCTCGATCCTGGGAATAGCCTTATTCGTGCAAATAACATCAATATCCCATATTGATTTATTTGAGTCTGGCCAGACATTTTATAAGCACTATCCCTCGAGTGGCCTAGGATATTTGCTCCCGTTATGTGGGAGGGACAAATTCTATCTACGTCCACTACGATCTCTAAGCTTGCTTCTTATTGTATCCAGTACACGCCTTTATAACTACCCAGTTATGGTGTAGCGTTTAACGCTACCAAGATCACAATAATCCACAACTAGAATATCTAGTGACTTCAAGTCTAAGGATGACAATACCGTTGCACCGCGAGAAGCGCTTGTGACTTAACATAACGTGTATGTAGCCTTCTCGGAGATGGGTCAATCCAATATGCCATTACTCCTAATGCATACCCATGTGTTGGATCATAATATCTCCATATCAATCCAACCCCATACTAGTCTATAGATGATTGTCCTATTAATCATTATAATTGACTAGGGATATTTAAGAATATAACACTTATATTCTAAGGACTTCATTCATGTTAACATATCTCTATATCGATAACATAATGAATCGTAAATCCATAAATGTCACAATTAATTGATTGCCTCTAGGGCACAATTCCAACAGTCTCCCACTTGCACTAGAGTCAATCTCCTGCATTATATGCCTATTGATCTATAGCGGCCCTCCACACTTCCGTTGCGTAGGGGCGAGACATCTGTTGGTACCTTGCAAATATTCACATCTCCTCTATCAACAATTTGATTGAGATTGAATATTCTGAGTAAATGCATCTTATGTATTAGTTTACTCAGTCCTCTATGTTAGAATCAGTGACTGAATCTTGCCTCGAACCTTTCCGGCTCACAGTCGCTCCCACTAGGGCAAAACACAAAACTCGACTTTTTAATCTGAAATCTTCTTTGTTAGATTTGAAGTTCGCATCACTGTAACCCCTAACAGCAAACTCTTCATATTATCTATTTATCAATAATTCATCCTTAGTGCTTCTCAAGTACTAAAGGATAATCTTGATATATTATCCAGTGACTCTCACCCGGATATGACTGGTATCTTTGTGTCATGCTTTATGACACGTCTGGCCTAGTACATCTCATGGCGTATCTCATGAATCTAATTCATACGGTCCATTCCCAATCTAATTGGTAAGACAATTAGCCTTCCAAAGACTAATTCCATGTGACATGGGTAAGAATCAATATTCTTTTCACGTTGAACCATTTCAACACCTTTGTCAATTTATGTACTATGACCTAAGCTATACAACCATCTTGATCTACCTCAATAGATCTTCACAAGTTGCTTCGCTTAAGTCTACCATTAGAAAGTCAACTCCCTAGTCAATCTACGTAAGACTGCCAAGTAGGGGCAACATTCCCAATGATTAAGTATGTCTCCACATATAAGACCAGACAAATAACTGTGCTCCCACTAACCTTCTTGTAAACACAAGTATCATCTTCAATTTTGATGGAACCAAACCCCTTTGATTGCATCATCAATTCGAAGATTCCAACTCCTAGAAGCTTGATTCAATCTATAGACAGATTGCTACAAGCAAGATACGAATGGATTTAAGCATCACAACTGGGAAAGATTTTGTCATAGTCTATACTATGAACTCACATGAAATCCCTTTCCTGCCAGTTTTCCCTTATAGGTAATCATATTACCATCCATGTTGGTTTCCTCATAACCCACTTGCACCTTTTAGGTGGTTCCAACAAGGTCCATACTTCATTGGTATACATGGATTCCATTTTGTATCCCATGGCTCCTAGCCATTTCTGAGAGTATGGCCCACACGTGGCCATCTCATAGGTTGTAGGCTCATCTCGATGAGCAATATATCGCGGGTTATGACAAATCCTTATTTCTCTAGTCCCTCGATATATCCTACCTTACCTATGAGGTTCTTGTGTTATCTGAGTAGGTTGCTCCACAACACCTTGTGATCCTACTCATGTTCCATCAAACGGATCAATGTTCTATTGTGGTTCTTGAAATTTTCAAGTTCTACTGTCCTCCCACTGTTTCTCTTAGAGACAATCTCTACGTAGAAACACTGTAGTTCGAGCAACAAACAGTTTGTTCTCGATTGGGTTGTAGAAATAATATCCTTTTCAGGATATCCCACAAAAAAATTATCCGACTTGGGTTCAAGTTTATTTTGTAAACTCTTTTTCATAAACTTCATAACCCTAAATCTTTATGAATGACATACTAGGACACTTCCTAGTCCATATCTCATATGGCTTTATTCATATCCCGTTTTTGATGGAACAAGGTTAAGGGCGAAATTTGCTGTAATTAGAACATTGTCCCAAAAGTAAACTGGAAGTTCTGTTTGACTCATCATGGACCGAACCATGTCCTACAAGGTCCGAACTCTCCTCTTAGACATGTCATACCCATGTGGCGTGCTAAGTGGAGCGAGTTTTGGATCATATCCAATACTCCCATAGATTCTTGTCAAACTCTTGGCTCAAGTACTTTCTTCTATGATCCAATCGTAGAGTCTAAATACTTTTGCCAAGTTGGTTCTCTACTTCATTCCTGAATTCTTTGAACAATTCAAAGGATTCTGACTTGTTTCTTCATAAGATACACAAATCCATATTTACCTGATCCTATCAGTAAATATGATGAAGTATTGAAAACCCATCTTCAGCATCTATGCTTAGCGGCCTTCACACATCAATATGTATGATTCCTAAAAGATCATATCTTTGCCTAATAAGTCTTACATGTCTCATATGATTCAATAATCAAATGAGTTCCAGAAATCCATCCTCATGGAGTTCTAGATATGTATCTCTTATTTATGAGGCCTAAATGATAATGCTAAAGACAAGTGAAGTTCATATCATTATATGCAAACCTCTAGGTATTAATGTTATAGATGAAATTATCATGATCATGGATATAGAATCCATTTAGACAAAATTGCATTACAATAATGCATATCATAATAAATGGAACAACATTTGTCCTTTATTATGATAAGGAGCTTTCTTGTCCAAACAAGAAACTATGATAATTTTCCTACTCATAGCTAGGACATCTTCGTTTTTGTCTAATTCATGAACAATTTCTTAAAGGTAGAATAATTCCTACGGCTTATTCAGCAACCCTTTGCTTCATAGCCCTACGTGTAGGATTATTTCTTCCTTATCCAATTGTCTTCGTCTCTTGAGATCCTCCACATTTCTATAATTGTGAGATCCTCATCTAGTATCATATACTTATGATGATAAGATAGACACATTGATTTCTATAACAAAATACCCATATTGGAATTCATAATTCCTTTATTACTTACTTCCAGGTACTTTGGGTAGCCTCTCTTCCTCTACACCACCTATGGGACACCAAGGCAACTTGGTTTTAGCAACAGGCTTGCTTTATATCCATGGGGTTGGCGCAAACCATTTGCCCTTACCCATGCTGTTAACCATTAACAGTTTTGCCTATACCCTTTTATCAGTGTTTTGTTTAGTGATTTTTCAATCATATTGAGTAAATCAATTTTAAAACAAAACTAATTGCATCCAATGCAATTCTTGGTCCACTTGGGTGAATAACTGTTTATTCTCTATCTCATAGATAATGCCCATTCACTAATGTTTCAATCATATTGAATTAGCTTATTTGCATAACGCAAAGTGGAGCAACACTTCAAACCTCTCATGTCTAGCTCGCTCTTTTGAAAGAGCTTCTTTCAATGTATGATCATATCATACTACTCCATGTTTCTCTTCTTGCTTCCAAAGCTCAGAGTTCATGGCGGCTAGCATGAGGCAAGTCATAACCAAAGAACCATTCTTTGGTGTTCCTTTCATAGGTTTTAGTGTATTTTGGTAGTTGGTAGGAAGAGAACTTTATGTTCGACGAAGTACAACAATTTCTCATTTATTTGAGAACAATTCTCAATTTTATACCAGTCTAGGAAATAGATAGAGTCGCGTTTTTATTTGTTTAATGCCATGGGTATTCAACACAATCGGATTATGCAAGGTTTGTGACGTTTAACTATATTCAACAAGGATTTAAATTGTCAAATATAGCTCCCACTATTTTACTACGGATTAATAACCCTCAAGATATTAATGCGGAAAATATCCTTATATTTTCTAGTGGGCCAAGATCCATGTTTCATCTCCTTATGAGCTTGCTTTGGCAAGTCACCCATAATTTGACTACTTTAGGTAGGAACAATTCCAATTGCATCTCTATGCAACTCTTGGTTCAATTGGGCAAATAACTCCTTATTTATCCATCCGTATGGATAATCCCAATTGGTTGCCTCTAGGTTTCTTAATCATATTAATAGCCCAGTTGTGTTCAACCTCTTATTTAAACAATTGCACATTGTTACGTGCCATCGCATTCCATCATTATGAACCAAGTCGCCATGCTTTGGCACGCACGAACTTGATAAATAATGATGATCATGAGTGTTTAAATAACGAGAAGGCAAGAACACAATATTTGAAATTTGAGGGATTTTAAATTCAATTTTAATTGTTTTTGTTGATCAATATCAACTAATCTATCTATTTGAGTTTGGGCACAACTCCAAATAATAGATCCGGGTTGTCTAATTATCTTATTATCCTAATTGCATGCATCATCCATACACCAACCACACAATAATAAGACAATAAAGTAAACAACCACAAAACAAAAATTAAACGTGATGTGGATATGGCATTTTCTAGACTAAGATAATTCCAAGCCAATGGAATTATCTATGAACCCTAAAACAAACACATCTCCATGCGTCTTGATCTTTTGGTCCATCCTTCGTAGTCATGTGGAATGCTCCATGCTCCATGCTCCATCTTTTGTGGCTTCTTTGGCTTTGGGCTTCTTTTCTTCAATCTTGGCTAACAATCTACTTTATCTAGCACTAGCTAACTTCTATACTAAATAAAATAAATCTCACAAGTTGAGAAAAAAATGGCACGCAGGCCATAAAACCCTAATTATTTATTACAATTAATTGATCAGCTCGCAGGCCGTAAAACCAAACCACAAAATTAAACATCCACATCAAACCACATCCTAAGGCCATATCCAATCACCATGCGGTTGCACATAAACAGTTAAAATCCAATTTTAACGCGCTTGGTCAATTTTAATTGATTTTAGGATTTCTAGGGTTAAAACGGTCCATGGGCCCAACAGTCAAATTGCCCGGGCCCAAAAAGATGAACCACAAGGCCCTAGGGCCGGCCCGACCCATAACCCACGCGGCTAGGCCGCGGGCTAGGGCCGCCCGGCCCGTAGTGCGGCCAAACTTGGGCGGCAAGCATGAGGGGCGGTCCCCTAGGGGGGCCGAACAAAACAACTCCCTTGCTTGGTGCCCAAGTTTGGTTGTTTCCTTGTTTTGGGAGAACTCCTTCTTCCCCAAGGATGCCCAAACCCTAGATCTAAGATCCTAAAATTTCTCAAACTCACCAATTCATGCATCCAATTCAAAAATTAGATCTTGTTATGATTAATTATTGATAAATTTCATCCCATGCTTGATTTGTCTTGTTTTACGCGATAAACAATCAATTTAAGGTGTAAAACAACCAAAACGTAACACACTAACCACGTTTATGCTCTACGACCTGTGGCTCTGATACCACTGTAGGGTTTTGATTCATGGATTGCACAACGGAAGCATAAACAAATATAAAACCATGCAAAACCCTCCAAGGATCACAAGTCAAGAGACATAACGATGGTAAGGGTTAGAAATCATAAACACACCTTTGGGTTCTCCTTGATGACTTCAAACGCGAATAGTGTCACGTCTCTACGGTTGATCCACGCCTAGAGGTGAGATCTAGATCCTCCAAATCCATGTGCTAGCTAGGAAGAATGGAGGAGGAAGAAGGAATCGCCAACAATGGAGTGCCAAGAGGTGGGGCGGCTCCCTTTAGGCCGACGGGTAGGGGGCGGCAATCCCTAAGGGGGTTCGGCCCTCTATGGGACTTGCTCTCTCCTTGCTTTGTTCTCTCCTTACTTCTATCAAATAGATGGGGGGGTGTGTGTAGAGAGAAAAATAAGCTAGGAGTGTTCTTTATATAGTCCAACAACTCCTTGTCCTACTACATAAAGAACCCCTCATAATCGTACTCAAGTTCGGATTAGTTCCTTTTGCAAAAATAGTCCTTATCATGTCAATACATGGATTATTTCTATTTGCAAATTAATCCTAATCATGTCTCTACATGAATTAGGCCACCTTGGCAAATCCTAATCATGTCTATACATGGATTAGTCCAACTTGCATATTAGTCCTACTAAGTTAGCAAGTTGTTGCGATTTGATCCTTTTAATTAATTAATCATATTAATTAATTAATTCCCATGTCTAGTTCACCCCTATATGGCGTGTGACCCCATAGGTTCTATTTAGTTGGTAGTAACTATTTACTAATATGGAGCGGCCTCTAGCAAGACATCCATTCTAGCCAACAAATAGAATAGTCATCATGACAAACCTTGTGCAAGTAATTGTCTCATCCCTTTGTCCCAATATCCGGATTGGACACGAGACATACAAGTCACACTATATCCAATCCATAGTTTCTCGATCCTGGGAATAGCCTTATTCGTGCAAATAACATCAATATCCCATATTGATTTATTTGAGTCTGGCCAGACATTTTATAAGCACTATCCCTCGAGTGGCCTAGGATATTTGCTCCCGTTATGTGGGAGGGACAAATTCTATCTACGTTCACTACGATCTCTAAGCTTGCTTCTTATTGTATCCAGTACACGCCTTTATAACTACCCAGTTACGGTGTAGCGTTTAACGCTACCAAGATCACAATAATCGACAACTAGAATATCTAGTGACTTCAAGTCTAAGGATGACAATACCGTTGCACCGCGAGAAGCGCTTGTGACTTAACATAACGTGTATGTAGCCTTCTCGGAGATGGGTCAATCCAGTATGCCATTACTCCTAATGCATACCCATGTGTTGGATCATAATATCTCCATATCAATCCAACCCCATACTAGTCTATAGATGATTGTCCTATTAATCATTATAATTGACTAGGGATATTTAAGAATATAACACTTATATTCTAAGGACTTCATTCATGTTAACATATCTCTATATCGATAACATAATGAATCGTAAATCCATAAATGTCACAATTAATTGATTGCCTCTAGGGCACAATTCCAACACAAAGCACAATATAAGAGACTCATAGCTTTATAATTTTTTGAAATTGCTCTAACTCAGATGAAGAAAGAGCGTCTTTCAGATTTGGGAGTTCTAATCCCATCCTTCTTTGTGTAGAAAGTATTTTCTGGATGATAGTCCAGAGTTCCATATCTTGATCAATAATGAACATTTTCATCAAAGCTTTCCAGTGAACAAAATTGTCTCAACATAATAGAGGAGGTCTGTTTGCAGCTCTTCCCCGAGAGAAACAACCGTCACCTACAGTACTCATAATCACAAGATGGTTAAATCTATGCATTGATACAAGCTCTGATACCAATTGAAGCGGTGTACAGTAGGTAGAAATACATGATCAATACTATAGGGGGGGTTGAATAGAGTATGCAGACTTTTTGCTAAACCTTGCAAGAATAGTGGTTTCAAAAGATTTGTAAAGAGATTCAAGGCCTTGAAATGAGTTTCAAGCCCTTGGAATAAAAATGTTAGAGTATACAGAAGTATAAATCTATTTCAAGGCCTTGAAATGAGTTTCAAACCCTTGACATTAAACTGTTTTGAAAGCTGCAAAAAGTTCTAAGTGTGTAACTGAAAGTAAATGCAAGAGAAACAAGATATATAGAATTCAGTTCACTTGGACCTACGTCTCTACCTCATGGATCTTCTCCCTGTAGAATTTTCAACACAATTATTATTAATCAACAGATAAGCCCTAGATCTCAAGCACAGAGAGATGCCTTACTCTGTTACAGCTTGTGGTTCTCACTAAACTATCTAGTACATGCTCTAGCTATCTGATTAACTAATAATTATCTATTGTTCACCTTGAAAAATCCTTGAGAATTAGAACTAGAAGTATTATCAAAATTATATACAAATGAAGTTTAGAATAAGAAGAACACAGAAATGAAACTGCAGTGAGAATGCAGTGTTCTTCTGATGCTTCTGATGCTTTGGATTGAGAGATGAATTTGCTTCCTTGATGTTTATCAATCCTTGATTGTGTTTGTGTCTATGTGAATTGCTCTCTGATACTGTGTTGTTTTTATTGTTTCAAATTCTTTCAGCAAATCTCTTTTTAAAGCACTCAGTTTGAATGGAGGATCACCAAAATCTTCTCAACAAACTTCCCTGAAAAATATGCTTCAAATCTTGAATTCTTGTAACAGCTTCTCCCAACGGCTAGTTGATCAATATCTCTTGGGATACTGATTTGATCTCGTTGGAAGTATATAGAGAAGCTTTTAAACAAAACAGATTGATTTCAGAATCAATCTTCAAGCAGTTACCATATCTGCAAACCATAAGTTAGGTAACAGGTTCCTGTAAAATAGGAAACAAAATTCCCTGCAATACTAAATCAAACAGATAATGTTAGATCCTGCACACTGTGTAAAAACAATTTTTCTTTCATCATCAATTAACATCTAATCACGCACAGGGGTTTAGGAGTTGAATCAAGTACATAAACTCCCCCTAAGTTCATGCATATAAGGCTCAGTCAGTTTCAAGGCTTTGAAAGCTGTTTCAAGGCCTTGAAATAGACTAGCTATTTCAAGTCTTGAACCTGCATTGAACTTACTAATCTCCCCTTTGATGAAAGAAAAAACCACAATCATCTAGTCTATTTGATACTGTGATTCTGCAACAAATACTCATTAGCACATAGCAGAATCAGTCATATAATATCAAATCATAATGTCCAAAAGATCCAACTTATTAAACTGAAAAAACAAGTAACATCAAAGTTTTCTGATAATCCTAACTGACCAAAACCAGTTTGGGGAATCGCACCTTGTTGGACATGGTGCGATCTATGATGTGTCAAGCAGACCTCCCAATATCATTTTGGGGGACATGCTCTATTAACTGCAGCTTTTACCATTAACCGCGTTCTATCCAAATCGGTCATGAAGACACCATATTAGATATGGACTGGGAGGCGTCCCATAGTGTCGTTTATGAAGATTTGGGGTTGCGACGTCTATGTAAAGCGTTTTAAAATAGACAAGCTCGGACCTAAGTCGGATAAGTGTAAGTTTATATCCTAAGGAAAAGAAAGGGTATTATTTCTACAACCAATCGTGAACAAAGTGTTTGTTGCTCTGACTGGTGTATTTCTAGAAAGATAATTTATCTCTAAAGAAGCCAGTGGGAGGACTGTAGATCTTGAAGAAGTTCAAGAACCACAAAATACTGATCCAACAATGGAGCATGAGCAGGAACAACAAGATGTTGTGGAGCAAGTTGTTCAAATAACACAAGAAATCCGTCGGTCGTGTAGGGTACGTCAGGAGCCAGAGAGGTATGGATTTCTCGTGACTGAGCCCGGTGGCGTACTACTCGTGGATGATGAGCCTACTACCAATAAAGAGGCCCTGAAAGGGCTAGAATTTAAGAAGTGGCTTGAAGCCATGAGATTCGAAATGGAGTCCATATATACCAAAAAAGTATGGACTTTGGTGGAACAACACGAAGGGGCTGGGCCCATAGGGTACAAGTGGCCATGTAGTTGCCTACAAAGGTCGATTGGTGGCAAAAGATTCAGACATATTCATGGTATTGACTATGATGAAACCTTTTCCCCAGTCGCGATGAACAAATCTATTCGTATCTTACTTGCTATTGCAGCTTATCACGACTATGAGATTTAGCAAATGGATGTCAAAACACCGTTTCTGTATGGAAACCTCCTAGCGAATGTGTACATGACACAACAAGAGGGATTTGAGGATTCAGAGCATGCCAACAAAGCCTGTAAGTTTCAATGATCCATTTATGGATTGAATCAAGATTCTAGGAGTTGGAATCAATATTTTGATGACGCGGTCAAGGAGTTTGGCTTCATCATGAACGAAGATGAGCCTTGTGTCTACAAGAAGGTTAGTGTGATATCTGTTATGTTTCTGGTCTTGTATGTGGATGACATACCGATAACGCCTTTTTAGGAGCTATATATTATTGTGATTTTCCGCATTATCATGATATATTTGAGCTTAATTGTAGAGAATATTTTGCGTTATATCACTTGATGCTTCATATGTGTGTTATTGTTAGTCAGGGCGTTTCTATGCATATTTAGATGTTATTTTTCAGATATAATCGCTTAGTATGTTTGTTCATGTTTTCTTGACATGAACAGATGCTAATCGGTTGCTATGAGGAAAGGAACGAACTTCGGAAACAATGGGAGATCAAGTGAAACGAAGAGAAGCAAAGTTGGAGGAGCCGGAGTGACCAGGCTTCTTTGATCATATTTGGAGTTCTAAAATTAATTTGGGAGTAATACTGGTGCCAAATTAAAGTAGACTCAAAGAGATTTAAAACGATAAGTCATGGAGCTTAATCGGAGATCGGACGAAGAAGATATGTCCTGGAGAAGTCAGAGAACAAATTCGGGAGCAGTATTTCGACCCGAAATGCCCTGACACTCAAGTCCGATTTTTGGGGCAAAAACGCAAATTTTAAAGTCTCGGGGTGAGTTTTGGCTAAAGGACGACCTAGTGGCCTGAGAGACTCATACACACATGGGCAGGAAGAGAGAGGACGACACAAGGAAGCTCTAGAACGGAGATTCACGCTCATCTTCGTGGGTTGCATCATATGATTCTTCTTCTTCTTCATCTCATGTACTATTTTCTATGGAGAATGTGATTTTTTCAAGATATTTCATGTCAAGCTAAACTCATAGCTAGGTGATTATGGAGAACTGGGGTTTTACTTGATTGATTCTTGGATTCATGGTTTTTCTTCACGTTTAATGCTTAATTTCACTTTTGTTTCTCATCATTCTTCTACTTAAGCTCTTAATTCTTAGCATGTGAGGCTTGATCACCATAACATGTTAGTTATCTAGGAGAGTGTATGAAAGTAACTCAACCCTAGGTTCGTGAAGAGTAGGAAGACATCTTAATATTCTTGAGACTGAGAGGTGAAAGATGAGAGTGATCACTTGAGGATTTGTTTCAGTTGATTATGCTAGATTAATAGCTTTTCAAGGACTGCAAGGTCTTGTAGGTACCGTTAGCATAACAACTAGAGTAGTGTGATTAACAACATTAGGCTGAAAGAATTTGTTTTTTATTACAGTACAGTGTGATACATGATTAAAAAATATGTGTTGCGAGTATAATCTGATATGTTGGAAGAAAAAGTGAAGTGTTGTGAACAGAATTCGAAAATCAATTGAGTACCCTACGGACCCTAAATCATTTAGTTTCTCCATACTCTTAGTACTCTTATTCAATTAATTTCAATTCGTAGTAATTAGAGCCACTTGATTGAGGGTGGCAAACTTATAATCATTCAACCCCTTTTTACTGGTTACCTTGTATCCAAAAGTTGATTAACGATTGGCTAATAGTAGTACAACTTCCGGTTGGTTCGACAACTCGGAGTCCTAAATACTCCAATTTACTACTTGACCGTACACTTGTGCAGTACGCGTAATTTAGGCGCGTCACATACTACTCATTGGAAATGACATTCCTACCTTTCGAAGGCTGACTGTCCTTCCAATAGGATTGAGAAGGAAAGTGTTTCGCAATGAAGGACTTAGGGGATGCAGATTATATACTTGGTATCAAGATCTATAGGATAGATCTAGGAAGTTGCTCCGCCTAAGCCAAAGTACATATATACACAAGGTGTAGAAGCAGTTCAACATGCAAGTATCAAAGAAAGGAATCTTGCCCATGTTGCATGGAGTCACCCTTTCGAAGGCTGACTGTCCTTCCAATCAGATTGATAAGGACCGCATAGTAAGATCCCATACGCGTCGGCTATAGGATCTATCATGCACGCCATGTTGTGTACAGGACCAGATATGTCATACGCGTTGAGTATGGCAAGCAGATACCAGTCCAATCCGGGTGAGAGTCACTGGATTGCTGTCAAAAATATCCTTAAGTACTTGAGAAGAACTAAGGATGCATTCTTGATATTTGGAGGTGATGAATAAATCATTGTAATTGGTTACAATGACGCGAGCTTCCAAACCGATGAGGATGACTACAGATCGCAGTCGGGCGATGTGTGAGTTGGAAGAGTTTCAAGAAGAGACAATTTCTAATTCTACAACTGAAGCTGAGTAAATTGCTGCAGCAGGCGCATCAAAGGAAGCTATTTGGATTAGGAAGTTCATCACTGAGCTTGGTGTGGTTCCTAGAATTGTAGATCCCATTCGGTTGTATTGAAACAACACTGGAGCGATCGCACAAGCCAAGGAACCCATGTCACACAGAAATCCAAACACGTATTTATGAGATTCCATCTTATTCGAGAGATCAGCGATAGATGAGATGTGAAGATATTCAAGATTACAACGGACAATAATCCTTCAGATCCACTTACAAAGACACTTGTTCAGCGCAAGCATGAAGGGCACACTAGATCTGTAGGCATAGGAGATGCACCAGATTGGCTCTAGTGCAAGTGGGAGACTGTTGGAGTAGATTCCATAGAGGCAATCTATATTTAGTATGAACATTGTATTGGCTAGAATATTCATTTATTATTTACGGAGATATTTAATATAATTAAGTCATTAGACTGCATTGTGTTGCTTATCTTAAATATCCCTAGTCCATTATATTGATTGACGGGACGATCACTATAGACTAGTATGTGTGTAGATTGATATGGAGATATCAAGTCTAGAGCATGGGTATGCGTTAGGAGTAATGGCATACTGGATTGACCCACAACGATAAGGGTGCACTAGATTATGTCAATGTCACAAGTTCTTCTCGTAGTGCTAATGGTGTTGTAATCCTTAGACTTCAAGTCACTAGATACTCTAGTTGTGAAATATCATGTTTTGATATTATCAAACGTTACACCGTAACTGGGTAACTATAAAGATAGTAATCGGGCATGATAGGAAAAAGCTGAGAGATGGTAGTGATGTAGAGAGGATTTGTCCCTCCCCCAAAATGGGAGTAAAGATCCATGGCCACTCGAGGGGAAGTGATTATGGAATGTCTGGCCAGACTCGGATAAATCGATATGGGGATATCGATGTTATCTGTATAGATAAGCATATTCTCAGGATCGTGAAACTATGGATTGGATATACGAGTGCGACATTTATGTCTCGTGTCCGATCCGGATATGGAGACAAAGGGATAGACACAACACGGTAACATTGGGCACATTGTTTGTCAGATCACTGACTTTTCTATTAGTTGGGTGGCATAGATGTGTTGCTAGACACCGCTCTATGTTTGTAATTGTTACTACCAATAAGTAGAAACCTATGGGGTCACACACCTTATGGATTAAACTTGATTTGAATATTAGTTAGTTGGACTAATTAATTAAAAGGATCCGAATGCAACCACAATCAAAGTTAGTAGGACTAATATACAAGGTGGACTAATCCTTGTATGGACATGATTAGTATTGGACAAATATATAATTAACAAGGAGCTGTTAACTATATAAAGGAAACCCTAGCTTATTATTTCAACAATAGTCATTATTGTGAGAAATAACAAAGAAAGGAGAGAGACAAGTAGAGGTTTGACCCCTACCCGTCCGCCCCTAGTGTCGTCGGCCTCCCTGTGGCGTGCGACTTTGTGCTATGTTTTGCGTGATTCTTCTGCCTTCTTCTTCGCGCAGCTTGCACTAAGACGTGAAGGGGAATCTAGCATATAATTCTAGGTGTGGATACTCGTAGAGCCGAAGACATAATTCTTCGTAGTGATCACACAAACTAAGGTACACAATTCGTTTACTTTCATCATTTTATGAATGCTTGCCTGCGATCCGTGGAGGGCTTGATCAGGATTTATTTGTTTATATTCCGCTGCGTTACCTGCATCAAAAACCTACACCCTCTCCCATCTTCTTCGTCTCCCTCCTCCTTCTCTGTCCCTCTACCTTCTCATTCTTCGTCCTTCAACAGACGTTTCTAATTTCCTCATTGAAGCCCCTCAAACACTCATTTCCCCGCGAGCTCTGTTTGAATTTGGCAACCATTCTCGATTTCCTCGTTGAAACACCCAAACCCTTATTTATCACTGATGTAAGTCGATCGCCACAGTCTTCATCCTCGACATTTGGAAATTTTTCCCTCACATCGCAGCTTCTTCGTCGAAATCATCTCTTCTGTAGAACGTCTTCGCCGTGAGAAAGCTGCGATTTTTTGAGCTCCTGAGTGGGAGATGTGCTTACGCTACCTTTGCGATCGGAAACTCTAAAGTCGGACTTCAAACGGGAAGACATTTCTCACAATACTTAAAGTAATGCTTCTCACAGTAACTTTGGTCTTCAATTTTCGGGAACAGATCAAGCATCTGGAGGGGTTTTGAACATATCGATTCTACCCCAGTTCTTGTGGCAAAAAATCCAGATCATTTTTCTTCCTCTTCCTCTTCATATTATTTTCTTCTTCTTACAGATCAAAAGGCAGTGGGAAGGTTGGTTGTTGGTGACAGCTTGGATTCGTTGATGGTGGCGATTGTGGTTCCTCAGTTCGATCTAATTGATGTTGCAACTGATGGTATATGACGGTGGTTACTCAACTTGGTCTATCCATAAATAAAAAGGAGTTCATTCTGATGAATTGATTTGTTCTTGGCTAGGTGTTTGCAGGGGCGTCTATGAGGCTTGTTCTTGGTGATGCTGGTCAATTCCAAGCTCAGGTTTTGTTTCCCTTTTATTGAGGAGGGTGCCTTTGGGAGGTTGTTTTATGTTAATGACACTTCTCATATGTGGGTTGTGGGTTGAGGAAGGCAGTGTTTTGGTTGGCTACTTTGATGGCTTTGATCTTGCTAGCTAAACTAGTGGAAGAGAAGTGGTCGTGGTGGTTGTGGTGGTGATGTTGAAGAATGATGGTGATGATGATCCTCTTAGTGTTAGAGGAGACTCCATTTTGGGCTTGAAGTAGAAAAAAGATGGAACCTTTTCTCTGGGTTTCTTTGTTGTGGTGGTGGTGGAGGTAATGGTGAAGAAGAACACCAAGAACATAAACCACAACAAACACAAATAGGGGCAAAATTGTCATAAAGAAGTCGGATTGCACTCCCATTCTAACTAATTGTCACAGAAGGGAGGTATTTGTCCGCCCACCATCCACAGACGGGGGGTAATTGTCTCTGATAGGGGGTATTTATATATTACCAAAAACAATGGGTTATTTGTATTTAACCCATACTCGATGGGTGATTTTGTCTTTCACCCAAATAATAAAGATGAGATGATTCTTTTTTTTTTTTTTTTTTTGATTTTTGTTTTTTGTGTGTTTTTTTTAGGGAATAAAGATGAGATGATTCTTTTAAGGCACTATTTTACTATGTTATTCATAGTGTATTTTTATAAAGTTGCGTAACGTACCATAGGCTTTTCCTTTGTAATTTCTTTTGAAGTTTGTGAGTCATGTTATAGAGTTTATAGAGTTTTTGGGTCACACTGTATATATTTGTGGGATATTTCATAACTTTACATTTGAATATCGCAATTATATAAAACTTGTGTAAGTTGGATTCGAACCCATGATCTCCTCTACCACTTAAGCACCCATTTGCCAGTACCATCTTTTTTAAACAACAAAATATTTATATAAATCTCTTATAAAGGTGAGTTCAACATTGCTCTATCTTATTACAAATATTTAATTGATTGAATTTTCAGGATCAATTACTGGTTCAAATATGTTGGCTGTATATTTTTTTTGATGGAAGGTTGTATTTGAGTAACAAAAACGAGTTTTTTAATGGGTGGCTATAATGAAAAGAAAATAGAAAATACACTGATATAATAAAATACAGAATGAAGATAGAACAGAAAACATGCCCGTCTGATACATGACAATAGACACTGACATTTATTAATGCATACACCAACACAACTTCATTTTATTTAGTAGATAGTAGGGAGAAGATCCATGATTTGGACGTATGCCGAGCTTCTTTTTTCTTTTGATCATTCTGCATTGGTGCGATCATCAACTATCGCCTTATAGAACGCTAGGCCCTTCTTCTCATGCTTTGTGTCGTCGTAGAGGCTGAAATAAAGCTTATCGGCAGATGGATCCACTTCTTCGTCCAACACAAAATTGGCATTCATATAGCCATCTTCAAAGGCGACAAACTGCGAGTTGATGCTTACAGAATAGGTCTTGCCATTTTCACCTAGCTTAGCCTTCACAGAGAGGTTAGCGGTTTCCCAGCCAGCAGCGTTCCCTAGCTTGCCCATGATAAAAGTAATCAAGAAACTCTTCTTGAGGTCGAGTCCACTGGTCTCCACAGCAGCAGCAGCTTCAATCTCAGTTGACGGATTCAGATGCGTGGGCTCACCACTAAAGCACACAAATAGCTTCTTAGTCAAACATACTGAAAATTACCATATTTGTAATGAGAAACGAATGAGATAAATATTTTTGAAGGATAGACTCACGAAGTGTAACCAACGAGCCAGTCACCCTTGACGAAAGTGAAGTCTTTAGCTTTAACTTCAACCTGTGCTCAATATATAACGATGGAGTTTCTTTTATTTCTTTTGTTGATTTCAGAACAATAATCTTACCTTGCTATATATGTGTGATATAATTTGAATACATGAGATAAAAGAAGGAAAATATTACCTGTTTATGGAGCTGCGATGAAGCCATTGGTCTAAGAAACAAGCTAGCAAGCGCACAACTCTTACAAAATTATAATGTTGATCTTGTTGGATATACATCTACATGATAGGCTTGATTTTATAGGTTGGGTAAAGTTATCGAATCCAATTCATCTAACGTGTCTCTGTCCGTTTAGAATTATTCCTGTCCAAAGTGCGTATATTTATGATGCTTTTCTATCTTACCAAAATAAATACATTTTCTGAGCGCTTTAAGCAGATTCCTCATTCTTACTCTGATTTTTTTCCAAGTATATTTCTAGAATTACGCGTAAGCATTATTAACTGCGTCATGATGAATCACCAGCAATTGACAATACGTCTCAATGATTCGATCTCAACGAAACCAAATTTCATTCTTTCAACCCAACAGCAAGCCTTATGCACAACCATCGCCTGGCCGACCAACATGTCCGACAGAAAAGGAATCGGGAAAGCCAGCGCAGCAACAAATTATGTAAAATTGTTCCGAGCCACACATGCGCCACTAGCAGGTACATCCGGGTTAACCTTGGGTAAACCCTTCAGCGGTGGAGACAAGATAACGTATTATGAAAAATAAACAGACAGTAAGGTTATAGTATAGTTAAAATTATAACCATAAAAAACATAATTCACAATGCATCTTTTGATACTTAATTCAAATTTTACATAAACAAATATAACTTAGCAGAGATATATACGTCTCAGTAAAATTAAAATGTGCCTGAAATTATCAAATATAGAAAAAAGTTGAAGATAGGAAAAAGATAAGATGCCTAAGTTGGTGCTCTAAGGATCTGATCTCTTGGCAAAGTTCAATGGGTGCGGAGGAATCTACATTATCGTCTGACAGAGTAAGAGCATCCATAGTAGACTATTCAAATGGAAGTTATTATTAAAATAGCAAGTCAATTTGAACAAGTTCAGTCTCCAGCAGATTATCTAAACCAAGTACTATTTTAGTCTCCTACTTTCATGCTAGCTAGATGTGGCAAGTCAACACATCCTACCTACTTCTGTTTTTTATTTGTTGTTTTAGTTTTAGATATTATTGGTACAACACTATTGGAGCAAATCTACCATATTAAAATGAATAAGTTGAATTTGCACTAAAATTTAGCTAATTTGTAGATTATGCTACTGTGGATGCTCTAAAAATATCGATGTTTCAAATGTTTACTATAAGAGGCCCCGTAGTCATATTGCACGTGATGAAATGTTTTAATGGGTGAAAAGCAGGAATCAAGAAAAATTGCTGTATTCTTTTTTTTTTTTTTGAGAATTAAAAACTATTATATTCTTGTCAACTTCATGAAGCTATAAGGAATATACAAACATACAAATGGGGGTTTGCACATAAATGTGAAAAACTATTGATTTTACTATACAACACCAGATATTGATCTTTCTCATTCCTTCTCTTTCGTGATGCATAATCTTATACATCCAGATAAATATTTTAATGAATTTTGTGATACTGTATCTTCAACTTATCAGGATTAATACAATAACAAAATTTCCCAACGTGCAGAAATAAAATTCTAGAACAAACTTTAGAGAACACAATTATATATTTATTACTACAATGTGAAATACTGTATTGCATCTTCAACTTATCATGCCATTGGAGCGATATCTTTTATTTTATGATTTTGAGAAATTATAATAACGTCGATGACAAATATTGTAATAAAATGAGTACTTTCTCCCTTTTTTATACATAATATAATTTATAGGTATACAAAACGAACATAAAAACTTACAAAACGTTCAATTTGTCTTATGACTCGTGGTTTGTATGGCAAAAGCGTGCCGATTTCAAACAAGTATGCAAGACATACATCAAACTTGCATGGATAAAATTGTCACACTAGGGAGATATTTTACAACTTTTCTATTTTAGAAAGTTCAGTGAATTCTCTTACAACCATATCCATTTCTTCATCTCCCTTTATTTTCATTTCCTTGCACAATTTTGTGGCCTTCCTCCTTATAGTTTCTCCACCTTCCCCCCTCAACACTTCCTTAATTACTCTAGCAACCTCATCTCTTCTAATCTTTCCATTTTGACCCCTCCCAACCTCCAAGCCTACACCAACTTCCTCTACAAATGTTGCATTCACAGGCTGGTCAAGATGCATTGGGAGGGCTATAATTGGAACACCAAAAGAAATCCCTTCAATCACTGAACTCCAACCACAATGGCTCAAGAACCCTCCAACACTACCATGACCTAGAATCTTCACTTGTGGTGCCCAACCCTCTACCACCAATCCCCTCCCTCTCACCCTCTCTAGAAACCCTTGAGGCATGGCATCTTCAACCCTAGTTTCTTCCCCTAGAGAGAACCTAACAACCCATATGAAGTTAACATTGCTTAGCTCAAGTCCATGAGCTATCTCTTCTAGGTCATCCTTGGACAAGAAGTATTCACTCCCAAAGGAAGCAAACACTGTTGAGAATTCTTCCTTCTTGTCAAGCCACTCCATGATATCCTTCTCCTCATGATCTCCAAGAATTGGTTCTTGAACAAGAGTACCAACAGGCACCATCTTCTTATCATGGACAAGTGTGAGGTAATCAATGTACTTCTCTTCAATTGCTCGGGAAGTCTTGATCAAGATCATCTTATACGATTGGTCAATACACTTCTCGATTTTAGCCACGTCACCTGGAGCTTCTGGGTCCTCCTTAACAAGGCGGTCAACGTTGGACTTGTCGTATTCTTTAGTGAAAATGGAGCTAGACGGGAACTCTAAGCTAGGGTTTCGGCGGAGTTTGACGTAGTAAGAAGTGAAAGCTGCCCCAGTAGTTAGGAAGAGAACCGATGGAATGTTGCGCGAGAGAGCCTCCTCGGGAGCCCATGGTTGGAGGAAATCGTAGATGAGCAAGTCCGGTTTCAGCGTGTCTAGAATAGTGTTGAAGCGAGGGCTTGCCATGTCGAAAGCCCTCTTGAGGGTGGGCATGAGATGGGGTGGGAGACCATTTGTTGTGTGGTAGGGAGGAGGGAGGTCGGGGAGTGAAGGGAGATTTAGCTCAACAAACTCAATTGAGTTTGTGTGGTTTTTGTTTTCTTTGATGGAAGTGAGATTGATTGGTGTTGAACAAAGATAGACATGGAAGTTCCTTTTGGAGAGTGATTTGGCTAGCTCTAGGAATGGAGATATGTGACCATGAGCTAGCCATGGCAGCATCAAAACCCTAATATTTCTTGAACCCATTGTGAAATCGCTCCCTATTTTTGCTAAGAAATGTGCAAATATATTGGCATACATATATGTCATGTTGATGAAGATGTGATGAGGTACGTAAACTTGTGATGAGTAAGCTAGAGACCGGCCGAAGAGGTGGACTGCCAGAGAATATTACACGTACGATACGATACATACTAATATATATTTTATTTTCTATTTTTGAAGCGATGATATTTATCTAGAGAGATGTCATCCGATCTCATGATGGATTCACTAGTCAATTTCTGCTCACGTAGGAGCTTTGGTAGTCATCATTTGCCCATTTATGCTTACACAAGATTTTGAACACACACGAGAAAGATATTTTGCAAGTTTGAGGTATAAACTTCTACCTACCGTTATAAGTTTTTTTTAGAGGAAACAAGTTTTCTTTAGGGAAAGACTTCATTTTGTTCAACTGGTGGGTTGAAAGGCCCGAAATTCCCGTTAATTTTGATACTCTTATCTGACAGTGATTAAAGTCCAAGGTCGATACTCTATCGTTGCAGTGTGTTTTCTGTACTATAATCTCCAATTGACTTGGAACAATTCATGCAATCCGTTACCGTATCCTTTCCACAATGTGTCAGATACTCTTGGATACCGTTATACTGTGAACCATTCCCGTTAATTTAAAATCATAGTTATGTAAGGGTGAAATGATATTTGAAACAATCAGATGGTAATATGGGGTGTGAAGAGTAAATGATTCGGGTACTTGATAAAAACATAGGAGTCTTTCGATGTTTTTATATGTAAAGACCAATTCCATTTGTTTATTCTTTTGATTTTTTCCAGCATGCATGGTCCAACATTTTTAGACAACTTATAATTTGAAAGCTATAGAACCAATAAATTATTTCGTGCCTTGTAACCTGAAATATCTCCCTGTCTCGATTCACATTCTGAAAATACACTGTCCGGTGGTCTATCCTTCATTGTTATAAGAGCCGTAGCTCGTATTTCGTGTCTTGGAACCCGAACTTGTACGCGTACAATATACATTGTTTTTCACGCCTTAGTTTTTGTGTGCGAATTACATACCGTTGCGTAGATCTTTTCACAAAACTCCAGAAATACTACTATCTTGTTTGAATCTTCTGAACAAACAGTGAAAGTATGGAAAGTTTCAGAACACATCTATGTTGTTGTCCTCTTCTAATTTCTTCTTTGTTGCAGTCGCAGGTGAAAAAATAATGGTTTTGATTAGAACATAAACTATTTTTTTATTTGATTTCAGAGATCAGATGAGAGATTTGAGTATCGATTTTTTTGTGCTCAATCATACATTCCCGGAGGAAAGAAATGGCTGGTGTTTGTATGCGTTGGACTTTTGAGTCGAATTTATCGATTTTGATTTGAGAATGATATGTTTTTCTTAATAGAATTCAAAGAATAAAATGCAGAAACCAAAGGACAGTGCAAAGAAGGTGATGAACCCTAATTAATCCATACATTCACCAAGAGCCAGATACAGATGATATAGGGGTAATCCAAACGGTAGTAATTCCAGCCGTTGGATTACTTGTACTATTTTGCTAATACAAAAGATAACTAGAGAGTTTGGGAAACATTACAAGACAGTCCCTTTGTAATTCATAAATTGCCACAAGTCTTCTGGTATTTGTAGAGTGGCCCTGAAGTCTTTGTAATCTTTATCATGGTCCTCCTAAGTTGTCCTTCCTTCTGTTTTAGTCCTTCAGTCTTTTACCCTTCCTCAAACTGATGGGGAGTCTTCACCATGAGTTTGTGCTTGAGAGTGTTGAAGTGGTGGATGGTGAGACCCTTTGTGAAAATATCTGCAACCTGTTCCCTGCTAGACACAAAAGAGATTTGAATAAGTTTTCTGACAGCTCTCTCTCTCACAAAGTGATAGTCAATTTCAACATGTTTTGTTCTTGAGTGAAAGATGGGATTTGTTGTCATGGCAATGGCTGATTGACTATCACAATAAATGTGAGGAGTTTGAAAAATAGAGATTTTGAGATCTTTAAAAAGAGTTTGTATCCAAGAAAGCTCAGCAGTTGTGGTGGCCAATGCTCTGTATTCTGCTTCAGCAGAAGATCTAGCAACTGTTGGTTGTTTCTTGGATGACCAGTGAATGGGATTTGTGCCCAGAAAGATAACCAAACCTGAGGTGCTTCTTCTATCTGTGACATTGCCAGCCCAATCAGCATCACTAAATGCTTGGACTGGCAAATGTCCTTGTTGATAGAAGAGCCCATGAGAAATAGTGCCCTGCAAATATCTGAGTACTCTTTTAGCAGCAGTAAGATGAATGTCAGTAGGAGAATGCATGAATTGACACAAATGATTCACAGTGAAACAAATATCAGGTCTAGTGAATGTAAGATATTGAAGAGCTCCTATCAGCTGTCTGAAAACAGTAGCATCATGTAGGGGAGTACCTTCCTGAGAATGATACTTTGCACCTGAGGCCAATGGTGTGGGACAAGGTTTACAAGAGACCATATTGTATCTAACAAGTAAGTCTTTGACATACTTGCTTTGATGAACATATATGCCTTGGCTTGACCTTTTGATTTGTAAACCCAGAAAGTAGGTTAATGGCCCCAAGTTAGTCATATCAAACTCATTGTGCAGCTTTTTGATAAGATAAGTGATGTATCTGTTATCACTACCAGTTAAGATAATATCATCAACATAGAGAAGAAGGAGAGTAATGCCATGAGCAGAGTGTCTCACAAATAAAGATGAATCAGCTCCAGAAGTCACAAATCCAAGAGATTGAATATAGAAGGTAAATCTCTCAAACCAAGCTCTGGGAGCTTGTTTGAGACCATAGATTGATTTTTGCAGTTTACACACATAGTTGGGAAACTGTTTGTGCACAAACCCTTGAGGTTGAGCCATATAAACAGTTTCTCTGAGATTTCCATGCAAAAAGGCATTCTTAACATCTAATTGTTGAAGAGGCCAGTTATAAGTAGCAGCAAGACAAAGTATGATTCTAACAGTTGTATGTTTGATAACAGGGGAGAAAGTTTCATCAAAATCTATGCCAGGGGTTTGGTGAAACCCTTTGGCAACAAGTCTTGCCTTATATCTAGCCACAGATCCATCTGGGTTATATTTTGTTTTGTAAACCCACTTGTTTCCAACAATGTTTGCAAAAGGAGGAGGTTTGACAAGAATCCAAGTTTGTTGTTTGGTTAAGCTAGTAAATTCATCATTCATAGCTTGTTGCCATTTATGATGTTTTACTGCTTCAGAAAAGGTATTTGGATCTTTACTAGAGTGAATCACATTAAAACCTAACTTCTTCTTTTTAAAGATACCTGATTTGCTCCTGGTCTGCATATGATGCCTGGGAATTGTTGGAGAGACAGAAGGTATAGCTTCAGTGTTCATCTCAGAATTGAGTGGATCCTCATTGTCATCACTAACAGTTGCCATCACAGGGCTGGCAATGTCAGCTGTTGAGTAGTGCTGAGGTGCCCTTACAGTGTTGGGACTCCCAGATGTATGCATCTGAGATGCCCTCACAGTACTGGGACTCCCTCCTGTATGCAACCCAGTATTACTTACAGTGTGATCATTGTCAGTTGGTTGCATCTGAGGAACAACATATGGACCAGTAGGAGCATTCATCATAGATGAGTTTAGATTTGAAGAACCATCATGTCTCTCCTCTGAGGGACTAGGCAGACCAGGTCCTGTATCACAAAAAATTGAGGAATCAGTTGGAGTAGATGAAGTAGAAGAAGATAAGGCATATGGAAACAAAGATTCATCAAAGATAACATCTCTACTGATGTAAATTCTATTGCTGCTCCTATCAAGACATAAATAACCTTTGTATTGATTTGCATATCCAATAAAAACACATTGTTTGGTTCTGGGATCAAGTTTAGATGAAGTGTATGGTCTAAGACATGGATAGCAAGCACACCCAAAAGCTTTTAATAAGTCATAGTCAGGTCTTTTGTTGTATAGTAGTTCATATGGAGATTTGTTGTTTGTGTTTTTGCTAGGCATTCTGTTGATGAGATAAACTGCAGTTTCTACAGCATGGAACCACATAAATTTGGGCATAGAAGCATTTTGAAGTAAAGTAATAGCTGTCTCTATAATGTGTCTATGTTTCCTTTCAGCAATGCCATTTTGCTGTGGTGTATGGGGACAAGACTTCTGGTGAGAAATTCCAGAATCAGAAAGAATTTTTTGAAAAATAAAAGAGATATATTCCCCACCACCATCAGACCTTAGAATAGTGATAGCATGACCAAAGAGTTTTTCAACTTGAGATTTAAATTTAGGAAACAACATAGTGATGTCAGATTTATGATGCATGCCAAACAACCAAGTAAATCTAGACATATCATCAATAAAGGTAACATAAAACCTGTAGCCATTCAAAGATTTAACAGAGGCAGGACCCCAAACATCTGAGTGCAATAAGTACAGAGGTCTATCAGCAGTTGTGACAGAAGATTTGTATGGCAACCTAGACATTTTACCTTCCAGACAGTGTTTGCAAACAAAGGAAACATCATTTAAGACAGTATTAGGAAATATTGTTTTTAAGACAGTATCAGTGGGATGCCCTAAACGGACATGCCATAAATGAGACAATGTTCTTTGACCAAGATGAGCTTGAACAGTAGGCTTCACAGAAGACACATTAGCTTGAACTTGATTCTTGACAGAATTCAGCAAATTGGGAGGAATAGAGTGGATGGGGTACAACCCATTTTCACTCTGACCCTGATATAGAAGGAGACCCGTAGCTTTGTCCTGAATTGAGAAATGTTCAGCATCAAATATAAAGGTGCAGTTGTGTTGTAGACAAAGCTTATGAACAGATAATAAATTTGCAGCTAATTGTGGAACTAAAAGAGTGTTATTAAGTTGAAAATTATGTGAAGGAGTAGATAGGTAGACAGTACCAGAATGGGTTATAGGCAGTGATTGACCATTACCAACAGCAACATGGTCAGATCCACCATAGGTCTCAGCATAAGAGAGTTGGCTCATGTCAGTAGCCATATGATTTGTAGCACCAGTGTCTGATAACCAATAGCTTTGTGGCAGTTGAGGAGAGCCATTAGATGTATTAGCAGTGTAGGCAGTCAAAGAAGAGGGAGGTTTCTTTCCTTGGTAAGAATGATCCATTCTGTACCAGCAGTCCAAGGCAGAGTGGTAATCTAAACCACAAATTTGACAGTTAACAACAGGGTTTGGATGCCCTTGACTGTTTCTTTGACCCTGAGAATTAGTAAAGTTACCATTTCCACCTCTGCCTCTATAGTTCCCCCTTCCTCTTGTATTACCAGCTCTTCCCCTCTGATTATCATTCCTACCTCCTCTATAATTATAATTACCACCTCTACCAGAGTAGTCAGGTTGATTGTAATAGTTTGAGTTTTGAAAGTGTCTGCCTCCACGGCCACGACCACCTCTTTGAGAATAATTTTGAGTACCAGTGTTGAGAGAGGCAAAGGCCATATTGAGTTCAGATTGAGATTGTTTTTCAACAAGTTGTTCTTCAGCTTTAAGAAGCACATGAAGTTCTTCAAAGGAAATTGTTTTAGACCGAAAACTAACAGAGGAAGATTGAACACCCAAAGTAGATCTAAAAGAATTGTATTCAGGGGGTAACCCACTAAGCGCATGAATAAGCATATCTTCATCTTCAATAATCACAGAGCAGAGAGCCAATTTATCACGAATAGACTTCAATTTTTGCATGTAGGAGTCAATAGAATCAGATCTTTTCTTGAGAGATTGCAGTTCACCTTTTAATTGAATAATATTTGCCCTAGTCAAAGAGGCGTACCTTCGTTCCAAAAGAGACCAGATAGCAAAAGAGGAAGACTGACCGATAACCTGAAGTAAAGCCTCTTGTGAAAGGGTGGCGTTGATTAGGGTTTGTATACCCTGATCTTGGGCTTGCCATGCAATGAACGCTTCGTTTAGAGAAGACGAGCCATCGGCTGCTGTGATAACTGGATCTGGCGCTGGTAAAGATCCATCGACATATCCAAACATCGATTGAGTTTTGAGAACGGCTGTCATCTGGTGACGCCATAGAACATAGTTGGTATTGTCAAGTTTGTAAGGAACAAGTTGATTGATATGTGAGAGGAGGAATAGATGGTTTGTGGTGGTGGTGGTCATGGTGGTAGTCGGTGATGTAACAGAGAGCATGGACAACGGAGGAAGAAGATTTCAGCAAACAAAATCAGAAACAGATAAATCGAAGGTATATAAACTGTGATGGCAAAACGCTTTGATTGAATCAAATATCTGGAGAAGATAAATGGATCGAGCGATGCTCTGATACCATAATAGAATTCAAAGAATAAAATGCAGAAACCAAAGGACAGTGCAAAGAAGGTGATGAACCCTAATTAATCCATACATTCACCAAGAGCCAGATACAGATGATATAGGGGTAATCCAAACGGTAGTAATTCCAGCCGTTGGATTACTTGTACTATTTTGCTAATACAAAAGATAACTAGAGAGTTTGGGAAACATTACAAGACAGTCCCTTTGTAATTCATAAATTGCCACAAGTCTTCTGGTATTTGTAGAGTGGCCCTGAAGTCTTTGTAATCTTTATCATGGTCCTCCTAAGTTGTCCTTCCTTCTGTTTTAGTCCTTCAGTCTTTTATTTCTAACAAGAATTTGATGATGATTTGGACGGGTTTCTGTTAAGTTAACGGGAAGTGCACATAAACGAAACCACATGAGTTCTTGCACATAAACCCTATTTTGTTTTACAGATTTCTGTTCCAACTGTCCGGCAAGAAAAACCCACCGTGCCAGAAAAACCATACTAGTACTACAAGGAAAAAATCGTATGGCATCGAACGATGCATTAACCTTAACATTCAGATCATTCAAAATTCAAATTCATCCTCAAACCCCAAAACATTGCACCCAACGCCATATCCACTAGTACTACTCAACCTACTCCTCCCATAACAAAGCTGCAGCAAATCCGCCGCCGCCGTCGCGTCCTCCTCCCCCTTCATCCTCATCTTATCCCCTTCTTCCCCACCACCACCTCCTTCACCGCCTCCGCCACCTTCTCCCTCTTAATCCCCCCATTCCTCTCCCCCGCCACCTCCACCACCACCCCAACCTCCTCCAACACCCTCGCATTCACCGCCTCGTCCACCTCAAACGGCACCGCAATCACCAGCACCGCATTCTTCACCGCCTCCATCACCGAGCTCCACCCACACTGACTCACAAACCCGCCCACACTCCGGTGACGGAGGATCACCTCCTGTGGTGGAGCCCATCCCTCCACCACCATTCCTCTGTTTCTCACCCTCTGTAGAAACCCTGTTGGCAGAACTTCTTCAAGTCTGTTTTTTGATTGAATTCCAAGCGCCCATATGAAATTGACGTTGCTGAGTTCCAACCCATGAGCCAATTCTTCGATTTCTTCGTCGGAGGAGACGAAAACGGTTGATTTATCTTCCTCCTGGTCAAGCCAATTGATGATTATTTCAGACCCTTCGTCTTCGCCAGAGCTTTCTTCTGTTAACGGACCAACGGGTACGATCTTCTTCTCGCTCAATACAGAGAGGTAATCTATGTACTTCCCTTCTATCTCCTTCAACGTATTGATCAGAACAACGCTTGAAGACCTCTCAATGCTCTCCAACGACCTCTCTCTGTTCTCCAAGAACTGTGTCATCTTCTCATCCTCGTAATACCTCAAACAGATGGCCGGAAAAGGGAAATCATCATCTGGGTATCCGACGCGGTTGAGGAAAAACGAGCTCACGGCGGCGCTGGTGGTCAGGAACGCCACCGCCGGGATGCTCTGTTCCGGGTTCCGCCGCGATCGCCGCCGCCCAGGGCTGAACAGCGTCGTAAATGAGCAGATTGATACGGGTCGCCCGGATCAATATTAGTTTATTAGGTATTTAATTATAACTGTTATTTATTTTTTAGTTAGCATGTAGAATAGGCCGTAGGGCTAGGTTAGAGTTAGGAGTTTATCTATTTAAGCAGTGTACTCGTTTATTATTCTATCACAGATCGGGCTTGAGGGTTGCCAAGATGAAGGAGAAGCTGGGCTATGACAAGTCGAGGGCGGTTCCGAGGGTTGTGTGACTTGGTAGTAGTTGATGAAGCTGTTGGTGATTGTGGTTCTGGACGAGCTTATAGATGCAACAATGGAGATTGCGGTGCTTGGGAGAGAGGGAGGGATACAGTATCCGACACGTGGGGATGACTAATGACTATCGCTCTGTTTCTTTACTTTCTCCCCCTTGAAAAAAGCTTAAGAATTAAAGAAACTCATTAATTCAGGTGCAAAAACCTGATGTACCCGTCAGTGTGGGTGATGTAAGCACAACAAATTAACATCAGCCACGAAACGTGGGGCATTTTTTGAGGGCATTTTGGGTTTTTTATAATTTAAACTTTGTCAAATAAGAAACTGGGGAGAAAGAAAAGGAACGTACAAAAATAGAAAGGGGAAGAAAGAAAGGGAACGGAGTGGTACTCTTGTCTTAAAAAATAACATCTTTTTCTTCTAGAATATTATGATTCGACTTTTTTATCGTAGTTGCGTCACTTTGACTCGGTGTTTAGATTGCACAAAATTTTTTTTGCAATGTTTTTATGGTGTTGTAGAGTGAACCGGAAAGATTACCGAATTCTAACATCGTCTGGTAATTAAGTCACCGGGTCAAAATGACTTAGAAAAGTCAATCTTAAAGAATTTACTGTGATAAAGAGAGTAACTTGTAAATCCAAACACATCAGCGCATTTTGAATAGACTAGTAAAAGGCGCGCGCAAACAATTATTTCCCATAAAAAATATAATATTGCGTTAAAGTGAAATCTATTGCAACACCACTCCAAAAAAAAAAACTCTTACAACTACAATGCAAATTTGTTATGTCTTGGGATCTCGTATCAACATAGGCGACCAAATACGAAAACCAAATATAACTAATGTTTATTTCAGATATCTATACAACTAATGTTTATGTCTAAATAGTTGTTACAAAAACCATTTCTATTTCATGTTGGGCCAATGCCTTGTTGAGTCGATAGGAAATTATGACTTTAGTTCCACGACGTCAACAAAATTCATGACTGTTTTACGGCTTCTCCAACGGTCTTTTCTTGTAATCCCACCCTCAAGTGATGGGCCTCTCATACGCCAAATAAAAAGGGAAAGTGTTTTCATCTGGGAATGTTAAGATTGCTGCCCTTGATCCTGCACCTCCATAGGACGGCAGTCAACCCCAAATGACCCTACAGTCTCTGTTACCATTCCCATGTTTCAGCATCACTGACATCAGTCACCACCTCAGAAAAATGGTGGCTTCTAAGGGTCACCATTTAGTTTTGCGCGTAGTCCTGCTCTGGGAGATTAGTTCATGGACAACTCAGCCTATGCGCTAGTTTAGACCCAATAGCGACTTTTGGAACGTGACTCTAGTGTAGTCATGTAAACAGGTTGTTATACTACAAGTCTACAACCTACATCAATGAAATTCCAACCATTTATTGAAATAAGTTGAGCAGAGATATTTGAGGGGACAAATATTAGTTCCTTTTCTTTAACCCTGCGCATATGCGCGGGTTGTCATATTAAAGTTTTATTTTGACCTTGAGTCCATTTTATATTACTAGCAAGAAGCACGTGTTTTGCATGCGGGATGTCAACTGTTAAGAGGTGGGAGAATTTTATCTTGATCATCAATGACATGATAAATGATACTAATTGTGTATTTTCTTTAAGGTAGTTATAGATGGTGCTTCATACTACAATGCACAACGCCATAATAAAATAGGCAAAAGTGCAAACATAACACCTTGATTACGTATTTTTTTGTTATGTTCAAAAATAGTAAAACATCACAACTACATAAAAGACCAACACCACATAAGAGAAATGTTTTCACCTCTGCCTCCAACATTTTTTCAGCTCTCCATTTTATTCAGAATCCATTTTGGCCAGAGTGTCAACTACATAATTTGCATCTCTGGTAAATTGTTTGATGGTACCCACACTTTGCATAAAAAAGATTCCATCTTTGATTGATTTGAGTCTGCAATATGTTGGACCATGTCTTATACCTTGCAAAGTGAGGACAGCTTCACCGTTATCACATTCAAATTCATAGTTTCTCAAGTTATTCGGGAGTTTAATTATGATGGCCTTGTAAAAAAAATCCGAAGAAGGCAAGGGACCTTCCTCCGAGTCCTTGATAACACCACTCATTCTTGCAACCTTAATGTTTATCCTTACACTCTCATCCACTTAATCTTGAAAATTTGTTGTTTCTCCTCAATAAAATTATCCACAGTGTCGCAATAACACTTGGTTTTAGTTCCAAGCCATCCAAAGTGTTAGGATTTTTAAGATTGGATAACATCCCGTGTATTCTTAGACCACCAAGAAGAACCAAAGGCAACTTTCTAGATCTGGGATACTTTATTATAATTTACAAACATTTGGTTCGTGTTTTGATAGTTAAAATAGTGCCTAAACTATCATTTTTGTCAGTTTACATCATACAATGCGCTTTTGTTGACAATTCAACTCCATCCAGATCTTTGTTGAAATTTTATAAATTCTAATTTGATACCAACGCGAAAGTAGAATTATGTCTATAAAAACAAGTGTAGACCATCAAATTTCATAATTATATCCCAGATTACCAATAATTTTTCTTGTCATTAACAAAGAATTTCATTAAACACCCCTAAAAAATGCAATCCATGTCTCAACAACTTAAGATTGAGACATGGATTGCACTACATTATTGCACTATCCCAACTGAAGTATGAATAATTTAAGAATGCAACAACATACCATGACCGAACTAAACAAAGTAAATTGGAAGCTACTGCTACACATAAGACATCAACCGTCTTAATCTTTGCTTCGCCCTCTTGCAGATTATCCAAGCACCAATAAGTGTTCATCAGGTTGTTCACTTTATGGCATTGGCTTAAAGAGTCCTAGGGAGAAGCCTTCTTGAGTCGCAGCTGCACTAAATGCATATGATTATATGAAGAAATAAGGCAGGCCAGCTCAAACTACACCAAATGTTTACAAATTAAGAATATGTATACCTTCATAATTCCAAACCATTTAATTATGTCATCTGAAGATCAAATATTCGTCCCTCTTTACCACGATCTACTCTTGACGACAACTGATTTACAAACCGCTATAACCAATTTAAATATACGTGCTTCAAACTGAATTTATATAATTCACAATTATCTCTCGGTGAAGAAAAAAATGAATGACCATATAGTTTGAATAAAAAAACCGACTATATAAGGTTTTCTATACAGGTGAAAAAATGATTATGCCTTCCCCAAATAGAGTACATACATACAACTTTAACAGTGGTGAGAATTTTTTGAACATGACAGTGGTCCTAGATAATAAAGAGAGCAAGATATAAAATCTTCCTCAAGCTAGTACAACCAAAAGTACATGAAACAGTATTTCGCCTCATACTGGTGAAGCGAAGAGATGTTGTCCATTGAATTCATGCGCCAAGGGAAAAAGTACTGAAAATTGAAAACATAGTTCAAAAACTTACATTGGAGCACTATCGCATGAGTTAGACATATGAAGAAGGTGTGGCAGCAAAACCTAAATGTGGACAGTTGAGAAGCAGCAGCTCAGAATCCACCTGATGAGATGAATAGTATGACCAATTATTGTTGACGTGGAGTTAAGAAGATATCAACACAGTCATAAAACGTCCACTTTTTAACTTTACGAACTTGCGGCTTCATTAACATGCGTAGAAATCCATGTTGTGGCACCTTTAATTCTTTTGACTTTTTTTCTTCATTCTTGGCTATCTATTCTATTTAGTACTAGCTAGCATCTAGACTAAATAAATAAATCTCACAAGTTGATAAAAATATACCAGCTCACAGGCTGTAAATCCTAATTAATTATTACATCAAATTGATTAGCTCGCAGGCCGTAAATAAACCACAAAATTTAAACATTTACAACAAACCACATCTAAGGTCATATCCAATCACCATACGAATGCAAATAAACAGTTAAAATCCAATTTGAACGCGCTTAGTCAATTTTAATTGATTTTAAGATTACTAGTTCCAAAACGGTCCAAGAGGCCCAACCTAACAAGTGGCCGAACCCCTTGGAGCCGACTGGGCCGAGCCTAGGCCGGTCAGCCCAACCCGTGGGGTCGGCCGATCCGCCTAGGCCTTCGGCCTCGGTGGCTTGGGCGGCAAGGAAGCCTAGGGGCGGTCCCTAGGGGCCGATCCTCTATGGTAGTTGTTTCCAAAACAACTTCTTCCTTGTTCCCCAAGTCCAAAACGTTTCCAAATTGAAAAGTCATTTCCAATTTGTGCCCAAACCCTAGATCTAAGATCCTAAAATTTCTCAAACTCACTAATTTCATACATTATCATGTAAATTTAGTTCTTGTTTGGTTGAATCACATTCAACTTGCATCTAATATACTTAATTTGTCGTTTTAACGCAATAATTAGCAATTATAGGTGAAAAACAACAAAATTGTAACACATAAACTACGTTATGCTCTACGACCTGTGGCTCTGATACCACTGTAGGGATTTGTAACTGATTACGCAGCGAAAATAATCAATAAAGATCCGCACAAGACCCTCCAAGGATCACATGAAGAGAATTCATAACGATAGTAAATGATTCATAACAAGTACCTTATGGGTCTCCTGTGATGACTTCAAATGCAAATAATGTTGTGTCTCTACGGTTGATCCACGCCTAGCATTGAGATCTAGATCTTCCAACTCCTTGTGCTAGCTAGGAACGATGGAAGAGGAAGAATAAATCACACAATGGAGAACAAAGAGGAGGTTCGGCCTCCTCTTTGTGGCCGACAGGTAGGGGGCGGACCAAGGGGGCGGTCGGCCTCTTTGGTATTGCTCTCTCTCCTTGCTTTCTCTCCTACTCAAGTAATGTTATGAGAATTAAGTTGTGGGTGGGAAGCTTGGAGCATCCTTTATATAGTCCAACAACTCTTTGTTTACTACATAAAGGCCCTCTCCTAATCCTACTCAAGTTCGGATTAGTATCTCTTGCATATTAGTCCGACTAAGTTAGCAAGTTGTTGCACTTTAATCCTTCTAATTAATCAATCATATTAATTAATTCCCAAGTCTAGTTCAATCCATATGGCGTGTGACCCCATATGTTTCTACTTAGTTGGTAGTAACTATTTACTAACATGGAGCGGTGTCTAGCAACACATTCATTCCACCCAACTAATAGAAATAGTCATCCGACATACCTTGTGCAAGTATTGTCTCGTCCCTTTGTCTCTATATCCAGATTGGACACGAGACATACAAGTCACACTCGTATATCTAAACTATAGTTTTGCAATCCTGGGAATAGCCTTATTCGTGCAGATAACATAAATATCCCATATTGATTTATTTGAGTCTGGCCAGACATTCCATAAGCACTATCCCTCGAGTGGTCACATAAAATTGCTCCCACTATGTGGGAGGGACAAATTCTATCCACATCAGTACGATCTCTAAGCTTGCTTCATGTAGAGTCCGATACGCACCTTTATGGCTACTCAGTCACGGTATAGCGTTTGACGCTACCAAAACACAATATTCCGCAACTAGATAATCTAGTGGCTTCAAGTCTAAGGATGACAATACCGTTGTCACCGCAAGAAACACTTGTGACTTTTCATAACTTGTATGTATCCTTCTCGGAGATGGGTCAGTCCAGTATGCCATTACACCTAATGCATACCCATGTGTTGGATCGTGATATCTCTATATCAGTCCAACGCCATACTAGTCTATAGATGATTGTCCGGTTAATTAGTATAATGGACTAGGGATATTTAAGATAAAAAACACAATTATAAATCTAAGGACTTTATTATATTAAATATCTCTATAATTAATACGATGAATATTCTAGCCAATTATTATTCATACTAAACTAGATTGCCTCTAGGGCATCTATTACAACAAATCTGACCAAGGTTTGGATAGAAACAGACAACCTCTCTCTAGCCAGAGAGATGAGAGATGGAAGGAAGGAGAAGATTGAAGACGTTACAGAAGTGAAGAGGCTCATCGAAGAGTGTAGAGTCTTCCTCGGTAATATGGAAGACCACGTGGTTCATCACGTTCCACGCAAGTGGAATCAACCGGCACACCTATTTGCAAAAATGGGAGTGGGTTAATGGAAGCGGTTTCTTGGTTTCATCAAGCGCCGATTTGGGCAGCTGATGTTTTGTATTCGGATTCTTTGGGCTTCCAGCAAGCCCAGTTGTTCTAATCCATGTGATTTCTATCAAAAAATAAATAAATAGAGAACGTCTCTAGGGTTAGAAGAAATGTATAGTAATCCAAAAACTAACGGTTAAAATCATTTTAGGAAAGCATATATGAATTTGAATTGCAATGATAAATTTGGTAAATATTACGTAAAGTTATGGTTAAATATTGATATCGGGATTTTATGTTTGGTAAAAAACAATTATGGACAAAACCCAAGTGGTTGACATAGTGGTGGAGGCTTGGAACTTTAGGGTATATTAGATTTTATGCATGATAAGGGGTTAACTTGTCTCTGAAACTATTTTCCCTGGCGGACTCCATCGGTAGGGTCACAATCAGATGGTGTAATGGCCATCTTAGGGATGCTGTGGCGTTTTAGAAAGCAGTTATGACAGAAACGCCGTGAGAAAACTGTTGCAGAAGTCCACTTAAAACGTTTGCAAGATTCGAAATGACGATATCAGACATGATAGAATTTTATTACAATTAGATATGTAGTTTTTGAGTTTTTTTTAGGTCATAGATAAAAACGTCTATTAATAAAATTATCGAAAACCATGTCCGAATAAAACAATTCTTTCCGTGCTTCTCAAAAATTGTTGTGGGAAAACAATTGCTATCAGATAAATAACAATTTATCAAAACACTTCATAAACTGCTGCTTTTGGCATGAACAACCAGCGCTATAGAAAACAAAAGTATTACCAAACGGGTTGTCGTTTTCCAAATTGCAAGGGGGTGAAAGTGCTCTTCTATTAAACTCGAGTGGTGACCGTGAAACCCTGAATTGAAAACTACCGTATCAGGGTTTTACAACTCTCAGCGACGGCTGAGGAGGGTTTAACAAGAGCTCTTTGAAAATGGTGGGTTGGTGTGTGCAGAAGAAGAAGAATAAGATCCCCAGAATGCTATTCTCAGATGGAAGAAGACCAAAACCCACCTGAATCCGAGACCAGAAATGAAGAAGAAGAAGGAGAGGAATCGATCGAGATTGTGGTGCAGATCCCGGCCAGAAATGAACCCAGTAGCATCCACAAGGACAATCCTCCTCCTCCTCCTCCTCAGAGATGGTTTCAGATCTTGTATGAATCAGGTATGAGGATAACCAAAGCTCAATTGTTGAAGATGGGTATTGGGTATTCTAAACTTGAAGAAGATGAATCGGAATCTGAATCTAGAAGATTGCCGGAGGAGCTTGAGGTGGAGATTCTGGTGAGGACTGCCTTCAAAACGCTCCTACGATGCAGGTGCGTATGCACAAAGTGGCGTTCTTTGATGTTAGCTTGTCTCTTGTTCATCTTAAATATCCCTAGTCCATGATATTGATTAATATGACGATCAAATATAGACTAGTATGTGTGTAGATTGATATGGAGATATCAAGTCTAACACATGGGTATGCATTAGGAATAATGGCATACTGGATTGACCCATAACGAGAAGGATACATTAGATTATGTTAAAGTCACAATCACTTCTCGTAGTGCTAATATAATTGCAATTCTTAGACTTGAAATCACTAGATACTCTAGTTGTGAAATATCATGCTTTGATGTTATCAAACGTTACACCGTAACTGGGTAACTATAAAGGTAGTTATCGGGCATGGAAGCAAGCTTAGAGATCGTAGTGATGTAGAGAGGATTTGTCCCTCCCACATAATGGGAGCAAATATCCACGACCACTCGAGGAATGGTGCTTATTAAATGTCTGGCCAGACTCAGATAAATCAATATGGAGATATTGATGTTATCTGCTTACATAAGCATATTCCCAGAGGAACTATGGATTGGATATACGAGTGTGACTATTTATGTCTTGTGTCCAATCCGGATATGGAGACAAAGGGATAGTGCAATATGTGATATTGGGCACAAAGGTTTGTCGGGATCACTGACTTATTTCTATTAGTTGGGTTGCATAAATGTGTTGCTGGACACCGCACCATGTTAGTAATTAGTTACTACCAACTAAGTAGAAACATATAGGGTCACACGTCAAATAGAGTTGAACTAGATTTGGGATTAATTAATGAGAATGATCACTTTGCAACACCTTGCAAACTTAGTATGACTAATATGCCAGGAAGGGACTAATCCAAGTTCATGTAGAACTAGGAAGGGCCTTTATGTAGTTAACAAGGAGTTGTTGGAATATATAAAGGATGCTCTAGCTTCTTTCCCACAACTAATTCTCATACCATAAGTGAGTGGGAGAGAAAGCAAAAGAGAGAGCAAGAGACAAGCTAAGAGGGCCGAACCCTCCTAGCCGTCCCCTACCCGTCGGCCACAAGAGAGGGTCGAACCCCTATCTTGGTTCCTTGTTGCTTGATTCGTTCTTCCCTCTTCCTCCGGTCCAAGCTAGCACTAGGAGAAGGAAGAATTTAGATCTCACCTCTAGACGTGGATCAACCGTAGAGACGAAGACAATATTCTCCGTGTGGTCTCCCGAACCAAAAGATACACATCTTCTATGTCCTTCGTCATGTTATGAATGTCTCTTCCTGTGATCCTTGGTGGACTTTGAGTAGGAATTAATTTTTTGTTATTCCGCTGCGTAACCTACGTCAAAACCAAACAGCTCATCTCCTTAATGAGGGGAGGAAATAACCTCTCATTGGTCAGTCAAACTATATTGATTGAAGTTTTGATAATAGTTAAGCAATATTTATAGCACCTTATAGTCGGTGGATTTTTTTCCCACAAATGTGTAGCTATTCCACATTTTACACAAGGTTTGTTGGTTCCATAACATTCTACAAACCAACTAACTTTCTATGAGAAGACCATTTCACTTACAACCATTAATCATGAATATATTGTGTCAACTAACTTTCCTGTCAAAATTGGGTTTTAGGCACGTGGACTTAAGTTTGGACATATGAATTACTTTACGTTTTTTCTAACCAAGTTATGAGTAAATCTGTAACATAGCTTATTCCGTCAACTATCATTTCTATAACGAAAGATTTTAAGATGATTTTTGGTGGTAACAACATTCATTACTAAACATGAGCATCCAGGTTCAGACCGAGAATTCGAAAAACAATTACAAAGAACAACGAGAGCATTGTTGCATAGGAAGATCATCCAATACTACACTTGTTGCATTATCACAAGTTTTAACCACCGGAGCACCGGGAACTTTGAAAAGACTGCAAAAGTAGAGATAATTGATAGTTCCCTTGATTCAAGTAAACATATGGGCATAGTGATTAGCACCACCCTTAGTAGCTTGAATGATATTAAGATGTGTTGGCGTTTACTCAAGCATATACGCTGACCAAGTGATATGAGAAGTAAATGGTACTTATGAGATATGTCATCGTTGCAGATACACATTGTCTTTGTTGCTAAAACCCGACAATTAGACTTGTAGTCGAGGCTTAATGACTTTCAAAAAAAATATCTCATTTGTTCCTCTTTATGTCTAATATTAATTTCCTTTAATCATAATTTAAAAATAAACATTTTTCTCTTGAGCTCATGTGCAACGCACGTGCCAAAACTAGAGATAAGCTTAAGATAGTAGCAAACGATACACTGGTTGATTGCTATCAGAGAGAAAGAGGGAGAGAGAAAGAGAGTACGATTCATTCCTCGTACAAATTATATATGCTGGTATGTGGTAGAGACACCTTTTATATAGGCATGACTCATGTCACTACTAGAAAATAGGCCTTACCCACGCGGATGGAAAAGTATCTGCAGCTTCATGGGGATGGAAAAAAAAAAAAATTATTTGGGGGCAAAAAATTAGTCCACAAAGGAACACGTTAGGAATTGAGAAATAGACACTCAATAAAGCCGGTCGCAGACCGTTGGATTTCAAAAAGCAATGCACAAATTCCTGAAGGCGAAAACAACTTCTTTAGTAATCTGGCGGCAAATTTCTTTATCAACGACGCCACTACTATTTTACGTTGCTTCTACGACGGAGAAACAACTAAAAAATCCAATAAGTCTACATCCATTGCACCCATCCAAGAGGACAAAAGAATTTGGGAAGGACTCGGTAATAGAGACTACTGTCAAATCTGCTTACTACCTAGCGGCAAAAACTCCAGCAAACAGCTCCGTCAATTTCTCTTACTGGAATACAGTTTGAACATGTCAATTCTCCCCAAGCTCAAGCGCTTAATGTTGAAAATCGGTCACGACATTCTCCCAAGCCGCACAAACCTTTGGAAAGGGGTATCATAGTTCCATTTCAATGCCCTCGCCGTCTCTCAGCCCTAGAAATATCAAAACACATCATCTTTAGCTGCGACCATTCTAATCATGTTTGAAAATGTTCTCGATTGGGTCTTAGACTTCCAAATAGGCCGACCATCCTCATCATCTTCAACCACCACCCACATCATTAACATCCTCAATCATGAGACACACAAAAACTCTTTTTCCTCATTTATGACAAATACAGCTCCATATGAATGAAGTTGTCTTCAAATTCAAAATTACATACCCACTTCACACCTTGAAAGCCATCCGTCATTTGAAAGTTTCAACATCGCAATCCCCGAACTCTACCATTCCCATGAACTGAAAAGCAGCGCAACCGCCAAATACATCTTTTCAAATAGAACAAACACAACAACAAAACCACTGCTACCTTCCAAGTGGATGCAACGTGAAAAGCACACAAGGGATATAGCACGACATGATGAATATGTGACGACTGCAACATCACCAAAGGCAACACTATATTTAGAGTTTTCTCAACATTACCAATAGAAACCAAGGGTATCCTTGAGCTTATGAAGTGGCTTCTCTTACACTGCTAGAACAATATCCGAATTCTAACTGACAGCCTCGCCACAGTCCAAAATCAAACGGGGAAGCTCTCAAAAAATTAATATTCCCACCATCATCAAAGACATCCACGCATCTTGTTTGTCTTTTGATCTTACTTCCAACCGTGTCTATCTCGACAATATAAATGCTTAAGCACACTCCATTGGCCAAGAATGTATCTGAACTCTCAATAAATAAAAAATAAATGCTTTCCGCTCAAAAATAAAAAATAAAAATAATAATAATAAATGAAATAAAAATAGCTTGTTTGGTATCCGTTTAAAAACAGGAGAAACAGAGAAAAAAACGTGACGGAAAAACATGTTTAAAAACAGAATAAAAAACTGTTTGGTATGTGCTGAAAAACAGTGTTTAAAAACATAAACAATTTGGCAGTGTTTTTATATTTCAGTGGCAGTTTACTATATTGTCCTCATGTAACAAATACTATAACAAATAAAAATGGGTCTCTTTTAATACGTTTTCTTGATTGGAGAAAAGCTCCCCATGTAAACAAATACTATAACAAATAAAAATGGGTCTCTTTTAATTCGTTTTCTTGATTGGTGAAAAGCACATTGAGCTAGAAACATAATTCAAAACATAACATACCAAAAAGTGATAAGGAGGTCAGGGTATGGAAGAGATAAGGTTAGGACACAATTGGTATTTGTTTATTGCAGTGAGGATAGGAAGGTCATTATGTAGCATCAGAGCAAAAAAAACACACAAAAAGGCAGCTACTTTCGTGTTTTAAAAACAGGGCTGTTTTTATTACTGTAGGTATGTTTAATCAAATTTGATAAAAAAAACAGATGCCAAACAAGCACTAAGCTGCGGCTTCAGAAAAGTTGGAGCAATTGGGCAACAGGAATAATTATTCCAATTCCCAAACATACCTTTTTTCTCCTGGGAAGGTGATTGCCATTCAGAACCTTCCTCAGATCATTCCTATCGCTGACCATCAACGTTCTTCCCCTCTCTCTGACTAGACCCCTTCATTAGATTCAAAACCCTGACTTCGGTTTCCTTCTTCACCCTCCCAAAACCGTTTCTTCATCTGGGTTTAATTCTAGGAGACCCATTTCTCCGATCGCAATTCAATTTGCGTTTTCTTTGTGGGTTTTTTAATTGATTACGTAAATGGTCAGAAAACCTATAAAAGCTTGACCCTGAGCTGTGTATATGTTTCTCTGAGAATTGGGGGTTAGGGTTTTACTCCTCAGAAATGCAGAATTCTCCAATCCAGGAAGACACGGATGATGATCTGAGGTAATCATGGATTGTTCATGTTATTATATTTTATTACTGAATTAGTGTATTTGTCCATTGGGTTCTTCCCAAAGTCCAGTTTCCTGATACCCAAGTGCATAATTTTTGTGGAAATGAAGAGTTATGGACTTGCTTGAGCTGGGTGACAATCTATTTCTGTTTTGGGATAAGGGTTTTTCCCCTCTTTCAGTTGTTGAGGGATTTGGTGGATTCAAAATTGCTATCATCCTCTACAGTTCATTGTGGTACTGAGAAGACCTGAGAGTTGTGTGAACTGGAACATGGTACTGACTGCCTATTTATTTTTGGGATTTTGGGTTTTCCCTCTTTACATCTAGAGGTTTCGGTGGCTTTGGTGTCCTGTGCAGTCCTAATATGTTGACTACGGAGGATTTGGCTTTCCTGGGTCTTGTTTCAGTTGTTGAAAGTTGAAACCCAACTTTTATCTCTTTGGTTGCCAAGCTTAACCTTTTCGGTCTCTTAGGATGATGCCTAGGTAGGTTCTGTTTGTCAGTAATCCTTAGAGTTCTAGGTGTCCAGATTTGTATGCTTACAATTTTGGCAACAGGTTGGTTTCAGTTTCCGAGTTCATAGTCGTTTTCTGTTTTTATATTTCTTCTAGTTACTTTAACAATGCCTGAAAATCGGTTGCCTTTGGTGTCTTAACAGGAACAACCCTGCCATGGAGGGTTCCCCAGAAATGACAATTGAGTTCCTTCGGGCTCGGTTGTTGGCTGAAAGATCTGTCTCCAGAGCTGCAAGGCAGAGAGCTGAAGAGTTGGCCAAAAGGGTTAGTTGTGCTTTTTAACTTTTTAGCTTCCTTATCAAATGATGGGATTGAATGAATTAAACTGAGGACTCTCTCTACTCTCTTCGTCGGTATATTTAATTGAAAGAAAGCAACTGCTATATTGTTTTTTCCCTTCCTACTTTGACTGTTGGCAATAAATGAATGTTAGGTAGCTGAATTGGAGGAGCAACTTAAGACTGTTTCCCTTCAGAGAAAGAAAGCAGAAAAGGCAACAATAGATGTTCTCGCTATTTTAGATAACCATGGGATGAGCGAATTCTCAGAGGATTTCGATTCGAGTTCTGACCACGAGGTAGATCACTGTGAATGTGAAGTTAGTAATGACTTCCGGGAGGGTAAAGGCTCTGTTGGTTTGAAAATGAGGAGTAAGCGTGCTGATGAGTTCTCCACTTATGAGCTTGAATCTAATCCTTCACTTGGTAGAAGCTTGTCTTGGAAAAGTGGCAAGCAGTCTCCTCATTCTCGTGAGAAGAAGTGCGTAGATTCTTCTGCTAGAAGACGGAGGCCTTTTGGATCCAGCGTGTCTGATTCCCCAAGACTCCAAGTTGGCAGATCTTGCCGACGGATACAAAGAAGAGAACTGAGGTTCGTATCTTTAAGATCCTAAAGCACCATGTCTTCATGGATGCATTTAAACTTTTTGGGGGCGCATGTTTTTGCGAAATGTTTCGTGTTGCACACTTGCACTAAATGTATTATGAAAATAACGGCATTTAGCAAGGCCATGCCATTTTCTGTGCAAACAAGTAATAAGCGTGTAAGTTTTTGGGTTGTAGATTACCAGTTGAAGAGGGGTCAAAAAATGACAACAGCAGAAACGATCATCAAGAAGGACTTACTACCTGTTCAGAAGATTATTCCACTCAGTCTGACACTGGGTCTCAGATCTTGGGAGGGAATTCTGTGAAGCCGGTTGTTGAAGTTGCTCAAGAAAAATCAGCTTCGGGGGAGGATTTAGAGAATCAAGGACCGGTGGCTTGTGCTATCAATTATCTGAACAAAGATAGTAGCTGTGAAGATATGGAAATGGCAATAGAACGGCAGGCACAACTCATAGGCCAGTATCAAGAAGAGGAAAAAGCACAAAGAGAATGGGAAGAAAAGTTCAGAGAGAAAGAAAACAGCTCACCGGTATGCCCTATTACCTCCTCAGCTCTTTGTAGCGAAGGATCCTTGCATTTTTTCTTACTGTCCCATAATTCGGAAATTCCATAATAGATTGTAGACTTAGCTGTCTTTGCTCTGTTAGGAACTATGGGAGGTATATTTTGCTTGTGTTTGCATGATTTTCGCGAGACATGCCACATGGAACAAATATGTTTTACTTTTGGGGGTAGGGTGGGAAGAAACTTAGTTTGGTAATGCACTCGTAGGAATGAAAATGAAGTTGCTGCTAGTCAGTTGTTATTCGCCAAAAATTACTTATGGAATTAAAAGTTTAAACATAGTCAAAACATGCTAACTCATAAATTAAATTTAGCAACACTGCACTTATAAGTGGCCTGTAAACAACTTGGAATATCGTCCCTTGCTTGTTCAATAATAGCGCAACTTCATGATCAGAGATAGAAAGCTCCTTCTTTGCAGTTAGGTTGCAGAGTAGTCATTGTTTGCCTGTGGAAAACCAATCAAGCAATGGGTTTTTTCTATTTTGTTTCCTAGGAGAAGAGTTTTTGTATCATATAATTCAAACATGACTGAAAGTACGACGTGGCAAAAGAAGATTGGGGCCAAGTCAAAATTTGGAGACGCGTATCAGAAAATCCGTGTTTATAAACGGGAATCCCTTGTAAGATACCCAATAATTTCATCTTTTGGTCTACGCGTCAACCACCTATCGGCTTATTAACCACACTGGGGCCCCTTTGGGAGTGGCAGGGTTCCCCCTGGCACTTAATTGAACAGGAATACTTTTTCCTTTGCAAAAGTTAATGAGATATTGCGCGGGTACTGCCGAACCATTGACTTGGTAAATCCCCCTCTTTTCAGTAAGGTACCCGGATCTGATCCCAATTGTTTCAAAACTTTGATTGAAAATTTTAAACATCAAGACTGAGTATTCTTCAGGCCTTCACACATCACAGGGTGCCCGGCTACTACCATTTAGGTAAAAAAAAGAACTCCATGGTTTAATTTATTAGCCAGCCAATACTGTTAGGTCCCCCAACCAGGCCTTAAATTATGTTTGAAGAATGAAGAAACATGTTTATTGATGATCTTATTTGTCTTTGGCTTTGTCTTGGAAGAAATTCACTGATCCAATTTATATTTTTCCCTCGATACGTTACCTCATGTCTTTCTCTGTATTGTTGATGTGGAGATCCTGAGTATAGACAAACTTGTACGCGTAAATTTACTCCGCTTGCCGCTCATCTTATCACTTATTTGATGTGGGTTTGGGTAAATAGTAAATACAGTATACACTATATAGTACTTATCATTATGTTTATATTCCTTCTAAATATATTGCACTCTCGTGACCCTTTATTGCATAAACCTGTGTGGTTTTTTTGTGGCCTTTCAGTACAATACTTCTAATGCAAGGCGTTATGTAAAAAGATCATAGAGGTAGTATGTATTTTTATATGCCTTAATGGACATAATATCATGTTATTTTTAATGACAAACTCATAAGAAAATAGTACAATCTTCTTAGAGCATGTTCACCGGTGCTCCAATGCCTAGGCCCCACCTCATTCCTGTACCAAAATATTTGAAATTCACTATTTAATTTTCCACCAAGCCTGGGCATCTGGGCACCACAGTGCCCTACACACTGCCTCAGGGCACTTCAAAATGGCCCAGTGCCCCTCTCTACTTCCGCCACATGGGCGCTCAGCTGTCCACCTATGTAAAAGCTTTGAGAATACTCATTATGAACAGTGTTGTGCCCTTGCCCCTGCCCTAACAGGTGGAAACACACACCAAAAAGTAGATGAACAGTTTCTTGCCGCATAGCCCTAGAGCGCCTGCCCCAGAACCCCAACAGGTGAACATGCTCTTATGCTTTAATATGACACAACTTGCACGTAAATAGTGTGGAGCAGTTGAGATAGTCACATTTATAATATTGAGAATTGCATTCTTTACTACTCCATTTGAGGAACAAGTGCCTGAAATTGCTATTTTCTGGCATTTGTATGTATGAAAGATAAGGAGGCCAACAGTGACCAACACTCTGAAACCACAGCTCACAATGTGTCATATCAGGCGCTACATCTCATGTCATGGAAAATCAGAACTTGACATGGGGTAAGGCACTTTTGAATGTCATAACTGGCTCTAATACATCATAAATGTAACACCGGTGGGTTGAGACAATTTATCTGATGCCCTCAAGATAATTCCCAAGTATTTCCTCAAAAAAAATAAGATAGATTCTACTTGCATGTGGCTATACAAGTGATACTTCACCCGGCTTAGTGCTATAAATTTAAGATTTAGCACTTTGTTAGCACCTGTTTTACCAATTGGCTTACTCAATTACAAATTTGACTGAGGAAACAGGCAACATTGTCATGATTACCAGAGCACTCTTACTAAAACTGTTCTCCTGACTCAAATTACGAGCCACTCTACCATCACAGCGGCCATGAGGGACCATCACTTTCATCTTCACCCATCTCGACAACCCTCCTGCTCGTATACCTGTTTTGTATGCATTATATTCTAGTGTTTGAAAAATTTAGCCATCGTCTAGGTACTACCCAGCAGAAAGCCTAAGTTAATATGCGAAGAAACAAGATGAAGCACTTTTTGCTAATATGGTTGATGGCTTGACCAATCAGAAGTTGGACTAGGAATTCATGAGAGTATTTTGACTACACATAGAGTAGTACGGGAAATTTTGGCTGGTTCATCAGTGTCATTATGACTGTGAATGAATTTAAGTCATGGTTAGGTTGATGTTTTGAAGTATGTTTTCATATGTATTGTGCATGTTCGGCTAGTTGGTTTTTATGGTTTTTTATAAAATATTAATCTGATTTTTTGGATTCAAAATCTAATTTTTTTGTTGATTCCGGAGTACCTGATCCCGACCGGTACCCGGGTAGCAGAAAACCAAACTAATACATTTACTGTCACTCTTTTTTTTGGCATACTAGGACATGTAGCAGGCTTTGATTTGTTGTCATTACTTTCTTTTTCCCATTTGAATCAACCAGGCCACCGGATTCATAGCCAAGTCCACCGGTGAAGGCCAAAAAGTCTATAAAAAACCAAAAAAAAAAAAAAAAAAGTTACACCAACACCCGGACACCGGTTTGTCCCAAATAAAAACCCCCACATCATCCAAACATCTCCGATTATATTTTAATAAAAACCAAAAACCACCTCATCCGAACTAACCCGTTGTCTGTGGGTTAAACTGTTCATGCAACTCCATTTTTAGTGCAAAAAATCTTAACCAATGTTTGCTGAATGGGAAGAGAAATGGAACAAGTACTGTTGGGCCAGTAAGCTGACTAGTGGTTCTTGTATTCTTGAAGACGTTACTGTCTATGCATGTTTGATCAATTTTCAGTTGGGAAAAGTGGGAGGACAACACGTTCCAAAAATTGTCAAATATAAAGTGGTGGTAGACGGAGAAAATAGTTATGCACAAAGGGGAGCTTCTCATGTGGGGTATGTGAGAGACCCGATGTGTTTGGATTTGATATAAATTGAGAAGATACAAATGATTTGGTGTATTATGTTAAATAAGAGCTAGCTCAGTGTGTGTTCCTATTGAGTCAACACTAAAGAAAAGCTACTTGAATCAGATGGCAGGGGTAATGTATGCCCCTTTACGTTTCTCTAGCTGAGTGGTTTCATATGATAGTTAAACTTCATGATTAGAAATAAACTATATGGAGTTGTATTAGTTTAGATTGCATCTCTACTAGGAGTAGTTACGATTACTTATTTCCTTATAACTGCATACTAGGGTAGTTTTCCTTGTGAACTATAGTTGATCTCTGTGTATGTTCACAGGAATTCATTTTTCAGTTTTGATATCGTAGAGGATGACTTTTACACGGAATAATAATGAGTATCAGGTGTGTCAAAGAGAATTCACTTCATTCAATGCCTTGAATACAGCAAGTGGCTTTCCATGTAGGTCTAAGGAATCAATTATCTATTCATTTTTTTTGAGCCCGCTAAGGAATCAATTTTCCGATAGATGTATGTGTATATCTTAATATCGGTCTCAATTCTTTAGACCATAGTTGTCAGAATCTTACGATTCACGATTCGTATCCTACGATTCAATTAACACATGAAACGATGCGAATCAGAGGCTGAATCTTAAATGGACCAAATTTTTATCTGACTCCTGATTCACGAGACCGAATCTTATGATTCAGTTGCCATTCAGACCGATTCTTACGATTCATCATCGATTGATCAGCTAGAGTCTTTTTGAGTTAGTACCTCGTTTTTTTGTGATACACTTCAATGAACTTCAACCGCGAAGTATTATGATATACTTTTCATACATGACATAGTTTAATGGAATATGTTAAAGAGATTGTAAGTGAATCTTTGCGATTCACGATACTTATCGATTCATGATTCAGCGAAGCTGAATTTCGATTCACACTCTGAATCCCGATTTGACAACTATGCTTTAGACGACCAAAAGTTAATGTTAATCCTTCTTTAAGCATAAACCCCAATGACCTGATTGCTAGTCCAACTACTAGCTTATTGCTCATAAATAATTTAGTCGTATTTGTTGTTGAGTTTTAAAGTAATTAGCACCGAATAACTTCTGGGGGTATCAAAGAGAAACTCAGATCAGTAGATCCATAATAACCCACATGGATTTGATGTAATACACTCTCCGTTCTTGTCTCTATCTCAATAATTTTTGCTTATTTTGGATTTCGTAATTGTTCCCTTTACCATGCGGATGCATTTGACAGTTAGACTGTACCTTAATTGGTATTTTCATGATGATTTAGGATTCATTTGAACCGGGAAACCAATCTGATGTCACTGAAGAAAGAGACGAGACCAAGGTACATACACCTCCTGTTCCTGTTGGAAGTATTGCTTCCAGAGACCTCAAAGAAAAGGCGCACTCGGAAGATATTTCCAGGATTAAAGAAGAATCATCAAAAACTCAACCTAACGGATTCTCACGAGAGAAGAAACCCAACGGATCACTAATAAACGGTTCCCCAACTACAGATCCTTCAGTCACTACTCATAGAGAAAAAGAGCAGGAGCAACGACATTCAGCAAAATTAGGCGTTTCACATGCTCCTCACTCTAGCAATGGTTACCATCAAGGAGATTCTTCACCCAGAAAAAGTGATAAATTTGCTTTGGTTCCACACCAAACACCCGATCAATTAGGTTCCATTTTGAATGCTCTCCAGAAAGCAAAGCTATCACTGACGCAGCAAATTAATGCTGTGCCGTCTGTTGAAGATATTGCTCTTGGGAACCCTATTGCACGCTCTGTTGGGGCAAAAAAACCAGAAGTCAGTGTTGGATTTCCTGGTCTTTTCAGAGTTCCATCTGATTTTCACTTGGAACCCAACTATCATCATCATGACTCGAATCCTCGATTGAGTTTGACTCAGTACTACCCCAGCGGAGGAAACACTAATCGGTCTTTCTCCCGCCCTTATTCAGAGGCCGGATCAAGTGTCTACGGCAGTGAAAGACACTATAGCACCCCAAGTAGTCCTTATAGGGAAAGCGCGACTAGGGTTCCAACATGGCAGCCATTAGAGGCTAGGTCAAGATCTTCTCATCAGCCATTTTCTGACCCTGGGTTTGACCCAGGTGTGCCATATTTGAGTAGGCATGAGTTTAATGATCCAAGTTTGGTTAGAGGCCGGTCGTACTCGAACCCATATGCATCTTCTCCAAACTACCCAGTTTTTCCTGGGTCTGTACCGCATATTCCTTCTAACCAAGGTTCTTCTCTCTTTTCAAGTAGCAGAGCTGGAATGTCTCCTTCAAATCAGTTCTTCCATGATGAGTCCGGTAGACCAAGTTCATACAGATAAGAGGTTCATTTTCGGCGTTCTTTGTATCTTCTGATCTTGTTGTATGTATCAGTGAAAACAGATATCCTATTATGTGTTGTATACGCCTATACGGTATGAATAGCGGATGTTGTTCTATTTACCTCAGCTTACTTCAGTACTGTTTTTTACTTTTACTGTGACTGTAACTCTCCTGGGATTTTTGATACTGTTGTTTATTTTACGGCAATTTGGGTCTTTTGTTTCTGGGTTCTGATGAAGTTTATGATTTTGCCTGAAGCATGTTTGATGCCTAGGTCAAAACTTCAAAGATATTCAGTGAAGCTGGAAGAAATAGAAATTGAACTATTCTGCAGTTTGGCCATTTCAGTTATCACTTGAAGATAGCTGATCTGGTCTCTCGTCAAGAGAAAAGGGTCCTATATAAAATGGTTACAGTCAACAGATGACATGAACCCTTAGGGTGATGACTGATGACCAAGTCTTCTATGACTGATAGTTACTAGTAGTTACTACCTCTCTGTTTCTGCTGGATCTTGTCAGTTAACTATTTTTTGGTCCTTTTGATCCGGTGATTTGATTAGCAAAATGATGCAAGACTTTGGTAATCTTTTAATGGTGTTGTAGAGTAACACCATTAAAAGAACTACCAAATTATCGGCTCAAAATGACATGGTTACGGGTGAAAAAAATGAACTAAAGATTCTGCATAAACAGAGACAGTATATACTAGGGCAACATCAGTGCCAGAATCATACATTTACTGATTACCCAGAACTTCTAAAAGCTCAGAATCCATGGAAGGTGTCAACGACGAATCATCACCACCTTTCCGATTCGAAGATGGTCATTTTGCGCAACAATGAAATTTAAGGCTGTGGGGAAAATCCATGGATCCAAGGCTGTTCACGCTGTTAGAAATATTCCCGGATTTGATTACTTGTTTGCAATTTTTGTCTCAAGTCTTCTGTTCTTTTGTCTACAGTAGTCTTTATAATGATCTCTATGAATTGGAAAAATGGATACTCAAGTGATGATCATTTTTAGGTAGATAAAGCCATAAAGGAATGAAAAGATGACAGCTCAACGATATTATGTTTAGCGAACAAAAGCTCCAGCAAAAAAGTGAAAAGAAAGTGACGTACATGGGAATAGGTTATTAATAAAAAATGATTGTGAAGAGTATTATGAAAATAGAAAGAATACATTTATGTGATATTTATGCTTTGCCGAACCGTGCAAGAGGGACAAAAAAACAACCAGAAATGTAAATAAAAAGTGATGTGGCACCACATCGGTAGATTCTTAAATATCACCCTTATTTATTCTTTCTTATTTCATCATAATCTTCATGACGGGATTTTATTTATGACATATTTCCATCAAGTCTTTCTATGTTTAACATTTTGTATAATTTTTTTGTTCATCTAGACTTTTGTTTTGCTGATGTGGCAGATACCACATAATTTATGTTCAATTTTGTTGTTCGATCTTTTGCCCATCTAGCACAGCTCTTTTTTGGAAGATGTTGCTTCCTGAAAATGCCATTCTCGCCAATTTTAATGTTTATTTGACAGTTTTATAACTAAAATGTCGTCAATGTTTTTCCGTCAAGAAATAAAATACTCGTGGAAACGACAATTCTCTTTCAACTTCAACTATTGGTAACTCCTTTTCAACTAAAAAGTATGTCTAAAATTCTGCCAGTTTAGATTTATTCTTTTGCTCTATAACTGCTACATTCGCCAAGATGATAACCGCACTAGAACACCAAAATCAAGTAGCTCACTGTAAAATGTTTCCATAATGCAAGGCTGAGAATCATGGATGGGCCAAGAACTCCACTAATAACAGGTTCTACGTGACTCAGACAAGCCTGTATAATATAGTAATAATTGAATGACGTGTTCAGTAAAACAACGCGTATGAAAGATTACAAAATATTGCATTGTGATTTTTGGGGTAAATGCAATAATGAAGTTTGCATTTTCGTGCTATGTTCTTCGCAATAGCCAGCAAACTAGTGAGGATATAACATAATTTAGTGCAAGAATCTAGTACTATATCACAAAATGTGAACTTTTCTGCAGTTTTGACCAGGTCTTTTTTTTTTTTTTTTTTTTTTTTTTTTTTTTTTCAAGCAGGTCCTCTAGCTGAAGGTGGTCTTCAGTCAGAAGATATTAGAGTTCAATGCAATGAGAAGAGAAGAGTCAACAGAGACAAGATTAATTCTACCAGGAGACATCGAAATTGTGGGGAACAAACACAACCACCGCGTTACTTGGAGCAGTCACCAAGTTCCATTCTAGATAATTTGATTATTCAGCAAGTAATACCACAATATATATAGTTACCTACCACCTTATATAAAACAAAACAATATCAAACCTCAGAAAAAAAAACACCGCAGAAATATCACATTCATCGACTCACGATCTCATCAAAGTTTTTATTATACCTTCTTGTCTCCTCTCAAACTTCTGTAAGCTCAAACTTCCATGGAAGGCCCTCATGGTTCATCAAGCTCATCTCAATCGAGCCAATTCGTAAGCGAATCCTCGTCGTATGAGACAGAAGGAGAACAATTCACTTCATTTCCTCAGTCCGAAGGTATATATTTGCCAGGCATGGAGAAGTTCAATCTCATCCGTTGGAAATCGGGGAAGTCCGTGGACCCGAGGCTGTTCACGCTGTTTGAGTATTTCAGGGAGCTTTACGAGAAGAGGAGAAATTTTTTCAAGAAAATCTTTCCAGAAATGTACGATGAATTTGTGGAGTTGTACGAGAAAATTGGCGGGGCGTTGTCAAAGTGGGACGGAGCGGAGGGCGGGACTATACAGAGAAGTGTGAGCTTTGGAAGCTTCGGATCGCCTCGTATGTCGAAACAAGTGGACGAACCGTTGCTCAGGGACGAGAGATTTAGGGTGACGACTCCAGAATTTGTTTATGTTGGACAAGGTGATAATCAAGGAGTTACTAATCCTGCAGGTTCCAGTGAAGCACCAAAGAAATAGTTGTACAATAAACAAAACATTATTTATTTATTTATTTATTTATTTATTTATTTATTTATTTATTTATTTATTTATTTATTCTTGAGAACATAATGTTTTTCTTTACTTTGTGATCGATTTGAGTAAAATTGTGAACACAAAAACCTTCTTCATACATATGTGATAGAACTATATAGACTAGTGCATATCCGCGACAAAAGTGTGATAATTACGTAAGTTATAAATGGCTGAGATTTTATTATTATGAAGTATGTAGTCTTAAGAAATAGTGGAGATACTCTTACATATGTCACATTTTAGAGATGGCTTATTCTCTATAACTGGTTATTATATAGATGGGGATAAGTTATTCCACATGTCATATTTTGGGGGATAGCTTATTCCCCATAGCAGCTTATTATGTACTCCCTATATTTCATCAGATACTTCAAAAAAATTCAGGGCACAAGAATTAAGAAAGTTGGCATATTGACTATATTGCCCTCTGTTTAGTCCCTTTTTCCGACTATGTCCTCTCTGTTTAGTCCATTTCTCCCACTCTGGCCTCTCCCACATTAACAACAACTTAACAGCCACAACTTCAATAAGAACATATCAAGAAGAACAAGAACAAAAAAGAAGATGTTGCACTAATCCATCAATAATTTCAAAACTCAACAATCTTCAGTCATTTTCAGCAACACCGATTAACATCAACAAGAACATCATATCAAGATCAAGAACACCAGATGAACATCAAGAATAATAATAAAAAAATACAGATCAAATCGTGAATTTACAGAAGTGACGAAAAAAAAGAGAAGATGAGGTTGCACAAGAGGATCCCAAAATCTGGACAACCACCGCCACCACCACGCAAATAGGGGACATATCTGATAGTGGTGAGAGATGGATCTGGGAGAGAAGAGTGGGAGAGAGAGAAACATGAACAAAAGAAGAACGAGACGGACAAGTACCGTCGTGGAAGAGCCACCGCCGTCTCGTTCGTCACAATCGCGTTGGAAGCCAACTTCAACAAGAACTCGCCGGAAGCCACAATCGCATCGACCGTTGAGCCCACTCGTTCGTCAATTTCTGGCCGTTCAAAAGACGGAGGGAGGGAGACTGACTACGGGTCGGAGACTATGGGTTTCTTCTTCATCGATATTCTCTCACTCTCCCTCTTGCTCCTTCTCTTCCTCTTGCACCTTCTCTCTCTCTCTCTGCCCGTGTGTGTCTGCGTGTGTGATGGTTGAGTGAATTTTTTTTAGGGTTGTGAAGAACAAGAAGGAGAGTGGATGTGGGTTGGCTTAATTTTGGGCTGGATAGTTTGGTTGTGGTTAATTAGCAGATTAAGTGTAATTGGGTTTAATTAATCAGATTAATTTACTATTATAATTAGTTAAGCCCACTTAAAATGTGGGTTTGGGTTTGTTTAGTAGGGTTATAGTTGTATTTTGCCAGTATCAAAGTTTCCATATTTGACAATTTTGAAGAACCTGGCGAAACGCTCAAAAATGAAATTTTGAAGAATCTGACGAAACGGAGGGAGTACTAGATTGTAAGTAGCGCAAAATTTATGTACATATAAGTTGTAATAGGTTAAAATAATTAATTAGAAGATTTAATTTATTAACAAAGCTCAAGGAGGCTCACTACTATCAAGTACATCTTTTTGATAAACATAAACAAGCCAACTGGGATGATTAAAGGACCATTCGTTATACTACAGACTCTCCTTCTTCTAATTTTAAACCAAGTTGTGAGCCAAGGCATTGCAATCCCTTCGAGCATAGTTGATCACCCATTCCTCGATTGAACCCATATGGTCAACAATAGAGTCAATAACTTTATTGGTTCCCGATATATCCAACGGTTGAAGCCCTCTTCTTTGTCTGTTTATCTCGCCGATCAGAACCTTAGAGTCTCCTAGATGGTCAGATTCAGATGGAGTGCAAGCTCAGCTTTAAGAAGCGCAGCTTGTGCCTCTGCGTGCTTTGCCGAAGTACACCACTCCAACGTCCTTGAGGCCGCCAAGATAATCTTTCCAGTAGATTCCCTAACAACCGCTAGCTCCTGCTTGTGCTTCATTTGAATCCCCAACCCAAGCACCGTCGAAGTTTATTTTTACCCACGACAAGTTGGGTCTTTTCCACCGTTGTGAGACTTGAGTGGGATGAGGACTTCCTGGGTCAAGCTCTTCTTTTTCCTTAACTCTAGCCCAAATCATCTCCCCTGTAATCTTTGTATTGTAGTCGGCGTTGTTGAATTTCTTATCATTTCGGGTGAACCATATTGAATACATAGTGTTAAAAATGACCCGAAGTTCCTCTGTCTTATGAGTTTCAATTTGGTTTGTTAACCAATTTTGAAAATTCTCTCCAGTGGTCGGCATAAACCCTGGTACAAGGACGTCTTCCCATAATTTTTTTGATTTCGGACATTGAAGTATAAGATGATTGATTGTTTCTTCATCCCTTTTACAAACTGGGCACACCGAATCTGTAGTAATACCTCGTCTCCTCGAGCCACTTCCTGTCGGAAGGGCGTTTCCCAAGCAACGCCACACAAAGTGGTTTACTTTTTTCGCCACCTTAACATCCCACAACTTAGAATAAAATTTTCGATGCACTGAGGACGAAGTTTTTGATCGTCCCACCTGTTCTCATCCTCCATAATAAGATCACAAACTTTTAAGTTAGTACCTGGTGGTAGGAAAGTGATGATGCGACCACTGTTTTTGCTAGGGAGAAATTGGTCCTTGATGTTGATGTCACGTCCATCGCCTATCTTCCACCTTATTCCTTTTCGATGGTCCTCTTTACCGCTATAATTCCTCTCCACGCAAACGAAGGAGAATGGCCCAACTCTGCATCCATGAAATCATTGTGGGGGAAATATTTGGCGTTCATTACTCTGCTGCAAAGACTATCTTCGTGTTTCATAAGTCTCCACCCCTCTTTTCGAAGAAGAGCTAGATTAAACTTCCTTAAATCCTTGAATTGCAGTCCCCCTCTTTCTTTGGTTTGTTGAACTTTATCCCACGCCACCCATCTGATTCCCCTCCCACTAGTAGACTTGCAAAGATCTTCTGATCAGCATCTCATTTTATTGCAAACCCCCTCTGGCAATCTAAAAGCATAGGTAGGGAGAGCTTGAGCAACGACTTTGATAATAATCTCTTTCCCGGTGTGTACGAGAGAATCCTGCAGAGAGAATTCAATATACACCAAGAGTAGGGGATAGAAAGAACACAGGAAGAATAGGGTTGTGTAGGGAGAGAGCAAGACAATAGTACTGTATGAGAGAGAGACAGAATTTTGGCAGAGCTTCAGCGTATCTCAGGTGATTCTCCCTTGTATGGAAGGGTTAACGATCCTATATATAACGGAGAATGTGACCGTTTTGGTGGGTTAATGCGCCCATTAATGGTGGCTTAATTAGCTTAACCGCGTATATCGGAACCGTTATGAGGTTGACCGGGTTTATGGAGCTCGTGCCATAAATCTCTCAAAGCAGTTACTAGGGGTCGCGCGAGGGCTTGGTTGTCGCTCGCGCGCGACAGGACTTACTCTAGCCTCCAAACCACTAAGTCCCTACAAGTCCGTGTAGTGGTATGCGAGGGCCCTGTCTCGCAGCCCCCACGTGGACCAGCGCGGGTGGTGATCCAATGTGTGTGGAGCACAGCTAGGTGTGCTGGATGATCGCCACGTGGCTCAGATCTGCCTGTATAGAAAGCACCATCTACATTAGCCCCCTTTCTGCGCGTGAAGACGCATAGCTGGATAGGCTTCAATGCGCAGGAACCAATGTACGCGTCGCCGCCACGCACCAATTCAAATACACGCAAATTCAGCCCCCGTGCGTGCCATTATGACCTAAAATCCCTAGAGTCGTGCCGTCTGGTCTTTTAGGGTTTTAGGCATGACGTCAGCTTGTCCTGTGATTGCGCGATTCGACGGTGACGGTTGCGATTCGACTACTGAAAGGACGCGACTCCTCATTGTTTTTGGATAAATACTCTGTGCTCTCCATTGTTGCAAAGCATCACTTCTCTCTCTAAAGTGAATGATACCCGGAAGCCTTCAAGAGCAGATTCAAATGATTAATCATCAGTTCTTCCTTATCAATCGTCTCCTTCAACTTGCTTCATCAAAACAAGCTTTACCAAAACAAGGTTGGCTTTGCTCAATTCCATTTAATGTACTCAAATACTCTTTGAACTGTCTTGGATCTGTAAACCCCTGACTATTTGAAATATATCGTTCGTTGAGAACTGCAAAAGAGACCCTTTTCTTAGACCCAGAACTGATCTAATCACCAGACTGTGACAATTTTGAATGTGAAACTTCTAAAATTCCGAGCAATATAGATGAATTCTGAACTTCCAAACCCAGAATTGACCCCGGACTGTTCATCTTCTTTTTGACAAAACATAATTGCTTCTTGAAATTCAAACTGAAAGTGTGTATATTTCTCCTCCCTTTTTTCTTGCTCTTCCGCAGGAATGGCCAAGACAAAAGGATCCAAACCCATCAAAGAGGCCGAAGAAATACCTGATCTTCCCCAAACGTTAGGGCGAAAAGCCCCCTATTTGGGTGGAAAAGATATCTATCACGCTAGGGTTAAGGTGAAGAATCTACCGACTCCCGTTTCCTCTGGAGAGTTGCGGACATTGACCCCGCCTCTCAACGCATGCTAGAGTTGATCGATTCCAAGGATGTGGTTAGGTTAGGGGTTGAAAATGGGTTTTTCCCCCCATACCGCAATTTCTACCCAAACGTTTGTCCTAAAATTGGACTTCATGGATGAGTGGATCGACCATGTATTGACCCACCATGCCATCTCATTGAACAATGATGGCGTTTATTTCGCAGTTCGTGCTATGAAGGGTGCTGCCGTGAAGCTGGATCCGTCCATGCTTCTAAATCTTCTCTCTCGGTATTCGCCTGCGACTCATACCTTCCACTTTGCTGAGTTCGCGGCTGCTCCCACTCTGGAGGATGTGCACATGTTGTATGATCTTTCTCCCGTTGGTGAGGTGGATCCTTTGAGCCCTTTAATGACTGACCCGGAACTTGCTCTATACAAGCAGATGGAGGAATGCTTGTCCGAGGTAAAGAAGATTTCCACCCGGTGGACATCTGCGAAAATTCTCCCTGACTGGCAGCTTGTTGATACATCTGCGAAGAACACCTGGGGCAAATGGGTGCAGTACTTCTTCCGCGATTATGCGAGTAGTAGTATCACCAAGAAACTTCTGGACCAGAACCCTAAGGCGAAAAATTATGTAAATGGGAAAGGGTACCATCTAACCTTCTGCGGCTTCCTCTGTGCCTGGTTATCAAGGTACCTGATCGATGGTCACCCTCATGACGGGGTTTCCTATCATGTCCTCCCTCTTGCTGTGAGACTGGCCCTCGGCCAGAGAGTTGCACTTGGGCCGCTAGTCTTGGGCACTTTATATCACAGATTGGACCAACTGGTAGTGGCGACCAAGGACTCTTGCGGTCGCCTTTATGTGTTGAATTATGTCAACATCGCATTCCTGACCATGTGGGTTTTCGAGCGATGGCCCTCTTATGCTCCTTTTCCTTCTAGGCCCAGCAAGTGGTGTGTCCCAGGTGCGGAGGATGAACTTTCAAGTGGGAGAGCTGCTTGATGGTTTAGAACCAATCCTCCCAAGTGCACCTGGAGCCTGATATGCGATGACCGAAGCAAGTTTACTGCTAGGCCTTATGCCACGCGCATTGAGAATGTGCGATGGTTCCCGAAGCTGTATCCTGCCAAATCTCTTGCTTTCTCAGAAGAGCTCCTTTTCGAAGGTCATGAGCGGTTTCATGAGCGCTATCGCGAGTTCTTCTGCTGGTGTCTAAGGGGTTCTCTTCCCGCTCTTGCGGAGCATGTTCCTGAGCTTACTCCCAGGTATGAGAGGATCACGGTGGATGTCGATCCAACTCGCGTTTCTACCCAGTTTGGTTTTGATGCAGTGGCGCCCTCAGTTTGGCCTAGATCCATCGTAAGAGGCTGCTACAAGCGGCTGTTGTCAAGCGAGTGCCAAACGATTTTGAGGAGAAACTTTCCCTTTGTTCAACCTTCAGGTGGCCGTGCAGGTCGCTTCTCAAAAAATTGGGTTGCTTACTGGACTACTCAGCAGGCCAAATTCGAGACACAGTCGACCCCTCAGCCCAGCAGAGCTCCTATAATCAAGAGAAATTCCATACCATTCCGTCCTAACTGCAGTCTGGATGACTCCCTGTATGGCTGCTACTCCTTGCTGGACCATGAGAATCACTTGTGCCCATCCACCATTCTTGAGGAAAAGATGGCCGCAGTTAACGATGGTGCTTCACATGTTATCAAGTACAGCGAAGATTTTGCCAAGGTAAACAACTTCCTTTCTGCGTGTTAAGTTTCTTTCCTTTGATGCATTGAAACTTACGCTCCCTTTTCTGTTTTAGTGCTATCTTAGGAGGTTCACATCTGGTGAGCGCTCCAAGTCGCTGATCAATACCATTGTTGCTGCGAGAAGGCAGGGCGAGAAAATTCTGCTAACAATGGGAATGGCTCCCGCAGTCAAGGCTCGGATTTGCGAGGTAATGGATGCATTTGCTGACTCGCTGATAGACAATACTCCAGCTCTGTCTCCTCCCAGGGATGCTCCATCTCCTCCAGCAGACGTTGCCCCACGGGCGAAGAGACAAAAGCAGAAGGGAATTACAATCTCTTCTCCTCCTAGGAGTGCTCCAGCTTCCTCTCCTGCGAAGTCCCTTACTTCTAAGGACAAGGGAAAAGGTCACATGCCAAGCAAAGTGCGGGAGGAGCTCGCAGTTGAGACTTTTGTCCCTTTTGTTCAGGAGGAATAGGTGGATGAGAGGAGAGAAGTGAGAGGAAGAGATGATGATGAAGAAGAAAGAGTCGAAAGCGAAAGAGAAGAAAGAGGTGAGCTACAAGAGGAAGATTCGGAAGGTATCTCAAACGAACTTTATCTTCTCAGTACTTTAGCTCTTGCAATATTTATTGAATAGTTTGTTCTTTCGCAGATGATGACAGAGAAACCATCAGCGGCCTTCTCGCTAAGAAGCAGAAGAAAACCAAGGATTCTCACTCTGGCGTTTCCAGCGAAGCCATAGATGAGGACATCCTTGCTGAGCCTAAGAGAACAGCTGCGGAGGCTGCAAAGAGAAGGAGGAAGCGAGAAGAAGATGAGATCGAGCTCATAAAGAGGAGAAGTTTAGAAGAGCAACATGTGGATGACTTGGTGGAGCAAGCTGATGATTTGGTTGAGCAAGCTGATGATTTGGATGCGGCTGCTTTGGAACAAGCTCAAGCAAATTTTGAGGAAATCGCAGGTGGTAAACAAGGCGAGATTTTTAATCTTGCCGTGACTTACCAAGAAGTGATTACTGGTGCGTTAAAGCATGGTTTATCAAAAGCTGATATTCGCCGATGGCTAGTAAGCAAGTGTGGTGAACCCTCAGGTAATCATTCAAGCAGTGTTTGTAAACTAGGCTTAGTAACCCAATCATCATTGTGACAAGTTTCTTCGCACCCCAGGTCACGCTCACCTTAAAGATGTGCTTAATGAAGATACCCTAGTAGGATATGGTGTCACGTCTTTAGAATATGATGAAGGTGCTGCAATCCCACCTACGTGTGGAGGTGCTTGCTCTTGATCTATCAGAAATAACAGAGCACTGTATAATACAAGTTACCTCACATTTTCCTGTCTTGTATCGCAGGCTACGCTGATGAGGACATGCCAGAAAAAAGAAGTCAGCCCCCTGCATCTTATGCTCCAGAGCGGAGTTCTCATGTTGAGAAGCCTGTCGCAGCTGCTGAGTATGCATGAGAGCCTTTGGAGGACATCATTGACAGCGTAAACCTATCTGATTTTTCGCAAGTGTACGATCAAGTAATATAGAGTATGTATTTATGACTCTGGTTGTCGAACCCTCGAGAACAGTTTAAGTTTTACTTATTAGAAATAGAACTAGACACAAAGCAATATTTAGAAAAGCTTATTTTATTTTTCTGTTAAATAATTTTTCAGGAATTGTGGTAGTTGTAAAAATTGATAATTCTAAGACTCTAGGTCCCAGGATCCCCTAGGGTTACTTTCCAGCTTGCCTGGTGTACTTGATTTCAGAAACACACAGTAGTCTTGTTTATGCCAGCATACCAATAGTACAATCTCCTCTCGTCTCATGTACCTGTCACTCTCCTACAGATTTCGGGTCCTCTCGGTCCACCTAGATCTGCAGGTTCGTTATAAGTCTGCTAGGGTTACAGGCTCTCCTCTCGGTCTCCCCCTAAACGTCTAGCAGTTAGTCTAATGCTTCTGGCTAACACCCTGGTTCTTTTCACCTCTCGGTCCATCAAGATAGGGTATTAAATCCTGTCTTTTCTTCCTAACTCTCACTGGACACTCTCGCGCACCAGATCCTGTCTATAACACTCCTGGGTGATCAAGCCATTCATGTATGTACATAAAATCAAAGAAAAGATAATAAACAATCCATCCTGTATTAAGACTTCAACTAGTCATGCATCTGAAAATCAAACAAACCAGTCTGCTGAATTCATAAATCCTAGGTTCACCAAGAACCTAGGCAAAAGGTTTAGCTAGCTTGCATTATTGAAAAACACTGTTTCATAAAAGAGAGAAGAAAAGATCAAACGAGTTTATGGCTGAATACTGAAAAACTGCTCCAATCCTGCTCTGCTCCAATCCTGACGGCTCTGATACTGGCTGTTGTGATGATGATTGTGTATGTGTGAGTAACCCTAATTCTGTGATGGGACACCTCCTTTTATACTGCCACAGTCTCTAAACTAATGCCCGAAATTCCTGTTCTACCCTTAAAAAAAACCCGTCCTGGAAGCTTCTGGAAACAACACGTGCGTTCGAACGCAGCTCCCCTGCGTTCAAACGCAGTGCGTCTGAACGCACAACTTCTGCGTTTGAACGCAGGCCTTCACCATTTCTCCTCTTCTGTCTTCTGGCTTCTCGGACTTGTGCGTCTGAACGCAGCTCCCCTGCGTTTGAACGCACAACTTGGTCTTTCACACTCCTGGAGTCGAGTCCTGCGTCTGAACGCAGGTCTGTGCGTCTGAACGCACAGACTTAGCCTCTTTTCTGCCTTTTTCTTTCTGCTGCCAGGTTGTGCGTCTGAACGCAGCTCCCCTGCGTTTGAACGCACAACTTAGAATTTTCTGCACTTTTCTGCTCAGCTTCCTTGATACGCTGCCTCCAAATCCAAGTCAATCCCATGCATTTCTCGGCACCTGTTACCTGCACATCATAACATGTACCCGCGATCATATCCAACAAACAAAATTATACATGAAATTACTCAAATCTTACGATCATGTCCTATAAGTCTCTGCCTCGTATCAAGTGGAAAATAAGCTGAAAATGGGCAAACTCAACTCTCACAAGGTTAGAACCGATGGTAAAAAGATGTCTCAGACTAATCCCATTTTCAAGCTATCAATCATCGAGGTCTCTGATGATATCGAAGCTGACACCGTGCTGATGGAAGAAGATGTCGATGCTGCAGTTGAGGAAAGGGAAACAGATGATGCTGGAGTCGCAGCTCGTGAAGATGAGCAGGTCGTGGAAGACATAGCATCGCATGCAAATGTTGATGTTCAAATGAATGCTCCTGAGCCGCAAGAGCCCCTCGCAGCCGAAGAAGTCCTTGGCCGAGCGGCCGCCCCTACTGCTGCCATTCCCTCAACAGAGGTGGAGCTTCCAGAAATTCCCCAAGCATGGAGTTTTTGGAGCTCGCAAGTTGGAGCTGCTTTCGCACCTGTTGCAACCTATACTCTCCCTTCCAACTATGATTAACTCGAGCTTGCGGCTGAAAGGCGAGCAGTGGAGCGAGGACAGACTTCAGCTTTTCCAGCGATGCGCATTCCCTCTTTGCGCGAAATCCTTGAAGGAACCAGTATGTTACATTTTTTTTCCCGCATTCTACACTTTCATTTAAAAGTTTTCATGCTCTAACTTGAATCAACTTTATCAGGATTGAAGCAAGCTGATGTGGACTGGCTGGTTCAGATGCTACTCTCATACCCCTGGTCATTCGCGAGATCTCTAGAGATAGAGCCATATAACAGGAGACTTTTCTTGACCGAAGCCATCTGGATCCTGGAGCAACTGTCTGTGGCTACCCCTGCGACCATTTCTCCTCATAGTGCGCAGCTGCGTTTCAGCACGTGCAAGGGGCTTCAAGCTAAAGTTGAGGGCAAGCTAGACTTTGGGTTCCTTCTCAACAGGATCACCCAAATTCTCGCAGTTGTGAATTTGAAACGCGGCTTCCACAACCTCGCTGCTGAGAGACGGAGGGTAGAGGAGCAAAGGCAGAAAGCTGAAGAAGCTGTCAAACTTTTTCACGAGATGAATGCCAAGTACGAGCAGCTGAAGCGAGAAGTGGATCAAGTGGGAGAGACATCACTCTCGTTTTCTCCAGATGACCCTTTGATCAAGGATTTATTTTGAGAAAGAAACAAAAATATTTGTTTAAAACAAAATTATTATTGTAATGCTGCTAGGGTTTCACCCCCTTTTTTCCCAAAACTTGCATGCCCCATTTTTCCCTTTTGGGGATTTGCTCAAATATTTCGGCTCGTATCAATTATGACGTCACATAGCGACATACCTGCCTTGATTTTCGCGCTAATAATTTATTAGATAAGCACGATTTCCTTGGGAAGCCCATCCTTATTATGACCTTCTGTCATTAATTAGGGCGTGCCACCGAATTGTCATAGCCTTAGTAGGGTAATTGAAGTTTACCTCTTTGGAGACGTAAGTAATTGATTCTTACCCGGTTTCCAAGGTTTGCTGACTCAGCTAGGGAACTGAAGAGTCTCCGTAGAGTCTATATAAACCCTTCATCATGCTGTTTGGGTTCTTCATCCCAAAATGTGGCTCGCCATGAGTCCTTACGACTGCGGGCTTCGATGCTTGTCTTTTGTTGATTCATGGCAATTTCAAGTTGTGAAACCTGAGTTTGTGCCTTGTGCCATAGAAATAGCTTCCAAGATATTCTTTATGAAGCTTACTAATCTTCATGACCACTGTGAAGGAGATATACATATTACCTCATGTTTGTACGAAGATTCTTCTTCGTCTATTATGTCTGCATAGTTTTCGTCTGCCTTCCGGTGAGGTGCAGTTCCGTACTGACCTTTTTATCAACTCGTAATGAATGGAGTGTTTCTCCTCTAGCTTTCCTGGAGGAGAACTATTTTCCTCCATGTTCTTGAACTAGGGGTGACGAGCCATGGCGCTCGTCTCCGTGGACAATAAGCTTTCTGCCCCAGGAGCTAATCTCCACTTGTTCTTCACCGCCGCATCCGCCTGGACAGGTGGTTCATCTGGCACATCTCTTGGGTAGAAGACCAGTCAGGAGCCTTGTTCAGATCAAGGACCTCGAAGATGACGTCGCATGGCTTTTGTAGCATTTGTAGGCCGTTCATTTTACAGCAAGACTTTTATTGCTATAAACTTTTGCTTGCAAGCTGCTATGTCGCATAGCTTTTGTTAGGGCCAGTAGGCCGATCATTTTATAGTAAGAATTTCCTTACTATAAAACTTTCGCTTGTAAGCTGATATCTAGACAGATAAGTTGTAAGTCATTTTGACTATGTAATTAGCTCAGTATGAGCTTTCTCTTGTAAGCTGCTATTTAGACAGATAAATTTTAAGTCATTTTGTCTGTTAATGAAATGCACTTCAGTATTTGCTGTTCTTATTTGATACAACAAATTGTAATATCGCATGCGTATTGGCTAAAACAAGTTATGTTTCTTTCGCCTTTTTGCACTTGAATGTGTGCCTGAATAATTCTTTATTTCAAGCTTGACAACTTTTGCATTCCCACGGGGTGTTGTTGCTATAGCTTGCCATCTAGGCAGATAGGCTTGCTGATCAGCTAAGATCACTTCTGTCATCTGGACAGATGGATTTTGGATCACATGGGATCGTATATCATGGCTGCTATCTAGGAAGATACGCTTTTGGATCAATCAAGATCACATTTAAACTTTGCTGCTATCTCTGCAGATAGGCTTTGGATCGCATAGGATCATGCGCTATGGCTGCTATCTAGGCAGATAGGCTTTCAGATCACTTAAGATCATATTTGAACATCGCTGCTATCTAAGCAGATAGGCTTTTAGATAACTTGAGATCGCATTCGAATATTGCTGCTATCTCGGCAGATAGGCTTTGGGATCACTTAAGATCGCATTTGAATATTGCTGCTATCCCGGCATATAGGCTTTGGGATCACTTAAGATCGCATTTGAATAGTGCTGCTATCCCGGCAGATAGGCTTTGGGATCACTTAAGATCGCATTTGAATAGTGCTGCTATCTCGGCAGATAGGCTTTGGGATCACTTAAGATCGCATTTGAATAGTGCTGCTTATTGATAACGCCCAAATCAGGGTTATGTTATAGCTCGGTTTTTGTGCATTTGTGCCGGAAAACTCACGTTTTAGCCAATTTTCACCCTCGGAGAGCCTCGGTTTTAGGAACGAGACAGTTATTTGCTCTTTATAAATTTCTGCATTTTCCGTACTTTTATTGGATATGATCGCGGGTGTGTTCGTGTTGTCCATGCAGGAACAGGGCCCGGGAATGCAGCAGGAATGGATCGGGAATGCAGCGGGAGGCAAACAGAGGCAGAAAAGAGCACCCTGCCTTGCTGTCTGCGTATAATACGCAGACCCTGCGTAAAATACGTAGGCAGCAAGGAGGGAGAGGGGATTTTGGACAGTCTTCTCCCCTTTCTGCGTATTATACGCAGCCCCCTGCGTATTATACGCATCCAGGGGGAGAAAACACGCAGAAAGAAGAAGGAGGAGGCACAGAAGGGTCCCTGTCTGCGTATTATACGCAGGGCCTGCGTATTATACGCAGACAGCAAGCAACAAGTGGAGAAAAAGCAGCAGGATAAGACCCTGTCTGCGTATTATACGCAGCAGGCTGCGTATTATACGCAGACAACACAAAAACTGAGGCGGTTTCGGGCAGTGGCAGTTTCGTAAATAAAGACAAGTTCCAGAAACTTCGCCAGCACTATATAAAGACTCGTCCAGACTCGTTTTGAAGACGCAACTCACAAGACAATTCATCCAAGGACAAGTCTGAGCATCCCCGGAGAGCACGGAAGCACTCATCCAGATCCGAAGACTTAGTTTGATCTTATTCTCTCTTTTAATTTCAGAAACTTTGTTAATTAGTTATGTCGTTTAGTAGCTAAACCTTTTACCTAGGTTCTCGGTGAACCTAGGGTTTCGTTTTCAAACATTGTTCTGCAGTTTGAGTATGAATTCATGATTACGTTATCTTAATTCAACAGTATTATCAGTTATTCTGTCTTTGATTATATCTGTTTATGCATGATCGTAGTCGCGAACCAGAATTGCTATAGACCCGAGCTTGTAGGTGAAAACGTCAGGTTAGGGTTAGGAAGAAAAGACAGGATGTAGTACCTTACCCTGATAGACCGACCAGAGAAAGGGAGATAGGGCTAGCCAAAACGTATAGACCAACTGTTAGAGAATCTGACCCGGGCCATCAGGACAGGTTAGAAACCCTAGCAGACTTATAACGAGACTGCAGACTTAGGCAGCTAAACAGGAACCCGAAAGTCTGCAGGATCGTGACAGCGTGTGGAATCTGAAAGGTTACTGCACAATCGGTACGTGGCACGGGTAATTAAAACTGCTGAGTGTTTTCATATCAAACCGAAGAACATAATTCTGAAGAAACCCTAGGGGATCCTGGGACCTAGTATTCCAAACCCTAGATTTACAACTTTCAATATTTTCAGAAAAACGTCACAAAAAAATATTTGCATTTTATTTCGTTTATTTTTAGTTTATTGTTAATCATAATCCTAAATTACTCCTCTTTTTTCACTCTGCGAGTTAAGACTGATTTCTCGAAAAACCCAAAATAGTCCTCGTGGGAACGATCACCCGAGTTTAATTACACCCGGTATTACAAGATTCGTATACTTGCGAACAGCATGTTAGTTTGCGCATCAAGTTTTTGGCGTCGTTGCCGGGGACTTTTTAGGGTTAATTTAGTTACCAGAATTAGTTTTCAGAGTTTTTATTTTTCAGTTTCGTTATTTTTCTTTTATCTCACTGCTTTTTGAATCTGCGTTTTTCAGGACTCTTCAGTTGATGCCCAGATTGCCTCGCGATTTGGTACCACCACTCGACAATCCTGAAAAGCTGTACACCGAACAGAACCGCAGAAACTGAGAAAGCAGAATGGCAGGCAACCCGAGAGACAATCCCGAGTTCCCTCCAACTGGTGGGGAGGAACGAGAGACACGTACCCCAGCCCAGATGGCTCGGTACATCGAAGAACTAGTCACAGCAGGTCTGGCTGCTCGAAGCAACCAGATAACTTATAACCGGTCTGGGAAGGCATTGGTGGAGAATTTCGAAGTCCCCACCGGGGGGCATGAGCGAGATATTGTGGTGCCCGAGATCACCGCAGAACACTTCGACATCAAACCCTCCACCATCCAGACAGTACAGAACCTCTGCCCGTTTCACGGCAAGGCCGACGAAGACCCGAACGACTTTATCGGGAAATTCGAGGACTACTGCAACAAGATCCGATACAAGGGGGTAGACGCATAGGCACTTATGTTAATCCTATTCCCATATTGCCTATTCGGAGTAGCCAAGGACTGGCTCGAATCCCGACCACCCAGATCCATCACTACATGGGAGGGGTGTGTCGCATATTTTTTGGCAAAGTTTTATCCCGCTTCCCGAGTCATTCAGTTGCAGAGCGAGATTCTTTCATTCAAGCAGAAGATGGGGGAGACGGTGGTAGACGCATGGGACAGATTGATGAGATTGGTGAAAAGATGCCCGAACCACGGTTTTGGTGATGCGAAGATCCTGCACGTATTCTACCATGCCCTAGACAGGGAGAGTGCTGACAGGATCGACAGAGAAGCCGGGGGAAACTTCATGTATCATGTGGACAAAGATGGTGCATACGACCTGATGAAGCAGTTAGCCAAGCGGGACACCCGACTGTTTGACGATCGCAGGATGACGGCTAGAGCCGAACCAGCAGAAGACGACCAGATAGACAACCTGGCCAAGATCGTTCATGACTTAATCAAGAAAGTCTACTCGGATAAGAAGCATGTTGCAGCAGTCGGAGAACCTGATTTGGACGCGGCCATTGAGGATATCAGAACTGAAGACACCAATTACGTACAGCAGCAGTGGGACCCGAGCCGGTACAGACCGGGCACGAGAGATCATCCCGGGTTCCGGTACGGAAACCCGAACTCCGCAGTTTATGCACCGGGATTCCAGCACAGGCCACCAGCCCAGCAGGCTGCACCGACACAGCAGGTTCAGCCGGGCCCATCTGCACAACAGTACGATGCCCAGATGAAGAAGATCGAGTCCATGTTTCAGACCATGGAGACCCGGTTCGCACATATGGACGCCCTGACAGCCGACATGCAGACGACCAAAACGTCACAGCGTGCTTTGGAGGTACAAGTAGGGCAGTTAGCACAGCAGCTAACGGATAGACAGCCAGGAAACTTGCCCTCGAATACAGTGAATAATCCACGTGCTCAGATCAATTCTATCACCACTCGGAGTGGAATAGCACTACAGGATCCACCGTATCCTAGCCACGCACGCGCAGAAAAGTCGAAAGAAGTAGAACGCAAACTGTCTGTCCAGGATAACAGCTCAGTCAACCGCCCCCAGCCGAAGGGCTCGGTTGAGCAGGATGCAGTGCAGAATGAGACAGATGCAGAAACGGTACCTGTCTCAAAGGAGGTACCATACCCCTTGAAGACACGAAATAGGGACGATAGCAAGGACTATGCCAGGTTTCTCGAGATGTTCAAGCAGCTGCAGATTAACATAACCTTTGCTGAGGCTTTGGCAAAGATGCCCACTTATGCCAAATTCCTCATGGACATTCTGTATGGGAGGAGGCGAATGAGCGATTTCGAGACTATAAACCTGACGGCAGAAGTGAGTACCTGTGTGAAGAATGGGATACCGAGGAAGAGAAAAGATCCTGGCAGTTTTGTAATACCGGTCACCCTAGGTAATGTGTACACAGGAAAGGCTCTGTGTGACCTAGGGGGCAGCATCAACCTGATGCCACTTACGATTTTCAAAAGTTTGAAAGTCGGGGAGCCCTGGCACACCAGAATCATGCTGCAGATGGCAGACAGGTTCGTAAAACAGGCCTATGGAGTTATTGAGGATATTTTGGTGAAGGTCGGCGAGCTGATTTTTCCAGCAGATTTCGTGATCCTGGACATGGAGGCAGGGGAGGTACCGCTTATACTGGGCAGGCCATTTTTGGCCACTGGAGAAGCCATGATAAACTGCAAGAGCGGGGAACTGACCATGCAGATTAACGAGGACAAAGTTAAATTTAACGTTTTCAAAAATCTGCAACTGCTAAATTATTATGATCACGAAGACATCTTCGCCATAGACGTAGTTGATGAAGGCTGGGAAAATGAGGAGATGGATCGGTTATGGGAAGAAATTGATAGCATGTACGGAGAAGAAAAGGAGATGACTCGGTGCGAGCAGGCCATGAGAGCCGAAGACTGGACCACTTTGCACCGGGACGAAGATGGCGGGCAGAAGATGATCCTGGTTCCGTCACTCAAGGAGCCACCTGCACTCGAGCTTAAACCGCTCCCGAACCATCTCAGGTATGCGTATATTAGTAATAATAATACTCTGCCCGTAATTGTTTCTTCTCTTCTATCTCAGGAACAGGAAGAGAAACTGCTGGAAGTATTGCGAGAGCACAAAGAAGAAATCGCCTGGACGATTGCAGATATTAAGGGGATCAGCCCCTCCTATTGCATGCACAAGATCAGAATTGAAGAAGGCGAGAAACCGGTGATTCAGCCCCAGCGGAGACTGAACCCGAACATGAAGGATGTTGTGCGCAAGGAGGTCATGAAGTGGCTGGAAGCAGGAATCATATACCCCATATCAGACAACACTTGGACTAGCCCGGTCCAGTGCGTGCCCAAAAAGGGGGGTATTACGGTGGTTTAGAATGAGGACCAGGAATAGATTGCGCAGCGCACGGTTACAGGCTGGCGGATCAGTATGGACTATCGAAGGCTAAACGATGCAACATTGAAAGACCACTTCCCGCTACCATTCATGGACCAGATGTTGGACAGGCTAGCCCATCACGCCTATTACTGTTTTCTGGACGGGTACTCCGGGTACAACTAGATTTGCATAGCCCCGGAAGATCAGGAGAAGACAACGTTTACCTGCCCGTATGGTACGTTCGCGTTCCGGCGCATGCCATTCGGGTTGTGTAACCCTCCAGCCACGTTCCAGAGATGCATGATGGCGATATTCTCCGACATGATCGAGAAAAATTTGGAGGTCTTTATGGACGATTTTTCACTGTTCGGGGACAGTTTTGACGACTGCCTGCACCACCTGGGACAGGTTCTGATCCGGTGCAAGAAGGCGAATTTAGTGCTGAACTGGGAGAAGTATCACTTTATGGTCACCGAGGGGATCGTGCTGGGTCACAAAATTTCCAGCAAGGGACTCGAGGTGGACAGGGCCAAGATCGAGGTGATAAAACAGCTCCCATACCCGACAACCGTAAGGGCGATCAAGAGTTTTCTGGGACATGCAGGATTTTACCAGAGGTTCATCAAAGACTTTTCCAAGATCACCAAGCCACTATGCGCTTTACTTGGAAAAGACGTGCCCTTTGACTTTGATGCAGCTTGTCAGCAGGCCTTTGACCATTTGAAGGAGAAGTTGACCACAGCCCCGGTTATCACTACACCGGACTGGTCACTTCCGTTTGAGCTAATGTGTGACGCAAGCGACTATGCAGTCGGTGCAGTTTTGCGGCAGCGGAAGGACAAAGTGTTCCATGTGATTTATTATGCAAGTCGGGTACTCAACGATGCCCAGATCAATTATGGCACTACTGAGAAGGAGCTGCTTGCTGTGGTATATGCCCTGGATAAATTCAGACCGTACTTGGTCGGGTCAAAAGTGATCGTTTTTACCGACCATAGTGCCTTGAAATATCTGCTGGACAAGAAGGACGCAAAACCGAGACTGCTGAGGTGGGTATTACTGATGCAGGAATTTGATGTGGAAATTCGGGATAAGAAGGGAGTCGAGAACGTAGTAGCGGACCACCTGTCCATGCTTGAGAATGCTGAGGTGGACCCGGTACCAATCCAGGAAAACTTTCCGGACGAGCACATCATGGCGGTCAAACTGGGGAGACCGTGGTACTATGCTATAGCCAACTATCTGGTGAGTGGCACGCTTTCCGAGGACCTAACCTCGTCACAGCGGAAACGATTTATTTCTGAGAGCCGGCAGTATTTCTGGGACGACCCGTATCTGTTCAAGCAGGGAGCCGACGACATTCTGAGGAGATGTGTTCCGACCCACGAGGCCTGGAACGTGATCAGGCACTGTCACTCGGCTCAGTGTGGGGGTCACTTCAGAGGGACCCGCACGGCACACAAGGTACTGCAATCAGGTTTCTTTTGGCCAACGCTTTTCAAGGACTGTCATGATTATGTACAGGGATGCGATAGATGCCAGAAGACAGGGAGTACGTCACATAGGGACGAGATGCCTATGACTATTTGGCAGGAGGTTGAACCCTTTGATGTATGCGGGATTGACTTCATGGGGCCGTTTCCGTCTTCTATGGGAAATCTGTACATATTGCTGGCAGTGGACTATGTTACGAAGTGGATCGAGGCGATAGCATGTCAGAAAAACGATGCAGCGACAGTTGAGCGTTTTCTGAAACGCAACATATTCACACGATTCGGGACTCCCAGAGCAATGATCAGCGATGAAGGGTCACACTTTATTAACAAAGTGTTTGCCAGGGTACTTAAGCAGTACGGGGTATCGATCCATAAGGTATCACTACCTTATCACCCCCAGACTAACGGGCAGGCAGAGGTGTCAAGCCGAGAGATCAAGGGCATTCTCGAGAAAACCGTAAATCTGGGCCGAAAGGATTGGTCGATGAGACTGGATGATGCGCTGTGGGCATACATGACAGCTTTCAAAACACCGCTGGGAATGTCGCCATACCAGCTCGTGTTTGGGAAAGCGTGTCACCTCCCGGTTGAGTTGGAGCATAAGGCCTATTGGGCTATCAAACTGCTCAACATGGATGAGAGTCTGGCCGGAGATAAGAGAAAGATGGCGCTGCTGGATTTAGAGGAGTTCTGCAGGACGGCATTTGAGAGCGCCAAAATTTACAAAGAGAAGACGAAAAAGTGGCATGATCAGCGTATCACGCCAAAGCAGTTCAACGAAGGAGACAAAGTACTTCTCTACAACACAAGAATGAGGTTCTTTCCGGTAAAGTTGAGATCTCGTTGGTCGGGCCGTTCATCATCAGGAAGATATTCGCATGGGGCGCATTTGAGTTGGAGAATCCAAAAGACAACTCAAGCTTCAGGGTGAACGGAAACCGAATCAAGCCATATCTCGAGAACGCCGAAGTCGCCAGGGTAGATCCAATCTACTTCGACGACCCGTGATCGAACCTGAGGTAACTGGGTCGGGCCGTCGACCGTAAATTACAAAGCGCTGGTTGGGAGGCAACCCAACGTAGTAAGTTTAAATTATTTTTTAGCTTTTATTTTAAGTTTTGAATTTTTGAGAGAAGTGAGATGAGTGAGTATTTAATGAAAATTAAGCATGTGCAGATACAGAAGAAGCAGACGAAAAGAAACAGAAAGGAGAGAGAGAGAAAAGTTACCCCCTTCAACCCACAGTGTCAAAATAACCGAGGTGAAAAAAAAAACTTTGAAAAATATTTTTTCTCTGCTGTCTGCGTATTATACGCAGCCAGCAGGGAAAAACATGAGTTTGAAAATTTTTGAAAAATTATTTTAGCTGCTGTCTGCGTATTTTACGCAGGTTTCTGCGTATTATACGCAGCCAGCAGCATGAACTGTATTTTTCAAAAAAAAACAAAAACAAATTGAAAAATTGATTTCTTTGCTGTCTGCGTATTTTACGCAGCTTTCTGCGTATTCTACGCAGCCAGCAAGGAAATTTGTTTTATTTTGAAAAATTAAAAAATTATTTTCAAAACTTTCTGCGTATTTTACGCAGAATCTTGCATATTATAGGCAGACAGTTTTGAAAAACTTTTTTTCTAAAAAAAAAAAAATCAATTTCACCCCCTGTCTGCGTAAAATACGCAGCTTTCTGCGTATTATACGCAGACAGGGGATGGAAATGCAAATTTTTTTTTTTACTTTTTTGATCACCCGGTACCCCTGTGTGCGTAAAATACGCAACATATACGTATTATACGCACAAAATAAGCAGTTTTTGACCATTTTTAGCCAGGAGCATTTTTGTCATTTTGACACTTAGGGTTTAAATGGTGAGGAGGCCGGCCAGGGAAGCCATTTTTGGCCTTCAAGCTTTCTCTCTCTACCTCCATTCCTCTCTAGCACCAACACACCAATTTTTCAAAAGTGCCCGGAATCAAAAATCGAAGGCATTTTTGGAATCCCCTCGTCGCAAGGAGCACGGAACTACTCTCGGTTTTCAGAAATTCCAACCGAGCTAGTGTGGGGGTGGAAGGGAAGTGAAGGGTGTTCTTGAGGAAAAATCTCAGATTTGTTGAGTTTGAAGCAAAACCGGAAAATTTTGAAGAAGGGAACGTTGAAGAGGAGGAAGAAAGCTACGTGTGGGTGTGCCCGAAATTTCATTCCGGCGAACTCGACTTTTCCGGCGGCTTTCCGGCGACTTTTCCGGCGACAACCTTGCCGGATTCTGCACTTCACCCCCTTTGTGGGAAGGTCCAACTTTCTTCTCTCTCTTTAATTTTTCCGTTTTAAGCACGACCCGTAGCCGGGTCATTATTTCTGAAATTTTTCTCGGTTTCCGTGCCGTGTGGACCTCTGGTAGATTTTAGGGGGCTTATTTGCTGAGACGCACTATTTCACGCGCACGTACTCTAGATTTCTGTTTCTGCTCGTTTTTTGCATTTTTATCATGGCTTTAGTCAAACCAGTCATAGACCCAAACCGTAGGCATGAGCCAATTGATATCCCTGTCAGCGACATCACGCCGCATTACTTTGACAGTTACCGGTTTGTGACCCACCAGGCCCATACCTATTATCTGACCGGTAAAAAGCCGAACTATAGGTTGGCTAAGGACCACCGTTTCGAAGTAGATGATGATAGGATGCCGATCCAGATGGTGAAATTTCCCGGTCGAGCAGACATCTTTGGCACTTCACTAGCTGGATTTGAGGGTGCGTCTAGTTCCACACTGACTAGGGAGTTCTTTTGCAACCTTAAGCATGCTGGCGATGCCGAAAACACTGACGTGCGGTGGGTCTATTGCCGTCGTTACTATATCTTGCTGACCCCCGACTCTATTAGGCAGGCTTACGGGATTCCACCATCCCAAGAGCCGTGTGCATACCAGTTAGCTATGAGTGACCCTCCGTCAGCTGGGGAAATTTTGGGGGTTCTGACAGGTGGAGCCGCGGGGGCCCACTTTGAGGAGGAAGGAAACGTGGGACTGAAACTGCACTCGGGATTTTTGTGCAAACCTGCCAAATGGTGGGCTGACTGGGTGGTGAACCGCATTGTGGGGATCCAACACTTTACCTACTTAGAGAACGAGTCGACCCTTATAGTGTACTGTCTGATGATGAGGAGGCGGATTGATATAGCTCAGCTCACTTGGGCTTATATTCAGGAGAGGAACGTTGCAGCGAGGTGGAAGGGACTCGGGTATAGCAACCTGATTATCCAACTGGCTCGTATCTATCAGATTCCCATCTCAGAGCACGAGGGTGACTGGATGCCTCCTCTTCTTAAGGCCTATAGGAAGATTAGAGGGGGAGGTCCAGGACCGAATGACCCAGTCATAGACCTTGATGCAGACCCTATGGAGGAGGACGAGCCTGCCCCTGCCTCTGCCCCTAGGAGGCGATCGACCCAGGATAGACCTACTCGGGGGACCGGAGCGTCTACACTTAGGCGTTCTCAGTCCACCCATGACCACGGGGAGCCGAGCCAGAGAGCCGGGCCGAGTCAGAGAGCTAGACCTAGTACGAGAGGTACGACCGGTCCACCGCCACTTTCGGTCATGAATCGTAGGTTGGCCCGAGTTGAGGAGGGGCTTGAGGGGTGCCGTGCTGGCCAGGCGTCTTTAGGTGAGAAGGTGCTTAACAATATAGGGAAAGTTTTCCGATACCAAAAGCACCTCAAAAAGACCACGAAGAAGATAGCCAAAGACCATGGCGATGCGATTACTGCACTCCGAGAGGAGCAGCGAGAGGCAGCCCGCCATGCGGGCTGAGAGGTGCCATTGCCTATCATTTTCCCTCCCTCCTATTCCAGTGACTACACTACCAGCTGGTCGGACGAGGCGATCTCGAGTGAGCATGCTACAGAGCCGGTTCCACACCCGCCTAGCAGTCGGTCAGGATCCCGGACACAGTCCCGACAGTCATCGAGCTCACGGTCCCGCCAGTCGTCGAGCTCACACCCACGACAGTCGAGTAGTGCCAGATTCAGGCATACCAGCGGCTCACCCAGCAGCATGTCCGGTTCGTTCGAGACCGGGTCAGACCCGCCGTATAGTCCAGACGAGTCAGTGCCATGAGGGCATGCCACCTCTTAGTGTGGGGGTGGGAGTCGTGTCTGCATTACCCGGTCTGCACGTTTTTTCATATTTATTTGCAGTTTTTATTTTATTTTTTGAGTCAGCATATTTTCTTTATTTGAGTCAACCCACCATACCATTCTGACCTTGCATTGTGTATATCTAAAAAAAACGAAAATTTTCAAAAAAAAAAAAGATCAGAAAGTTTGAGAAAGGGCAATCAAGATTACAGAAACTGGGAAGAAATCGAGGTTAAACCCTTTGACAGAAAAGAAAGCTTGCACCGAGGTATAGTAGATAGGTGAGAGCCAGTGACCCTTGGAAACCGCAAGTAGTTATCACCTGAGCTAAGGATCCGACTAGTTGCCACACCGCCGTCATCTAGGTAGTCGACAACCCGCCCACGGGCGCCGTCACGGTCATCGCATCTTTCGGTGGAGTGACTGGCTATCAAGGGACCTCACGTCCTGTTTCTTACCCCTAGGTCCAACTAGTAAACCCGTTTGAAGCCATTTACCCATTTTATTCTCAGCCACTATAGCATAGGAAGCCTTCTTTGAGACCTCATCAGTCGTTAGTTGGCTATTCTACGAGTTATGACGGAGGGAGTGAGTTGGGGAGCGTTTTAGATGGGAGCACTTCATGGTATATCAGTTTTGGACAGTTTTGACATTGACACGTTTTTCGAGGGAAGGACAGGGTGAGTTAGAGGCGACAGTGCATTAATTTGCGGAGGTGGATCACTGCATTACATAGTGACCACAGGAGGAGTTAGTCGCGTGCGAGACATCTTTCCGCACACTATGGGGTCCGGGGGTTGTGAGATTAATTGGTGGTCGTGCCGTTTTTCTACATCTTTGGTGATGAGGAGGTTCGGTGGGACTGCACAGTATTATTCCGACTACAGGAGCAGCGCTTCAGGATTAGTGTGGGGGTACTTCATATGACGACATCTTTCATACCCCACGACGACAGTTTATTTTTACTCACTCAGCTTTAGTCAGTTTATTTATTGTTATTCGTGTATTTATGTGTATATAGAGTCTTAGTATTAAAAAAAAAATAAAAAAAAAAAATCAGAAAAGAAAAAAATAGAAAAAAAAAGAAAGAAAAAAAACAGAAAGAAAAAAAATTGATCTAGCTTTGCAGTTTTTCAGTTATTTATGTTGTTTATGTTATTGAGTCAAAAAGCTGAGTGAGTAGCACAATTTTCGAGACGAGTTACACCGCTTCACATTTGTGGCCGCGAGAACGGCGAAGACACACCGGGGGACAGGAAGATTGATATGGCAGGAACTTAGGTGTTTCAGGCAGTTTTTCGGGAACTCGGTGAGGGGTGTGAGTTTGGGGAAATTGTGAGAATGTCATAACGACTAGGATCATGTCGTGCCTATACACAGATATATAAGCTACCTGTTAGACTTAGAACCTTGATTCGGAAATAGCTCGGATGGTAGGATAACTAGGGATTTGCTCAGGTTGATAGCAAAAGTAACAGTACTCGGGTCCAGTGCTTAAATCCACCAAAGAAATCTGTTCAGACTTACCGATCGATTGCAGGGAAGTATTTTCTGGAAAAGGGTGAGGTTTTGAGGACACTCGGTTATGTTTTTGAGATTGCCCAATCTCACCAAAAAAATATATTGTTTTAGTATTTTTGAGTCGTGTATATTGAGTCTGTGTATATTCTATCTGAGTCAGTCTTTTTATCGAGTCGTCTGGTTATACGGTTCAGGTCGAAAGAGTATGCAATTGCAGGGAGTATGCAAAGGTAGTGTATGCACGACAGGGTCGGTTTTGCAAAAACCGAGAGGTATGCAAGCAGGTTGGTATGCAAGGGGATTGCTCGGGACGAGCAATATTTAGTGCGGGGGTATTTCATAACGCCCAAATCGGGGTTATGTTATAGCTCGGTTTTTGTGCATTTGTGCTGGAAAACTCACGTTTTATCCACTTTTCACCCTCGGAGAGCCTCGGTTTTAGGAACGAGACAGTTATTTGCTCTTTATAAATTTCTGCATTTTCCGTACTTTTATTAGATATGATCGCGGGTGTGTTCGTGTTGTCCATGCAGGAATAGGGCCCGGGAATGCAGCAGGAATGGATCGGGAATGCAGCGGGAGGCAAACAGAGGCAGAAAAGAGCACCCTGCCTTGCTGTCTGCGTATAATACGCAGACCCTGCGTAAAATACGCAGGCAGAAGGAGGGAGAGGGGATTTTGGACATTTTTCTCCCCTGTCTGCCTATTATACGCAGCCCCTGCGTATTATACGCAGCCCCTGGGTATTATACGCAGCCAGGGGGAGAAAATACGCATAAAGAAGAAGGAGGAGGCACAAAAGGGTCCCTGTCTGCGTATTATACGCAGGGCCTGCGTATTATACGCAGACAGCAAGCAACAAGTGGCGAAAAAGCAACAGTATTATCAGTTATTCTGTCTTTGATTATATCTGTTTATGCATGATCGTAGTCGCGAACCAGAATTGCTATAGACCCGAGCTTGTAGGTGAAAACGTCAGGTTAGGGTTAGGAAGAAAAGACAGGATTTAGTACCTTACCCTGATAGACCGACCAGAGAAAGGGAGATAGGGCTAGCCAAAACGTATAGACCAACTGTTAGAGAATCTGACCCGGGCCATCAGGACAGGTTAGAAACCCTAGCAGACTTATAACGAGACTGCAGACTTAGGCAGCTTAACAGGAACCCGAAAGTCTGCAGGATCGTGACAGCGTGTGGAATCTGAAAGGTTACTGCACAATCGGTACGTGGCACGGGTAATTAAAACTGCTGAGTGTTTTCATATCAAACCGAAGAACATAATTCTGAAGAAACCCTAGGGGATCCTGGGACCTAGTATTCCAAACCCTAGATTTACAACTTTCGAGATTTTCAGAAAAACGTCACAAAAAAATATTTGCGTTTTATTTCGTTTATTTATAGTTTATCGTTAATCATAATCCTTGCGAACAGCACGTTAGCATCAAGTTTTTGGCGCCGTTTCCGGGGAATTTTTAGGGTTAATTTAGTTATCAGAATTAGTTTTCAGAGTTTTTATTTTTCAGTTTCGTTATTTTTCTTTTATCTCACTGCTTTTTGAATCTGCATTTTTCAGGACTGTTCAGTTGATGCCCAGATTGCCTCGCGATTTGGTACCACCACTCGACAATCCAGAAAAGCTGTACACCGAACAGAACCGCAGAAACCGAGAAAGCAGAATGGCAGGCAACCCGAGAGACAATCCCGAGTTCCCTGCAACTGGTGGGGAGGAACGAGAGACACGTACCCCAGCCCAGATGGCTCGGTACATCGAAGAGCTAGTCACAGCAAGTCTGGCTGCTCGAAGCAACCAGAGAACTTATAACCGGTCTGGGAAGGCATTGGTGGAGAATTTCGAAGTCCCCACCGGGGGGCATGAGCGAGCTATTGTGGTGCCTGAGATCACCGCAGAACACTTCGACATCAAACCCTCCACCATCCAGACGGTACAGACCCTCTGCCCGTTTCACGGCAAGGCCGACGAAGACCGAACGACTTTATCGGGAAATTCGAGGACTACTGCAACAAGGTCCGATACAAGGGGGTAGACGCAGAGGCACTTATGTTAATCCTGTTCCCATATTGCCTATTCGGAGTAGCCAAGGACTGGCTCGAATCCCGACCACCCAGATCCATCACTACATGGGAGGGGTGTGTCGCATATTTTTTGGCAAAATTTTTATCCCGCTTCCCGAGTCATTCAGTTGCAGAGCGAGATTCTTTCATTCAAGCAGAAGATGGGGGAGACGGTGGTAGACGCATGGGACAGATTGATGAGATTGGTGAAAAGATGCCCGAACCACGGTTTTGGTGATGCGAAGATCCTGCAGGTATTTTACCATGCCCTAGACAGGGAGAGTGCTGACAGGATCGACAGAGAAGCCGGGGGAAACTTCCTATATCATGTGGACAAAGATGGTGCATACGACCTGATGAAGCAGTTAGCCAAGCAGGACACCCGACTGTTTGAAGATCGCAGGATGACGGCTAGAGCCGAACCAGCAGAAGACGACCTGATAGACAACCTGGTTAAGATCGTTCATGACTTGATCAAGAAAGTCTACTCAGATAAGAAGCCTGTTTCAGCAGTCAGAGAACCTGATTTGGACGCGGCCATTGAGGAGATCAGAACTGAAGACACCAATTACGTACATCAGCAGTGGGACCCGATCCGGTACAGACCGGGCACGAGAGATCATCCCGGGTTCCGGTACGGAAACCCGAACTCCGCAGTTTATTCACCGGGATTCCAGCACAGGCCACCAGCCCAGCAGGCTGCACCGACACAGCAGGTTCAGCCGGGCCCATCTGCACAACAGCACGATGCCCAGATGAAGAAGATCGAGTCCATGTTTCAGACCATGGAGACCCGGTTCGCACATATGGACGCCCTGACAACCGACATGCAGACGAACAAAACATCACTGCGTGCTTTGGAGGTACAAGTAGGGCAGTTAGCACAGCAGCTAACGGAGAGACAGCCAAGAAACTTGCCCTCGAATACAGTGAATAATCCACGTGCTCAGATCAATGCTATCACCACTCGGAGTGGAATAGCACTACAAGATCCACCGTATCCTAGCCACGCACGCGCAGAAAAGTCGAAAGAAGTAGAACGCAAACTATCTGGCCAGGATAACAGCTCAGTCGACCGCCCCCTGCCGAAGGGCTTGGTTGAGCAGGATGCAGTGCAGAATGAGACAGATGCAGAAACGGTACCTGTCTCCAAGGAGGTACCATACCCCTTTAAGACACGAAAGAGGGACGATAGCAAGGACTACGCCAGGTTTCTCGAGATGTTCAAGCAGCTGCAGATTAACATACCCTTTGCTGAGGCTTTGGCAAAGATGCCCACTTACGCCAAATTCCTCAAGGACATTCTGTATGGGAGGAGGCGAATGAGCGATTTCGAGACTATAAACCTGGCGGCAGAAGTGAGAAACTGTGTGAAGAATGGGCTACCGAGGAAGAGAAAAGATCCTGGCAGTTTTGTAATACCGGTCACCCTAGGTAATGTGTACACAGGAAAGGCTCTGTGTGACCTAGGGGCCAGCATCAACCTGATGCCACTTACGATTTTCAAAAGTTTGAAAGTCGGGGAGCCCCGGCCCACCAGAATCATGCTGCAGATGGCAGATAGGTCCGTAAAACAGGCCTATGGAGTTATTGAGGATATTTTGGTGAAGGTCGGCGAGGTGATTTTTCCAGCAGATTTCGTGATCCTGGACATGGAGGCAGGGGAGGTACCGCTCATACTGGGCAGGCCGTTTTTGGCCACTGGAGAAGCCATGATAAACTACAAGAGCGGGGAACTGACCATGCAGATTAACGAGGACAAGGTTAAATTTAACGTTTTCAAAAATCTGCAACTGCCAAATTATTATGATCACGAAGACATCTTCGCCATAGACGTAGTTGATGAAGGCTGGGAAAACGAGGAGATGGGTCGGTTATGGGAAGAAATTGATAGCATGTACGGAGAAGAAAAGGAGATGACTCGGTGCGAGCAGGCCATGAGAGCCGAAGACTGGACCACTTTGCACCGGGACGAAGATGGCGGGCAGAAGATGATCCTGGTTGCGTCACTCAAGGAGCCACCTGCACTCGAGTTTAAACCGCTCCCGAACCATCTCAGGTATGCGTATATTGGTAATAATAATACTCTCCCGTAATTGTTTCTTCTCTTCTATCTCAGGAACAGGAAGAGAAACTGCTGGAAGTATTGCGAGAGCACAAAGAAGCAATCGCCTGGACGATTGCAGATATTAAGGGGATCAGCCCCTCCTATTGCATGCACAAGATCAGGATTGAAGAAGGCAAGAAACTGGTGATTCAGCCCCAGCGAAGACTGAACCCGAACATGAAGGATGTTGTGCGCAAGGAGGTCATGAAGTGGCTGGAAGCAGGAATCATATACCCCATATCAGACAACACTTGGATCAGCCCGGTCCAGTGCGTGCCCTAAAAGGGGGGGGGGTATTACGGTGGTGCAGAATGAGGACCAGGAACAGATTGCGCAGCGCACGGTTACAGCCTTGCGAACAGCACGTTAGTTTGCGCATCACTTATCTCGGCAGATAGGCTTTTATTGTAAATAAGCAGAGAAGTAAACAAAGCGTTGAAAGACAACCATAGTCATAAAATTCTTCTCATTTGGGAGAATTCTTTTATTATAAGCACCCTCATATGGGAGAGGCAATAATACAAATCCCTCATATGGGAGGAACGACGCATGAGTCTATCAAAATACTAGACGTAAATAGACATTGTAATCTGATGCATATAAAGAGGGAAGTTAAGGATAATACTACTTAATCCAGCGTATGTTGACTGAGCTTGGGTTTGTGTTCGTCCCATGTAGCCTCTGTATTTTGCAGTAACCACTGTCAAAGACTTCTTTAACTTCGAATGGTCCTTCCCAGTTGGCTGCGAACTTTGGATGGGCCGCCTCCCGCATGCAATGATCTGAAGCGCGCAAAACCAGGTCCCCAACTGCTAAGTCTCGATGTTGGACTGTTTTGTTGTATGCGCGAGCGATCCTCTCCTTGTACCGTTTGTTAGCCCGCTTGGCTTGCTCTCGCTTTTCCTCCAATAAAATCAAGTCATGGTCGCGCTGATTGTCATATAATGCATGAAAGGCCAATCTCGCAGAGTTGATCTTCACCTCCGCCGGTACAACAGCTTCAGTTCCATAACATAGAAGGAAAGGGGAGACTCCTGTGGGAGTCCTCGGCGAAGTCCGATACGCCCATAATGCTATGTTCAAAGAATCGGCCCATTTCTTGTGATCGTCTGCGACCATCTTGCTTAGGATTCTTAGCTGTGTTTTGTTGGTTGCTTCTGCTTGACCATTCCTTTTTGGATAATAAGGAGTGGAACAGACCTGCCTAATGTTGTACTCCGCCAGCTTTGCGGCTACTTGACGATTTACAAAAGGTGTGCCATTATCCGAAAGAATTGTGTTGGGAATCCCGAACCTGTATATGATGTTTTCTTGGATGAAATGGACCACAGCGAGGGCGTTAGCTGTCTTGAGCGGTATTGCCTCCACCCACTTAGTAAATAGCTCGGTAGCGGTGAGGATAAACTGGTTCCCATGTGAGGGTGGTCGAATGGGACCAACAAAATCTAGAGCCCAAGTGTGGAATGGCCATGGTGTCCCCAACGCGTGTAGATCTATGGCAGGGGCATGTACGAGGTTGCCCTTGAATTGACACTCCTGGCACCTCCTTAATTTAGTGCGGCAATCTGCCTCCATGTTGGGCCAGAAATAGCCAACTTTGAGGAGCTGTCTGCATAGTTTCGCACCTCCCTGATGCTCTACTTGGTGAGAGAGATCCATCACCTCTTGCGCTTCCTTGCTGTCTAGGCATCGGAGTAAATTACCCTCGTGACCCCTTCGCCACGGTATGTTTTCTTGTACTACGTACTGGGCCGCCTTTCTTTTCAGTCTCTCGGCTTCCTTTCTTGACTCAGGCTCGATGCCTTCTGTGAGAAAATCGAAGAGTGGCCTTCTCCAGTCCGTGTCATCATCGACCAAGGCGATAGTCAAAGAATCCTTGATCAATGCGCAACTTTCGCAATTCCCTCGAATTATCGCGGCAGCCGTTGACATGTCCGGCCAGTGAATCCCATACCTTTGGGCTTTCCGATAGATTGACACCTCACTTTCTCCGCAAGTGTGCTGGTGAATCTTTTCCAATAGTGCTTGCCCTTCTTGCTGCGAGACGCATCGCATGAGTATTCCTCCTAGACCTTTGTAGTAGAGAGCGTTATCATGTATGCAGTACCCCTTAGTGGATGCCCAATTTTCTTTGCTCGTTCCTTCGGCGATGGCGTGTAATATCGGTTTCCTCCAGTCTGCATCATCCACACACTCATCCTCGCATGCGTCCTCTGTCAACGCCGAGGACATTCGAACTTCAATCGAGATTCTCGCAGGGCACTTATCCGCACTAACTTTAGATCCCAGAGTGGCCAAAGCATCAGCATGCCGATTATCTGCTCTAGGTGTGTGCTCGTACCTGAAATCGCAGAATTGTTGCACCAGCTTCTGCACCAAAGTCCGGTAGGGCAACAGATTTACTTCTTTTAACCCGTACTCGCCAGAAGCTTGTTTGACGATTAACTTGGAATCCCCCATAACTGCCAAATTGCCGAATTCCAGTGCCCTAGCTGCACGGAGGCCTGCGATGAGAGCCTCATACTCTTCTTCGTTGTTGGTGACTGCGAAATCGAGTTTAGTGGACATTTGGATGACCTCCCCATCCGGATTAGTCAAAACGATTCCAATTCCTCCACCTTTCTTTGTTGACGATCCATCAAAATGAAGCGTCCAGTAAGGTAACTCGACTGCATAGATCTCGGGTCCCTCTAGTTCCTCCTCTATCATGGGCTCGTAGCTCTTATCCGGGAACTGTGCCAGCAGATCCGCCACTGCTTGTGATTTGATTGCCCGCGGTCGAACGCACGTGATGTCGTATTGGGAAATGGTCATATACCATTTTGCCAACCTTCCGTCGGGAGAGGTATGAGTCAAGAGGTACCGTATGGGGTCACTCTTTGTAACCACCACCACTTTGTGCGAGGCGAAGTAGTGCTTCAACTTTTTTATCACAAAGAATAGGTCAAGGCAATGACGTTCGATATCTGTGTACCTTGATTCGGCTGGTTGCACTATGCGAGAGATATAGTAAATCGGCCTTTCTTGCGCTTCATATTCCTGAGCCAAAAGTGCCCTTATAGACCTCTTTGTTGACGTCAGATACAGCAAAAGCGGCGATCCAAGTTGCGGCGCGATCATTACCCTTTGCGATGTTAGCAAGTCCTTTAGCCTCCCGAATGCGGCCTCGTGCTCCGCGGTCCAATTGTACACAACATTATTCTTGAGGAGACCGCTAAAGCAGAAGGTTATTTCTGCGATTGCTGGGATGAACCTTCGCAGGTAAGATAACTTCCCCAAGAATGTTTTCAGAGCACTTTGATCGTGTGGTGCCGTCATGCTAGTGATGGCTGATACCTTTGCGGAATCAGGCTCGATGCCCTGGAGATGTATCACACATCCCAAGAACTTCCCTGAGGTCACTCCGAATGCACACTTCATGGGGTTCATCTTTAGCTGGAAACTTCTGCATCTTTCAGATACTTTCCGCAGGTCCCCCAAATGGTCCACTTCCTATTTGGACTTGAAAAACAAGTCATCAACATAAAACTCCACCTCTTTGTGCATCATGTTGTGGAATAGAGCCATCATTGCTCGCTGGTAAGTCGCGCCCGCGTTTTTTTTAGCCCAAACGGCATAACCATGTAGTTAAAGACTCCCACTGGCGTGATGAACGCGGTTTTCCATGCATCCTCAGGGTCCATTTTGATCTGATTGTACCCACTGAAACCATCCATGAAGCTGAACATACAATGACCCGCAGTCGAATCAATGAGCAGATCGATGTTGGGCAACGGAAAATCGTCCTTGGGGCAGAAGCGGTTGAGATCTCTGAAATCTTCACAAATGCGAAGCTGCCCATTCTTCTTTACCATAGGCACAATGTTAGCCAACCATGTGCGGTGATGATTTGGCTCGATGAACCTGGCAGTCAGTAACTTGACAATTTCTTGCTTGATTTTCACGTTTATCTCCGGCCTGAAGCTTCTTGTGCTTTGTTTTACCGGTCTAGATCCTGGGATTACGTCTAACCTGTGCATGGTGATTCTCGTGTCCAGGCCGGGCATTTCATCGTATTCCCATGCAAACACATCTTTGTACTCAGTCAGGAGCTGCAGCAATCTCGCCTCTTCATCGCTTGTGAGTCTGCGCTCAGAAAGACGGGTCTCTTCTTTTCTTCGTTTGGGCTCAGGAATACTTCCTTCATTTCCTGCTTCTGAGGTTTTGGCTTGTCCTCCATACATTCAGGCGCCTCTTTTAGCTTATCCTCCAAAACTTATGGTGTCGGCTTGTCTACTTCCATGACACGCTCGATTTGATTGATTTGCCCAGGGATATCCCCATGCTTGTGTGGGGGTATCCCCGCGCACCTTCATATGCGGTAGCATTTCTTCCCATTAGAGTAGAAGCTTTCTATCTCTTTGCCCGCGGGATCATGTTTTACTACTCTTTTCAGAGTGTACACATTATTCCTTTGATAGGCGACCTGCGGTGCCTCTTCTCGCGCGGACGAATTTTCCTTGGCGTCCTCCCTTGTCACGATCACTCCCGCTGGTGATTGATCCTTGATATCTTCCCATCGAGGCAAGGGAGTCGGATTAAACGGCCCTGGCGTTTTCTCATCTTCCATTTCAGTAAACCACACTGCTTCAGTAAGGTGCGCCTCGTCTAGATTGAAGGGATTTACCGAAGCTGATATCTCCACTATTCTGTCGTTCCAGATGGCCTTCATCACTTGGTGGGCTGTCGATGGAACTGCGTCAAAACGATGAATCCAAGCTCGGCCTATGATCATGTGATACGTAGTATTCGCATCAATGACATAGAATTTGGCTGAACATTTGATCTTTCCTATCTGGACGCCCAGACGAATCCATCCTATCGTCATCCTAGAATCACTTCCAAATCCCATCTGCGGGGATGGACGTCTGACAATCTTCTGCTCCGGGATTCCTGCCAACTTTAAAGTGTTGAGCGAGACCACGTTGACTGCCGCTCCTCCGTCAACGAATGCCCTTTTGAATTCGACACCATTGATCACCGCCGTTACATACAAAGGCTTCTGGTGGCTCGAATATGTCTTCTTGTCGCTTGCGGAGAAGGTCATGACCTTTTCCAACTTTCCCATTGGAAACCACGATGTCTTCTTCGTAGTCCTCTGCTATCCTTAGAATCGCTTTCGTCATTTCTCTCCGGCACTTCTCCGAAAAGTTCATTTCATCGAAGAACTTGCTGAACCCGTGCGACCCCTTCATCCGATCGGCACGTTCGTCCTCTGTGTCTATATTGTAGTCCTCGTCATTGTAAACTTCGGCAATGATAGGCAAGCCGTCTTTCGCAATCTCTTCGAGATCCATAATCGCGATCATGGCTACTTCTTTGCCTTTAGGCTCTTGCTCTGCATGAGCCGGCAGTGGATTGCTTCGCACATCCTGCCTCTGATCGCTGACAATCAGCTCACTGTCTTTCATTTTTCGACTTACCATGTTCCTGAGTTTCTTGCAATCAGCTGTGGGATGCATAATTTTCCCATGGCATTCACACCACTTTGGGTCCCTCATCATCTCCTTGGAGGGTATCCTTTAGAGCGGAGGCAAGATCCCATCTTTACGCCACTGCTTACACAAGTCAGTTGCTTCCTCTATCGATCACGGTAGAGGTGGCGCGTCCGAGTTTCTAACCCTGGGCTGCTTTTGCGGCGAAACTGTATTAACCTCAGCTTCACGCCCCCTCTTGTAACTGAACCTTCCAAACTTGAAAGTGGTTCCCCCAGAAGGTCGTTCAGGGGCATGCTTCTTCTTCTTCCTTTCCACTATAGGCTCTATGTTTTTCGTGCACTCGATTAGCTTTGAAAAGGTAGGAGTCTGTAGGTTGATCAGCATACCTTTGTACTCGTCTCGCATGCCTTGCAGACATATTTCCACGAGCCTGCCCTCAAGCACTTCATCTCTGCACTCAAAGGATTTGGCCCAGAACTTCTTAATGAATGTGACTCCATCCTCCTCGCGTTTCTGGTACATACGAGAAAGATGAATTATTGTCACCTTCTCTTCTACCTGGAAGAATTTGGTATAGAACTTCTGAACCATGTCGTCATAGGGCTTTACGGATCCGGCCTCCAACGTCCTATACCACTTGTAGGCCACATTTCCCAAAGATTTCGGGAACTCGCGCATCAGCAACTTGGGATCAGCCCCGTATGGTCCCATCACATCGATGAAACGCATGACGTGCTCGTGGGCATTCCCGTTGACATCTTCGAACTTGTCCCACTTAGGAGCCTTATACCCCGCAGGGTTAGGCATGAGATAAATCTCTCGTGGGATAGGCGGATCGTTGTCGACCTTTGGAATAATGGTGTATGCGAACGGCTGATTGGCCAAGAAGGTCTCTATGCGCCGCTGCAGCGATGTCATGCACTACGGTGCACTTCCCCCAGCAGCAGCAGGAGGGGTCATTGTAGCCGGTGGGGGAACATATGTTGCGGTCAGGCTAGGAGTGTATTGTGAAGTCACGTTGCCCAACAGTGCCGGCGGAGGAAGCAAGGGGTATTGTGAAGAAAGGTTTGGTGCCACGGTTGGTGGTTGAGGAATATGTGTGGTAAGGGGCGGTATTTGAGCCGTTTGCCCCTGAACAGAGGGTAACTGCACCATTGCTGGTGGAGTTTGCGGATTAGGGTTTGGTGGTGTCGGCATCACCCCATTCCCTTGTGTGGTAGAGGCTCCCCCTCCCTGAGAGACGGCAGTGCCCGATGTAGGATTCGGGGCAAGGGTTCCCAGGTTGGCCATTATCCGTTCCATCTGTACGGATTGAGCCTGAAGGGCTTTTCCCTGATTCTGAATGGTGGCATTTAGAGCCTCCAACGTCGAAGTCCCACTGGCGGCCACAGAAGCGTGACGGGTCTCCTCTCTCGAGGTGGTCTCCGTGGAGGGTGATCTGTTACTGACATCATCTTCATGATACATGGTTGCTTGCAATGGTAAGATTCACGTCGGGTTCACCAAATGTGTACGAGAGAATCCTGCAGAGAGAATTCAATATACACCAAGAGTAGGGGATAGAAAGAACACAGGAAGAATAGGGTTGTGTGTAGGGAGAGAGCAAGACAATAGTACTGTATGAGAGAGAGACAAAATTTTGGCAAAGCTTCCGCGTATCTCAGGTGATTCTCCCTTGTATGGAAGGGTTAACGATCCTATATATAACGGATAATGTGACCGTTGTAGTGGGTTAACGCGCCCATTAATGGCGGCTTAATTAGCTTAACCACAGCGGCACGTTCGTCCGCGTATATAGGGACCGTTACGCACGTTAACCGCGTATATCGGAACCGTTATGAGGTTTACCGGGTTTATGGAGCTCGTGCCATAAATCTCTCAAAGAAGTTACAAGGGGTCGCTCGCGGGCTTGGTTGTCGCTCGCGCGCGACAGGACTTACTCTAGCCTCCAAACCACTAAGTCCCTACAAGTCCCGTGTAGTGGTATGCGAGGGCCCTGTCTCGCAGCCCCCACGTGGATCAGCGCGGGTGGTGATCCAGTGTGTGTGGAGCACAGCTAGGTGTGCTGGATGATCTCCACGTGGCTCAGATCTGCCTGTCTAGAAAGCACTATCTTCACCCGGCAACTGAGAGGTTCCGCTCTTTCAACCCTTTCAGTTGACTTCCTAGATGATCTGTGAGCTTATTCCATGTGACTGGCCAGTTTCGTCCCATTGTTGTTCGAAGTCCGAGACCTTGATCATGATGAGTATGTGAAAGTTTGTAATGCAGGTATAAAACATGATCTAATACTCTAGAAGGGGGGGGGGGTTGAATAGAGTATGGAAACTTTTGCTAGAAGATGGGCTTTTTTATAATTTTAAGCTAATGTATAAAAGAAATCTCAAAGCTTTGGAATCAGTTTATAAAGCGTGAGATGAAACTGTAACTGTAAGAAGTTTCAAAGCTTTGAGATAGGAAATTCTCCAAATCTTTGTAGCTCACTGCTTTGAACTGATTTTCAACAGGATTAAAAAGAAGTAAAGTAAAGCTAAAGAACACATGAATTTTTACAGAGTTTAGTCACAGTTGGACCTAGTCTCTGCCTGAGGGATTTGATCCCTTCAGGATTTGAACACACTTCTTATTAATCATCCAGATTTAGCCCTATATCTCAATCCTAAGTGAGCTACCTTACACTTATACAACTTGTGGTTCCCAACCTATCTAGTAACAACTACAGCCCTTTAAAATAATAAGAACCTATTGTTGTTCACTTGAACAACTAAACTTCTAAGTTTATGAGGCTTAAGAACTCAGAATGAATAATACATATTAAGAACAATTGAAGAACACTGAAAAGAATAAGCAATAAAGCTTGGAAGTGTTCTTCAGATTTCTGGATGATTGATCTTCACTCCCGCAGTGTTGAATTCCTTGATTGTATGTAGAGTTGTAAGTATTATCTTAACTGATTGAAAAGCTCTCTTCTTTCACAATCATAAGCCCTCTCTTGTGTCTCTCTTCCTTTTGAAATTCAAACTGCATTATATAACCAACTCTGCAACTGACTGAGAGATTTTAGGAACTGATTTCCTACAAATCCTCACCCTTGATACGCTTCTTTCAACAACTATGTTTGGATAGATATTAGAGTTTGTTTGAGAGGTTTGAGCGACGAACAACCCTGCATAAACTTGATCACAAGATCAAACAAAATCCAGAAGATATAGCACGGAAAATAGAGTCTGTTTGACAGATCAGTTTAAGCAATAAACTGAACTTATTTTCCAATATGCACAATTTAAAATCATATCAGTAATCTATGATAAAGATGATGACATGATTAAGACTCATAAAAAGTCAATAATCAATCATATAAACAGTCATAACACCCTACAATAAGAATCAGTTAGCCAGAAGAAAAATTGTCAAAGCTCAAGGGCACTCTCCAAGGCCTTGGAGCTCTCAAACATTCTTCAAAGCTCCTGCCCTCCAATTCTCTTATTCTTGATGCAATAAAACTAAGAGATTTGAGAATGTTAGAAAAACAATAAGATAGCCTAAGAATATTTGTAAGACATATATAACATCTAATCCAATGCCAACCCTGCAACACATGCATTGTCAGATATCAATTAACAAGTTCATAGTCGGAGTTGAGTTTCAAGGCCTTAAAGCTTTGAAACTTCCTTCATATTAAACCACTGTCTTTCATCATCTTAGACATATGAACTTCCCAAGTTCATACTTCTCATCAATTAAGAGACACGGAATTATCAGTATGTTCAGGGATCCCCGCTTCTAGGAGAACACTTTGACGCACCACTTCCGGAACATTTGGAGAGAACACTACTGCAGATTTTTCAATGTTAATCAGCTGCCCTGATGCCTTCTCGTAGGCTTGACAGAACACTCACATCTCATCATAGTTTTATATACCTTCTTATCTCCTCTCAAACTTCTGTAAGCGCAAACTTCCATGGAAGGCCCTCATGGTTCATCACTCTCATCTCAATCGAGCCAATTCGTAAGCGAATCCTCGTCGTATGAGACAGAAGGAGAACAATTCACTTCATTTCCTCAATCCGACGGTACATATTTGCCAGGCATGTAGAAGTTCAATCTCATCCGTTGGAAATCGGGGAAGTCCGTGGACCCGAGGCTGTTCACGCTGTTTGAGTATTTCAGGGAGCTTTACGAGAAGCGAAGAATTTTTTTCAAGAAAATCTTTCCAGAAATGTACAATGAATTTGTGGAGTTGTACGAGAAAATTGGCGAGCGTTTTCAAAGTGGGACGGAGCGGAGGGCGGGACTATACAGAGAAGTGTGAGCTTTGGAAGCTTCGGATCGCCTCGTATGTTGAAACAAGTGGACGAGCCGATGCTGAGGGACGAGAGATTTAGGGTGACGACTTCGTAATTTGTTTATGTTGGACAAGGTGATAATCAAGGAGTTACAAATCCTGCAGGTTCCAGTGAAGCACCAAAGAAATAGTTGTACAATAAATAAAACATTGTTTTTGTTTGTTTGATTATTTATTTATTTATTTATTTATTTATTTATTTATTTATTTATTCTTGAGAACATATTGTTTTTGTTTACTTCGTCATCGATTTGAGTAAAATTGTAAACAAAAAAACCTTCTAGATACATATGTGATAGAACTATATAGACTAGTGCATATCCGCGCCCTCGGGCACGACTGATAACTCTTTCATAAGAGTTATCTTTAGTACACTATACATTATCATTTGTGTGCTTTGCGGTGCAAAGTGACGAGATTTGAGCCAAAAATAACGAAAATGCACCTGGATGTTTTTGAGCTTTAAAGTACAATCCGAGCGTTTATTAATTGCTTCGAGTATGATTTTGATAATTTATCACATTTGATCTTTGCGGTAGTGTTCGTATTAATGTTTGACATGAATTACGCATGCGGGAATCAAGTGGAGAGAAGAAACGAGCTTCGGAATAGAAGAAAAAGATGAATTTGGAGCGTTTTGGATGTTTCGCCAAATTTGGAAAATAATTGAGAAAAAGGAGAAAACGGTCCGGAAACGGGTATTTCTCTACATGATCGAAGTCCACGTCGCAAAAGGAATCCAAAGGTGCAAAAATCACGTTCATCGGAGTTCGGGATCAAAATTCGGGTCCTTATTTGCTTTTCAAAAAGCTTAGTTGCTTTCCCAGGATGTTTTAGAGCAAATTAAGGATGTTTTGAGGATATTTTGACTTCTACAATAAATATGGAAGTGTGACCGGTGGCAATTGAAATGAGAGCTATCTAATACGATATATTCTTCTTGTACACGTAATACCGAACAAGCCAACCTTTCGCTAAAATGGAGGATCGAGTGATGATACAAGGCTCGGGAAGTGATTGGAAGGCGTGCGCGACAAGATAGAAGAAGTCAAAATTTGGCTAAGTATCAACTAGGTCGCACGACCTAGCTGGAGGAAAACATGAGTTTCAGTAGGTCGCACGACCTACTTCGTGCACAGATGTTTTTGGAAACAAGTGGGGTTGTTTTGTAATTACTTCTAAATTGTTCTAAAATCTTAGAAAATGTACTTAGACCTGTTTAGGGCAATAAAGAGTAATGATGAGGAACACTCTGGGAGATTTATGGATATATTCAAGCAATTGCATATAAACATTCCTCTTGTGGAAGCATTCGCTCAGATGCCCAAGTACAAGGAGTTCTTGAAGGAGATTTTATGGGGCAAGAAGAGCATAGACCCTTATGCCACGGTGAAATTGACAGAGACAAGTAATACTGTAATGCATCTAGACATTCCCAAGATGAGAGATCCAGGTAGTGTCATTCTAGGTTGCACTCTTGGGGGTGGATATCATACACATGGGCTCTGCGATCTGGGAGCGAGTATTAATCTCATGCCATTGTCCCTATTTCAGAGATTGGGTATTGGTGTGCCAACCCCAGTGAAGATGGGTCTGCAACTGGCAGGCAATTCTATTGTTACAGCATATGGGGTGATTGAGAACTTGCTTGTCAAAGTAGGTCCATTTGTCTTTCCAGCTGACTTTGTGACTGTGGACATCAAGGAGGATCGCGATGTTCCACTCATCTTTGCAAGACCGCTTTTGAAGACAATGCGCGCTAATGTGGATCTAGAGACTGATGAGCTTACTATTAAAGCTCTAGATTCATCACTTGTGTTCAAGGAATTTGTTTCGGACAAAGGGAATAATAAATTGGCGATGATCGAATTTAGAGAAGATCGTGTGGATCCTTCTCTTGGGTTGCCTACAGTTTCGCAGCCCGATCCACCCGATTTAGAGAAGAAGCCAAATTTGGTTAGTGCACATGACGTGGTGCAGAAGATTGAGAGCAAGAAATTGAAGGAGGAGGCACGTCGTGCTAGACCTCCTTAACATCTTTTGAGGTAACTGGGTCGGGTCGTCGACCTTAAATTAGAAGGCGTTTGTTGGGAGGCAACCCAACCTATTTATATGCATTAGATTAGGGAGTGCATTTTTAATACAGATATGTGTGTTTTTATTTATAGTATGTGGAGAGATGAGAGAGAGGGAGGAACTGATGATGTTTACCAAGTGACAAATGTGAGCAGGTTATGGAAGAATCTACCCCGGTGTGCCATGGCACATGCGACATGTACAGGGACTCGTGCATGCGAGTTGGGGATTGTCAAGGCGCAGGAGAGCAGTCGACCCCAGTGTGCGAGTACACACTGACCGAATTCGAGGAATGGGTGGAACTACTACCACTGTGCTTGGGGACTGCTTGGCGTGATTTCATCCCCACCCTTGAGGTGGTTGTGAGTATCTTTTTCTTTTTGCTGGATTTTGTGCCACTTTTAGTGTATATTTCATGCTCCATCTCATCTACTAGTCCTACACATTGATTGCTGAGTCTTCTTGCATAATTTATAAATTTGTTGGGGACAACGATGCATTCTAGTGTGGGGTGAGATTTTCTGAAAATTAGCCAAGTCCGTGTCTGCATGAACCAATTGCATATAGGATGTTTGTGTCGTAGTGTGTGCTTTGTGGTCCTTTTCGTAGTGTTTTGTGTTAGATATGTGTTTGTATTTAATGATTGCACGTTTTCTTGTTTTGAGTCTACCTACCATCGATTCGTATCGAGTCTTCTTTCGAATGGCCGTGCATTTAGAGTATAGGGTAAAAAAAATTAAAATTAAAAATATGAGAAAGGGCGATCAAAAGGATCTTAGAGTATGGTAGAATCGAGGAGTGTGAGAAATTTAGGCATATGGCATGACTTGCGACTGAGAGAGACAATGTGAGTTCCCCTTAGTACGTATAGAGAGACTTTCTTTACAGGAGTGCCTACCTATTTTTACACACATACTTGATTTTCAAATTTAAAGTGTGTGCCGTGTTTTCTTACAAGAGTTGAGCTAGGTGTGATCTAAACAAGTATGCGTGCCTCTTAGGTAGTCGCCAGCCCGCCTCGTAGTGGCACACGAAACAGCTGTGCGAGGTCGTGTATTAGAGCACTCACTGCTTTTAGATCTTACCTTGTAGGACCACTAGAAAACCCGATTTCAACCTTGGATTATTTGCTAGCCTTTTGACCTAGGGTGATGATTCTTGGCCTTCATCATATATTGTTTAGAATCACCACTTTAGTGCGTCACGAGGGAGTTGTAGTTGAGGGAGTTCGATGAGGGAGTACTTCATGATATATTTCTGTGAGTCCTACATGATCGCATGCGCTTCATTTGATATTTTCGAGGGGATGCGAGGGTGAGTGAGTAGGCTTGCGCACTTCGATGTGGCGGTGTTCCATGTCACTACATCATGGACACAGTTGTGGAGAGCCGTGAGTGCGTGACGTCTAATCCGCACGAAAATGGAGTTGGGTGATCTTAATTGGTGGATCGTGCTAGGTACCGGATTTCATTCATCTTGGTGTAGGAGATTCGGTTGGATTAGGCACGAGATTCACTGCGTTATCGATTACTTGAGAGAGGACATGGATATATGCTAGTGTGGGGGTGTCGGCTATTGACTATGTTCATCGATATTTCGCTATTGACGACTCCATCCCCACATACGTGCTTTGATGGGTTTGCGGATTTGTTTGGTGGCATCGTGCACTTCATCGAGTTAGGGAGAGATGAATCTTACTTGTGATATTTATTCATCGAATTGTTTATTTCCTCCCCCTTTGATTACTTGCTTTACTACTCTTGGAAGACCACTCGGATAAGTTGGGAAAATTTGTATTGGTATTTGATTGAAAAAAAAAGAAAAAAAAATCAGGAAAAAAATTAAAAAAAAAATATAGAAAAAATGAGAGATAGAATAAACGGATAAATGGAGCCAAATGTAAATCGAGTGGTGGAAACTACTAGTTCGTTGACGACAGTTTGCATTTCGTGCACGTTTTGCCACGGTGACACTGGAGATCGTTATTGTACCGGGGGTTTGAGGGAATCGAGGGTCAGAGACGGTGAGTTCCGGGTTGCGGTTTCTATCATCGTGGTGTGGGTGTGTGAGAGGTGGTTTTAAATGTGAGAATGTGACGCTTTAGGACTTGCTTTATCTTGATTATCTTTATGTCCCTAAGCCTCATCATTCTAACCCGTTAGTGGAATAGGAGCTCGGACCGTGAATGTGGCTTGGCCTAGCGTAGCCTCTTATTTTGTTGGCACACGCAAAGAGGTAGAGTATTTCTTGTACTAGTAAGGCTAGGCTTTCTATACTAACTATGGGGAATCACTTGTTGTCAAGTTTAGTTGTAGCTCACACCTCTTGCCTAACTTTTTCATCACTCCATGAGCACCTAGTCTATGTGTATTGAAATTGCCTGATCTCACAAAAATAAAGAATTAGAATCTTTTATGTGTTTAAGATCGATTCCAGTTTGCATTTGCATCATCTTGCTGCATTGTTGTGTTGAGAGTCGTGTTTGAGTCGTTTGAGTCTTGTCGGCTAGAAAACATATAGATGCGGTATATGAGACTTTGCTCGGGACGCACAATGGTAAGTGTGGGGGTATTTGATAAATCCTTCATAATAGTTATCTTTAGTACACTATACATTGTCATTTGTGTGCGTTTCGGTGCAAAGTGACGAGATTTGAGCCAAAATATAACGAAAATGCACTTTTGGATGTTTTTGAGCTTTAAATTACAATCCAGGCGTTTCTTAATGGTTTTGAGTATGTTTTTGATAATTTATCACATTTTATCTTTGCGGTAGTGTTCGTGTTATTGTTTGACAGGAATTACGCATGCGGGAATCAGGTGGAGAGAAGAAACGAGCTTCAGAATAGAAGAAAAAGATGATTTTGGAGCGTTTTAGATGTTTTCGCCAAATTTGGACAAGAATTGAGAAAAAGGAGAGAACGGTCCGAAAACGGGGATTTCTCTACATGATAGAAGTCTAATCCAAAGGTGCAAAAATCACGTTCATCGGAGTTCGGGATCAAAATCTGGGTCCTTATTTGCTTTTCAAAAATCTTAGTTGCTTTTCCAGGATGTTTTAGAGCAAGTTAAGGATGTTTTTAGGATATTTTGAGTTCTACAATTAAGATGGAAGTGAGACCGGTGGCAATTTAAAGGAGAGCTCAAAATGGAGGATCGAGTGATGATACAAGGCTCGGGAAGTGATTGGAAGGTGTGCGCGACAAAGACGGAAGAAGGCAAAATTTGGCTAAGTATCAACTAGGTCTCACGACCTAGTCACTTGGTCGCACAACCTAGCTGGAGGAAAACAGGGAGTTTCAGTAGGTCGCACGACCTACTAACTAGGTCGCACGACCTACTCCGTGCACATATTTTTTTGGAAACAAGCGGGGTTGTTTTGTAATTACTTCTAAATTGTTCTAAACTCTTAGAAAACGTACTTGGACCTGTTTAGAGCTCGTTTTGAGAGGAGTAGACGGTACCAACAAGGTTCTTGGAGCATCGGGAACATAGCTTGGATCAAGAATCACATCGTTTGGATCCCTTTTCTCTCTTCTTCTACGTTATTCTTGTGTTTGTACATGAGAAACATTGTTATCATGTCAAGAACTATGAGTAGCTAAGTTTTCTCTATCGGGATACTCTTTAGGTAGCTAGGGTTTGTTACGAACTGCACGTTTTGAGATTATGATTCACATTTAGGCTTAATTGATGTGTTTTTCTCTTGTTATGAATGATTTATGTTCTTAATTCTATCTCTCTTGCGTTTGACGTCACGTTAGAGTTGATTATAATTGATGTTTATGTGGTAACTCCATGAATGTTAGTCGGTAAATTGAATCATTTAGTTCTATCGTTATTTCGTAACTCGGTAGCGTTAACTAGGATCGTAGAGTAGAACGATAATCTAATGCTCGTCTAGGATTAATACAAACTTGGTAACTCGTTTTGAATTGAAATTAGGCGTAGACTGCTTGTTTGGTAACTCGGCGAGTCACAATTGCTCGATTGACAAGAAACCGTCTCAGTGTTTCATAAATCAAAATACGCGTCCATAATAACCCTAGTGATCCAAAGAAGGAATCCCGGTATTTTTCCCCAAATCGTATTTCCATCATCTTTCACGTTGCTTCAATCGTGAAATCAGTAGTCTAGCAATTATTTAAATTCGTAGTTTAGCAAAATAAACTCAAATATTTGCCCACACAAGGTTAACAATACTTAATTAATTCGCGAGAAGTCCCTTGGGTTCAACAACCCGGTTTTCCGGAATTTATTACTACACCGGCAGCTGTACACTTGCAGTTGGAGCATGTCAACGACCGCGGCAAATGTGTGATAATTCCGTAAATTTTAAATGGATGAGATTTTATTATTATGAAGTATGTAGTTCTTAAGAAATAGTGGAGATAAGCTCTTACATATGTCACATTTCAGAGATGACGTATTCTCTATAAATGGTTATTATATAGATGGGGATAAACTATTCCACATGTCATATTTTGGGGGATAGCTTATTACCCATATCAGCTTATTATGTACTAGATTGTAAGTAGCGCAACATTTATGTACATATGAGTTGTAATAGATTCGAATAATGAATTAGAAGAATCTAATTTATTAACAAACCTCAAGGAGGCTCACTACTATCAAATACATCTTTCTGATAAACATGAACAAGCCAACTGGGAGGATGAAAGGACCATTCGTTATGCTACAGAATTTCCTTCTGGTTTTGAAGTTTTGAGCCAAGGCATTGCAATCCCTTCGAGCATAGTTGATCACACATTCTTCGACTGAACTCGCATGGGCAACAATAGAGTCAATAACTTCATGGGTTTTGATATATCCAACGGTTGAAGCCCTCTTCTTTGTCTGTTTATCTCGTTCAAAGTACAAAGTAAAAAATAATGGACTAGGCTCCATTCTTCGACTGAACTGACATGGAGCTCGTCGAACAATACGAGGTCAAATCTAGTGCAGATGGAAGAGGCGAATGAATTCTTTTCACTTTGGAGACCATTTAGGGCAAACAAAAGCATGTCATCTTCAATGATGAGAACCAAAGACACTGCAAGTTTATGAAAAGGGTGGAGAGATTCTGCATGTACAAATCGATAAATCGAAGCGCTTCTTTATGATTTGGAGGCTAGATTTTAGTTTTAAGATATTGGATCTGGTAAGAAAAGCATGTGTGCGCTATGGTACAAGCCAAAGAGAATTGGTAGATCAAATTACATGAGTGGGCGCTTCGGTGGAAAGCGCGACAATGAGGATCGTGAGGACTGCTTGGTCCTTGAGAGTCGTCCTAGCAGTGAACGCCGGATAGACGGTGGTGGACAAGGAGCCGTCGTTGTTGGAGAGATATTGTTCCGAACACGCTGTGGTACCATCAAGGTCGCCAAAAAGATTGTGGCTGCGATAAATAGGTGCGATATGATGTTTCCACAATGAGAAAATTGGATCCATCAAGTTTAAAGGTAATAGATTGTGTATATTTAACAGAAGATAAATTATAGAGGTAGATAGTGCTTAAAGGCGGTGGTAGAGAGCATCGTGCTCTGATATCATAAAAGAACCTACAAGTATGAAACCCTAATTTACATATGGTATCTATATATAGCCTAAGATCAAGCATATGATTAGAACGACTACAATCTAACGGTAGGGAATAGATAGGGTTTCGTACAGTAAAGGAAAAGATAATATGTATGCCCTTATAAAAAGAGTGGGCCTATATTGTAGCATAGTTATAGATTAGGCTTCAGTAATGGGCTTTAGAAGAGCTCCGGCCTTTTGAGTTTTTCACAAAACTAGCCTTGTTGGACTCGTGAAAAACGAATGAAACCCCCACTGGAGAAGATATACGAATAAAAGCTCGTTTTGAAACCAACGGTACTACTGTCGGTTCTTGGGGTAGAAACCGACAGTAGGACCGTTGGTTAAGCTATTTCAGGACCGTGTGAAAACTGACATTCTCACGGTCGGTTTCTAAGAACTGATGATCCCATTGCCGGTTCTTGGGCAGTAAAACCGATGGTTCCAACATCGTTTATGGGCTTCGGGTAAATTCCAGAGATTTTTACCGTGTCAGTGACAACAATAGAAAGAGGGAGAGAAAGATAAGAAAGAGGTATAGGCAGTGAAATACGGAGAGGAAAAGAAACTTACCTGCAGATTCCGGCAGCGGAGGGGTAGGCTAAGTCAGGCGCCACTGGGGTGGCCTGAATCCGCCAGCGATGTCGCCGGAATTGTGCGTCTGTGGTGGTGGCTTCTTCGTCGGTCGGGAGCCGGAGAGGGGACGCAGAGACTTACGGTATTGTGGCCACTGAATGAGAATAAAATAATTGTTAGGGTTTTATAAGAATTTAAATCAAAACCGACTCTAGAAAACTCGGTTTCAAGTCAAATCTCAAAAAGAATAAAACCGACAATGACAGTGTCGGTTTTAACCCCAAGAACCGACACTGGTACTGTCGGTTCTAACGAGCTTGCATTGGTATTTCTTCCCCAGTTGGGGGTTTCATCCGTTTTTCACAGGTCCAACAAGGCTAGTTCTGTGAAAAACTCCCGGCCTTTTGATAAGAGCTTGTTAAGTAGGCCAACTATTAGACATGCATAAAGTCAATCTAAATATGTAACATATATATATCAAGGGTAAAAGACAAAAACCATCCCTTGAGTATGGACTAAATACCAATCAACCCCTCGTATTTGGGAAGATGTAATACCTCTGTCAGAAGACAAGATTCCCCCTGTCAATGGATGAAAGTTAGACGAATACCACCCTTTTGTTAATATATATATATATATATATATATATATATATATTGTCGTGGTGCAATTTGACTTTTTATAACCATTTTGTCCATATTTTATTTTTGTTTATTTTGGTCATGTTCATGACCACCACCACCACTGATTCAACAAAAAAACAATACGATTACCTTCTTTACCACCAACACAAACAACAACAATAATGAGGCAAAATTGCATCAGTGGTACCCAAATTCTGGATATTTTCACAACAACTACAGCAGTAACAACCCTGCAAATTGCACAGGTGGTACCCAAATTCCGGGCATTACCCTTGCTTCAACAACCTATTGTTACCATTAGACCATCTCAACATTCTCTTACCAGACCATGATCTATACGCATGACAATTCACCTAAGCCAAGTCCAAAACCAACAGACCAATTCACGAGCACCAACTTCTCATAAACCCACCACAATTCACCCACCTGCATGCATTTAGTACTCCCTCAACACCAAAACTCTACACCACTGTTACCTCAAAGCTTAAACCTAATTGTCTATCCTCTCCATACTTAACAACCTGTTTCCTTCCTCAAACACCAATACACTCACCTATCACCATAACCAACCATTAACCCAATGCCTACACTACCCCATAACCAAAATTACCTACAACAATTCAACCTGCACTCAAACAACCCAGCATCAACACCATTATCAATCACCTGCTACCACTTACTTGCATTCACCCAAACCCGGAACCTAATCCCCCGAAGCATCCAGCAGACTATAAGCCAAGCCAAGCTAACTCGCTTCTACAACCATCTACCTGAAACCACCACCGTGACTCCCTCTTGCAGAACCACCGTCCGGTTCAACAGCACATCCATGGCTGCAACAAAACAGATCCAGAGCAGATCGCAAGAAGAAGAGAAGAGGAGAAGAGCATGAATCATAGAAGAGAAACAGACCATTCGGGTTAATAGAGATTTGGGTCACACCCAGATATAGATCTGGGTTTGATTGTGTTGGAAGAGGAACAGAGAACGACGTCGAATCCCGGAAAAGAGTAGGCCTGACGATGATGGTGCGGCGAATGCGGATCTGGGCGATTCAACACAAGTTGGGTGTTGAAGGAGATGGAGGAGGAGGATAAGGTAAAGAGGACGTAAGGAGGAGAATATGTTTCGCCTCCCCAAGATCGGCCGACCGAAAGAAGAGGGAGGAAGGGCTGTGAGAGAGAGACAAGAGTGAAGGAGACCAGGTTGAGCTTTATAGCGAGGTAATTTTGTAAAATTTCAAGGGTTTTTGTGTCTTTTTGCCCTCCGTTAAATCATCGTTAACTCCGTTTTCTGAAAGGGGATATTTGTATATCTCTAAACAAGAGGGGCTGATTGGTATTTAACTTCATACTCAAGGGGTGGTTTTTATCTTTTACCCATATATCAATTATCATTTTTCCGAGTATATAAAAAAAGAATTGTCACATTTTTCATTGTTGGAAACAAAGACAATAGTTACATTACATCTTATTCAAGTTGGAATTGTTTTAATATGAAAAGAGTTGAGCTATTATTTATCATTTTTTCGTCATCTTTTAATTTTCCCTCCTATATGTGAAGTTACGATTGTTGATAACTATTTATTTTAAAATCTTTCTATACTCATATACAAGTCTTTAACCCGCGCAGTTGCACAGGTCTATTAGTTAGCATTTATTTATGTTATCTCATAGTGAACCGATCTCGTCAAAAACTTAACCATTTTGATAAATTGTTTGGTTACTATTTACTTCGGATTTCTACTACAACTGAGACCTTACAGTGGTTATTATTGCTCTTACCACATGTGTTAGCACCCACTTAGAATGTCTATTATCGTTTGGTTTACAATTTTTTTTATTAAATATTTATATTAGTAATATGATATTTAACAAAATTAAGGAACATATAGGTTAGCTATACAAAATATTAAATTACCACAACAATTAAAATTGTGCAATGATATGGACAGTTAGATACAAAAGAAGAAACTGCGTTAGTATAGATGCAGTGATTTTTTTATTAATCTATAATCGAGGATGTCTAGATGAACTGTCTTTTTTGGTGTTTTGAGATAGAGGGAGAGAGAACAAAGAGAGAGAGCGAGATGGAGAAACGGGAATATATATATATATATATATATATCCTTCTCTCAGAGAGAGACGAGCTCCTGGTTTTCTGGACAGAGAGGGATTGATTGAGATAGAGGGAGAGAGAGAACGGAGAGGGAGAGCGAGATGGAGAGACGTGACAAAGAGGGACATATTAATATCTATCTATCTATCTATCTATCTATCTATATATATATATATATATATATATATATATATACATACAGAGAGAGAGAGACGGGTTCGTGGTGGGTTTCGAGGTGAGATTGAGGGAGTTGAGAGAGAAGAAGAAGAAGACGACAAAACTAGGCAAGGAAAAAAGACAATACTATCCTCTTTTCTTATATGAAAAAACTAAATTGTCACTCACTTATTTAACTAAATTGTCACTCCTCACTTCATGGCGAAATGGTAATGACAACATCTTCAACTCCACAAATCGCAATCCTGGTCAAGTGGCGCGTTTTGGGTTAGATTATCTCGGTTAGTTCAAAGATGCACTGATTTGTGGGTGGACTAGCGATGTGTTGACGCCGCAAGCTTCGGCGAATGCGACCTGGATCCCTCCCCCTGCTGGAAATACAAAATTAAATGTGGATGCGGCTTGGATCGAAGATGGAATAGCTACAGGTATCCGAGTTTGTGCTCGCAATGACCAGGGTGCTTTCACGGCGGGAAGTTTCAGAAGATTACCGCGGCAGAGGTGGTGGCAATTGCAGAAGGGTTAAAGTTTGCGGCAGGTTTGCACTTATCATAGGCTATCGTGGAATCCGATTGTTTATATGCAATTAGCTTGATTGGGGATGGTGTTGCTAATAAAATTTCGTCGAGAATGCAATCTCGGATCTAAAAAGGGGCTTTGGATGAGTGTGCACAGCTGATGACCAACTTCGACAGGGTAGTTCTCTCCTTTGTTTCACGGGAAGGACACATTTTTGCTAAGAAATGTGTCTTTGAAGACGACATGTCCTTTTATTCAATTATCCCAACTTAGACAAACGATGTATTTCTTTTACTCGTTTAGGCCTTAAGGTGTAAGGACAAGCCATGGACTGAAGAACTCGTACTCAAGTCCATAAGTTTTTCATAAGAAACAAGAAATCACTCAATTAGGCATTTTGACACGAAATTGTAGTGTATTTCCAACAATATCTTGCATATTATGTGATCAATAGGAGTTTCTGATTCATTCTTTTACTCATTTAGGCCTTAGATGTAAGGACCAGCCATGGACTGAAGAACTCGTATTCAAGTCCATAAGTTTTTCATAAGAAACAAGAAATCACTCAATTAGGCGTTTTGACACGAAATTGTAGTGTATTTCCAACTATGTCTTGCATTTTATGTGATCAATAGGAGTTTCTGATTCATGCTGCCCCTCCTGGAATAGAAATTAATTTGGTTCCGAGAGAAAAATCCACTCACGAAAGAAAGAAAGAAACCTGGGTTGCCTAATATCATTAAATGTCATGGAACAACAGCCACAACATTACAGAACAACCATGGTTATTTTGTTTCCAGAACTACCATGGAAACAAAAAACAAAAAACAAAAGAACTTGATCACCTTCTTGATTTGCCAAACTATCAGACATACCGCAGCTTATTAGCAGTTGGTTCTGACGATCACATGCGGATGTAAACAGCCCAAAATCACCAAAACCAAAATACACTGTACGAGCTGAATCTTAACCAGCACGAAATATAGACACTTCCAAGATGATATTGTTAACTTGAATCAACTCAAAAACACAAGCATCCCCTTCCAACAATTGATTCTCCTCAACAAAGGTGGACCAACCCCGACGCAGACAATGTGCACCCTTACTATGAAACAAAACAGCTTCCCATTGTCTTCCACCAACAGCCAGATGTACTGTATTTGCCGTTGAAGAGATATTTAGATACTTCTCGATAAAAGCCACTGGTACATTCTGCAAAGGCACAAACTTGAGAGGTTATCTTCCAGTACAAAAATTGCAGCTATGATGTGTATATATGTAACAATAGTGAGGGGCTTGCAGGAAACCATGATTTAAAACATTTTAGCACGAAAGATGGATAAATGGACTCACCATAATATACTTGGGCTTGACATTATATGGCTGCAAAGACACCACAAAAGATGGATTCCTTTGCTTCAACATCATCGCTGCTTCGATTGCCTGTTTTCTTTCTGGGATTGTCACAAGATCACTCTTCGTCATTTTTGTAAGCAACACCTCTACTTTTTCTTCATTCTTGACCATATCCTGCTGCTCAACTGCACATGCAGTTACTGATGAGAAATCAAGTTATTCATTTTGAGTTGTTGGTTTAAAAAACCGGACCCGCAGGTACTTACCTTCTGTAGCTGCCTTCTTTTTTGTAGGATTAGCAAGACAAATCTTGGAAATACCACTCCTATGAGTTCCTTCAGTACGTAAGTTCTCAAGATCTTTTTTCTTGTCATCACCTTGGGATATAGACACTTTGAAGGTGATATTCTGAACGTCAACCAACTCAAACACACAAACATTCCCTACTGACAATTGATTGTCCTTCACGAAGGCAGACCACCCCCTGCTTAAACAATGTGTTCCATTTGAATATATCAGAAGAACTTCCCATTGTCTTCCGCCAGAAGTTAGAAGTATGGTGGCATCCGAAGAGAGATTTAGATACTTTCTAATAAACTGAACTGACACATTCTGCAAGAGCAAGAAGAAGAAAGGATTATCTAACAATTTTTCAGAATATGTACTAGCAGAAATTCTACACAAAAGGGGCAAATCTACATACTAAATCAACAAAAAAATGCTGTGACCTATTTAGTTTCTTGAAAAATAACCTATTCATCTGGTATACGATGCTTAAGGAAAAATGATTTCAAGGGGGAAAGCAAAGGAAAGTAGAATAACTTAGACCTATATCTTTTCAGGGCCACATAGTAAATGTCAGTATTGAGTAAAACGATAGGAACAGATATAATAGAAAGTTGATTAAGAATCAGTATGAGAAAACAAAAGCCTCAAATGTCGCAAAGAGAGCCTCGAGTAGGGAGTAGGGACGGCAATTTAATTGAACATGAAGCACCTCCGGATGAATACAAAGATACGGATGGCTTAAATGGGTCTGCCGTGATGCGATAATTTAATATCCAAACTTGTAAGGTAAGGAACATTAATAGATTCCTTCTTCATCCTCAAACAAAGACCCTTGTTCCATTTGAATTTCTTTGCCTATTTGTGGATGCATAAATTTGAGAACTTGAAAACAAAAAAAAAGCTTCAAGTTATGCCACACCCCAATAACTTTGTTGTTGTGCTGGATTTCTCCTATATGTGGATGCATAAATTCTAGAACTTAAAAACCAAAAAACGATTCAAGTAAAAAAAAAAAAAAAAAAAAAAAAAAAAAAAAAAAAAAAAAGAGAAAGAAAGAAAGAAAAAGCAAATACTGTGAAAGAATCACAAGGGGTAAGAGGGTCAGCATGAGATCAGGGACTAACCACAATTGAGCCACTTTTGACATTATATGACCGCAAGACGACCGTAAAAGAAGGGTTTCCGGTCTTAAAATTCATGGAATCATTGATTGCAATCTTTCTCTCTGAGGTTGTCACCAGTTGACTTTTCACGATTTTAGAAACTGGGAGCTCTACTTCCTCATTCTTGACTGTTGGTAGCTTCCCACCTTCACATGAAATTACTGTTGTGAAAACGAGAAACTCAAAATTGATATATTTTTTTTTTTAAATCTACCTTCTTTTTGAGTTGTTGATTCCAGACAAAAAACTTACCCTCAATTGGATAGTGACCATCTTCAGCTTCCCTACGAGTTTCTTGAGTACCTGCCTGTAACTGTATTAATCTCTTCAGACCAGGCGTTTCATACACTCTCTGCTTGCCTTGACGTGATGATGTCAGACTCTCAAATTTGGTTATCTCCTCTCCATCATCCAGTTTACGGCGTTTATTTATGGTGAAATAACAGCGTTCAGATCTCATAGAAGATTCTAGAGCAAACTCAGGCCTGTTCTTCAAAAAGGAGTCGCCACCTCGGAATATAGACACTTTGAAGGTGATATTCTTAACTTCAATCAACTTAAACACACAAGTATTCCCTGCCGACAATTGATTGTCCTCCGCAAAGGTAGACCACCCCCGGCTCAGACAATGTATACCATTCGAATAAATAAAAAGAACTCTCCACTGTTTTCCACCAAAAATCAGATTTATGGTGGTATCCCAAGAGATCTTTAGATACCTCTTAATGAACGGCACTGGCACATGCTGCAACAGCAAAAACTTGGATTATCTTTCAATTTCAAAAATGAACTAAACTGTAATGTGTATTAGTAGAAGTTCTGCATTAAAAGGGTGAAGATGCAAACTAAAAAGATGAAAAAAGATATAACCTGCATAGTTGTCGGGCAAAAAGAATTCACTTAAAAGATTATAATTAGCTTCACGAAGACTGCAAAAAGATTGCGAGGAGGGCAAGGACAGAAAATGACAGTCAAATCCCGCCGTGCTTTCCAATAAGAGGGAAAGGGAAATACAAAGTAGAACTACTTCATATTCATCTTTGATTTTCCTCTGCAAAAATAGAATTCAGAACTAAAACAAGCAGAGCCTGAGGGCGCCCTAAATCGTGAGTCCTTTCATGCGTATAGATCACAAAGTAGCTTTTTAAGCATTCGCACTAGTAATTATATGAAGGATCAGTATGCGGAAACAAAAGCAAGTAGGATTCGCAATTTATTGGAACATGATGAGGAGCTGCAATACTCCCCGGAATAGAAGGCTATGGAAAAGGGTATGCGATGGTAACATCCCTAACGATAAACCTTTTGATCTTCTTAAAACTCCACTTTTTGTAACCCAAAGAGAGTGTACCTTGATCACCCCCCAATAATTCTGTTGTTTGGTGAAAAAGTATTTCTACATGGATCCATAGTGGAAATCATGAAAGCTAACATAAGCTAAGGGACTAACCACTGGACCATATTTGAGTTGATATGGCTGCAAGACGACAGTAAAAGACGCATTTCCTGGCTTAAAATTCATGGTTTCATTCATTGCTATCTTTCTCCCTGGGGTTGTCACATACTCTTCTACTTCCTCATTGTTTACTGTTGTTTGCTGCTTATCTGCACATCAAAGTACTGATGAGAAAACCATTTATTTGAAGTTCAAAAAAAAACTTTAACATACACATAACTTCTACATATACCTTCATTATGAGTTGCTGATTGCCCACAAATTCTTCTAGCATCTGTGTGTAGGTTCTCACCGTTCTTGCTCTCACCTTTCTTCTTCTCAAATTTATCCAATGATATTCTCTCTGGATAGGGAATTCTATAAGCCCTCTTCTTGCCTTGACATGTTGCTGTCAAATTCCCTGATTTGGTTATCTCCTCTCCACCATCCAACTTACGGCGTTTGTTCCTAGTGAAATAGCCAAGTCCAGATCGCAGCCTCTCCAAGGAAGAAAATTGAATTCCATGCGATTTAATTCTTGTAGAAAATTCAGGTGCAAACTTGGACATATTCTGCAAAATTGAAGTGCTGCATCTTTCATCAGTTGCCTTCTTATCGCTACGTTCATAAGAGACTTTCCGTGGGGAGGATATTACAGGTGGTTTAGCTCCTGAGGAACTCAATATCTCGACAGAATCATCACCTTCACTGTTTCCCTCGCCAGATGCTGAGTTCTGATTTCCATGGTTTCTTGGATAGTAACTGATTTCAGAGGCAGTCAAGTCAAATATATGTACATTGAACTTGGAATTACCTTCGTACTCAAAAAGTACGAAAAACCAGCAATGTATCGCGTGGTGCTCGGCAAATTCTTTCCAGCCATCGCGAAACCAGAGCTTCTTAGCAGATTTTTTAAGCCCAATGTCCCAAATTGGACCACCGCGAACATTGAGCTTAGCAGTAGCGGACAGCTTATTCCCATGTACTTTCAGAAAATCATCCGGGATCATCTAGAGAAAACAACAGTTGCATTCATCAGCATAGACATCTTCAACTTAATGAAATTGTGTGTGTAAAACAAGTCAATCGTTGAACAATAAACAGAAAGCGCAGACACATATTCATACATTCGTATCATCAGCACCCTACTAATTATTAAGCTAACAAGGAGTGTCTTTATCATCATTCATGGGAACCACAACTAGTCAACAAAGAATACATTGCTGTACACTCAAATGAAAAGGAATAAATGAGATCCTATGAAAATAATATACTCCATCGACTTCATTGTTGCAATTATCAGCACAAGAAGGATATACCAGAAGGTTTGTCAAGTAAGATATACAATATCATTTGGGGTTGGGGAACTAGCAAGGGTCACCAAAATCTTCAACCCAAACATAAACCCATTTCAGGAAGGTGAAGAGAATACAGCTTTAAAAAAAAAAAAAAAAAAAAAAAAAAAAAAAAAAAAAAAAAATCATAATCCAACTAACAAAAAGGAAATGTAGGCAACTTCGACAAGAAAGGTTCCAAATCCAAACATAACCCATTTTCAGGAAAATACTAACGAAAGACTCCTTTGATTAGAAATATTCTGAAATTTTTCAAACTGAAATATAACTCATTTGAGGAAAAAGAAAGTAAGTAAGATTTTACAAGAGTGAACCAGAAATTCTCACATAAGCGTTGATATTAGGGGAATGGGAAAAGTGACTACTAGTACAACATAGTAGTACCAGCTTGTGATGGCGCATGACATAGGGGAAGATGATCCTGTAGAAACTTGATGGGGGTTTCATTTTGATTCACTCTCTGCTCACTTCTTTCTCTCAACTACAAAACCACCACTCATCTGATCGTTCTCAAATACAGTGGGAGTTTTACTGTTCCTCAGCATCGGGAGTTGTGCAAGCCCGGTCGATTCACCTTCTTCTTCCCCCGCTCACACCATTCGGCCAATTACAACGCGCCTTACGTTTTTTTTTTTTTTTTGAAATAAGCTTGTAATTTATTTAGATAGTTGGGCTAAATTCAGAAGCCCATTGTTCATACAAGCTAACAGGACAGATACAAGCCCAATACATGTTTACATAACTTAATAAGCCCAACTTTGCAAGTGAATGGGCTAGCCCGTTTTGATACCGGTTACACCAAGAAACCCTAGAGGATATAAGTTCACGAAGCTCGCCGAATAGTGTAGAACACAGCCGACTCTTCTCTGAGAAACCCTCTCCTTGCTGCTTCTTCTGCAACTGGGAAGCAAGCGATTTATTGTCTGTTTCTACTAGCAAACTCATGAATCCTCTGGATTTCGATGCTCTGATTGCATGGAGCATCGCATAAGCTTCTGCAATTAGAGGGTCTTTCGTGAAAGGAATCTGTAGAGACATTCCAAACACAAATCTTCCCTCTGAGTCTCTAATAATCCCTCCTCCTGTCGATCTCTTCAGATCTGTTGAAATTGCAGCATCAGTGTTTAATTTCAGCAACCCTGATGGAGGGGGTTTCCATCTGTTTGATCCACTTTCGCTTGATCCTCTTTCGCTTCCAGGACCTGCATGCACAACCTCTCGACCAAGATAAGTATAATCTTTTATGGAAATAGTGTTTTCTTGATATTCTCTGTTTTCAGAAATGATTTGAATTGTAAGATCAGAAAAATTTCTATAAACAGATTTGAAAATTCTTCTATTTCTTTCAATCCACAGGTTCCACAGCAGAAAACAGAGAAAATGTTGTTGATGGTGCTCTAAGGAGAGGAAGAGGTGTTTCAATCTATGAGAAAAAGGCATATACAGATCTGCAGTTGGTAGATTTATGGAAGGAGAAGTGAAAAGTTTTCGACTCCAAACGCAGTCAAAGAAAAGATGAGCAATTGACTCCTCATGTTTATCACAGAAAGTGCAGATAACAGGTAAAGAAATGCCTTTTTTTTAAAAGATTATCCTTTGTTGCAATGCAGGAGTAAAAAATACGCCAGATGAAAATCTTGATCTTACTGGGAATGTTGAGATTCCACAAATTTTTCCAGAAAATGTCATAGTTAGTAGTAGAAGTGGACACACAGTGAGTAAAATAATTGGAGTTGAAGTTTTCTGCTATCATGTGATAAGCTGATTTAACAGTATAAACACCATCAACTGTTTTAGACCAAATGAAATAGTCCTCGGTATGAGGTAAAATAAGAGGAATTTGAGTTATAGCCTCTGCTTCATCTTCGGAAAAGCTATTTTTGATTAAATCTGAATTCCAAGTAAAATTTTGGTTTAAAAGAACAGAAACTTTAGAATTCAGTGGAAGTTTTGGATTGCCAACTGGTTTCCTACCAAGCCCCATAGGGATCCATCTGTTATGGTAAATATAAGTCTTTTGACCATTTCCTATGCCTTGGCGAATACCTTTAAAAACAACATTTTTCGCTTTAACAATACTTTTCCAAATGTAAGATGAACTGTTCGTAAAAACAGCAGAAATAATATTGGAATTATAGAAATATTTTCCTTTTAGAACTCTGGATAAAAGGGAGTTTGGGTTAGTTAGCAGTTTCCAAGCTCGTTTACCAAGGAGTGCTATATTAAAAGAATATAAATGTCTAAAGCCCAGCCCTCCAATATTTTTTGGACAACAAAGTTTATCCCAATTTTTCCAGATTATTTTTTTCTTATCAAGATCATTAGTCCACCAGAATTTAGTGAAAAGTTTTTGAAGATCATCAGAAAAAGTAGTAGGGAGAAGGAAATTAGACATAATATAGATTGGAATAGCTTGGACAACAGATTTGATAAGAATTTCTTTTCCCCCCGGAGATAAAAACTTTTCTTTCCAACCACTAACTTTATTCCAAATTTTTGTTTTTAAATTTTCAAAAGGCTTTTTCTTATTTTTACCTATAACCGTAGGTAAGCCCAAATAGGTTTGGTGAGTAGAAGCAATAGGAATTTGTAAAATTTTTGAGATACAATAACGGGTATTATCAGGTACAGTAGGGCCAAAAACCAAAGCAGACTTATTTTTATTAATTATCTGACCCGAAGATTCACAGTATTGATAGAGAATGGAAGCAATGGAAATAGCATTTTGTTCAGTTGCCTTTGCAAATAAAATATTATCATCCGCAAATAAAAGGTGTGTGATACTAGGAGCGTAAAAACCGGGTTTGACACCTTGAAAAATTCTGCTATTGACCGCATCTTTAATAAGACAAGATAGACCTTCAGTACAAATAATGTAAAGATAAGGGCTAATGGGGTCGCCTTGACGAAGGCCTCTAGTAGGATGAAAAAAGTCCGTTTGTTGACCATTTATAAGTACTGAAAAGGAAACCGAGGTCACACAAGACATAATACGGTTAATAAGATTTGTAGGAAAGCCCATTTTAAGTAAAACCTGGTTTAAATAAGGCCATTCAATCCGGTCATAAGCTTTGGCCATGTCCAATTTTAAAGAAAATGACCCAGTATTATTTTTCTGATTTTGAATAGTATGAAGAGTTTCAAAAGCAATGATGGAATTATCAGAAATATGGCGACCTTTGATAAATGCAGATTGGGCCGGATCTATAATAGTAGGAAGAATGTCTTTAAGACGGTTAGCAATAGCCTTAGAAATTATTTTATAAGAAACATTGCAAAGGCTTATTGGACGAAAATCAACAACAGACTTAGGAGTTTTAAGTTTTGGGATGAGGGCAATGCAAGTTTTATTAATAGTAGAAATATCACCACCATTATTTAGAAAATGTAAACACATATCAATAACATCTTGACCAATAATATTCCAATAAGTGTGGTAAAACATAGCTGGTAGAGCGTCTGGTCCAGGAGCTTTTAACGAACCAATAGAGTACACCGCAGTAATAATTTCATCTTCTGTGAAAGGAGAGTCAAGAAGCTGATACATGTCAGGGGTAACACAGGCCCTTATACTATCAGTGGCTTGAGGGAACAAGTCATTATTTGCTTGAAAAAGATTATTGAAGAAATTCACAAAGCAATTTTGAATATCTTGCAGGTCAGTATATAAAGTCCCAGCAGTGCTATGAATAGCCGAAATAGTATTTTTTCTTTTTCTGTCCGAGGCTATTTTATGAAAAAATTTTGTATTTCGATCACCCTCCCGAAGCCAATTTACACGAGATTTCTGTTTCCACATTAATTCCTCATTTGCTAAAAAGTTTGTAGTCTAACAGAAATGTCTTTTTTCTCTTTTAGGACCGAAGAGGTGGGTCTTTTTTTGTTGAGGATATGCATACGGCGCAACAAGAAATTCTTCTCCCTAACATTATTAGCATAGTTTTTTTTACCCCAAATACGCAAGTGGTTTGTTGTATTAATAATTTTATTTGCAAAAGTCTGTAAATAATTAGAAGTAGGAGTAGAGATAGGCCACACCTGTTGTATTGTGTCACGGCATTCCTGTGAGCGAGTCCATTCAGCCGCAAACTGAAATCGACGAGGCAATCCATTCGGGATCTCCAGTTTTGACGCCGTCAGCAGCAAAGGGTAGTGATCAGACCCACTATAAGGAAGCACTTCAACTGTTTTGGCTGAGAATGCTGAATCCCATCTAGAGTTGGAAACTGCCCTATCAAGCCTTTCCTGGACCGAATGCGGGTAGGAGCGTCCGTTCCACCAGGTAAAATATTCTCCTCTATACCCCAAATCAAATAATCCACAATCCGAAAGCGTATCTGCAAAATCTTGAATTTGCGACAATCATCGTCCGTTCCAACCAAGTTTTTCAGAATTAGTAAGAATTTCGTTAAAATCTCCAATAACCAACCATGGAATAGCAGAATTTGGTTTCAAACGCCGTAAAAGATCCCAAAAAAATTTCCTGTTGTGAGTAATTGGATCACCGTAGAAACCAGTTAGATAAAATGAAGTTGATCCAAATTCAGGAGGCCTAACAAAGCAGTGAATGTGATAATTATTCCTGAAAAGAATTTGCACATTCACATTTTTGTTCCAGAACAGAGAAAGTCCTCCACTTAAACCAATTCGGGAAACATGATAACCCAGATCAAAACCCAGTTTAATACGCACAGCATCCGCTTGAGGAATAAGCATCTTAGTCTGCATAAGAAAAATGATGTCCGAATGCTTATCCCTAACCAGGGAGTTGAGACTTTGGAACGTAGAGGAACTCCCCACACCTCTAACGTTCCAACTTAAGATCCTCATTGCGGACGGAAGGGTTGGCCCGAGCCAACCTCTGCCGATTGTGGGGAAAGAGATTCGTCTCGATTTCCCGATTTTGCTCTTTTGGCTTCCGTTCCTGGGAACTCCTCTGGGTCTGCCCTATCTTCCGGTGATCTTTTATCACCTGTAAGAGAAGTAGGACTGGCACTGTTTTGGAGATCTGGGATGAAGTCTTTTACCGCATTATCCAATGCCTCTCCCAAATTACCACCTCTAATCGTTGTTTATTATGGCGCTGGTGAGTGGAGAACTCCTCTTCCTCAGGGATTGGATCATCTTGACCCACATCAGCGTCCGACATTTCTGCTAAATACTCACGGTGTGATGCCTTTTCACGCTGTCGAGAAAGAAACTGTCCCTCATCAGACTCGGGATCAGGCTCGGAGTCACTTTCCTCTTGGCTGCCTCCCGTAAAGTCATTCCTTTGCACACTATCCATGTGAAATTTCTGCTTACGCTCTGCCAGAGATAAGGTTGATGGTCCAAAAGCAGTTGACATGTCCGTGTTATATCCTAATACAAAGTTCAGCATTGCAGTCGCCGTCATCCAATTCCCATAACGTAAGGGAATATCATCAAGAGGAATACCCAAACGAAGTGCTATGGGGCATTCCTTAATTTCGTGTCCCATCCGACCACAATGATGACATAGGTTGGGCAACTTCTCATAGCGGATTAGGACCCATTCCTGACGCTCTGCAGAAATTGTTGCCAGTGCCGCACGGCTGAGTGGTTCACCAACATCAATCATTATTTTCATGCGAATACAACGTCCGACTAGTGGGCCTGTTGTGGGAATAACAATTTCATGCACTGTACCAATAGACTTACCAATATCCTCTGCAACTGCTTTTGTTTGGCAGTCAGGGGATAAGTACCAAATCTGCATCCAAATGAGGGCCCTGTTGTAGCGTATTTTCAGCATTTTCCTCCATCGGTACCATTTTTCCATCACTATCATATCCCCTTTGTAAAACCAAGGCTGCGATTCCATAATGGACTCCACCTGTTTCTCCGATTCAAGAACAAATTGGAATAAATTTGCTCCTAAGGTTTTCACTTCAAAACCTTCCGGATCTTTCCAAGCCCTAGACATAACATTCTTCAGATGGCTAATGTTAATGCTTCGGGTTGTGATTATCTTACCAAAGATACTGCGACGACAGATCTCTTGTCCTTCAGCAAGTGATGATTCCTGGACCCGACACGCTGTTTTCTCCTTATCAGTAAGTTGGAGATGAAACATCATGTCGTTTATTTCCTACGGTGTTTTTCCGGAGAGGAAATCCAGTTGGTTGCTCCTTGAACTTGATGCCATGATGATTGCAGTGAAAATTCAGTGTTTGAAAGAATGTAGGAAAGAAGTAGAATATGGAGTTTGATGGTATAAAATCAGCAGATAACCGACCGTAACTGTCGGGAACTGCTAGAAAATTTAAAAAGTGTTAGTTATTTAGGCAGTTATCTCCATAGGATGGAGATAACTACTTAAAAAACTGTGTAAAAAGGAAAAACAGTGAAGTCGGGACGGAAGTAACTGTCAACAAAGATAATAAACAGGGTTGGGAAATCAAGAAGAAAATGTTATTCTAGAGAGCATTTCAATCTTAGTTACTAAATACACGGATTTTTAAGAAAAAAAAAATGGATAAAGGGTGGGTTTGGGATGCCTTATTTCCAGCTTTTAATTCATTTTAGATTTTTAATCTGTTTTGAGTTTTTTTGAAAGATTTTGTATAACTTTTTTTGTGCCAGCTTTTGAACTTTATATTTTGACTTTTGTCATGTAGTGTAAAACTGAATTTTGAAAAAGGTTTCATGAACTTTTTTTGAACTTTTTTCTTCCTATATAATAAAAATTGACCAATTTACCTCTACTTTTTTTTGTACCAACATACTATGACATCTAATTAGACCTACTATAATTTTATTAGTAAATATGAAAATATAAAATAATAATTTTCACTAACAAACAAAAGTTATCCTAAATTTTTTAACATAACTTTTTTCACCAAATCCGTACATATTTTTTCATTAACTTTTTTGTCACGAATTTTTTTCTCAACGACTTAAAATCGACTTAAAAGTCCAAAAAAGTCATACTGAACCCACCTAAAATTGGGTTACTATAAGATTTTACTTTGGTAACCACCTCGGATATGTGGCATATTACCACGCCCCTGTGGTTTGGATAATATCATAAGTCACCATATTGTTAGCCCATACTTGTGACTTGTGACACAAACCACCCCTCCAGTCACTCTTTGTATGTGACATCATTGTGCTGGGTGTTGCTTAAGTCACCGCCAAATTAACCCAATATCAAAGACAACCGAGGATCACCAACTAATCCAACCACCGCTGCTTGCAAAGGATCAGTCCCTACTAATCCTTAGAATACCACACCAAAAAAAAAAAAAAAAAAAAAAAAAAAAAAAACTCTGTCTTGAATCCCACAATCCTAATTTTTGGGTTTGTTAGCAGAGAACTCCACAACGATTTGGGAACTTTCTTTAATTTATTTTTCAATATATCTTTTCAATAACAGGGTCATGAAATCCTTACGATAATCTTTTTTGTTCTTGGGTCTAGAAAAAATATGATCTTGATTTTGTTGGGATTTCTATGAAAAATAATTTGACTCGTTGATTGTTGGTTTTGAAACAGAGGTATAGAGATATTCGGATGCAGGTTGTATTGTTGGTTGGTGATCGGTCGTCGAAGAGCTTGGTTTCAGAGGAGATAGATGGTTAGACGAGGAGAGATGGCTTTCGGCTCGGTTTAGTAGTTTTGTGATGGTGACGCCGAGGTTGATGTTGATCTTGGAAGAGTTACCCCAACCCCAGAAGACGAAGTAAGCTTTTTAGCTTTGTAATGTGTTTTTTGTGTATCATCGTTGCATTTGTATCAAAATTGAACCTACATTAGCATGATATTGAAAGAAAAACACACTGTAATTGGCATGAATAGGACCAAAATGAACCATATTTGCAAGATCGAGACATCGGATCTAGCCATCGAGACCCAATCTTGCTAGATTGCTGTTTTGATACAAAAGCAAATGCTCTATGTGAAACTGCTAAGAATCCCCAACTTGCAAGATCGGGTTCCGATCAGGTAAACTCGGGGATCGACCTTGCTTGATCGAGCCTCGATATTGCTTGATCGGCACCCGATCTTGCAAGATCTGTATTCTGGGTATATTTTCAGCATTCTCTGTGTTGTTTCGTTCGGGCGATACTCTTCTTTTTGTTATTTTATGAAAGTGCTTGTTAGGGATGTAGAATGAAATGTGATGTTCATAAATGACTTGAAATTGCTATTTCAATTCATTTGATTGATTTAACAGTTGGACGAATTATTTTAGCTCATTATTTATTTTTAGGCGTGCACGGTGATTCTGTTTCCCGATATTCTCTGCTTCCTTCTATCCTCCATTGAAAGACTTTTCTAGAGCACAAGGCCTTTGCGACGATTGGCTCAGGACCGACATTCGGCAAATGACTCCCGCCTTGCATTTTTGATTGACCTTTCGTCTGATCTCGGATTCATGGGACAGGATGCAGTTATGATATTTCATGGGAGGCTTGTCTCCATGGGAAGCATGAGATTTGGTTCAAAGTGAACGACATGCCGATCCGTTTTGCAAAGAAGGAATTTGTATTATGCTCGGGGCTGAATATGAGGAAGTGGTACAGGAACAACGAGCTTAAAGAAGGGCTTGATGACACAGGTTTCGTGGACACTTATTTCAGTGAGTGATCGGGGTCTGATTCGATTGAACCAAAAAGAATCAACCTTCTTTGACCAGATACAAGGAAAAACACATTCTCGAGAAGTCGTATGAACAAATAAGGGACAAGCACAAGAGCGTTTGTACGACTCTTCTGATCGGTCTTCTTTTGACCGAGTTCCAACGCAGTTACAAAACCCATGGGCTCCCTCGTTACTTGTGGTGCATCATCTCATACATAGAGTTCTGCCACAAATATGGCTTGGGAAATATGTGTGGGGTGGCCTGTTGAAGGAGTTTTGTACAGACGTTGCAATGTGGTCGCCAAAGGACATTGAGGGGCATGCGACCCACAAAGTTAATCGTCTCCCTTTTTGTGTTTCAGGTATGATTTAATCCAGTTGTAATGCATTGTTACAGTTAACAATGCATTATAACGAAATCAAATCATACTTGAAACACAAAAGGGAGGCGGTTAACTGCGTGGGTCGCAGGCCCGTCAGTGTCCTTTGACGACCACTTTGCAACGTCCGTACGAAAGTCCTTCAACATGCCATCCCACACATAATTCCCCCAGTCATATTTGTTGCATAACTCCTAGTCTGCGATGATGCACCACAAAGTCACGAGGGAGCCCGTGGGTTTTTGTACTGCGTGGGAACTCTGTCAACAGAAGACTGATCAGCAGAGTCGCGCAAACCCTCTTGTTCTTGTCCCTTACTTGTTCAGACGTATTCTCGCGAATGTGTTTTTCCTTGTATCTAGTCAAAGAAGTGATGAATTTTTTCTTCTCAATTGGACCAGACCCCGATAAATCACTAAAATAAGTGTCCATGAAACCCGTATCATCAAGTCCTTCTTTAAGCTTGTTGTTTCTGTAGCACTTCCTCATGTTCACCCTTGAGCATAATACAAACTCCTTCTTTTAAATACGGATAGGTATATCGTCACTTTGAACTAAATCTCATGCTTCTTCATGGAGACAAGCCGCCCATTAAATATCATAACCACAGCCTGACACTTGAATCCAAGATTATTCGAAAGGTATATAAAAAACTGCAGCGCGATAAACATTTTCCCGAATGTAGGTCCTAAGCCAATCGTCGCAAAAACCGTGCGCTTTAGACAAGTCTTTCATGAGATGACAGCCATCGCCCTTGCTATTTGACCCATCTATCATGAGACTGTTTTCTCGGAGGTGGTCTATTTATATTACTAACAAAACTATTCTCATCCAAAAACATATTTTCTAGACATACAAATGAATTTTTTCCTTCTTTGACTTTTTCCACTTTATGCTCTTAAACCTGTTATTAAAAGCCGCAAATCATTACGGAGAGTATTTTTTGGTAAATAATACATAAATATAACCTAATTAACTATTCTCTACACTTTGAAGAAGTTAAAGAATGGTCAAATCCATTTGCATGCTCAGAAAACATGTTTTTGGGTGAGAAGAGTTCTATTAGTGATGTAAATAGACCACCTTCGAGCAAAAGTTTCTTGATATAGGGGACAAGTAGCAAAGGGGATGGCATGCCATCTCCCAATGATAGGCAGTCAATGGGTCGGGTCAAGACCAAACCCGCCCCTGACCCGACCCAACCAAACCAAGACCCTATACAAGACCTCCCAGATCCGACCCTCTAGAAATCCACAAATCTACCCTAGAACTAACCTGTGAGACCTTTTCACATACCCAAGCCCTTTCCATGGCTGTGTGTATAAAATGGAAGATTGAACGAATGGGAAAACTAAGATGTAAGTCAGGGTCATGTGCTCTCGAAATAGTCAGCCAAGAGAGTGAAAGTGAAGTAGGTGATGAGAGAAAAAGCAATAAGAATTGCGGTATCGAGACCCAACCCAGCTCAGGTATCCGCCACGCCAGTGAAAAAACACTTGACCTAATCATCGTTGTTATGATTGCGCACTTGCAGTCACCATCGTCCCTTCAAATTTCACACAAAATAGAGCATCTCTTTAGCAAAAACATAACACTTTGGAAGAATAAGGAAATCAGAGAATTGAGGGGGTGGGGCATAGTATGTACCGAGAGTTTAACATGGATGGAGAGATATATTAATAAGATTGTAAGGAATATTGAGAGAGTTTAATAAGGTAAACTTGTAGGAGGAAAGAGATATGCGAAAATATAAAAGATTGAGATTAATCGATAGTGACATAGAGAGAATTATGAGAAATTAAGCAAGACGGAGAAAGAGATTTATATGATTACAGCCACTGGGAGAGAGAATTACGAAACATCAATTAAGATAGGGTTAGAAATGTATATATAGAGAGAAATAAATTTATGGAATTTTAATCAGGAAAGATAGTGTACATGGGAGGAAGAGATATGGAAATAAATCAAGACGACCAAAGGATGTTGAGAAAATTACGGAGGTTAAGGAGAGAGAGGATTGATGTCGTTCCTTTAAGGAATTGTGTAATTAATGCAGATGGATAGAGCAAATAAGTACAAGGTATTAAATCGAACTGAAAGGAGAAAGAGTGTATGAAGAAATAGTGAAAAATGGAGGTAATGTGCAGAGAGAAAGAGAGAGATTCGAAATAATGTCTATGAAGGGGGAAACATGATCGAGCTAATTCGTTGGAGAGAAAGAGTAAATTAAGGGAAAGATAAGTATCAGGGTCCGGTCGGGTCCGATGGGTCACCTGTTAGGGCTGGGTCGGTCGAGGGTGTGGTATGAAATGGGTCTACCACAGACGGGCGGGTTTGGTTCCAACAACAAAGGGTCGGGTAACTAATAGATCGATTCAGGTCCATTAGCTATTAGATCTAGTAAGAAAGACATATCGACGTTGTGAGCCAAGCCGAATGAGAGTAATAAATATGATTACATGACTGAGCGTGGTGTTGAGGGTCTTGAGGACGGCTTGACCCTGGAGAATCGAAGCAGTGAAACGCCGGATTGATGACGATGTGCGAGGAGCCGTCGGCGCTGGAGAGATGTTCTACCGGACACGCCAAGGTACTATCAAGGTAGCCAAAAAAACAATGGGTGCGAAAATAGATGAAATCTTATATTTCCACAATACGAAATTAGATCCATCAAGTTTAAAAGGCAAGAGATAGTGAATATTTGACAGAAAATAAATCGGAGTGGTAGATGGTGGTTGAAAGGCGGTAGTAAAGAGCAATGTGCTCTGATAGACTGATACCATGAAAGAATCTGTCAGATTTCACAAAAAGTGTGCAGAAATGAAGAAGATAGAAAAAGGCTTTATGTATAGATATAGTTTTTTACAAGTATGAAACCCTAATTGACATAGATGATATCGGTATATAGCCAAAGATCGACGGTAGGATTAGAACGGCTACAATCTACCGGTAGACAAAAGATATGATATTGTACAATAAGAGAAAAGACAAATATTCCCTTATATAAAGAGTGAGCTTACATTGTAGAATAATATAATGGACTTAATGGACTTCAGAGGAGCTTTGGGCTTTTGATAAGAGCTTGTTAAGTAGGCATGCTATAAGACATTCATAAAGTTAATCTAGATACATAAAGTATAGATATCAATTGTCACATTTCCTATCATTGGAGATGGAGTAAATAGTTACATTACCTGTTATAGAGATGAAATTAATATGAAAACTATGGGCATACCTTTTGGCACCTTGTGGTGGAAGCATTTTCAATAGCTGCTATCTAGTGCCACAAAAATGATAGTATTTGGCTTAGTCACTGATTACTAATTTTGATCATTTAGAGAGAGGAAAAATGTGATATAAACAAATGATCGATGTTGTATTATCAAAAATCCCTACCACATCATGCTCTCTGTGAGATGACAGGCCATCGCCTTTGTTATTTGTCCCCTCTATCAAGAAACCGTTGCTCCAAACTCTTTTGAGCTAAAAGCATATTTTCTAAACTTACAATTGGATTTGTCCTTTCTTTGACATTTTCCACTTTGTGCTCCTTGACCTGGAATTAAAACCCGCAAAGCATATAAGAAAATGTTTTTTGGGAACTACCGATGCAATTTAGCCTATAAACATTAACTATAACTCATCTTTACATTGTGAAGCATTTATTTCACCCTTACATAGAAACATACACAAGTGTATTCAGCTCCTTAGATATCTTATATAGATCTTTTTTTTCTGAAAAAGAAATTTCTAATGGGTCAAAGAATAAACATTGATATCCACATCAATTCCCCTAGGATGCAGTTTCTAACACATCTGAAAAGGAAATCATCGAAAAGTTAGATTACAAGTATGACAATGGCTCAAACCTGGCCGATGTCTTCTATTATTTAAATTTTAACTAGCCAAACTAACGAATTTTCTATAGTTCATTGACTCATTCTTTTACTCGCTTTAGGCCTTAAGAAGTCAGGACCAGCCATGGACCGAAGAACTCTAAATCAAGTCCATAAGTTACTCATGAGAAACAAGAAATCTCTCAATAAGGCAATTTGATATGAAACTGTTGTATTTCCAACTATATCGTGCATTTTATATGATCGATAGGAGTTTCTGATTCCTCCTCCTGGAATTTAAATTAATTTGGTTACGACAAAAATTGCTTTCATGAAAGAAAGAAAGATGGACTGCTTAATATCATTAATTGTTACGGAACAACAGCCACAACATTACAAAACAACCATGGAAACAACAAGCCAGCTACATCGACTTTAGAACTTGATCACCTTCTTGATTTGCCAAACCATCAGATGTACCGCAGCTTATTTTAACAGCCGGTTCTAAAGATCACCTGCAGATGTAGACAATGTGTTCACCCCAAAAATCACCAAAAAACAAATCTACAATGCTCACGCAGAACCTTCACCAGCTCGGAATATAGACACTTTGAAGATGATAATATTCTTAACTTGGATCAACTCAAAAACGCAAGCATCCCCTTCTAACAAATGGTTCTCATTGACAAAGGTAAGCCAACCCCGGCGCAGACAATGTGCTCTCTTATCATGAAACAAAACGACTTCCCATTGTCTTCCGCCAACAGCCAGAAGTACTGTAGTGGCTGTTGAAGAGATGTTCAGATACTTCTTGATAAAAGCCACTGGCACATTCTGCAAAGGCACAAACTTGAAGTTATATATCTTCCAGTCCAAAATTGCAAGACTAGAAATGTAGCAGCTATAACATGAATCATCACAAGTTCCACATCATAAAGGGCATCAATACAACGGGAAAAAAACTTCTCCTACATATATATACCTGACCTCGTTCCCAACACTAAAGACGTGTATATGAAAACAATGGTGAAATAAACGACTAACCACGAGATACTTGGGCTTCACATTAAATGGCCGCAAAGACACCACAAAATATGGATTTTTTGGCTTGAACATCATTGCTGCATCGATTGCCTGTTTTCTCTCTGGGATTGTCACGAGATCACTCTTCACCATTTTTGTAGCCCACACCTCTACTTCCTCTTTATTCTTCACTCTCTCCTGCGGCTCAACTGCACATGAAATTACTGATGAGAAATCAAGTTATTTATTTTGAGTTGTTGATTTTAAACAAACCGGATCCTCGGGTACTTACCTTTTGCAGCTGCCTTCTCTGTACGATTAGTAAGACAAATCTTGGAAATACCATTCCTATGAGTTCCTCTTTCAATAAGCAAATTCTCAAAATCCTTTTGCTTGCCTCGGGATATAGACACTTCAAAGGTGATATTCTGAATTTCAACCAACTCAAACACACAAGCATTCCCTACTGACAATTGATTTTCCTCAGCAAATTTGGACCACCCCCGGCTCAGATAATGTGAACCATTAGAATATTTCAGTAGAACTTCCCATTGTCTTCCACCACAAGTCAGAATTATGGTGGAATCTGAAGAGATCTTTAGATACCTCTTAATCAACGGCACTGGCACATGCTGTAAGAGCAGTAACTTGGATTATCATTCAATTTTAAAAAATAAATTTAAGTGTAATGTGTATTAGAAGAAGTTCTACATCAAAAGGGCGAAGATACCAACTAAAAAGATGAAAAATGATATAACCTCTGTAGTTGTTGGATAAAAAACAATCACTTAATAGTTTATTAACTTCATGAAGACAGAACATGGATTTCATGGAGTGAAAGGACAGGAAATGAAATCAAAACCTCATTTGTTTTGCTGCAAGTCTCGTGCTTTCCAATAAGAGGGAAATACAAAGTAGAACAGTTTCATCTTTGATTTTCCGCTGCCAAATCAAAACTAAAACAAGCAAGAGCCCAAAGGCGCTCTAAATCGCGAGTCCTTTCTATCATATAGACCATGGAGTACCTTTTTTAGCATTGGAACTGTTAATTATGTTAAGGATCAACATGGGGAAACAAAAGCCTCGGTGTCGAGAAAAAGAAGGAATCGTAATTTATTTGGGGGAGCTGACAATACTCCCAAGACTAGAATAGAAGGGTATGGAATGGCAAAAAGGGTTTGTAATGGTAACACCCCAAACGATACCGCTTTTGATCTTCTTTAAACTCCACTTTTTGTACCGCAAAAGAAATGTACCTTGATCACCCCCAATAATTCTGTCGTTAGAGAAAAATATGTCTACATGGATCCATTGTGGAAATCATGCAGGGGTATGAGTTCGAACATGAGCTAAGGGACTAACCACAGGGCCATATTTGATTTGATATTGCTGCAAGACGACAGTGAAAGACGCATTTTCTGGCTCAAAATTCATGGTTCCATTGATAGCCATCTTTCTCCCTGGGGTTGTCACCAGTTGGCTCTTCATAAATTTTGAAACCACATACTCTTCTAGTTCCTCATTTTTTACTGTTATTTGCTGCTCATCTGCACATCAAATTACTCATAAGAAAACCATTTATTTGAAGCTCATAAAATACTTGATCATACACACCACTTTTACATATACCTTCATTATGAGTTGCTGATTCCACACGGACTATTTTCGTATCTGTACGTAGATTCTCGACGTTCTTGTTCTCACGCTTCTTCTTCTTCTTACCTTGACATGTTGCGGTTAAATTACCGGATTTAGTTATCTCCTCTCCATCATCCAACATACGGCGCTTATGGATAGGTTCACAAGAGACTTGCTGTGGGAAGGATATTACAGGTGGTTCAGAACCTAAGGAACTCAATATCTCGACAGAATCATCTCCATGGTTTCTTGGATAGTAACTGATTTCAGAGCCAGGCAAGCCAAAAATACGGACATTGAACTTGGAATTGCCTTCGTACTCAAAAAGTAGGAAAAAACGGCCATGTATCGCGTGGTGCTCGGCAAATTTTTTCCAGCCATCACAAAACCAGAGCTTCTTACCAGATTTTTTAAGACCAACTTCCCAACTTGGACCACCGGGAACAGTTAGCTTGGCAGTAGTGGACAGCTCATGCCCATGTACTTCCGAAAATTCATCCGGGATCATCTAGAGAAAACAACAGTCATATTCATCTGCGTAGACCTCTTAAACTTAATGAAATTGCATGTGTTAAACAAGCCAATTGTTGAACAATAAACTACACTCGCAGGCACACACACACACACACACACATACATGTATTCAAATAATCAGCACCCTACTAACTACTAACAACAAATAGTCAACAATGGTAGCAACATTGGCAAATCAAAAGATCAATGGAAAATGAAAATCAAGAGCACATTGCTATGCACTGAAATGAAAAAGAGCATATGAGATCCTATGAAAATAAGATACTCCATCCACTTCATTGTAGTAATGATCAACACAAGAAGGATATACCAAAAGGTTCGTCAAGTAAAGATATACAACATTATTTGGGGAACATAAACCCATTTCAGGAAGGAGAAGAGAAGACAGCTTTTACAAGAAAGAAGATTATGAATCTCATAACCCCTTTTACAAAAGGAAAAAAGAGGGCAACTTTTAGAAGAAATATCATGAATTTTTCAAATCCAAACATAACCCATTTTCAATTCTCATGAAATACTAATGAAACCCTAGTTTGTTTGTTTTTTTAAATGAAATGAAACCCTAGTTTAATAAGAAAAATTCTGGAGAAGATCAATCTCAAACCTCAGTTCAGGGAACAGAAAATAAGCAAGATTTTACTACAAGTACAACCACTTACCAGCGTGTGACCGCGCTTCACATGGGGCGAGGTGATCCTGTAGAAAACTGCAGGGGATTTCATTTTGATTCACTCTCTTCTTCAGCCTCCTCTCCTTACTTTCTCTCACCCACACAGTTCAGGGCCTTTACAGTTGTTGAGCATGGGGATTCGTGCAGGGCCGGCCCTAGACTTTTATGGGCCCTAGGCGATACTTGAAAGTGAGGCCCCTTTTACACACGTATAACAGTGAATTAAAAAATAACCTATTCGGTTGTAGGGCGGCATATACCCCACATTTTACTAATAGTTCGGGTTTTAACCCGTGAAAAAAATTGGGGGACATAAAACCTAACCCCCTACTCCTGAAAAAATACTACGGGGCCCCTTGAAATTGGGGGCCCTAGGCGAACACCTAATCCGGCTAGTGGATGGGCCGGCCCTGGATTCGTGCCAGAATCCATCGGTTCACCTTCTTCCTCCGCTCACCAGTCGGGTTGGTATTTATTACGCGCCGTACGTTTCTTTTTCTTTTCTAACTAGAGTCTAGTTCGTCCCGTTGGGACTTGGGAGTTTGGGACTATTACGTTTAAGGTAGTTTGAAGAGGTTAATACTTACCGGTAGCCAACATTTTTTTTTGAGGGAGGATATTTCATTAAATATCTTGGGCCAAAGATACAAGATTAGCTTCTATACAAGTTTCTGGACCCAGCTAGGCCCGTCTTCTACCCAAGATTCTAAATCTTCAATCTGTGCACTGTACGCAGTTAGTATTTAAGGTTGAAATACATTTTTGGCTCCTTTATAAATTAAAACATCCCAATCTTTTTTTTGGTACACAAGATGAAACAGAAGCAAAATTAAAATATCATTCTAACAGATGGAGTACCAACCATATCACTAGCCAAAGTTTCTAAACAGAAAAATGTGCAGAATTAAAAATTCTTCTCTGAGTGCAGGAGCTGGGACAAGATCTAGCCACTAGATCAGCCAATTTATTCTCTTCCCTCCAAATTATGTTGAGTTGAGAGTGAGTCTCTAAGAGCAACCTTCTGATATGATGGATAAAAACCCAGAAAGGGCTATTAAGAGTACCCTCCTGAACCAAGATCACAGCATCACCACAATTAGATTCCACAATCACATTGGTCATTTTATAAAGGGACAATAACTTAAGGCCTTCAAGGACTGCCTAGAGCTCCCCATTAAGGACATAGCACTTGCCCAAACAGTTGTGACTACCCCAGATCCAAGTACCCCCAGAGTCTCTGCACATCATGCCAATTGCAAGAGCTGAATTGCCATTAATGCATGCACAATCCACATTGAGCTTGACAGCCACAGAGGCTTAAGAGGTTGTCTCCCAAGTTTAATTTTGGCAGTTTGAGTAAACTTTCTGACTTTCAGAAGCAGAAAGGAAAGAGTAAGATCAGGATGATGAGATTGATCACTATGAACCCATTTATTATGACTAAACTAGATCTCTGCTGAAGTAGAAAGAAAAAGCAGAGGCCAATCCATGTCAAAGAGTTTCAGTGCTGAATTAGTAAGATTCAGATCCATCCAAGAACTGACATAAAGGTTGGATCAAAGAAAGAATTCCAAAATTTAGAAGGGGCAAGCTTTTTTCAAACCTTAGTGGCCCAAGCGCAGTCCCTGATAGCATGAATTGAAGATTCAGGGCCCTGATTACACAAGAGGCAGGTGGCATTATTCAGAATACCTCTTCTGGATAACTGAAGTTGAGTATAGAGTTTGTCATGCTTGAGAAGCCACAAAAAGCTCTTCCAACGCGGGAAGCCAGGAGATCTCCACACCTTATTCCAGCCGGGAGAGTAAGTATCAACATTAGCAGCATCATTAATTTCCCTATAAGCTGAGGCTACTGTGAAATTACCAGAAATGTTAGCCAACCATACCACCTGATCATCTTCCTCATCATCTCCATGAAGGGTAAAGAGTTTTATTAAGTCAAGAGCAACTGGAGGGAGCTTGTCTTCAAACAAATGGTGTTTCCAACCTAGATCTTCATCCCAGTAATCACTAACTGAAGAAAGCAGCTCATAATCCTCAAGAACACAAGAAGATAAGTCACAGAGAGTAAATTTTCCCAACCACTTATCCACCCATAACAAAGTACTCTTACCATTATAGATTTTCTTGCCACTACCAGAACAAGAAGCTTTGAAACTTTGGTGAAGATGTTTCCAAATTTTGGAATGATGGGCTTTAGGAGGACCAGAATCATACTTAAGCTTAAGAGCCCTAGCCCAAAGAGCATTGTCACCGGAGAAAACTTTCCAAGCAGCCTTTCCTAGCATTGCCAAATTAAATTTAGCAAGTTGCTTCAAGCCAAGACCCCCTCTCTCTTTAGGAGCCACGGTTAACTCCCAATTAATGAGAGAAAGTTTGGCTTTCTCAGAGGAACCACCCCACAAAAATCTCCTGCAAGCTTGGTTAATCTCCTGAATAGTCTTTACAGGCAGCAGGGTAGTTTGCATGACATAACTTGGCATGGAATGGATCACAAAAGTAATAAGAGTGATCATACCCATCATGGAAAGCTGAGAGGCATTCCAACCATTGAGTCTTCTTCTGATTCTATCCACCAATAACTGAAAATGAGATGAAGAGAGCCACTTGTGGATGAGAGGAACTCCCAAATGCTTTCCAAGGTCTAAAGTGAGATCAATGCCCAAATAAGAGCTGTATTTCTTAGCCACAGAGGTAGCAATGCAAGGAGCTACAAAAAGCTTAGATTTCTCTAAGTTAATGGACTGTCCAGAATCTGAGAAAAAATCATCAAGAACTTTCTTCATCACTTTAACTTATTTCTTAGTACCCACTACAAAAAGGACAAGGTCATATGCAAAGAAGAGGTGGGTAATAGCAGGCCCACCTCTACACACTTAATGCCAACCCAGTCTCCCTTATCCACATCTACTTGAATTTTTTCGCCAATAATTCCATGGTGAGGAGAAAGAGATAAGGGGATATGGGTTCCCCTTGTCTCAAACCCCTCATAGGGCTAAATTCATCCAACTTAGCACCATTCCACAAAATTCTAAGTTTAGTAGATTGAACAGAATCCGTGATCAAGGAGATCCAATTGCTAGGAAGTTCCATTTGAGTAAGGACAGATTCGGTAACATCCCATTTAACTATATCATAGGCCTTAGCAAGGTCTATCTTAATGGCTATACCTCCACTTTTGCTTTGCATAGTATGGAGTTCATGAATAATCTCTTGAGAAAGTAAGATATTGTCTATGAATTAGGGTGAATAACTTTATGAAGAATAGGACTGAGTCTATGAGTTAAAAACTTTGTAATAATTTTTTGAGAGACATTACAAAGGCTAATAGGCCTTAACTCAGAGAATTGGGAGGGGTTCTCTGCGTTAGGAATCAACACAAGGAGGGTTTGGTTAATACCTGAGGGGAGACACCCCAAAGCCACATCCTCCTTAACCATTCTACTAACTGCAGTCCCAACCACCTTCCAATTAGCTTGGTAGAAAAGGGGGGGGGGTATCACATCAGGGCCATGGCTCTTGAAACTGCCCATGGCCTGCACAACATGGTGAACTTTATAAATAGAGATGTCATCCAAAAGACTCACTTTATCTTCATAAGTAAGCTTAGCACCAAGCCAAGTGACTGAGTAGTCATGAGGGTTATCATCAGAGTACAACTCCAAAAAATGTCTAGTAATAGCAATCTTAAGCTCATTGGGATCATCACACCAATTACCATCAAAGAGATTCATTTGGGAATATTTGTTCTTCTTTCTCCTAGCTATAGTAGTGAGGTGAAACCATCTAGTGTTTCTATCGCCCAACAGTTGCTTGTCAACCCTGGACTTTTGGAACCATAAAAGTTCCTCCTGAGCCAGAACCAAATTCACCTCCATTTGAAGCTCCCCTTCAAGGTGTTGAAGAAACATGTTAGGCCTTACAGCTAAAGAATGTTGAATACCTAGCAGCCTGGATTTAAGATGCCTTTTCCTCTTGAAAATATTACCAAACACAGAGTAATTTCACTTTCTAACAATCTCAGTGATAGCCATGAGAGCATTAGAGAAGGGGAGATCACTGCACCAATTATCCTCCACCAACTCATAGAAACTGTCCTCAGAGAACCAGGCAAGTTCCATCCTGAAAGGTTTAAGGCGAGGAGGAGGAACATACAGCCCATGTGTGTCAATAAGTAAAGGGTGGTGGTCAGAATGAACCCTTACCAAATGTTTGACCATAGCTTCTGGAAACAGAAGTCTCCATTGAGGATTGCTAAGAGCCTTGTCAAGCCTTTGATGAATCTTATGCTGCAAGTGTCTTGAATTGGTCCAAGTGAAAGCCGGACCATCAAACCCCAAATCTTTCAAATTGCAACTATTAAGGCAATCTAGCAATTTAGCACAACTTCTGGAATTAACAGGTTTACCTCCACATTTTTCACTTGCAGAAGTGACCTGGTTGAAGTCACCAGCCACTAGCCAGGGGAGGTTATGGGTGCTAGCCAACTGAGTGAGTAAGCTCCACAGCTCTTGCCCAGAGGGAGGAGAGGGGCTAGCATAGATAGAATAGAACAACCAATATTGTTGGGAGTTCCACCTAATAATTCCATAAATAGACTGAGAATTGGAAACCAGAACTTCAACATCAACCACGTTGTTGTTCTAAAAGAACCATAAACCACCGGCAAAACCATTTGCTTATATAAGCTCCATTCTGTCAAAAGCATATCTTCTGCAGATGGCCTGAGCACGAGACCCATCTACTCTAGGTTCAACTAAGACCATAACCTCAGGGGAATGATCCCTACAAAGATCTAAAATAGATCTAACGGTTTCGGCATTACCCACACCTCTACAATTCCATGTCAAGATTCTCATGGGAGACCTATCGAGAGGGGGTCCCAGCAACTGGGAAGGAGTTTCCATCAGAGGCAAAGGCTCCATCCGCATCTCTGCAATCATCCACAGAAGCATTCTGGCCCTCAGCGGTGCCGAAAGTCTCATTTCTGTTGACCAAACTGGTTCTATGGGTGGGTTGAATAATCTTTGTAGGCCAAACTCCACGTGATTGAGCCATGGGTGGGCTAAAGTGAGTTATGACCTGTGCCATCCCTCTCCCACTATGTGAATGACCTCATCCGTTACCAGATGAGAGATTCAAGGAGAAGGGGCCATCAATCTTTCCGGTAAAGATCACTCGAGAAGAAAAGGCTGAATTATGTTGATTTTGATCAACAACTGAGAGAGGGATACGCTGATTAGGGTTAGAAGGATTACCTTTTGCAATACAACTCTTACCCTTGCCTTTGTGAAAATTTCCACATGTGGGCTTCTTGGGTTGGGCCTGGTTCTCAAGGCCCAACGAAGAGGAAAACTGATGCAGATCCAGATTTAAGTCATTATTCTCATCGAATTGGCCCAAAGCCGCAAAAAGTGAACCTGGCCCAAACGACGCAGGGTTTACTTTTTGGCCCGATCCAAGATTGGACCCGAAATCCACACCATTCGGATCCCCCGAATTGTTCGGCACCATCCCCGTCTGTACTAAGTCAACTCGGTTGGAATCCAACGGCTTCTTCTTACGCCGATACTTGGCTAGCATCCAAGCGCCAAATTTCGCCGGAGGTTGATCAGGCACCACCGCCTTACCAGAACCAGAAGCCGAATTATCAAGTTCTTTGCCCAAATCCATGGACTGATCACCACTAGTATGGAGGGATCGACATTGATCCTTCCTAAGGCCGTAAATTCCACATTCAAAACAGATAAGTCCTAAGCCTTCATACTCCATCGGAACTCGCTTCCCATTAACCCAGATGTCCGGCCGGAGACTCAAATTCAAATTCACCTCAACACGTATACGAGCATATCGACCCCTGCTTCCAATAATAGTAGTTGAATCCATCTTCACAAACGTACCAAACGCAGCACTGAGCCCTTCTAGGGTTTCTTGGTCAAAATACACCACCGGTAAACCACGAAGGCGAATCCAGATCAGCGCAACTCTGAGATCCAAAAGGATCGAAATGAGGCCTCCACTTCTGGATAGTCACATAGCGACCCTGGATCATCCATGGACCACCGCACAACACCTTATCATAATCTTCCTTGCAATAGAATCGCACGAAGAAGTAACTGTTTTCCACATCTGTGAGTTCAAATCCTCTCGCCAATTACCATTAAGCAGTTAACCGGGCATGAACAACACAAAATCCAGGGGCCTTTCCCACAATATGGAGAATAAATGCCCTACTCCAGGGCTTATGGAGTCGCCGGAGTGCTTTATCGCCGGTGCAAACCTCTACGCCACCATCAGGGCGTTCCGTCTGAGCAAATTCAGATCTATCCATGTCGCAATTTCTAGAGAATAGATCTCCGTCGTCCATGTAGATCCCCACTGGAGGCCTATGCAGAGCTTGAGCAAATTTCTAAAATCCCCATGGATTCTTCTCCGGGGAAGACATCACTTGAGGCGTCACTAAACGCCGCTTAGTCGTACCAGGGTTACGCTGTAGATTCAGATCGCCATCGGCGAAGGGGGGGGGGTGTCCTTAGCGGTTACAGAAAGTGTGTTTCCGAAGATCATTTCTAGAGAGAGGCGAGAGCGAATTTTCTAGAGAGAGAGAGAGCATTTTTTTGTCTTTCTTTTCTGGTCTCTGTTTCTTCCACTTCACATCCCAATCTTTTCATTAGGAGAAGAGTGAGAAATCAATGGGACGTTGAGATTTAGTTAATTCTATGGATGAGATTTAAGCAACAGGACACAATGAATAGTAAATCACCCTCTTTGCTTACTACATATAAATTCTTACTCATAGGAAAAAGAAGAAAAAGAAAAGAAAAAAAAAATGCTTGCGCAAATTATCCCCAAAAGAAACATTCTCACTCCTCAGAATAAAATTACGCTCCTAAGAGCATTAGAAATTATTCGAAATGCGTGCAAAGTGCCCCGCTGTAATTTGGAAGCTGAAACTCTTTTTCATTGCTTTCTTGGCTGCTCTTTGTCACGAGCTATTTGGTTTGGCTCATCTCTTGCAATGTCACGAGCCTTTTCTTCTCTCCCGTCAGACGAGGAACGGATTTACTTCCTCCTCACGCTGCGACACTTATGGTTATTTTGAAATTAAGCTGTAATGAATGAAAATTCCATTACTCCAGAAGCTTCATTAATAACTCTTGGTCATTTGGTGGCTAGTTTCAAGAGGGAAAACAATCCAACATCCCCCTCAACCTCAAATTGTATCAATCAGTAAAGATAGCTTTCAGATGCCAACAACTGGATCTATGGTTTTAACTTGTCAACGGCCTAGTTTTTTATGGTTGGTGCTGCCTAGAAGTCGGATGGTCAGGCCGCAGCAGCTTGGATGAATGACAACGAAAAAACTGAAGCGGACTATGTCACCTACAAAGCTTTTTGTCCTCTTCAAGCGGAGTCTCAGGATATCTCTAAAGCTTTGCGATAGTTATTTCCGCACGGCTTCAAGAGCGTGGAACTACGTACGGACCCACTTCAAACGCTTAAAAATATGACTGAATCTCGATCCAGTTTTATCATTCGGGGTATCGTTAGGGATATCAGGATTTATGCTATGAATTTTGATTTTCTTTCCATTTCTTTCGTCAAAAGATAGCTGATCAGTAGAATTCATGATCGACTCAAATGGTGAAATCAGTCTTGTATTACACTTTAATATATGATATTTCACTCTTTCAACCAAAAAAACGTTATCTAATTAGAAATTAAGATTTTAATTTTACATTTTTTTTCGTATAATTTTTTTGTTGCACATTTACAATGGTAAAAGACAAAGACACTTTCACCCCTTTCTAGTTTCATTGAAGGAGGATACTTTCACCTCTTTAATGTGCCGAACTTGAAAAAATTTCGTCCCATACTATGGCACATTTAGTATAGATTTTGTATTTGTCCCTAAAAATAGTTTGTAGGACAACATTGTCCCCATATTATGCATAATGCAGGGTCATCGAAGGTATAATTTTGTATGATATTGGAGGGCGGGGCTCGAATTTGTTTCCAAATTTATTTTCAATGATGTAACCCACTTCCAGACTTGCTGCTTCACAATCAGAGCGTGCAAGTTTTTTGACTCTCGACACATTAAAGGGGTGAAAGTGTCCTTTTCCAAACTAGAAAGGGCAAAAATGTCTTCAATGATTTTAGAGGTGGACGAATCATAAGGGAGAAAATATACAAGCCACATCAGGAATAGGAGTTGTTGAAATTGGTGATTCAAACACCTAAATAAACCACGTCCTTCAATAAACTTGTATCGTTTGGCCGTGGATGTAGCTACTCTCAAAACTATTGAACCACGTAAATTGTGTGCGATCTTTGATCATTGTTTTTTTCATCGCTATAATCGATACATTTGTCATAACAAGTTGGTATCAGAGCCGAGTTAAAGTGTCGAGTTGAGTGATGTCGGGTACGATGATCATGATCAATCGTTTTGATGGGAGCAATAGTTTGAGCATTGATACAATCAGACCAGGCCTTTATTGGGAGACTATTGAGCTCCTTGATGTGGGAACTATCGGGTTTCTCATTGGGGGAGCTATCGGCTCCTTTTCATGGAGCATCAAGCGCACGTTCCAGCAAGAATATGGCGGTTCACGTGTAATTGGCGTTGTGGAGCAATCAGGTTTGCGGCGTGGAGCATTGGGCGTGTGGATCTCAATCAGGCTCATCCTTCGCAAGAACTCGTAAGAGTTAGAGCATCAGCATGGAGCAATCTCGTTCTAGCTACTAAGAGGGTTCAAGTCAAGATGGAGAGAGGAAGCGTGTGGATCTATACCAACAAACTTCCTTTCTAATTCAAGCATAATATTTAGCAATCTTGTTGGAACCACACTTGCTTGTATCTTTTTGTCTCACTGTATATGATTTACGATTTTAGTATTTTCACACTCTGATTTTAGGATTTTACTTCCTGTTTGGTACCGGCTGAAAAATCACAATAATCAGCTATAAATAATTTGAAAGGAAAATCCAGCTTAATTGAGAATCACAATTTGTTTGGTATGAGCTGAAATTATAGATCACCAACTTGATCCATTTAACAAAGTTTAAAAAGCTCTAAAGTCAAGTAATTGAATACACATATTTATAACTGAACTGTGATGATGCAAATGTAAAAGAAATGACAAAATTATTTTTTTAGACATTTGCAGCTGCATAACCCCAATTTTGGAGATTCCACAATTGCACAAAGATTATATAATCTGCAGATTATCAGATTAAAATTTGCGCACATAAGAAACAAAATTGTTGAAAAGAGACATATTTAATCCAAAACATGCACTTAGTATGCTTGTATCCTTGTTCAGGGCTGGCTGGACCATTAAGAAAGTTAATAGCTTTCTTAGGGCCGCACATGGGAGGGGACACCAAATTCTCCAAAACGTAGGGGTATTTTTGTATATTTACTTTATTAGTACTCTCATATAGGTAAGGTAAGTATACCATATTTCACATCAAGTTTTAGACAAAAATACATATCGTGGGAGGATTTTTCGTTCTTATCTCTCTCTCTATTGATATCTCTCTTTTACCTTATCTCTATCTTAATCTTCGAAATTCACTCCTCAAACTCTCTCAAACGATTACAATTCTCAATCAACCACTTTACTGCACAATTTCACATTAACATCACAATGATTTTGGTCTTAAATACCTCCTCCGATAGCCCACAACTCACAATCGCCTTCTTCAAATTGATTTTCCATTGTCATGGTTCAGAGGTCAATGGCTGAAGTGCAATGTGGTCTAAAGTGTGGTCATGTAAGTAGGAATAAAGTGAAAGTCCTACTAAATTGTGGTCGTGTAATGTTCACCAGCAGTAGCTGTTGGATGGGTCCGAGAGATCTAATCTCAGCCCTTGAATCTCTTCAGACGTTATATTCAAATAGTCTAGTCGAACGATGTCGTTCTGTGTAGGTTGCCAGCGAGTCGATCCAGTCAGCCACATCCTCTCTTCTGATTGGCTCATTCTGATCAGAGTGGCTGACGTGGTAGACCGTTAGCGAGTTGCTGTTATTGCAAATGCCTACCCCTTGCTATAAAAATTTGGATTGTAATGGATTGCATGCGTTTTATGAAAATTTCATTATTCCCTAAATTCTCTTTTCTCTGAAACCCCTTTTCTGTTCTTTTCCAACTCTCGGAGAAATTTTTCGATTCTTCTCTGTTTCCAGCCTAATTCAGGTCGGCAAAGCAAGTTGTGAGGTCGGAGACATCACAAGTTGGTATAAGAGCCAGATGGAAATCGTTGAAGCTCGGAAATGCTAAACACCAGAAGTCAAAAGTATGATGCCATGGATACGGATGGTAAGGTGATGGTGCTCTAAGAGAGGCTCAACGACTTTGATAAGATGCTCGGCGGAGTCCGCGTACAGTTTGTCAAGATGGACGAAGGTGTACACACTCAATTTCGCAGTCTTAGATCCGAAATGAAAAATGACCTAGTTGATGGTCTAAATTCCATGGAAAAAAGGTTTGATGATCAGTTTAAGTAGATAATGACCTGCTATAAATTGTTAGCAAATCAAATAGATTAGGAGAAAATGGCAAGCTATTTTAATGTGGTGAATGATGAGAGTAGAACTCCCGTGTCAATTGTAAAAAAAACATGAAGGACATAACAATTACACTAGAGAAATCAATGAAGAATAGCATATTGTGTGTATGAGGAATTTCTCTGGAGGTAGCATTCCGTTGCCTAAGATTGAGTTTCCTAAATTTGGAGGAATTGATCATCTTGTATGGCTACAAAAGTTGATAGGTATTTTCAAATATACAAGATGAATGATTGTTAAAAATTGGTAATGGCTTCACTACACCTAGAAGAAGATGTTGATTACTGGTTAAGATAAGAGTTTGAAGATTTAGAAAGCATTACATGGTATCATTTTAGTACAATGTTGTGTTGAGAATTCGCTGAGCCAGGGAATGAGAATGTATTGGGGATGTTCAATAAGTTACTACAACACACAACAGTAGCTGAATACCAGTCTTGGTTTGAGGCCCTTAGGCCTAGAATCAAAGCTTTGCAGCCTTGGGCAGATGAAATGTATTTTGTGAGTAGTTTTTTAAGTGGACTGAGAGAGGATTTGTAAAAAGTTGTGCAGTTGCATTTTCCAAAGACATTGTCACAGGCTAAAGCAATTGCCAGGTTGGAGGAGGGCCATATTGACTCTTTGAAAAAACACATCACCGAGAAGGGAAGTGTTAGAAGCCACACATCTCATACTAACTGGGATAAGTCCATGCCCAACCATTCCAAGGAAGAGAGTAGTTCATAGACCTCAAACCCCATTTTAAGAGGTTAAGTGCACCAGAAATGAAAGAGAAGAGGGGTAAGAAATTATGTTTCTACTGTGATGAGAATTACACCCCAGGGCATAAATGTTCTAAGAAATCACTGTATTTGTTGATTGCATTGAAGAGGAGTAAGATGAAAGAGCTACTAGCTGCAAATGAGTTGAACACGTGGGTAGAGGACAATGCTATGGCAATCATTGAGGAGGAACAACCACTGATAATTTCTTTACATGCCATGTATGGCTGTAGTAGTGCTGAAACTATTAGGATCTCTGGACACATAAATGGTAAATTGGTGCACATCCTAATAAACACTGGGAGTACACACAATTTCATTTATCAAGGCACAACTAGGAGGGTAAATTGTTTAAGCCAACTCACCAGGGAAATGCAGGTTTCAATCAGAGATGGGAGCAAAATCAGCAATACTGCAGTTTGTAAAGAAGTAAAAATTCAAGTAAAGAAATGTGTTGTCACCACTGATTTGAGGGTACTACCTTTTGGCAGATGTGATGTAGTTTTGGGAGAGCAATGGTTGAATAAGGTGAGTCCAATATATTTGGATTTTAACAAGAGAACTTTTGGATTCCAGCTTAATGGTCAACAAATGGCATTACTAGCACACAACAGCGAGTCTACAATGCAAGAAGCACAACTACATGTGTTACATGAATACGGCCAGCAGAATGAACAGCGTGTTGCAGCTCAACTCTATTCCGTTGGGGCAGTAACCACTACTCCAGAAACGCCCTAGAACTGCAACCAATAATACAACAATATGAGGACATTTTTGCTGAACCAACCCATTTACCTCCACCTAGAACTCAATACCACAAGATTCCACTCCCAGAGGTATCCAACCATGTATGTCTAAGGCCTTAGAGATACCCCTTCTTACAGAATAATGAGATAGAGAGGATGGTGAAAGAGATTCTACATAATGGAATTATACAACCTAATACCAGTCCATTTGCAGCTCCTGTATTACTGGTTAAAAATAAGGATGCCACATGGAGATTTTGTGTTGATTACAGAGGAATTATTGACATAACCATGAAAAACAAGTTTCCCATTCCAGTAATTGATGAATTGATGGATTCATTGAGAGGTGCAACTGTGTTTTCCAATTGGTCTCAGATCTGGTTATCACCAAGTGAGGATGGCTGAAACTGATGTGTAAAAGACTGCATTCAGGACCCATGAAGGACTGTTTGAATTTGGGGGTTCATGCCCTTTGGTTTAACCAATGCACCACCCACTTTTCAGTGTGTCATGAATGACAGTTTTAGATATCAATTGAGAAAGACAACTCTTGTGTTCTTTGATGATATTCTTGTGTACAGTGGCAACTTGGAGGAGCACAAAAACCACCTCAAATTGGTCTTTGACACCATAAGAAAACACCAACTCTTTGCCAAACTAAGTAAGTGTTCATCTGGGTTAGCTGCAGTGGGATTCCGTGGTCATATTATCAGTCGTGAAGGGGTTCAGACTGGCCCTAAGAAGTTAAGTTATGAGGAATGGCCTATTCCCAAGACTATAAAAGATTTGAGAAGTTTTTTGGGGTTGACTGGTTATTACAGGAGGTTTGTAAGGGATATAGTGCTTTGGCCAGACCACTTACTTAGCTACTTAATAGGGGAAATTTAAATTGGTCCACAGAAGCCAAAGTGGCTTTCCTAACTCTCAAACAAGCCATGGTAACAACCCATGTCTTAGCTTTGCCTAATTTTAATGAATTGTTTTTGGTGGAAACAGATGCTTGCCATGATGGCATAGGTGCTGCGCTGATGAAGCAAAACAGACCTATTGCTTACTTCAGTAAAGCTTTATCTACAAGGCATTTGGGTCTCTGTACATATGAAAAAGAGCTGTTAGCATTGGTGCATGAAATTTCTAAGGGGGGATCTTACTTGGAAGGGGGTAAGTTTATCATCAAGGCTGATCACCACAGTCTTAAGTACCTTCTAGAGCATAAAGCTAACCACAATCTTACAAAAAAATTGGATTTCTAAGCTTTTGGATTGCACTATGAAATACAGTACAAGAAAGGACAAGAGAATAAGGTAGCTGATGTATTGTCCAGAAGGAACACTCAAGGAGAAGGAGATTTAGCACAATGTGCAGCCATTTCCTCTGTGACACCTAAATGGTTGCAAGAGGTGAAGATAGTTATGAGCAAGATAGTCGGGTTAAGGAGATTATGGATGCCCTAGCAAGTGATCCGAATGCTTTTCACAGGTTATTTGTTGCAAGATGGAGTGTCAAACATAAAGGATTGATGTATGTGGGCAGCCATACTGACTTAAAAGCACTTCAAAACTGCACAATACTGGAGTTGGAGGTCACTCTGGTATTTTAGGCACCTACAAGAGGGTTAAATTGCTTTTTGACTAGGCTGGGTTAAAGAAGAAAGTTAGGGCTTGGGTGCAGGGTTGTGACACATGTCAAAGAATGAAGGCCAAGAACCTTCCTTACCTGGACTTTTGCAGCCAATACCAATTCCAGACAAACCTTGGTCTCATATTGCCATGGATTTTGTGGAGGGATTGCCTATGTCAAAGAACAAGAGTACTATCTTAGTGGTCATTGACAAGTTATCTAAATATGGGCACTTAATTGCCTTGTGTCATCCCTAACTGCTGAAGAGGTGGCAGACATCTTCTTCCAGCATGTGTGTAAGCTTCATGGACTTCCCAGCTCCATTGTAAGTGACAAGGACCCTATTTTCCTAAGTCGATTTTGGAACACCTTGTTCAAATTGATGAACACACAACTAAAATATACTACTGCTTATCATCCCCAAACAGATGTCCAGATTGAAAGGCTTAACCAGTGTTTGGAGGTTTATTTGAGGTGTCTTATTGGTGATAGACCCAAGAAATGGGGTAGGTGGCTCGGCTAGGCAGAATGGTGGTATAACACCGACTTCCACACTGCCTTGCAGATAACCCCTTTTGAAGCATTGTATAGGTTCAAACCCCAACACTATAATTTTCGTCAACTGGAGAAAACATGGGTAGATGTTGTGGATTTTTTTGTCAGTGACAGATCTAGGCTTCTTCAAATTCTCAAAGACAATCTGTCTAAAGCTCAAGAAATGATGGTGCACTATGCTAACAAGCATAGGACTGATAGGGAATTTCAAGTACGATATTGGGTATTTTTGAAGCTCCAGCCTTACACGCAGAGTTCAGTTAAGCTCAAAGCCAATTATAAACTTTCAGCTCGATTCTATGGTCCATTTGAAATTCTACAAAAAATTGGGAAGGTTGCTTACAAGTTGAAACTCCCTGATCAATCCAAGATTCACCCTGTTTTCCATCTGTCCCTGTTGAAGAAGGCTATTGGCAACTACTTTGCATCTCCAGAATTGACTAAAGTGGGCCCAGAAGGGCAATTTCTTTTTGATCCAGTGGCTATTCTAGACAGAAAGTTAGCTAAGCAAGGTAATAGTTCAACTGTTAAAGTTTTGGTCCGTGGCTTAATATTTCTCCCTCTGAGGCCACTTGGGAAGATTACTATCATCTGAAGAAGCAGTTCCCTCAGTTCAAGACTGAGGGAAGGGTACTTGTCATGGTTCAGAGATCAAGGACTCAAGTGCAATGTAGTCTAAAGTGTGGTCGTGTAAGTAGGACTAAAGTGAAATTCATATTAAACTGTGGTCATGTAATGTCCAGCAGCAGTAGACGTTGGATGGGTCTGAGAGATCTAATCTCATCCCTTGAATCTCTTAGGCCGTTATATTCAAACAGTTTAGTCGAACGATGTCGTTATGTGTAGTTTGCCAGCGAGTCAATCCAGTCAGCCACATCCTCTCTTTTGATTGGCTCATTCAGATCGGAGTGACTGATGTGGTAGATCGTTAGCTAGTTGCTGTTATTGCAAATGCCCCCGTTGCTATAAAAGTTGAGATTGTAATGGATTCCACACGTTTTATGAACATTGTCATTCTTCCCCAAATTCTCTTCTCTCTAGAACCCCTTTTATTTTCTTCTCCAACCCTAGGAGAAATTCCCCGATTCTTCTCTGTTTCCTGCCAAATTCAGGCCGACGAAGCAAGTTATGAGGTCGGAGACCTCACACGGTCGAATAAGTGGAACTACTGGAAACAGTAATGAGAGTTGTTGGTGGGCGCCTCCTTTTCTCCTAGTTGGGTTTTGGAAGTGGTTACGTTACATGGAACGAGCCTCCCTAGGTTCTACCTCTACAAATTAATTTTAACTGTTTGGTATCAACAGAAAATTCAAAATCGCTACATATTCCTTCGAAATCTGGTTTGGGTGTTTGGCGATCCTATGCTTCATATTCAAATCAATCCCTATTCATTTTTTTTGTTTTCAATTATAGAGTTTATACAAATGAAGTTTGGATTTGATTTTCTGTTTATGCAAATTACTGTAACTGCAAGTTTCTATTTCTTCTAGCTTACTTTTATAATATTATTTGTTTTCAATTTATGGATTGTGTTATTAGTCTGTATTTGTTGATGTTGAATGAGCCTATTCCAGCATAAAATTCTTAGTATATCTCATGTGCACTTTAGAAAGTACTAAAATTAGTCATGTTATGATATCTATATTCAATAAATTTTAGTGTGTATGATGATCAATGTTTTTCTGGGAAATAGATGATCAATATTTTGAATTTTGATACCTATATTCAATAAATTTGAGAGTGTATGATGATCAATGTTTTTTTTGGGAAAAACATTATCGATATTTTGATACCTCTATTCGATAAATTTGAGAACTTTGTTCATGAAATATACATGTTGTGCATGTCTTTACAAGGCACTAATATTTTCGATTGCTTAGGGTAACCAAATAACTAGGGGCGGCCCTTGTTCCTAACTCATTTGTACTTTTAAAACTTCGGCGTTTCGCCAAAAACTACCCATTTAGATTTTTTACACTATTCATTGGCCGTGACCCGCACCGGGTTGTGACAGGTGATTTAATTAGCGAAACGATACAATTTTTTTATAATCTTTCTCTACAAACACCATGAAAATATTATATCTTTTTGGTATCTAAATTACCCGATCAAATTTATCCGATTAAATGAAAAAGTCACATTGCGAACTTTGTGACTAAATAGAAAAACGTAATCCCAAAGAAAACATCAATGAAACCATTTAAGTGATTAGTACCCGTTTAAAAACAGAAAAAACGGTTAAAAACCCAAAATTACTTGTTAATAAACAGAGAAAAAAACCAGTTAACAAATCCAAAATTGGTGTTTCTAGATAAGACTGTGTTAAATAGAAACAAGCTAAAGGCAGGTAAGAATAATGTTGAAAAAACATTATTTTAAAACATCTTTTAAAAAAACAGAGTTTCCAAACATGCACTAAGTTCCTTGTCAGTCTTCAACTAATGGAATGACTTATTCAGAACCCCCACTAGCATTCACTGCTTTTCCACAGACAAGCTTCAATGGACACAGACTAATTCAGAGCCACAACAAGAACGCATCAATCACCATTAATAAGAGCTACTGAAGGACGAACATGATCTATCACATACAGATCTACAACATGAATTATAGCGGAAGATTCATGTGTTTACTTTGTCTTCCTTAGCTCCTATGCACATCGGATGATCGTAGGATGCTTGCTTTCACGTGCCCACCTTGCTCCCACAGTCTGGCTTGAATCACTAGGACGAAAGCTCTAATCCACACCAAGTTCCACCAATGGAGGCTAGTTAGAGAGAGAGTCTAGGGTTTACTGTATTATAATCAGCACATGATCTCTACAGTAATTGTGTATAAAATAATAGGAGGCTGTCTCCTTATATAGACATACTTATACCCAATTGCAACTTACCCCCTAGGGTTTTATGTCCTTGCTACTAACCCCATAAGGTTTGACCTTGTCTCTCCTAAACCCATAAGTTTAGGATAATTACATTGTGCACCCCACATGGGCGCACTAAATGCTAACATCTCCCACTCGCACAGTGGGTTTGCACAAATACAGTAGGTCTAGTCTCCCTCAATCTCCAACTATTATCATCTGCCAAAGTGTTTTGTGGCCTTGGTGTGTGACTGTGAGAGAACCTGCATTTCGGGAGTTCCATACTCTAAAATCATACGAGACGAGCTAGCAGCAGGCGCACTCAACCTCAAGAAATAATTCAATACATATATATATCTCTCGTATCCCCCAGATTGTGTCAATTGTCATCTCGTAGACCATGAGCACCTACCTTGTCCCGAAGGTCGTGCATCAATGAGTCTACATCTCCTTTATTATATTCATATCCTGCATGATCCCATAATATCTTGTAGGTGGGCCCAATGAATATGATAAAGAGCGATGCAATGAGAATCTTCCTTTCCATCCATTGTCGATTTGATTCGGAGTCAGCTGCTTTCCTAGCAATGTCCTGGTAGGCTGAATCATTCATAGCCGTGAGGTGTCACGCTAAAGTAGCATCACCTAACCGTCTCTCCCCGACATGGATAAAAGTACTAAGGGTATACAGTGTCAATCATTCTTATATGATCGACGAGGCTCACACGGCGAGGAATCTCAGGGACTAGTTCTACTCGCCACCTCATGTCACTCATCAGCACGCGTTATCTCATAAGATGTGCGCCATAGTGTTTGGACTCTAATCAGAGCACATGTACTATCCCATAGGGACCACTATACAGATGTAAGTCCAACAACCCATATGACTATTAACCCGAGTACTGAGTGTTGCACATATGCAATCGAAATCAGTTCTCTCATCTGGCTTTCTCTACGCAGACTATACATGGTTCAGGGTAGTAACCATGTTCGAATGGCCATAAACCAATCTCACCTTGGAACTTATTCCAATGCGACAAATGAATCCGTCTGACAGGGTCTTGCACTATTGATAGATGTCCAGCTCTTGTCATAGGCCATGCGCCTCATATGACAGGAGTCATCATATCATAGGCTAGCACTTATCTGGATTCTGTCTCATCTTCTACTCACCTGGACTATCCAAGATATCGTAAAGGCGGTTGCTCGTGTGAGGGAGACAACCTAGTGTCCACTCGACATGTTTTATGCTAGTACAGGATATGTAAACGTATCATACACGTATTGAAACAACATGTAGCATGAATAAACAAATTTAATTAAAATCCAATTATCAATGTCTCATATGCTCATCAATCATATTGCCAGTGATCGACTACCAAGTCCTAATTTTCTAAAGCAATCCACAAAGACGATTCTTATGTGGTTTAGGAATGGGAGGTGCCTCCAATTTGGCCCGTAGTCGATCTACTCCAAGATTACTCTTTAGGTAGTTATTTTACCTTTTGTGAAACAGTACCTTTTTCTATATGTTTGGCTTTATCAAAAGTACTGTAGCCGTATGCTAGCACTACAGGTTGGTTGACACTCATAAGCTTATCAGAGACCTTCTTATTCAAACATGTTTCTGTCCAGTGACAGAACAGGAAATCGTGCTTCGCTTCCATGATCGATGGAGCGGTCTAATACGATTGTGCAACACTTATGCTTCAGTTCCATGCGATGTGTATGTCATCTAGCATGGACTATAGCCTGAGTCGGATCCACGTGTATCTAGGTCCCCACCCTAGTCAGCATGCATAGCTGGCTAGTCGAAGCATCATCTCCTATAGTCATAGCACGTGATCCTTCGTATAGAGTATCCTTTTGGTTGCAATCTTCTTTCTTAAGTTAGATTTCTTGAAATCCACTCTTCCGATTACATGAGGTTTGTGGGGTTTCAGTATATACCATAGTATATAGCAGACTCACACTGCATCGGGCACTTTGGTCATATGATCAATCTTGTATGGTGTCTACTAGAGCACATATCCAGGCTCGTAAAATCCTGCAGGGAGCTATAGGAGTATCACATAGCATTGGGTCCATAACATGGAATCATTCAGAGTATCTTCTTGTTGTCCGCCTTATGCGTCAAGATAAGAAGTCCTTTTGAACGAACGAGAATACATTTCTCCCTATTAATATCCTTCGTCACAAATCGAAAGGATAACCACCCTATAGTGGATGTGAAATAGTCCTTAGACTCTCCTGGAAGATAGTGTGTCATCGATAATAAGTGACGTGATCATCCACTCTCTACTACTGAGAGTGATATGCAGCAGTTTTTCATCAATTGATAAAATACTGCTGGTTTAGAGGACTAATTAAGACTATACATAGGCTTAATTAGCTTGCACCTATTTGTGCATTTGATCATACATCTCGAAACCCTGTGGTCGAGTCATACAGATCACCTCTCTGATTTCTCCATTGAGAAATTCAGTTGTCACGTTTATCGAGAATGGAGCCTTATTTCCATCATCACAACTATTACTGATATCTCTGCAAGTCGCATGCCTTACTATGCTTCCGTCTGTGTCAATCTGACTGACCTCGGAAATCCATTCATTTCCAATAGTCTAATATCCAGTCGGAAAATTCAACCTAGTCTTAAACTTGGTTGGTCCCTTATGGACTCTAACTTTTCCTGTAAAGGTTACCTTTCATTCTTCATAATTAGGGAACGATAAGGCATAGTATTCTATCATATCGATTATGCAAGGTGATCCTTAAGATCATCCCTTCGATCTCAAAAAGTCGATGGGATATGCTCCTACGAGCAATTCCTTTGCATTTGAGGATCATAATTTGCTCTCACCCCTATGGATGGGCACCTCGCTTAGAAAGTCACTCCCACTGTCCGAAGGATCCTTGAGGGACTAATTCCTCATAATGGACTAAGGAACAGGTTATTTTCTAGCGGTTCCTCCATGCTCGCGGAGATCATCATCTCTACGAACATTCCCTTAACTATGGGCATCTCATAAGAGAAAACATGTATCTTGTGAATCCATTTGCGTTTACACTACTAATTGGCTGTTGCGTCTCGAATACGCAACCCCCTAGAGTACTCCGAATAGTATGGGAATATATGTTACTCCATGAAGATACATTTCTTCCATCTAGGGTCTAAATTCCTTCTTGTCAGGTGATGAAATATCCTGGGATAATATCCTAGGTTCATTATATTGCGTGGTGACCATCATGTCTCCCCTTCGATGTCAAATCGTCGACGGGGTACGCTCCAACGAGCGCTCCTTCGCAAAGAGGGTTCTTCTTCAGCATTATCGTCATATACAATAGGCTTCTCACTAGGTAAGGCACTCCCACTGTTCTCAAGGTCCATAGGAACAAATTCCTCTTGAGTAGTGGTGAATTGAGTGTCACCTAGTGGTTCCTCTTCCTCGCAGAGAATACCATCTCCACGAGCTTCTACCTGACTAGGAAAATTTAGTTGGCTCATAAGCTGCCGATCCCTATGGCCTAAGGTGACCTCATATAGGTTGCCTCTTGGTCCACATCTCGTAGGGCGTAGTGGCTACAGACTTGGTGGGTCTTTGGTTGAGTACATCGACAGCCGTTTAACAAAGCGTCTCCTCAAGATAGGGAACATTTACTTTGCGCGAACTATCATACATCGAACCATCTTCATACTGTATCCTATTCCTCTTATCCGCCACAACATTCTGCTGCGGGGCATGGGAATAGCCAACTGCCTTACTAATCCTCTCCATCACATAGCTCTTTCTAAGATAGATACTTGCAGTCTCATTCCGGCTAAGGAGATATCCTTTTGTCCAGACGGTTTTCTACCTTTTGTAGATACCTGTCTGAAGCACACTTGTGCCTCAAACTTATGTGGCCCATGCACACATAGTTGAGATGCGTACAATAATCTACGAATGTGCTGGAACAGTAAGCACCATGTCTTAGCTTTAACTTTTAAGGGATCACAAATACAACAGAATGAATAATATGTAAAGAATCGATAATCCTTACTGCTTTACTGGATAGTTTGCCTTTCGCCTTTCATGTAAGGCAAGAATCACACACATGTAAGGGTACCTTGGGCATATTCCAAGCAGGCCTACCTTAGCAAGCCTGAACATCCTTTCCTGACACAGTGTGTCTCAATCTAGCGCGCCACATATCAGAATCTTAAGGCACAACCCTAGAGGTAATATCAAAAGATCCTGAGGCGTTATTCATGCTAGAAATCAGGAGTGCATAACCATACATAACATGACCGATTCCAAAGTAAAACTGTAACCAAAACAACCTTTGGTGGCTACTCCCTCAAAGATAATCTTATGGATCCTTAGACGAGAAGTTAATGCCATGTCTGGCCTTCTAGTCTTAGGAAAACATCATTTTCCTTCCTTTGCGTTTGCCAGTCTTAGGCTATTGGTCATGTACCAATATTGCGCCCTCATTCCCATATCCTTGCCTCCACCTGTTCCTCACGGTCCTAATACCGGGGTAGGGACTAAATATGTCGATCATACTTCATTCACAGCCTTTAGCAATCATATATTGCTTAGACTTCAAAAGTATGCTGAACTAGTATACTGAGCAAGCACTTGGTTGCTTAGATCCTAGAACGGAGCGATGGTTGATCTTATCCAAGCATCTTGACACTCTCAAAGTGTGTCATATAACGTTTTCATGTCATTTTCATGAAACGTGGCAGTGATAGCAACAAATTGCTAAACGGATACTTAAACATGATAGTTTAAGGTGGGATTTATGAGTCATTACTCACAATTTTTTAATGAGGCAAATGGCTAAGGTGGATCCAAGATTCTTCTTTGGCTCATCCCTACAATCTTTGAATCTCAAAGTGGTCTTGAACTTGCTGATGAGGTCATTTCCCCACCTTGGCATAGCATGCTCTATGACATTATCTTGACTGCCTCCCACTATTGGTTAGCCTAAAGATAATGTTCATGTGCTGCTGTGACAACTATTCATCACATGTTCGACCATACTTGTAGGTATTTCGACAACCTATGTCCAACGATTGGTTACATAGTACGACGACTTGTCATATCGTTTGTTGTCATCATTTTAGCGTTTACAGTTTCGATTTAGACACGATTGATCTTGAGACATTGCATACGAAATTAATACTAGCATTTTCTTAGCTCCGAAATAACATGATACATAGATTAAAATTCATAGTTCCTCATAAGGACTCCACCAAAACCTAGTAGAAATTCTAGGAATCAAATATCGTCACTTATGATTCCCTATTAGTTTCAATCATGTATAATCATGTGAGCTCTTTTGTTTTAGTTCCTTCGCATGCGAGGTTATACAGTTATATCCAATCACACGCAGTTATAACATAAAACAAGCACAAGCATAAATAAATATGAAATGGATGTGGCCCCTAAGGTGCACTCCCACTATTGAGAGTACGTTTTGAGCAATTCTTGAACTTCTCGCCTCATGGATCTCGCCTATCTCGAGTGATCCTTGAAGCTTCCTTGTTCGTCTCTTTTGCTCCATGCACCTCGCGCCATAGCTTTTGGTTTGGCCACCTCTCTTGAAGCTTCTAGTCTTCAATCTTCACTAAATATCTTATTTCTAATAAGAAGTAACCTCTAATAGGCGATTTAGATGAGAAGAGAAGACAATAGAGTATGCAGAGAGGCACGCCACGCAGGCCGTATTTTAATTGATTACATATTCAAAATCAAAACCAAATATAAAAAAATCTAAGCCACATCCATGCATCAAACACATCCATTCAACCCACAACAGCATGTATAATAATAAAATAAACATACTGTAATTTTCTGAAAATTTCCAGAATTAAAGAATAATTACTGGAAATTATTAAGCAATAAAACAATCAACTAATAAGATCGAAAATTTTCCCAACTACCTAGGATCTCACCTCCTATCTTATAAGGTAGGGAAAAATGTCCTAAGTCTCCAGAAAAAATTTAGGCTCAAAAAGTGTGTTTAAGGTCGTCTAACTGCCTTGGGAAGTATGCTAAACACTAATTAATTAATCTGGAAAATAATAAAATTTTCTGTTTTTCCAAAAAATATGAAAAATTCCCATAAAATAGGAAATTTAATTCTGAGCATGTAAAAAAAAAATTGGCGAAAAATGGTGGCCAGAGGAGGGCTCACGCGCCCACACGCGCCGCCGCGCGTGGGCGAGTCCGCCTCCGTCACGCGCCGACGTCGGTCGAGTGCCACGTCAGCCCTATGACGATGTCACCCTCCACGCCAGCAGCCACGTGACTGCCACGTCATCCCTATACTGACATGGCACCGCCACGTCATCATGCCACATCAGGCCTAGCCACGTCAGCAAGCCCGCCGCCGCCCTTTGGCGCGTGCGGCGCGTGGCTGCGCGTGGAGGCGGCGTCGGTGGCGCGTGAAGCCCAAGCGCCGCCTTCCCGACCTCCGTTTTCGGCGATCCTTATATCGATGGACTCGTCTTTTCACCCTGATTCCGATTATGTGTTCAAAACTCAATTTTAACATGTTTTGAAAAAAATCTTTTTACTGCTAAGATCTAACAGTCTAGATTTATACAGTTCCGAATCTTAAAATATTCATAACTAATTCTTTGTTCGTCCAAAAATTATAAAATTTATATTTCTGGAATCCTCGTGAAAAACCCTATCTAACCATATAGGTTTCACTAACAGATTATGAATTTTCAGAAACTCGATTTTCTAAACTGATTCGGGAACGCATAACGAGGCACGAAATACAAGCCTAAGGCTCTGATACCAATGAAGGACGGACATGATCTATCACATACAGATCTACAACATGAATTATAGCGAAAGATTCATGTGTTTACCTTGTCTTCCTTAGCTCCTATGCACAGCAGATGATCGTAGGATGTTTGCTTTCACGTGCCCACCTTGCTCCCACAGTCTGGCTTGAATCACTAGAACGAAAGCTCTAATCCTCACCAAGTTCCACCAATGGAGGCTAGTTAGAGAGAGAGTCTAGGATTTACTGTATTATGATCAGCACATGATCTCTACAGTAATTGTGTATAAAATAATAGGAGACTGTCTCCTTATATAGACAGATTTATACCCAATTGCAACATTACCCCCTAGGGTTTATGTCCTTGCTACTAACCCCATAAGATTTGAGCTTGTCTCTCCTAAACCCATAAATTTAGGATAATTGCATTGTGCACCCCACATGGGCGCACTAAATGCTAACAGCTACAAACCCATGAAATATACAAAGTTAAAAGGCCAGCATTGTCATGTTCAGAGGTTGAGAGCACAACACAAGTAGATTTCAAATAGAAGTGCACTGATTCAAATTACAAGTAAGCCTTCATTTTGGCCGAAAAGCAAGTCCATTGCGTGTTTTTTCGCTGCTTCCGCATCCTCATTAACACGAAAAAACTTAACTTTAAAGACAACCTTCTCTGCATTGATCAACTCAAACGCGCACACGTCTCCTTCCTCCAACCTGTTATCCAATAAAATTTCAAACCACCCTTTGCCAAACTTAGCCGAACCGTCTCTCCAAGTGCACAAAACTGTCCACTTTTTCGTGCCAGACCTCTCCAGGGTTGCGAAATCCGAGACCCCTTCAAAGTATTGCGCCGCAAAATAGGCTGGGATGTGCTGCAGAAACAAAAGTTTGAAGCAAATCTTTTTACGTCAAAACAAAGAGGAACCCGATTGAGGTCCTGTTTGGTATCAGGTGAAAATCTTTAAAAAAACGGCTGAAAATCATTTGGATAAAAATCCAGTTGAACTTTAAATCAAAATGTGTTTGGTAGGAGCTGATACTGTTGATTATTAAAATTGTATTTTTTAAAAATTTAAAGAGCTTGATAGCCAACAACTTAAATACACCCACTTAAACTTTCGGGAAAAAAAAATTTGACCAACTTATAAATGAACTCTGATCATACTCATGTAATTATTTTAAAAAAAAATTCAACTGCAAAATCCCCAATTTTTTATTTAAAATATATTCTTTCCTCGGGTTCGAACCCAGAACCTCATGCAGGGGATTTTGGAGATTCTTTAGTTTCCCTGAGTAATCAGCTTTAAAATATACTCATAACAAATGAAATTGCCTAACAACTTGGATTTAAAATCAGCCATGCCAAACACGCACCCAGCCAATGGGCTTACCACGCTGACTCCCTTGATGAAGTAGGAGCGCCGCATAACAATCGTGCAGAACGGGTTTTCAGACTCGAATGCTCTTGAAGCGTTGAGGGCCCTTTCCATTGAATTGGTAGCTTCACGTCTTGGTTTATAAGTACTTGGAGTTCGTACTCTTGTTCCACGTTTAGCTAATGATTCACGGTCACCTGTAAGTTACCCACAATGCTCGAATAGAGATCATCAGTTTTCAACTACCATGCCTGCCCGCCCGTCCATGCCCACCCATTTAAGTACGGGTTCAAACGGGCTGGAAAACATTCACCCATTTATTTAAACGGGTGGGTTTCAACTCATTTGAAGGCTGCGGGCACGGGCGGGCAAATGGGCTGGGCAGTTTTCAACAACTCAAACCAAATAATGAAGTGATGAAGATACAAATCTTAGAACACACTATGCAGCATGTTCAAAGAACATACCCGATCCTCTTCCACATTTTCTTTCATTTGGTGCTCTCTTAAGCTCACTTTGTTGACTACTCTTTTCCTTTCATAGCGTTTGGTGGCGAGGAGAATCATCCAAGAGTTCAACAGAATCACTACTTTTGTCGTCCTCTTTATCAGGAACTGGACACGAACTCCTCAAGCTGTCTCATTTGTATTCACCTCGACATTAGTCAAATCCTATATGGTCACCTTGAAATTTGACTTCTCTGTGTATGCAAATACTAAAAGGTACCCGACTCGGATTGACTGGTGGGCTACAAACTCGTGCCAACCATCGGTAAACCAAACCTTCTCCTCAATATTTTCCAAGCTCACTTGTGAAGCGCGTCTGTTTGGGGTTGTGAGAGTAGCAACAGGAGGAAGTTCACTCCCGAGCTTCTTAATGAAATTCTCGGGATTCTCTATGATCATGGAAACAAAAGGGTTTGGTTCTTTGAATTGGAAACATGACTAATGAAATGAGAGCTATAAAATGTGGATGATCTCATAAAACTAAGGATTCTTTATCTCTAATGGACAAAACATAAGGTGGAAGATACTAAAAAAACGCTTCAAACTCGTTTTTTAAGCCATGGCATCATTCCTTTTTGGGTAAAAGATACTTTGACCCCCTCAAGTTTGATGCAAAGACACTTTCACCCTTAGAGTTTGGTAAATGACAATTTTACCCCTTTTGTCTATCTAATTTCAGAACATTTACACCGCCCAATAGTGACATCGCTAGTCTAGGGCGGTTGTTCATCACTTCGGTATTTTCGGGGACAGCTGGACTCTCTTAGAGTAATATTTGACTCAGTCAGGGTATAAGTGTTCTGCAGTTTGGAACACAAAAAGGGGGAAGTGTCATTTCCCTCACAAGAAGGGGTAAAAGTGTCTTTTACCCTTCCTTTTTATCTATACTTGTTTCCTCACACCAAAAGCAGAAAATCCTAGAAATGTTTCAAATTAATAGTCCAAATGTTCAAGAATGTGATTTTGGTTTAGGCTTTTAGCCAATTGGTTTAAGGAGTCCCAGGTACTGTCAAATTGTTGCGTCAGACATAGAACAAGACATTGTAATCCTTATTTACATTTTGTACATGTGATTACATGAAACACATGAGAAATGAGATTTTTTTTAGATTATGCCAAATTAATAGAAAATTTGACATTGGGTTAAGAGTTCGTTTGGTAATGCTTTTGCTTTCTAGAACGCTGCTTTTCAAATCCAAAAGTAGTATTTATGTGTTTGGTAAATTTTTATTTTCCTGCTTGAAAGCAACTGCTTCCCCACAACAGCTTTTGAAAAGCAGGGGAAGGGGTTGCTTTCTACGACCTTTTTTTTAGGGAAAACTAAATCAAAACAACTCAAAAGAGGAAGCCTGAACATCATTTTCTACTGCTGTATGTAACCATGCTGGTACCGCTTCATCCCATAGCTCATCCTCCAAAAGTTGTTTCGATCTCGCAGCAAGAAGATGTGCTGGGTTGTTGAGTTTCCGTGGCACCCAACACACATCCACCTCTTCGAAATCATCAAGCAACCCCGAATCCTCCAAAAGTTTACAGGGCTGATATCTAGATGTATTTCGACCGTGAGATACTCCTTTGTGAGGAATGGGGCGGTGATTGGGAATGTTGTGCCTGAGAGGGGATTGAGACAGGGGTGCCCATTATCGCCATATCTTTTTCTCATCTGTAGCGAGTTTTTATCCAGAGCAGTCACAAAGGCGGTCCAGGAGGATAGGTTGGAAGGGGTCACGACGTCTAGGGGAGGACTAGTGGTCTCCCACCTATTTTTTGCTGACGATTCGTTGTTTTTTACAGGTGCAAACATGGAGAGCATTAATTTACTTCTGCAGATTATGAACACTTATGAGAAAGCATCCGGACAACAAGTTAATTTGGAGAAATCAGCAATGGTTTTTTCCTCAGGTGTTACAGCTGAAACGAGAACGGCAATTCTGGCGTTAGCAGGAGTTCAAGAAGTGGACCGCTATGATAAATATGTGGGTTTACCAACTACAATGGGACGCAACAAAACAATCACTTTCAACACAACGGTGGAGAAATTTGGAGGCAAGCTTAAGGGATGGAAGGAGAAATCTCTAACACCCGCCGGTAAGAAAGTCTTAATCAAAGCAGTCGCACAAGCTATTCCCACATACACTATGAGTTGTTTTCTATTACCCGATGGTATTTGTGAGAAAATGGAAATCTTAATCCGGCAATTTTGGTGGTCTAAGCAAAACAAGGACAGGGGTATCTCATGGATTGCTTGGGAGAAGCTACAACGCCCAAAGACGGAAGGAGGATTAGGTTTCAAAAGGATGAGGGACTTCAACCAAGCACTCCTAGCAAAACAAGCGTGGAGGATTTACCAACGTCCAAATTCGTTACTGAGCAGACTTCTCAAAGCAAAATACTTTGCGCATGAGCACTTTTGGGCTGCGAAGGAGGGTTCAACGCCATCATATGCATGGCGCAACATTATGTTCGGTAAAGCAATTCTAAGCAGAGGGGTTAGATGGAGCATTGGGGATGGATCTATAGCTACCCTGACGGACCCAATCTTCACAGATCAGCCGGTTTCAGGGCCGTCACCCCGCATATTTTTGCGATTCCACCATTGGGATACTTTATCAATGGTGACAGGTCTTGGAACGTTGATTTACTCAAAAACTTTGTTTGGGAAGTAGGCGCCAATGCAGTGGCAGCAATCGCACTTCCAGAAACCCCAAGAACTGACAGATTGGTATGGCACCATGAGGAGACAGGAATTTACACGGTTAAGTCGGGGTACAAACTAGTGGCGGATGCACAAGAAGAAGTGCGTAATTTCTCAGGTGTGTGTCCATGGTCGGGTTTTTTCAAGATATTGTGGAGGATACAATGTCCGAAGAAGGTCCAGATATGGAGGGTTTTTCATTAAGCTTTACCAACGGGTGAGAATTTAATACGCAGAGGAATCGCTGTGAATAATTTTTGTCCCCTTATGGCGAATCAGAAGTGCACCTGTTCTAAAGGTGTTCGAAGACAAGAAGGTTATGGGCTCAAATGGGTCTAGATCTGAAGCACTTGCTGATAACTCCGTTTCGGAGTTATTTTATGCCTTTTATTTCTACGTTTTGCGTGCTTATAATGGAGAATTTGTCGTCTTTTGAGTAAATTGAGCGTAAATGTGAAAATATGAGTTCATACGCATTACTTGTTAAATCCGGGCGTTTCTTTAGATTTTTGAGCTTTTATTGTGATATGATCGCGGGTTGTGTTTTCGTGTTGTGATTCGCAGGAAAACAGGGCTTGGAGGATCGTGCGGGATTTGGAAGCGAACTTCGGAAACAAGGAACTCAAAGGAAAGTCAAAGGAACTCGAAGGAAAGTCAAACAGAAGAGGAAAGTCAAAGAAAGTCAAAGGAAGGTCAATGGAAGAAAGAAGGAAGAGGAAAGTCAAAGGAAGGAAGAGAAAAGTCAACAGAAAGAGGGCTGGAACAGAAGTCTTCGTGCGAAGACATTTGTCTTCGTGCGAAGACAAATACTTAGTCAAATTTCAGCTCAGCCAAAGTCTCTTCTCAAACACAGTTGCAGTATCTCTCTGAGAAGGCCTTCGCACGAAGAGCAGAAGTCTTCGTACGAAGACTCTTCGTGCGAAGACAACTGTCTTCGTGCGAAGAGATCGTGGGACAGCAGTTTTTGTGGGGCTTTTTCGTATTTTATCCAAACTTTGTAATTAGCTTATGGAAACATATTTGAGGCTTTTAGGTCGACTTTTTCAGTAGTTTTTTGGAGATTAGAGACATCTTTGGAGATCAAGAAGCCTTGGGAGAGCTTAGGAGCTTTTGGATCATTCGTTTGGATTCTAAACTCTCGTTTTTCTTGATTTTTATGTTTAAACTCATTATAATCGTCGTTTTGATTATGAATATGAGTAGCTAAACACTTTTTGCTGGGAATTCTCGTTTGGTGTAACTAGGGTTTGATCTAAAGTTGATGTTTTGATGATTGTAATACATGCTTTAGCTTAATCTCTCGTGTTCATTCAATATTATGGATTATTTACGTTCTTAATCATATTATCTTTGCGAGTAGCTAACGTAGAGATAGAATCAATTAGTTTTCACGCGGTAACTCCGTGAGAATTAGTCGGTACATTGAATAATCCACCTAGTCGTATCAATGTTTGGTAACTCGTCATCATTAACTAGGATCGTTAAAGTAGAATTACGTTATTAATGCATGCTTAAAGCTAAATTAGGCTTGGTAACTCGGTCTAGTTTAACCTAAGTATAGTGGACTTGCTTGGTAACTCGGTAAGTTCAACGATGCTTGATTAATAGTGAATAACACGTGGTTGTTTTACAAATCAAAATATAAATTTAGATCAACCTAGTGAGCCTAGAGAATTCCCGGTACTTTTCCCTTATTGATAAAAACCTCCAATTATTCATTCTTTATTAATCGTGAATTATTTCACTTGGTTAATTGAGAATATTGCATTTATTTTCTTAGAATTAGATAAAAACACAACTTGCGACTTGCCCACATAAGGTTTAGAATAATAATTAATTTGCACAGAGTCCCTTGGGTTCGACAACCCGGATTTCCGGTTTATTACTACACACGACGGCTGTACACTTGCAGTTAGAGCGTGTCAAGTTTTTGGCGCCGTTGCCGGGGACTTCGGCTAAATTAGTTATAATTCCTAGCCTTAGGGATTTTAATTTATTGTTTATATCCGTTACTCACCTACGTTTTGCGTGTTTCGTGATTTCAGGTTGATTTACACGGTGCATGACCCGTTCTCGAGACGAGCCTTTGTATCCAACGTTTGAAGACCCGGAATCTTTATTAAAAGCACAGCGTAGAGACAAGAGGAATTCAAGCTCAGTAGTTATGGATGAAGAGACGAGAGCTGAGTTTGAGAGGATCCGCAAAGGTATGCAGGATGCGGAAGCAGCTAGAGCTGCAGCTGTAGAGGAGGCTGCACAAAGAGCCGCAGAAGCTGAGGAGGTGAGAGCTCAAATGGCTGAGATGCAGGCAAGGATGGATCGCATGGCTCCCCCAAATCCACAACCACGTCATGGTGTGGGGGCACAAGTGGCGAACATCGGTGGGAACAACAATGGTAATAATGGGGAAAACAACAGACAGAACAATGCTGAGAATGAAGAACGCCCGATGGTGGATTATTTCAGGACTACTCCAGCATGTTATCAGCCTACCATTGTCAGGCCACAGATCAATGCCCAACACTTCGAGTTGCGCCAACATATGATCAACATGGTTCGTGATGAGTGCGCATTCAACGGAGCTCCAGGAGATGACCCCAATCATCATCTGCTGGTATTTGAGCAAATTACATCAACCCTGCACGACCAGCGAGTTCCAGATGAAACAGTTAAGCTGTTACTATTTCCCTTCTCCCTATCTGGAAAAGCCAAAAAGTGGCTTATGGAGCTGCCAGCTGGAAGCATAGTGACATGGGCAGACTGTTGTCATGAGTTTTTGAGGAAGTATTTACCACCATCCAGAGTCGCGCAGCAGATGGCAGAGATTGCAAAGTTCACTCAGGATGAAGATAGCTCGTTGGGAGATGCATGGAGGAAGTTCAGCCAAATTCTCCGTAGATGTCCGAATCATGGAGAGCCATGGCACAAGCTCTTCCATTATTTCTACACTGCATTAGACAAGGAGACAGCTGACCAGTTAGATATGCTAGCTGGAGGTAATTTTATGGGACTTGGAGCACAGCGAGCTCAAGATTTGCTAAACAACGCGTCAAAGAGAGAGACTACACGATCTGAAACGCGTAGGTACTCCAAACCGGGGGATACATCCTTAGTCAACAAGATTGAATCGATGGAACAAAAGTTGGAATCCATGACTTCAGCATTTCACGGTATGCACCCTCCAACACAGAAGCCCATGGGTGAATTACTAGCAGATGAAAGCCAGGGATATGATAACAGTGTTGAAGATGTGAATTTTATGCGACAGCAGCAATGGCCTAACACCTATCATCCCAACAATCGTAATCATCCCAACTTTAGCTATGCTAATCCAAACAGTGGATTATATGCACCCGGACAGAGACCCAATGTTCCATATCAAGCGCAAAGGCAAGTTCCACAACAGCAGGCTCCACAGAAAGAAGAGCAAGAGACGAATGCTCTATTGAGAAAGCTCCTAGCTAATCAAGACAGGATGGAGAGCACGATTGTCTCAATGCAAGCCACAATGAAAAGCCATGAGACTCAGATTGGACAGATCGCCAATCAAAATATCAAGCTTCCACCAGGCATGCTTCCAGCAAATACCATCACTCCTAATGAGCAGCTAAATGCCATCACAACTCGCAGTGGCATCACTACTGAGGATCCCCCATATCCTAGCCACGCGCGAGCTGAGGCGACTAAGGCCATCGAGAAAGCTTTGGATGAAGAGATTCCCGTGCCTACCGTGAGTCCCCAATCAAAAGACACGGTGAGGAAGTCGGATGAGAAACAGAAGCCTAGGGAGGAATACAGTGTGCGAGTACCATACCCGCAAAGATTGAAGAGCCAAGAGGATGCCAAGCATTTCAAGAGGTTTGTGGATATCTTCAGGAAACTGCACATTAATATACCTTTTGCAGAGTCCATCTCGCAAATGCCGAAATATGCCAAATTTCTCAAGGACCTCCTTTCTAATCGGAGGCGCATGGATGACTTTGAAACCGTAACTCTAAATGAGGAGTGTAGCGCAGTTGTGCAAAAGGCGCTACCAAAAAAGATGAAAGATCCGGGCGGTTTCATCATTCCTGTTACATTGGGAGACGCATTTCATGGGAGGGCATTATGTGACCTTGGTGCAAGTATTAATTTGATGCCTACATCGGTTTTTGAGCAACTTGGTGTGGGAGATCCTAAGCCTACAAGGATGTGCTTGCAGATGGCTGATCGCACGATAAAACGCCCCAGGGGTGTTTTAGAGGATGTATTAGTGAGAGTTGAAGGACTCATCTTCCCAGCGGATTTTGTGATCTTAGACATGGAGGCCGACGATGATGTTCCTCTTATTTTGGGCCGTCCATTCCTGGCCACTGGGAGAACTATCATTGATGTGGCCAATGGGGAGCTGACTATGCAGATCAACGATGAGAAGGTGGCCTTCAATGTATTTGAGGCTATGAAGTTTCCCGCATACGCGGTGAGCGAGCAGTGCTTTGGGGTGGAGGCATACACGCTGGACGAGGAGGACGATATTTTGTTGGAGCAACTATATGAGGAGCTTGCTCTATTTGATTCCAGCGAGAAAGAGCAAGCCTTAGATGTTCATTGGCGCCCACCATTACCCCTCTTTAATGAGGGAAGCAGGAAGATTCTTACTCCTTCTCTTATTACTGCTCCTGTTTTAGAGTTAAAGCCTTTACCTGTTCATTTGAAATATTTATACTTGGGATCTAATGATACTTTACCTGTGATTGTATCTGCATGTTTGGACAGGGAACAGGAGGAGAAGCTTCTCGAAGTACTACAGAAGAGGAAAGCAGCTATGGGATGGACAATAGCAGATATTAAGGGGATCAGCCCCACAGTTTGCCAGCATAAGATCAGGCTCATGGAAGACAAGAAGCCGGTAGTTCAATTTCAGCGCCGCCTCAACCCTCACATGCAGGAGGTGGTGAAGAAAGAGGTGCTTAAATGGTTGGAAGCAGGTATCATCTATCCGATTTCCGACAGCACGTGGACTAGCCCGGTACAATGTGTTCCCAAGAAGGGAGGTATAACTGTGGTGGAAGGGGAAAAAGGTGATCAAATTGCCACACGTACCGTTACTGGGTGGAGAGTTTGCATGGACTACCGCAAACTTAATGATGCCACTTTGAAGGATCACTTTCCCCTCCCATTCGTGGACCAGATGCTTGATAGGCTAGCTCACCATTCACACTACTGCTTTTTGGATGGATATTCTGGGTATAATGAGATAGCGATTGAGCCAGCTGACCAGGAGAAGACGACATTTACTTGTCCATATGGGACTTTTGCATTCAGACGCATGCCCTTCGGGCTATGCAATGCCCCAGCTACGTTTCAGAGGTGTATGATGTCTATCTTCTCAGACATGATGGAGCAAAATTTTGAAGTCTTCATGGATGATTTTTCGCTTTATGGTGATGGGTTCGAAGATTGTCTCCAGCAGCTAGCTCGGGTACTGGACAGATGTATTGACACCAACCTAGTGCTCAACTGGGAGAAGTGCCATTTCATGGTGACCGAGGGAATAGTATTGGGGCACAAGATTTCCAGTAAAGGTTTAGAGGTAGACCGGGCGAAGATTGAGGTGATTGAGAAGCTTCCTTACCCTACGTCTGTCAAAGGGGTACGGAGTTTCTTGGGACATGCAGGTTTCTATCGGCGCTTCATTAAGGAATTTTCGAAAATCACAAAGCCTTTATCTGGTTTGCTTGAGAAGGATGCCGTGTTTGATTTCAATGAAGACTGCAAGACAGCCTTTAATTTGCTCAAGAAGAAGCTGATTAGTTCTCCCATTATAGCCACTCCAGATTGGACCCTACCGTTCGAACTTATGTGTGATGCCAGCGATTACGCGGTGGGAGCAGTGCTGGGACAGCGGAAAGACAAGGTAGCTCATGTAATTTACTATGCTAGTCGTACTCTTAATACTGCGCAGGTTAATTATGCCACCACGGAGAAAGAGATGTTAGCCATTATCTTCGCATTGGACAAGTTTCGTCCATATCTTGTGGGTTCTCAGGTGACTATTTTCACGGACCATGCAGCCCTCAAATATCTTCTTGCTAAGAAGGATGCGAAGCCTAGATTTATCCGATGGGTATTGCTAATGCAAGAGTTTGACATAGTGATAAAGGACAAAAAGGGTGTAGAGAACGTTGTTGCAGACCATTTGTCTCGACTGGATAACGAAAAACAAGAAGATGTGCCGATTAGAGAAGATTTTCCAGATGAACAACTTATGGTAGTGGTAGCAGCTGTGCCTTGGTTTGCGGATTTGGCGAATTTCAAGGCGCTCAAAATTGTCCCGAAAGACATGACGTTCCATCAGAAAAAGAAATTTTTCGCAGATGCACGACACTATTTCTGGGATGACCCTTATTTGTTTAGGTTGGGAGCTGACAATATGTTAAGAAGATGCGTAGCTGAGCCGGACACTTTGGACATTCTTAGACACTGCCACGAATTGAATTGCGGAGGACATTTTGGCAAAGCGCGTACTGTGGCAAAGGTATTGCAAAGTGGATTTTACTGGCCTTCTCTACACAAAGATGCTCATCTATTTGTACAGCAATGTGATCGATGTCAGAGAACCGGCAATATCTCCAACCGAAACGAGATGCCTCAAAATTTCGTGTTGGAAGTAGAGCCCTTTGACGTTTGGGGCATCGATTTCATGGGACCATTCCCGTCTTCACTTGGTAATCTTTATATTTTGTTAGCTGTGGATTATGTGACCAAGTGGGTGGAGGCAATGGCTTGCCCCAAAAACGATGGAGCTACTGTAGAGAGATTCGTACGAAAGAGCATTTTTACACGGTTTGGAACTCCCAGAGCCATTATCAGTGATGAAGGATCGCATTTCGTGAATAAAGTCTTTGCCAATGTCTTGAGCAAATATGGGGTAAAGACGCATAAGATATCACTGGCGTATCATCCGCAGTCGAATGGGCAAGCAGAAGTTTCTAACCGAGAGATAAAAGGAATTCTGGAGAAGATAGTCAACCCGGGACGCAAGGATTGGTCTCTGCATTTAGACGATAGCTTATGGGCGTATAGGACTGCTTACAAGACTCCGTTAGGCATGTCTCCCTACCAGTTAGTGTTTGGGAAGTCGTGTCATCTTCCGGTGGAACTTGAGCACAAGGCATTCTGGGCCTTGAAGAAGATCAATTTGGATGCTAAGCTCTCAGGTGAGCTACGAAAACAAGCGTTACTTGAACTTGAAGAATTTCGATTGATGGCGTATGAAAGTGCGAGAATCTATAAGGAGAGGACAAAACTGTGGCACGACAGGCACATCATCCCGAGAGACTTCAAGGTAGGGCAGAAAGTATTGATCTTGAATGCCAGACTAAAGCTGTTTCCAGGGAAGTTGAAATCTAGATGGAGTGGTCCCTACACTATTACTGCAGTTTATCCATGGGGATCTCTTGAGGTAGAGGATGCAAATGGGAACAGGTTCAAGGTGAATGGCCAGAGAGCGAAACCGTATGTGGACGGGAATTTCATTGGAGTCATTGAATGGCTTCATGCAACTCCCGCAACTTGAGAAGTCTCTGAGGTAACTGGGTCGGGCCGTCGACCTTAAATTACAAAGCGCTTGTTGGGAGGCAACCCAACCTATTTATTGCTTTAGGATAGATTTTAATACTGTTTTGTAATTTTTATTCGGTTTGATTTTATTGAGGGGTGCGAGAGAGTGGATTTAATATTTCCAATGAGTATGTGCAGGAATACGAGGTGAAAGGCCTATTTCGGATCCCCCTTCTTGATGCGCGCGTGCGAAACAGAGTAAAAAGTCCAGATTTGCAGCTAAATACGCGTATCGGGATCCGAAGTGAAGGAATTGAAGATAGAAGCCATTTCTGCATCTATTCAACACACGCACCTGGGGAAGATCATGTTCCCGGACTCCCCGTCTTGATTTGCGCAAGAATTTAATTAGTGAACGGAGAAAGCTAGCACGCCGGCACGGATTACGAGGTGAAATTTTGAAGGACAGACTGAAATAAGAATTGAACAATGCCAACGTGTGGGGGTGGTCGAGAGCTTTCTGTAGACAGGTGGATCGCGCAAATCGGAGTCCGGATGAGGAAGTTACGCCAAAAAGGATGTTTTAGCGAGTAAAACGAGGCCAAAAGCATCCGGAAATGCAAAACGTGCCTTGGAACGCGTGAAATTGACAAAAAAAATATTCCCCGGATTTTGGGAGTGTTTTAAGGTAAAAAGGGAGTCTCGAGGTCGAGGAGATCCTTCGGAAAGCAAAGGCGCGATCGGATACGCGAACATTTGACAAAAAGGATGTTTTTGGCACGATTCAGCATTGTCTTCGTATGAAGACAATTGTCTTCGTAGGAAGACTCTATACTTAGAAAAAATTTCAAGTCTGAAAATTGTCTTCTCAAAACCAAGTGCAGTATCTATGTGAGAAGACCTTCGTGCGAAGACAATTTGTCTTCGTACGAAGAAAACTGTCTTCGCACGAAGACAGCGGGCGAAATGACAGACTTGGCCACGCACGGACATAGGCTTAAAGTTATTTCTTGGGGGTTTTTTAGACCTTTTGCACCTTGAAGCTTCATCATCTGCTGGGCATCGATCTCTTCTCCTCATTCTTCATCTTCACAGCAGCCTTCACTCTCCATAGCCGCACCTTACTCCAATTCACCCCACCCTTGATTCTTCACCAAATTCAACAACCCACCTAGGGTTTTGCTCGCAATTCAGAGGAGAACAAGATTCCATAGGTGGTTTTGAGAGAGAGTGCGAGAAAAGAGAGAAATCAGAGGAGGAAGGAGCTAGGGTTGTGAAGAAGAACTGAGAAATTGGACGAGTTACAGCTTGATTCAGCTTACGGACGAGAAGGAAACACTAACGGGGACTACGCAAGGAGTACGGAGCATCAAACAATTCGAGGTTTCGACAAATTTTTCCGGCGACATCAAAATCAGCCCGAGGTTGTCAAATTATGGAATTTTTGCGTCCGTAAGACTTGCTCCGGACGCGTAGGTACTATCTAACCTTCGTATTTCAATATTCGAGTCTTAGGCACATTGAGTAAAAGCCCGATTATTTGTTGTTGCGCTTAGAAGCGTACTTTGGGGGCGATTGCGTAAAGTCCTAGGAAATATTTGTTACGTGCCTACGTGTTTCGTTCGAGTACACACTTCTTGTCACGTGCACAATAGTTGAATTGTTCGTTTTACTTGAAATTGAATTCTAAATGGCGGGTGGAAAGAAACGGAAGACGGGAGAGGGTTCTTCGCAAGAAGCATCGGGGTCGGGCGATCCTCAATTAGAGATTCCGCCTACTCCCCAATATGCCATCTTGACTGCCCCTTTCCCGGCTAAACCGGGCATTGTAGGCCGACGAAAGGCCAAGGCTAATTTGAAGGAGAGAAGTATTGGGCCCGGATACTATGATAGTTTCCGTTTCGTCACCTACGAGGCCCATCTTGACTCTCGAAGAGATACTTATTTGACTAAGAACGGGCAGCCCGAAAAGGCATTTCCATTGCACGAGGACATGCCTCAAGCAATCAAGGAAATTTTTGAGCGCGAGAAGCTTGACAATTGGTTTAAGCTAGTAGGGCAGTCTAGTTCACATATTGCGCGAGAGTTTTGTTTCAATTTGCGGTATGCAAAAGATGGTGAGAGCCAAGACCCTCGTCTTGTTTACTGTCGGAACGAGTGGATAGTCTTCACGCCAGAGACTATCGCTCTAGCCATGGGTTTCCCCGCTTTGAAAGAGGGTTGTGGGTTAGAGACGGTTCTTCGTAGTGAGAATCTTTGGTCTCGTTTAAATGCTTTTTGCTTTGCGAAGGGGGTTGATCCATGGGACAGGAAAGGGGAGGTGCTTCATTGGAAGGCCGAAAAGAAGTTTTATAGGCCGGAGGCTAGGTGGTGCTGTGAATTGTTAGAAAACTGGGTTTTGGGAATCACACGAAACCCTAGTTACACTTTCCGCCTCTCTGTCTGGGCTCTTTGTCTTTACACCGGGGTTAGAATTAATATCCCCAAACTGATTTGGGAGAACTGTCTTGAGAGGGTGTCGAGGACGAACAAATTGGGCCCCGGTCATACTTGCTTGCTCACTCACCTAGCCAAAACTGCCGAAGTAGTCATAGGGAGAGATATGGATTTGAAAGCGTTTACTGCTAGGAAGTGGCATAGGTTTGATGAGACGGCGAGGAAGAAGGGGAAGGGTAGGAGGATGAACACCTCTAGGTTTGACAACCAGGTTGCCTATGATCACCTGCGAGAGGAGATGGCCCGGGATAGACTCGAGAGGAGACGCCAGTTTGCCCACACTCGGGACAATCAGGCGAAGCTGGGGGGATTAATCCAGATGGTGGGCCAGTGGGTTATACAATCTAGTGGTCAGGCGGCGGGGGAGTTTGTTCCACCGGTCCCGACGGCGGATCCGTGGTTCCAGGAGGATGAATTTGAGTATCCGGTTCCGCCGAGTGAGGAAGAGGAAGAAGAAGATGATGAGGAAGAAGATGATGAGGATGAGGAAGATGACGAGTAGTGGAGTGTGCCCTCGTGCTAGAATTGTTGAGTCCTCGTGTTATCGTTGAGGACAACGATGCATTCTAGTGTGGGGGTGGTTGAATCCTTTTTACTAGTCAGTGTCGTGTCGTTGCATCGCCCGTGTCAGCATGTAGTTAGAAATTTTTGGTTATGTCCTTATTTTTCTTTTTATTATTCATCTTTTTGCGTGCACGTTTTGGTATTTTTGAGTCATCCCACCATTATTGATTCAGTAGTCGAGTTGGCCGTGCATATAGTATAGGTATATAAAAAAAAAAAAAAAAAAAAAAAAAAACTAAAAATGTGAAAACACCAAAAAAATTAAAAATTTGAGAAAGGGCAATTGAAAAAAGCTGAAAATTCGGTAAAATCGAGAAGTGTGAGACTTTTAGGCATAGGGCGTGAATTGCGATCGAGAGTGACGATGTGAGTTTCCCTTAGTAAGTATAGAGAAACTTTCTTTACGGGAATGCATGCCTATTTTACACACGAATTTAATTCTTTCAAATCTAAAGTGTGTGCCTAATTTTCTTACAAGAGTTGAGCTAGGTGTGAGCTAAACAAGCCGAACGTTCTTGTGTACGTCTTAGGTAGTCGCCAACCCGCCTCGTAGTGGCACACAGAACAGCTGTGCGAGGTGTGTATTAGAGCACTCACTGCTTATAGAACTTACCCTGTAGAACCACTAGTAAACCCGGATTTGAACCATGGATTCTTTGACAGCCTTTGGACTTAGGGTGACGATTCTTGGCCTTCATCATTGATTGGTTAGAATCACCGCTTTAGTGCGTCACGAGGGTGTTGTAGTTGAGGGGGTTCGATGAGGGAGTACTTCATGCTATATTTGTGTGAGTCTTACATATCGCATGCACTTCATTTGTGATCTTCGAGGGGAATGCGAGGGTGAGTGAGAGTAGGCTTTCGCACTTCGGTGTGGCGGTGTTCCATGGCATTACAACATGGACACAAGTGAGGAGAGCCGTGAGTGTGTACCATCTAATACACACAAAACTTGGGTTGGGGGAATTTAATAGGTGGATCGTGCTAGGTACCGGATCTTACTCATCATGGTGTAGGAGGTTCGGTTGGATTAGGCACGAGACAGACATTTGATCGACTACTTGAGAGGGGACAGGATTACATTCGAGTGTGGGGGTGTCGACATTTGACTTCGGACATCGAGATTGCGCTTGCGACGACTCCATCCCCACACATGCTCTATTATGTTAGCGGCTTTGTGGGTTACACCGAGGATTTTACTGAGATAGGGAGAGACATTGATTTGTGATTTATACGTGTTGATTTGGATATTGTCTCTCCTTACGATTATATGTTAGCTTGGCACTTGGAAGACCACTCGTGAAAGATATTGAAGGAATTGTGCAGGATTTTGAGAGATAAAAAAAAAAAAAAAAAAAAAAAAAAAAAAAAAAATCAAAAAAAAAAAAAAAACAAAAACAAAAAGAAAAGAGAGAAAAAAAGGAGAGATGAATAAAGGAAGAATGAAAAGTTTGTGGAAGAACGAGTGGAGAAGCGACTAGTTCACGAACGGGAAATTTTGGCTTATACATCAGCCATGACAATAGCCGCGGAGATCGTAATTGTACCGGGGTGTGAGGGGATCGAGGGCCGGAGATGGTGAGTTTCGGGCTTGGTTTCTATCATTGTTGTGAGGGTGTGTGAGCTATGGTATTTGTGAGAATGTGACGCTCTAGGACTTGTATTTGATTCTTATCCTATTTGTCCCTAAAGCCTCATCATTCTAAACCCGTTAGCGGATTAGGAGCTCGGACCTTGAACGTGGCTTAGCCTAGCGTAGCCTTTTATTTTGTGGCACACATGAAAAGGTATTGCATTCTTGTACTTAGTAAAGTTAGGTTCTCTATACTAGCTAGGGGGAATTCATGTTGACGAATTTGATTCCGAATCATTCCTTGTGTCTAGATTTCTCATCGCTTCGTGTGAATCGGTTTAAGCTAATGGAGATTGCCCAATCTCACAAAAGAAAAGAAAATTTGTTATTTCAATACTTGCATTGTGAATATTGCATTTGCATATAGGTGCATTGTGTATAATCGAGTCGTGTCGACTAGTAAAGAAGATGGTTGGTGAATGGTTCTACTCGGATTAGTATGCAAGTGTTCATGGTTTTGTATGCAATGTGAGGTGATAGTATGCAATTGGCGTAGGGAAGTTATGCAATGAGTAAGTAGGTTAGTATGCAAAGTTGGATGAATTGCGGAAAAGCGAAAGAAGTTTTGACTTGAGAGAGATGGAATTGACTTGAGAGATTTGCTCGGGACGAGCAAAAGGTAGTGTGGGGGTAGTTGATAACTCCGTTTTCGGAGTTATTTTATGCCTTTTATTTCTACGTTTTGCGTGCTTATAATGGAGAATTTGTCGTCTTTTGAGTAAATTGAGCGTAAATGTGAAAATATGAGTTCATACGCATTACTTGTTAAATCCGGGTGTTTCTTTAGATTTTTGAGCTTTTATTGTGATATGATCGCGGGTTGTGTTTTCGTGTTGTGATTCGCAGGAAAACAGGGCTTGGAGGATCGTGCGGGATTTGGAAGCGAACTTCGGAAACAAGGAACTCAAAGGAAAGTCAAAGGAACTCGAAGGAAAGTCAAACAGAAGAGGAAAGTCAAAGAAAGTCAAAGGAAGGTCAATGGAAGAAAGAAGGAAGAGGAAAGTCAAAGGAAGGAAGAGAAAAGTCAACAGAAAGAGGGCTGGAACAGAAGTCTTCGTGCGAAGACATTTGTCTTCGTGCGAAGACAAATACTTAGTCAAATTTCAGCTCAGCCAAAGTCTCTTCTCAAACACAGTTGCAGTATCTCTCTGAGAAGGCCTTCGCACGAAGAGCAGAAGTCTTCGTACGAAGACTCTTCGTGCGAAGACAACTGTCTTCGTGCGAAGAGATCGTGGGACAGCAGTTTTTGTGGGGCTTTTTCGTATTTTATCCAAACTTTGTAATTAGCTTATGGAAACATATTTGAGGCTTTTAGGTCGACTTTTTCAGTAGTTTTTTGGAGATTAGAGACATCTTTGGAGATCAAGAAGCCTTGGGAGAGCTTAGGAGCTTTTGGATCATTCGTTTGGATTCTAAACTCTCGTTTTTCTTGATTTTTATGTTTAAACTCATTATAATCGTCGTTTTGATTATGAATATGAGTAGCTAAACACTTTTTGCTGGGAATTCTCGTTTGGTGTAACTAGGGTTTGATCTAAAGTTGATGTTTTGATGATTGTAATACATGCTTTAGCTTAATCTCTCATGTTCATTCAATATTATGGATTATTTACGTTCTTAATCATATTATCTTTGCGAGTAGCTAACGTAGAGATAGAATCAATTAGTTTTCACGCGGTAACTCCGTGAGAATTAGTCGGTACATTGAATAATCCACCTAGTCGTATCAATGTTTGGTAACTCGGCATCGTTAACTAGGATCGTTAAAGTAGAATTACGTTATTAATGCATGCTTAAAGCTAAATTAGGCTTGGTAACTCGGTCTAGTTTAACCTAAGTATAGTGGACTTGCTTGGTAACTCGGTAAGTTCAACGTTGCTTGATTAATAGTGAATAACACGTGGTTGTTTTACAAATCAAAATATAAATTTAGATCAACCTAGTGAGCCTAGAGAATTCCCGGTACTTTTCCCTTATTGATAAAAACCTCCAATTATTCATTCTTTATTAATCGTGAATTATTTCACTTGGTTAATTGAGAATATTGCATTTATTTTCTTAGAATTAGATAAAAACACAACTTGCGACTTGCTCACATAAGGTTTAGAATAATAATTAATTTGCACAGAGTCCCTTGGGTTCGACAACCCGGATTTCCGGTTTATTACTACACACGACGGCTGTACACTTGCAGTTAGAGCGTGTCACTTGCAGATTCAAGCAAACCTACAATACTGGATGGATTGTATATTTTCGAAAGCTTCACAGAAAGATAGAACAAAAATTAGCTTGATTTTGTGGAAAACTTGGAAAAGAAGAAATTGTGTCATCTTTAATGCTGAGATCAAAGATGAGGGAAGTTGCTGTAAAGCCATTGAAGACCAGTGCAAAGAGTGGGATGAGACTAAGGCCGCAAATCCGGGATTTTGGATGCTAGGCAGAGGAGAATGCAATCGAAGACCACTGGGGGTGGGTGTTTTTTTTGCTTACTTTCGATGGTGCTTTTGATCGAATGACCACGACAATGGGTGGAGGAGCTTTAATCAGAGACCATCGGGGGAAAGTAGTTGTAGCGAAAGCAATGGCAAGGAGCAGAGGAGAGAACCCCAAAGAAGTTGAGGCTATTGCTCTCAAGGAGTGCTTCCGACTAGCAAGGGAGAAGAAGATTAAGCGGATTAGAGTTGAACGTGATGCAAAGAATTTATTGGAAGACTTGAGTAACATCCGGACAAACAGAGGTCTTGAAGATTTATCAAGGGCAAGGGATTTGCTTTCGGAGGTTACGACATGTTTTTTGATTAATTTATTATTTGACATCATTATCCATTAATAAATATTAATAATATTTTATTGTAATAGTAATATTTATTATATCATGTCCGAAAAGGTCGTTTCGACATTTACAACAAGTCTAAAACACTAATTACCAAACACAAAATGTCATAAGTGTTTTTCCACAGGTATATACGGAGTTTACTAAACACTTTTTATGCAGATTCTCACAGCAGCTTTCTCACCGTGCTTCCTACACAGCAGCTTTCTAAACCGCCCAGCTGTTAATTTCTCAGATTGGGAAGAAATTAACCAAAAGGGTCTCTATTTTCTGTGAATTTCATGGAAACCAAACAGAATCTGGGATTTCAATTTATGGGATTGTAAAGAAATTAACTCACCAGGCAGAACCACCTACCCACATAGTCAGACACATGCAGAAGCATAACAATCAGAGAGAGAGAGAATGACAGAGAGAGAGAGTGAGGGTTACCAGTTTCTTTTCTTGAATAACAGAGGGAACTATCTGTAGATGACCGGAGACTTGTTAGCCGCCGTAGAACTCAGACTCCCGGCCAACGAGGTCGGCAACTTCCCCTGGCTCTTCCATTTGGTCGTTTTTCGCCGGAATGTTGGTTTTGAATCAATCAATTTTCAGCTCTGACTCTCTCTCTCTGCTATCCGAGTTTAATGTTTTTTCTAGTGCATTGGAGAGGGAGAGGTGAAAATGGTGGTTCCAAAAATGGCTACCGGATTACAGAGCAAGTGCAATTTGTAAAGTGGGCTTCCAAAATTAATTTCACCTACCCATCTTACTACTACTACTATTACTACAGTGGGTGAGTTTAGTGTGAAGTTTTTTTTGTTGATTTTAATCCAAAATTCATTTTTTGATCTTTTGAACTTTTTCTAAATATTTCGAACTTGTAGTGTTGAGTTGGAAGAAAAAATTTGGAGATGACGAGATTTTTTGTATTTTCTTTCTCAAAACATTAAATGACAATATTACCTTCATTACTCAATTATAATACTCATTTTCTATTTGTTGCAACGATATAATTATAACTTTCTTTTTTTAGGGAAAAATATAGTTATAACTTTTACTATTGTTGGAAACGGAATCAATAGTTACATTACTTGTTATTTGAGATGGAATTAATATGAAAATTATGGAATTAGCATACATCTTGCAGCTATGGCCGATAAAATGGATATTGACACCACGACCCGACACGAATTTAAAGGGTTTGGGTTTTAATCATATGGATTTGGGTTGTAAATGGGTCGACACGATTGAATGGAATGAAGCAACGTGGGCGAAGGCAAACAAAAGCAAGTCCTCTTCATCGATAAGAACCGAAGACACTGGAAGTTTATGTAAAGGGTGGAGAGATTCTGCATGTACAAATCGATGGAATCAGAGCGTTAATATTTATGGTTTGGAGGTCGGTTTTTAGTTTTAAGATATTAGATCTGGTAAGAAAAGAATGTCGGCGGTGTGGGACAAGCCGAACGAGAATTGGTAGATCCGATTACCTGAGTGGGTGCTTTGCTTAAAAGTGTGGCGTTGAGGATCGTATAGACCGCTTGATTTTTTAGAGTCGTCAAACAGTGAACGCCGAATTGACGTTGGTGGACGAGGAGTCGTCCTTGTTGGAGATATGTTGTGCCGGACACGCTGTTGTGTCATCAAGGTCGCCAAAAAAAATGTGGGTGCGAATAATAGGTGTAAACTGATGTTTGCACAATACGAAAATTGGATCTATCAAGTCTAAGAGGTAATATATTTTGTATACTTGACATAAGATAAATCAGAGAGGTAGATGGTGGTTGACGATGGTGGTAGAGAGCATCTAGGTCTGATACCGTAAAGAACCTGCTGGAATTCACCAATAGTGCGCATAATTGAAGAAGAGAAAAATGGTTTTTTTTTTTTTTTTATATTGATAGTGTATCTACAAGTATGAAACCCTAATTGACATAGATAATATCTATATATAGCCTAAGATCAGGGATGTGATAAGAATGGCTACAATCTAACGACATGGAAGAGATTGAGTTTCGTACAGTGAAGGAAAAAACATATTTGCCTTATGAAAAGAGTGAGGCTACATTGTAGCATAGTTATAGCATAGGCTCCGGTAATGTGCTTTAGAAGAACTTTGAGCATTGATAAGAGGTTGTTAAGTACCTCAGCTATTAGACATGCATAAAGTCAAACTAGATATGTGAACCATGTATATCCATTATTATCACATTTCCGAATACTAAAAATAAAATTGTTACATTTTCTATAGTTGGAAACGAAGTCAGTAGTTATATTACCTGTTATTTGAGATGGAATTAACATGAGATATATGGGATTAGCGTATAACTTGAGGCTACGGCCGGCAAAATGGATATTGACACGATAATTTGACACGAACACGACACAAACTTAGAGGGTTTGAGTTTAGTCATATGGGTTTGAATCGTAAATGGGTCGACACGATTGAATTGAATGAAGCAACGTGGACGAAGGCAAACAAAATCATATCCTCCTCATCGATGGGAACCCAAGAAACTCCAAGTTTATGAAAAGGGGGGAGAGAGATTATTGATGGTATCTGAGCATTTATCTATATGATTTGGAGGTCGGTTTTGAGTTTTAAGATATTAGATCCGGTAAGAAAAGAATGTGGGCGATATGGGACAAGTCGAACGAGAATTGGTAGATCCGATTACCTAAGTGGGTGCTTCGGTTGAAAGCATGGCATTGAGGAACGTGAGGACCAATTGGTCCTTTAGAATCGTCTTAGTAGTGAACACTGAATTGACGGTAGTGGACAGGGAGTCATCGTTGTTAGAGAGATGGTGTGCCAGACACAGTGTTGTACCATCAATGTTGCAAAAAAGACCATGGGTGCGAAAAATAGGTGTAATATGATGTTTGCAAAGTACGAAAATTGGATCCATCAAGTTTAAAAGGTAATAAATTGTGTATACTTGACAGAAGATTAATTATTGATGAGATGGTGGAGAATTTCAAAGAGTGTGCATAATTGAAGAAGAGAAAAAACAAGATTTTTTCACAAAGATTGTGCATAAATGAAGACGAGAAAAAATAAAATTTTATATATTGATAGTGTATCGACAAGTATGAAACCCTAATTCACATAGATGATATCTATATATAGCCTATGATCAAGGATATGATTAGAATGGCTACAATCTAACTAGAGTTTCATACAGTGAATGAAAGGACATACATGCCCTTATGAAAAGAGTGGGGCTACATTGTAGCATAGTTATAGAATAGGCTCCGATAATGGGAAACTTTGGGCTTTTGATAAGAAGTTGTTAATTAAGCCGGCTATTAGACAAGCATAAAGTCACTCTAGATATGTGAACAATAAATATCCATTATTAGCACATTTCCGAATACTAAAAATAAAATTGTTAAATTTTCTATATTTGGAAATGGAGTCAGTAGTTATATTACATTTTATTTGAGATGGAATTAATATGTGATATATGGGATTAGTGTATATCTAAAGGCTACGGCCGGGAAAATGGATATTGACACACAACTTGACACGAACACGACACGAACTTAGAGGGTTTGGGTTTAGTCATATGGGTTTGAGTCGTAAATGGGTCGACACGATTGAATGGAATGAAGCAACGTGGGCGAAGGCAAACAAAATCATGTCCTCCTCATCTATGGGAAACGAAGACACTGCAAATTTATGAAAAGGGTGGAGAGATTATCGATGGTATCGGAGCGTTTATCTATATGGTTTTGAGGTCGGTTTTGAGTTTTATGATATTAGATCCGGTAAGAAAAGAATGTGAGCGATATGGGACAAGTCGAACGAGAATTGGTAGATCCGATTACCTAAGTGGGTGCTTCGGTTGAAAGCATGGCATTGAGGAACGTGAGGACTAGTTGGTCCTTTGGAATCGTCTTAGTAGTGAACACTGAATTGAAGGTAGTGGACAGGAAGTCGTCGTTGTTAGAGAGATGGTGTGCCAGACACTGTGTTGTACCATCAATGTTGCAAAAAAGACCGTGGGTGCGAAAAATAGGTGTAATATGATGTTTGCAAAGTACGAAATTTGGATCCATCAAGTTTAAAAGTAATAGATTGTGTATACTTGACAGAAGATTAATTATTGATGAGATGGTGGTTGACGACGGTGGTAGAGAGCATCTTGCTCTGATACCGTAAAGAACCTGCTAGAATTCACAAAGAGTGTTCATAAATGAAGAAGAGAAAAAAAAGTTTTTTTCACAAAGAGTGTGCATAAATGAAGACGAGAAAAAACAAGATTTAATATATTGATAATGTATCGACGAGTATGAAACCCTAATTGACATAGATGATATTTATATATAGCCTATGATCAATGATATGATTAGAATGGCTACAATCTAACGACTGGGAAGATAGAGTTTCTTACAGTGAAATAAAAGACACCTATGCCCTTATGAAAAGAGTGGGGCTACATTGTAGCATAGTTATAGAATAGGCTCCGGTAATAGGCTTTAGAAAAACTTTGGGCTTTTTGTAAGAGGTTGTTAATTGAGCCAGCTATTAGACATGCATAAAGTCAATCAAGATATGTGAACCATAGATATCCATTGTTATCACATTTTGGAATACTAAAATTAAAATTGTTACATTTTCAATAGTTCAAAACGGAGTGAGTAGTTATGTAACATGTTATTTGAGATGGAATTAATATGAGGTACATGAGATTAGTTCATATCTTAAGGCTACGGCCGACAAAATGGATATTGACACGACAACTTGACACGAACACGACACGAACTTAGAGGGTTTGGGTTTAGTTGTATGGGTATGAGTCGTAAATGGGTCGACACGATTGAATGGAATGAAGCAACATGGGCGAAGGTAAACAAAATCATATCCTCCTCATCGATGGGAACCGAAGACACTCCAAGTTTATGAAAAGGGTGGAGAGATTATCGATGGTATCAGAGCGTTTATCTATATGGTTTGGAGGTCGGTTTTGAGTTTTAAGGTATTGGATCTGGTAAGAAAAGAATGTGGGTGATGTGGGACAAGTCGAACGAGAATTGGTAGATCCGGTTACCTAAGTGGGTGCTTCGGTTGAAAGCGTGGCGTTGAGGAACGTGAGGACCAGTTGGTCATTTAGAGTCGTCCAAGTAGTGAACACTGAATTGACGGTGGTGGACAGGGAGTTGTCGTTGTTAGAGAGGTGGTTTGCCGGAAACATCGTTGTACCATCAAGGTCGCAAAAAAGACCGTAGGTGCGAAAATAGGAGTAATCTAATGTTCGCAAAGTACGAAAATTGGATCCATCATGTTTAAAAGGTAATAGATTGTGTATACTTGACGTAAGATTAATTATTGATGAGATGGTGGTTAACGACGGTGTTAGAGAGCATCTTGCTCTGATACCGTAAAGAACCTACTAGAACTCACAAAGAGTGTGCAGAAATGAAGAAGAGAAAAAAAAGACTTTATATATTGATAGTGTATCGACAAGTATGAAACCCTAATTGACATAGATGATATCTATATATAGCCTAAGATCAATGATATGATTAGAATGGCTACAATCTAACTACAGGGAAGAGATAGAGTTTCATACAGTAAATGAAAAAACATATATGCCCTTATGAAAAGAATGGGGCTACATTGTAGCATAGTTATAGAATAGGCTCCGGTAATGGGCTTTAGAAGAATTTTGGGCTTTTGATAAGAGGTTGTTAAGTAAGCGAGCTATTAGACATGCATAAAGTCAATCTAGATATGTGAACCATAGATATCCATTATTATCACATTTTCGAATACTAAAAATAAAATTGTTACATTTTCTATAGTTGGAAACGGAGTCAGTAGTTATAATACCTGTTATTTGAGATGGAATTAATATGTGATATATGGGATTAGCGTATATCTTGAGGCTACGGCCGGCAAAATGGATATTGACATGACAACTTGACACGAACACGACACGAATTTAGAGGGTTTGGGTTTAGTCATGGGTTTGAGTCGTAAACGGGTCGACATGATTGAATGGAATGAAGCAACGTGGGCGAAGGCAAACAAAATCATATCCTCCTCATCGGTGGGAACCGAGGACATGATGCGTGTAAACTACGCGTTGCTGTGCAAGTATACTGTCAAGTAATATAATGGAGTATTATCGACTCCGAGTTATCGAACCCAAGAGAAGGTGTCTACTATGTATCTAGTTTAGCAATTAAATTCAATTCACACAAGTAACCGGTAAAAAGGTTTGTTGTATGAATTGTTGTCACCCTCAAACAAGTGACTAGCAATGGATGTGAAATAACGCAAATAAAATGATTTGATGTAAATCAGAGAAGAGAAAGCTAGGCAATATATAGATCACCTAGGGTAGTTTTGACGATTCCGGATTTCATGTTCTAACACGACAAGTCATAGTTAGTTAAGCTGGGTAATGGCGTTGACAATTACCTATCGGTCTCATGTCGTTCTGCACAATAGTAATGATTTGTACCTCTCAGACCAAGTATACTACCTATGTGTCCTAGTAGTTTAACGATATTGAAATCAGCATGAAACAATATTTTTTCACAAAGAATGTGCATAAATGAAGAAGAGAAAAAACAAGATTTTATATATTGATAGTGTATCGACAAGTATGAAACCCTAATTGACATAGATGATATCTATATATAGCCTAAGATCAAGGATATGATTAGAATGGCTACAATCTAATGACAGGGAAGAAATAGAGTTTCATACAGTGAATGAAAATACATATATGCCTTTATGAAAAGAGTGTGGCTACATTGTAGCATATTTATAGTACTAATGACTTCAGTAATGCAATTTAGAAGAACTTTGGGCTTTTATAAGAGGATGCTAAGTAGGCCAGCTATTAGACATGCATAAAGTCAATCTAGATATGTGAACTATAGATATCCATTATTATCACATTTTTTAATTCTAAAAATTAAATTGTTACATTTTTGTATTGTTTGAAACGGAGTAAGTAGTTACATTACCTGTTAGATGAGATGGAATTAATATGAAATTTATGGGATTAGTGTATATCTTGCGGCTAGGGACGGAAAAATGGATATTGACACGACGACCCGGCACGAACACGACACGTAGAACTTTGGGAATTAAGTAGGCCAGCTATTAGACCAGTCATATGGGTTTGTGTCGTAAATGGGTCGACATGATTGAAGGGATGAAGCAACGTGGCTGAAGACGAACAAAAACATGTCCTCTTCATCGATGAGCACCGAAGACACTGCAAGTTTATGAAAAGGGTGGAGAGATTATCAATGGAACCGGAGCGTTTCTTTACATTTTGGAGGTCGATTTTGAGTTTTAAGATATTGGATATGGTAGGAAAAGAATTTTGGTGATGTGGGACAAGCCAAACGAGAATTGGTAAATCTGATTACCTGAGTGGGTGCTTCGGTTGAAAGTGTGGCATTGATGATCTTGAGGACCGCTTGGTCCTTGAGAGTTGTAGAAGCAGAGCACGCAGAATTGACAGTGGTGGACAATGAGTCGTCGTTGTTGGAGAGTTGTTGTGCACACCGTTGTACCATCAAGGTCGAAAAAAGACCGTGGGTGCGAAAAATAGGTGTAATCTGATGTTTGCACTATACGAAAATTGGATCCATCAAGTTTACAAAGTCATAGATTGTGTATACTTGACAGAAGATAAATCAGAGAGGTAGGTGGTGGTGGACGACGGTGGTTGAGAGAATGTTGCTCTGATACCGTAAAGAATCCGCTAGAATTCACAAAGAGTGGCATAAATGAAGAAGAGAAGAAAACGGTTTTTACATTGATAGTGTATCTACAAGTATGAAACTCTAATTGACATATACGATATTTATATATATCCTAAGATCAAGGATATGATTAGAACGATTACAATCTAACGATAGGGAAGATGGGTTTCGTATAGTGAAGGAAAGACATATATTCCCTTATGAAAAGAGTGAGACTACACTGCAGCATAGTTATAGAATAGGCTTCGGTAATGGGCTTTTGAAGAGCTTTGGGCTTTTGATAAGAGGTTGTTAAGTAGGCCAGCTATTAGACATGGATAAAGTCAATCTAGATATGTGAACTATATAGATATCCATTATTATCACATTTTCAAATTCTAAATAAAATGTCACATTTTCTTTTGTAATCAATAGATACATTACATGTTATTCGAGATGGAATTAATATGAAAATTATGCGATTAGCTTAAACCTTGCAACTAGGGCCGACAGAATGGGTATTGACACGACGATCTGACACGAACCCGACACAAAGTTAGAGGGTTTTAGTTTAGTCATATGGGTATGGGGGTCGACACAATTGAACACAAAATTTAAGGGGCTTGATGTGGGTTGACTTGCAAAATCCATAAAGAACCCGCGTTATCCGCACCTTTTAAACAAGTCACCCATCTAAACTTAAACCCAACACGACATGTTACAACCCGTATATGAAACTTAATAATATTTTATAATATAAAGTGCATTTGAGCCCAACCTGTAATACCCCGTATTTAATTTAGGGGTTATTTGGTCATTTCGAAAAAATATTTAAGAATTTCAAGAAATTTTTATTTAAAACTTATTCTTGGTTTTAAAGTATAAGAGAGTTATTTGACATTTACGATAATCTAAAATGGTATTTTGAGTTATTTTTTAGTTTTGGAAACTTGGATAATACTATATAAAACTCATGTGTATATTTAGGAGATACTTGTAGTTTAAAAATAATAATTTCGATATTTATATACAAAGTTGTTTATTTTAAACTATTTGGAAAATTTCTAATTTGTGAAAATTAACTTTTATGTGTTACCTATTAATTGAAAATTATATTTTCACCCCTCAACTTTTAGCTTTCACATTTCTACCCCAACTAGCAATTCATCTATTAATTATTTATACTCAAGTCCCCCTCAATTATTTTTGGTCAACTCTACAAAATTGGAGATTTTATTTTTACAAGCATATTTCAATTTTCTCTACTACTACATCAAGCACATCACCCCCATCTCCATCAACTCCATCAACTTTCACTACTACCTACCCACATGTATGTACATTATCATGTGGATTCTTCACCACCAACCTCCACCATCAACTTCATTGCTTCTATTCTCATTTCTTTTCATTTTCTCTCTTCAAGAACACTCAAATACTCTCTCATCTCTCTCCAAAAACTCCATTCCCGGTTTTGGAGGAACACTTTCACTAAATACCATCAAATCTTCATTTTCAAGCCTCCAAAACATGAAAAACTTTAGTCCAAGCATAGTATGATCATGGAGGGGAGTTATTTCATCATTCTTCTCAAGAATTGAAGGCCAATTTCACTCTTTTCATACCCATCTTCTTGAATCTTGGGGTAAAGTTTTCTTCTAGCCTTCAATTCATTCTTGCATGTCTATGTTTAGCTTTGATTGATGAAAATCCATCTTTGATTTCTTCATATCCAAATTTGATTTTTCATTTTCTTGTCTTGATCATGACTTTGATACTTGAATGTTCTCTATTTCATGGAACTCACACTAAAACTCATATGCACTTTGTAAATTTTTTTGGTAGTTGCACTTGCATGTCAAGAACATTTTGATAATCTGTGTCAAGAGCATGTGAAAATATTACTTCATGTCTAAAGTTGTGTTATTTGGTTGAAAATCGAGTCTCCATAAGTTGCATGAATCATTCGAACCAAACTTGTTGATTTTTGGAAAAATTGCATATTTTTACAATCTGACCAGTTTGTGAAAAATGTACATTATATCTAAATTTTGTCTCTGTGTAATTTATAAATCTTACATATTCTTAAACAAGACTCGAAGAGGGTCATTTTGAAAGAAAATTCAACTCCGTATCCTTTTTGGTTAGAGAGATATGCTCATTCTAAGTTGCATGTTTTCTGAAACTCTGTTTTTGGACAAGTTTTACAATTTTTGTTAAAAATCTCATTGCCAAAAACTTATGGCACCAAATCTTTATTTTGATGCAAGTAGACACATAGGTTATTCATGATGGAGAAGATGGGCATCTTTCCTATTCTCCAAGTGGTAGTAATTGTTCTTTAAAGTTGAAACTTTCTTCCAAACTTGTCTCTGCATAGCAGTGTTTGTTATTTTTTTAACTTGAGTTTTATAATAGCTATACATTATTTTCTTGGTGTTTATGAAAGTAGACACATGTAGGTTCATCATACATTAATTTCAAAATTTTATGAGATGATTTGATATGGTAAATATGGCTCCAAAAACAGAGCTACAATTCTGTCCAGAATTGTAGTTTCACATTTTTTTAGAAAACTTGAATTTTTGATTTTCTAGGTGTTTTGTTGGACTTCTTTTGATAATTAAACATCATTATATGTTCATTGGTAAAATTTAGGACTATGCACATGTAGGTTTGAATTTTTATTATGCATGTGTAAATTGGTTATAACGAGTACGTCATACGTGTGATTGTAGACATCGACCTCGTAGGAGAGAGCGGTTGTCGTCAGAGTGCTAGACTTAGTTTCTTGCTTTTGATTGTGCTTCATCTCAGTGGTAAGTACATATGTACGAACTTTTCATATCAAAATGTGCGTATGTTCTTTATGTTTCAAATGAATGCTTGTTATATGAAAAAGTATGAGAATGCATGTTTTCCACTCGAATCTCCTTTGAGAACTCTCGGAAATTACTTGTGAAATGTGGATATTCTGATTATGGTTTTGTGAAAGAGAAGAAATAAAAATACCTCTAATAGACTTCGGACGATGTACAGAGTACTGTTATTGACGGGAGGCGTCAAGCAATCCTCCATATTCTTATGGCTAAGACCATTGAAGCAATGCTTCTTATCATTGGATAGAAATTTAATGTTCACAAATCCGCCCCCGATGAGCCAAAATGTATCAAGATATTGAGGCCAAGGGTTTTATAGAGCTATAGAGTGCTACTTATACTTGTAAGGGTCACTACGGTATAGAGGTGTCGACACTTAAGGCCTTTTAGCTAAGGTTATGAGCGGGGTTGACGAATGGGCTCCCTTAACGCTCGGGTAAAAAAGGTTCGATAGACCCTAGAAGGAACCCTTAGTGATTATTTCGTGATCACTCTGTCTACATCGATCCTGCTGGTGGCTCTGGACATGCCTCAGCTAAACTTAACGGTTAATGGAACTTGAATTAAGATTGACTACCTTGTTGATGTTGTTTGTGGCTCTTGATATGCCCTAATCGATTCAAATGATTTGAAAAGCTTTGGCTACTTGTGATTTAATATCATTACCAGGTCAAATGGACTTGTTTACTGTTGATATTCTACTTGTTTAATAATATGTTGACTACTTGTGGTTTATAAATGTTTAAAGATGAAGGTTCTCGCTACCCGATTACTCATAATTGTTCCGAATTGTTCCTACTCTTTTGCTCATTGATTTCAAATCTCTTTATTTTCTTCAACTCATGCTTCCGTGCCACTCGTTGCTTTACATGTCGTAGTGTGTATTTACTCAATTTTTACTGATTATTTTTCTTCAAAACTGCGTCGGCTTTTGCCATTTTAAAACCGCAGGTCATGAATCAAGGTGGGAGAATGGGAACGCGGACCGAGACAAAGACGTTTAGTTTAAGTTAGATCACTTAGTAGATCACACAGGATTTGTTTTAGATTGTACTTATTATCGAAATTTTGTTATGTACTTTAACCGAAATGTAAACTTAATAGTTAATAATCTACTTTTGGTTATCTATTGTCGCGTTAACCCTGAACCGAGATCTCGGGTTGTTTCACAACCCACCAACAATAATCATAGTTTGTTCCGATAAAAAGTCTACCATAGGTCAGCAACTCTTCATCCTCACACAATCATCCCTTCCTCAACTCTGGCTTTTTGCGAATCGCAACTCATCGCGAATTGCGTCTCAGCTTCGTCTTCACCTCCCAGTGATCTGAACAGTGAAAGAATGGCCACAAGTAAAGCTTATTTTGGAGTGTTTATATTAGTTTTCACTTGTTTTAATTTGTGTACTCGTGTTATATATACTTGTTGCTTATATTTCGTAGTAATTTTTTTGTTTGTGATTATATAAAATAAACGGGTTATTATATAGGTCAAGTTAGGGTCTGTAGTACTAGAGACGCTTAATATATGGGTCGGGTTCGGGTTTAACCTAAATGGGTTTTAACACGAATACGACCCAACTCGAACACGAGCCGCGGCACAAATTGCCACCACCTATATGCCACACCTCTAGTGAAAGCATTTTCAATGGCCCCCACAAGTATTTTAATGAAATATAACTGACTTGGAATCTATGTAACAGATTAAAATGGTTCACTTTAATAGTTTTTTTTCATTAGATTAAATGAATCTCAACTTTTGCATGGCACTCATATACAAAAACAGATTCTAAAAAGAAAAATAAGGAGAAACTATTCAGGTAAGTTACAATTTCAAGAACAAGTGATAAATACTTTAATATAAAAAATAAATATTCTTCCATCATTATTTTTGTATGAGCGACGGAGTCGGTAGTGATGAGACTATGGGAGTTGTGACTTGTAACCACAATTTTTTTGAGTTTTCGCAACTTTTGACCCCACAAATATGGAAAAAAATTAAAATATACTGTAATGCAAAATTCATAACCTCCAAAAGACGATAAAATAGGAAAAAAAATTGCAATTTTATCTTATTTTGAATTTTGCATAGCCATGTTAGCATAAGTGAGGGTAAAGTTTTCATTTCATTACCTCTCACCACCAACAACCACAACCACAACCATAACCACCACCGTCCACCACCTTCTTCAAATACCACCACAGCTCCCACTAGGGGTGAGAGAAATTCCCCACACCGGCCGTCCCAAACCGGTCCGAATTTATCACCCGTTCTTGCTACTTGATTGATTACGATCATAGATTTACAAACCCGTATTAAGTTTGATTGATCATGATTATGGAGTTAGTAAAACCGTTTAAAACCGGCCCGGTCCGTTTTATATATCACATGAAAAAATTACATATTTTAGTTAGATACACCGTCCGCAAATCAAGTTTACTAAGTTAAGTTTGGTTTGGGTATCAAAAAGGATAGAGTGAGTTTAGGTTTAACATTCTGCAACCTTTCTATTGGGTCAGGGAAAAAAATCGATAAAACCCGGCCAAACTGATCCACGCTCACCCCAAGCGCTGAATATGTCATGTATATAGTCTTAAGTTTTCAAACGATTTGAAACATTTTGAGCCCGTCTAAACTCGGACGAACGGGTCCGAGTCGAAAGGCTTGATAGGGTATGGGTTTGTAGAATACTTAATTGGGTTTGGGTATCGATATGACCAACCCGCGATCATTGAGTTAAGTAGGAAACACACTCACCCGCCCAACCCGGTCTGTGCTTTGCCCTAGCTCCCACCACCACCAGTCCACACTGCCAGAGACACTACACCACCACCGCCATAGACACCAAACCACACCCACCACTACAGCTACCAACAAAGCTACCACAACCACACCAACCACAGCCAGACAACCACTACCTCCACAAGCGAACCAACAAAAACCACTGATTACCCATACAACCACCACTACATCCTCCCCTACCACCATCGAACCAACCACAACCAAACACACACTACCCTTAACCCGATTGAAACCCAGAAGTAACCTCCCCCAAGATCCGAGACCCATCAAACCCCCCCAAACCCAGAAATTGAAGAAATTGAGAGATAATATTGACGATCTACATATTGGGGGTGCAACAACCCCCTTATCCGGCTCGGACAATACCGGGAGGGCGCTGCTTAATAGAAACAGCGGAAATCAAAAGTGACATAATCCACCTGTAAAACCAGTAAATAACAACTTTGGCTCACCGGAAATACCATTTAATTCATGAGTTGATACGAGGGGGATCCAATAAATCACATAAAAAATACCTTAAGTGTCGACACCCCATAATGGGTTCTTGCGCCCAAAAGGAGTGAGTACAAGGAGCATACCCAGGGCTAATCGCAACCGAGCCAAATAATAAATTGGGTCGAGTGACCGTAGCCAACAACGACCAAAAAAATAAGTATCCAAATGAAGTATCCCCGCATAACTCTCCATTTTACATTATTACAGATTTATTAACTATCGTGTGAAATTTCCAAATATCGATGATCAACAAATCCAACCATTTTCCAAGTACAAACACAGAATAAAAAAAATTGAGACAAGTTGTAAAATCACGTTTGACACGAAAGAAGGTAGGCACACAAGACTTGGCATGTGTACTCACCTCAATCCACAGTAATAAGCACGTAAAAACTCCTAAGGATGAACGTAGCCCACTTCTACTAACTCTTCATCTACAAATTATATTTCCTTATTCAATCACAAATTTAACTATACAAGTATGTAAAATGTGAATCTTATAACGAGCGCTATTTGAATTTGATGTCACTCAATTCCCCCCCCCACCCCAGCATGCAACACTTACACATAATGATGTTATTCTCAATTATATTTCCCTGTAACAACATCCCAAATACCAATATAAAATTGTTATGTAAGAACTCACATTTTAAGTCCATAAGCTTTCACATTTACTAAATACTAATTTATTAACCGACATATTTATTTTTAAGTGACCGCAAAATTCTATGAAATAATATTTCTCTTGAACAGAACAACTTAGTCGAAAATAGTCACATATTAAAAAAAGGGTAAAAGACAAAAAACACCCCTCGAATATGGGTTATATACAAAAACACCCTTCGTGTTCGGGGATATACAAAAACCACCCTTGTCACTAACAGATGTTGGACAAATACCACCCTTCTATGCCAATTAACAGGAGGGTGCAATCTGACTTTTTTATCACCATTTACCCCTATTTGTATTTTTTTTTTAATATTCTTGATGTTCTTAAACACCACCTCCTCCACCACCACCACCACCTCCACCACCACAAAAATAATAACAATATCAACATCAACATCAAAATCAACAAAAACAAACATTATCAACTCTTCTGAACTGCTCAAACAAGGACTTAGGGAAGAAATTCAATGTTGTATAATTGGTGCACCTCAGTTATTTTTTGGGATAATTCGAATCTGAATGGGAAGAAATTCAATAGTTGATATTCACGGAAAACACAAACAAATTTATCTCTACAACAGTTCAATAGTTCTTCACAACCTGGAACAAAAGTTGTTCCTTTGAATACAAATACACACTGTTGAGTCAAGATCCCTGAATGTGCTTTGACTGGTAATTGTTTTGAGTGATGAAAGACAAAAGGCTTAGACATAAGCAGCAAAGGCATTTCATTTATCTCAAGGCCTTGAGATTGAGTGAACTTCAAAGCCTTGAGTTATCTTATCCTGCTATGTGTTCTAACATTTTTGTGTTGCAGAATTGGATATCTGATTATGCAAATAAGTGGTTTATGGTATATACTTGTGGTTTATACTATTTATATATCTAACACAATTGCAAATGGTCAGAACAAGAAGAATCAAAGTTATCTGGGTTTAACTTTGAAATTCTGTGAAGCAAGTTCAGAGCTCCAAGGCCTTGAGATGAGCCTTGAGCTGCTGACAGTTTTTACAGAACTTAATTGATTCTTTCTTGCAGGTTATGACTCTTAGTATTGTGATTATTTACTCACTTCTAAGTGTCTTAAACTTGTTTTTCATGATGTATTTGTTCTAGAGGATATGCAGGTTATTGTTTTATTAAACAGTTTATCAGAAATTGTATAACCAAACAGTCTTAGTACTGTTAGTTGTCTGGATTTTGTTGTTGCAGTTTTTTTCATGCTGTTGCAGGGTTGTTAAACGTGCAAGAGAAATCTCAACAAACTCCAACGGATATCCACTTGAAGCTGGTTGAATTTAAGTTGAAAATAGAAGGAGGATTTGTAGGAACCGAGATCCTAAAATCTCTCAATCAGTTGCAGCTGTGGATAAAAGAGACTGTTTAGAGGGGAGCTTGCAGAATACTCTGAGTGGTGTGACAAATTCGTGGGAGATCATCCATTCAAACACACAATCATTCAAGCTTCATTCCAGACTTCTGAAGATCAAATCAATCCAGTTTTCCAGAAGAACACTTCCAGGCTTCAACAACTTATCTTCATATTGTCTTCTTCTTCTGTACTTTCATCTGTGTATCTCTATATTATCTTAAACCTCACTTAACCTAGTGGTTGGTTGTTCAAGTGAACAACAAGAGGTTCTTGTTAGCTCAACAGTTATTAGCTGGAACTAGATAGGTTCGGAACCACAAGTTGTGTAGGTGTAAGGGCAATCACTTGGGCTTGAAGATCTAGGGTTGTTTCTGTGTGAGTAATAAGAAGTGTTTGCCCAATCCTTGTGGGATTAGATCCCTCAGGCAGAGATTAGGTCCATTGGGACTGAACTCTGTAAATTGCTTTGTGTTCTTTATCTTTTTGTTTGATGATTATCTGCTGCACACAACTCAAATCAAACTAGGGTTTAAAAGCTGTTTAGAATGGTTCACAACTCAAGGCCTTGAATCTTACAATTTTGCCTTAGTGAGTTTCAGACAGTTTACAAAATCTCAAGGCCTTGAGATTTGAGTTTCACACAAAGCTTTCCTGTTAAACTTTAAGTTTTGCAAAATGTTTCCATACTCTATTCACCCCCCCCCCCTTCTAGAGTATTTGGATCCTGTATTTAGTCTACATTACACACTTTCACACACTACCCATAAAATTGAACAAAATCCCTCAAAAAAGAATGAACAAAACATGTCTCAACTAAAAAAATAGCAAACCCACTTGCAAATTTCCGAAATCTGCCCCTGTTTCACCAAGCACCCAAATTCACCGCCAATCACCACCATTAGCCACCGCCACCACCGACCCCCTCCCTCACCATCGCATTCTCTACCGACGACCCAGCACCCGGAAAAACCAATCGCCGAAACCTGCCCCTGTTTCACCAAGCACCCAACGTCGTCGCCGATATCGAGTGGAAGGGAGAGAGAGATCCGTTGGTGGTGGGTCTTCGAGGAGGCGACAGGATTGGATCTGGGCATCCGCTGATCCTTGCACCCCTTCTTCAACCTGGTGTAACCTTCCAACGAGTAATGGGACCTGAGATTCGATACGGAGGTCCGCAAATTAGGCCTCGATTCCACATTTTTTTCCTCGACTTGATCTGGAAACAAAAGCTCACAACCCTTCCTCTTCTTCCTCATAATCACATCACCCTCTTGAAAATCACACTCTCCCGGTGATTCGAATCAAACCCAAATCGCAAACACAAAGCTCGACTCTCTCGGTTATTCCAATTTATGCATCACACCCTTTTGTACGTTTCTAAGCCATGCCCGACTTTGCTGCATTCACTCACAGTGAAAGAAACACAAACCCATATCAGGGGTGAATCGTAGTAGTGCGGAGGCGATAGATGTGAATGCAGCGGAGGGATGACTCGAGAAACCCTAGATATCTCCGATCGATTGATTGTTGAATTTAATAGAGAGAGAGAGTTGATGGTGTGGTCGAGGGCATAGAGAGATTAGGGGAAAGGGAAAGTGAGGAAGAAAGAAGGGAAAAAAGTACTTATAGTGTGGCATTTTTATCAAAATGAGGGTAAATATGTCATCTTACCCCTCCGTTAGTTTGCTGTTAGTGACAAGGGTGGTTTTTGTATATCCCCGAACACGAAGGGTGTTTTTGTATATAACCCATACTCGAGGGGTGGTTTTTGTCTTTTACCCTAAAAAAATTATAGTGAAATAAAAGAACTAATTACATAAACAATTTATATAACATCTTTATTTAAGGAAAACGAATATTGATTCATAAGTTAAGTTGGAGAAATAATTATTGGAACTAGTAAAAATAAACGATTATTTCCAATATATTTCTAAAGATCAATTTATAACTTATTCGATATTGACAATATCATTAAATGGCCCATTCATCAGCAACACAAATTTACAAGCACTTGGGAATATTTATTTAAACAAACTGGAATTAAATAAATAATTACAATATATACTTTTAACTTGTTTAATTTCAAGAAAAAAAATTCTATTTAACTCACTAGTATTTTCCTATATTAGTTCAATACTCAACCTAATTTTATTCAATTAAAATAGTAGCTAGAAATTGTAGAATATAATTTAAACCCAAAAATCCTATTTTTATTTCATATATAAATATGCAGTTTGTTTAATGCAAAGAGAAACCCCCAAGTTATACTAAAAGGCAATAAAATACCCCCGCTAACTAAAGTCGTTCCATAAGAAACACAAGTGGCAACTACCCCTAACAATAAAATATTAATTTTGACCTATCAAAACATGAATTGAAGCCTTAAAACATAATTTTGATTGCTAGAAACAACCTATGAGAAGATTTAGAGCGTACCCGGTCCAAAAAACGCGAGAAATGGCGGATAATCGAGTTAGATTGCACTCTCGTCGGTGGGTCACGGTGGAGGTGGCCAACGGTGGCTCTCCGGTGGTTTTCGGTCCTGGCTATGAACTCCTCTAGCTTCCTTGGACCTGCAGAGATATATTGGGGTCGATTTCAGAGGGTTGCTTGAGTGAAATTCCTCGCCGGTTTTAATGGCGGAACAGCGGCGGCGGTGCTTCTCCTGCTACGGCAGCTTGCTGATGCTTCCTTTATTTCTGTTGGGTTTAGAACAACGAGAGAAAGGGAGAGGAGCAGAAGTGGTGATGGGTGCTTCCCAATGGGGTGGCGATGGCGGCTGGCCTTTTGGTCGTTGGTCTTGCTGTTGCTGCTTCTGCTGAGGCCTCTTGGTGGTCATAGGGAGAAAGAGAGAGTGATGGAGCTGATGGAAGTGGGGGTGAGAGAAAGGGAGAATCACTGTGGTGTTACTGTCGGTGATGAAGGTGGCGTGTTGGAGAAGATGGTGGTTGATGAAGATGGTGGTTGCGGTGGTGTCTATCGAAGGAGGAGGGGAAGTTGCTGGGCTTTTATAGTGGAAATGGGGCGGTGATGGTTGATGGCAGTGAAGAAAATCGGCGGATTCAAGATTTTGGCTCAGTGGGGGCTAAATTATAAAACGAGGACATTTTGATAAATAAACATAAGTAGTGGGGGTTATTACTTAATTTGAGTGTGGACTAAAATAAATTTGATGAACAAAATATGGGTAAAATTGTAATTCCAAAGAGTTGAGTGGGGGCTATAGCCCCCACAGTCCTCTACTTGCATCTGCCACTGCGTGGAAGGGTTATTACTTGGAGAGGATGTTCAGGTACAGTATAATAATAATAATAATAATAATAATAATAATAATAATAATAATAATAATAATAATAATAATAATAATAATAATAATAATAGAAGATGATAGGGTGTGGTGAGGGTATACTTCAATGCCGTGGTTGTATGTGCGTGCTCGACTAAAATAAAGAAAATGCACACACGAATAAGATTTCGAGTACGCACTAATATATTGTAAGATCCTCACACATAAGTTCTTAGCTACTAAATCCCGATAATTTAAGATCTATTCCTCAAGCTTAAAGGGAAGTTCATTATGACACTGGCTAAGTAAAAATCTTATCCGTGCATGTTTGTAAATCCAAGAACAAACTTTATTACAACTTATTGTAATATTAGTACAAAAGGATCTGAGCATATCAGTATTTCATCGAGCTGGTACAGTCAATACATCTGATTGTAAGTTTCTTTTCCTCCTAATTTCTTAGCAAAGGACCCAAGCTATTATTTTCTTCAACGTGTCTCCCAGGTTCTTTAAAGTGGGAGTATCCCGAACAACAAAACATGTGGCAGGGTGGAAGAGCCATCAATTTAAGATCAGAGGGGTTCCAAGCGGTCTCCTAGTTTATTCTTGATCTTGTCAATAACATCTAACAACTGATCAAATCCTTGGCTGGTGTAGTCAGCATGCATTTTTGTATTCCTATATGAGAAGGTAAAGATAATGGCATTAATGCACCTAAAACAGTATTAATATAGAGGAATACAAAGAGACCTGTCAACCAACCTACCTAGCACCAAAATATCTCCGCCGGAAGCCATAAATAGGTCCGAGATCACCTTCCTCTCTATCCACCAAACCAATACTGAAAGAAGAGGGAAAAAGCGTGTTAATTAAAACTGTAAAAGACATGCAATGCATCTTAGAGTATCAGTTCTTGCCTATCAAGGTAGTCTCTGGAAGCATTTCCATCCCAAATATGAACACCCTTATCCTGAAGATCAAGGAGGAAAATTGTTATCCCGACAAGTTGTGAACAACAGTGGTAGCGAACCTCTAAAAAGCAAAAGTAATCAGATAAAACCGAAAGCAGAAAAATGTAAATCATTCGAAAGACACCCAACCTCACAATTGAAAACAGTGAATCCCACGGGTTGTTCGGTCTTCAGACTTACTATATTAAAGAGAAGAGAAGTAACCGGCAAGGATGGGAAGGGGGCAGAACCAAACAGCTCTGTCAAGCTTTATGTTCCAAACAATGATTGATTGTGTAGAACCATAAATAAAGTTTAGTATATGGGTCGTTCGCGCAAATACTTAAAATCTGGGAAGGCGCATCGTTCATTCAATTTCACCAACACATCTTGTCAAAGAACACAGTCAATATGTTACAGAGATGGTAAAAAAAAATGTTACAGAGAAAGACAAGTAAGCACAATTTTTAGGTTGTTTATTGCACATGCCGCATACAAATACATGTATAAAGTCAATCTACATATGTAAGCTAATATATCAATTATCACATTTCCTGTAATCAAAGATAGAGTTAATAGTTACATTACCTGCTGGTGGAGATGGAATCAATATGAAAATTATGGGCATTAGCGTGCACCTTTCGGCTTGTGGTGGAAGCATCTTCAATACCTGCTACCTAGTGCCATAAAAAATGGATTATTTGATTTAGACACTGATTAAGAAACATGTTCACTTTTGGGGAGGAAAAATGACATAAACAAATGATGTGGCATTATAAAAAATCCCTACCACACCATGCTCTCTGTGAGATGAGGCCATCGCCTTTGTTATTTGTCCCTCTATTAAGAAACTGTTGCTTGGAGGTGGTAGAGGTGGTAGATTTACATCACTAACAAAACTCTTCTCATAGACTGTCACTTCTCTTCCTTTCTGAAACCAAGTGTTCAACCCTTGAGAGTAGCGTTTTGTTCAAAGCTTGGGGCTTCAGCTCTACCTGTGGCGTCAACTCTTCTGGCCTAGCTGGAGGTCTTTGCCTTGGGTGGAAGCCCCATGTTAATGTCTCTCCTCTGATTCCGTCGAGTAATCTCATCCTCTGTTCTATCTCATGTGATTTAGGGTCTTTCTTCCTCGCTTGCATCTACGGATCGCCGTACTACGATCGCAGAAGGGAGACCTGGAGGGCTATTGAAAACCATCTAACCAATATTAATGGCCCTCTTCTCTGTATTGGGGACTTCAACCAAGTCTTACATCCTCGCGATAAATGGAGTTTCAAATATCGCTGGATTCCCGAAATTAAAGATTTTCGGTCTTTCCTGGGAAATCTTAATCTCTCTGAGTTCCGTTTCAAAGGCCCTCATTTCACATGGAACAATAATAGGCCTCATCCCTTCACTACTTTTGAAAGGTTGGATAGGGGCTTTCATAACCCTGAATGGGGCCTTAAGTTTCAAGGATCGTATCTACATAATCTCCCTATTATGGGATCCAATCATGGTCCATGTATTTTCCATCTCTCTAGTCTCGCAAGACCTAGAGTTAGACGCTTTCATTTTGAAGCATTATGGCTCCGCTACCCAGAATGTACAAACATCATCCGTTCTACCTGGCAAGGTAATTTTTTTGGTTCCTCAGCCTTCCGCTTTGCTGCTAAGTGCAAAACCCTTAAGCATAACCTCAATGCCTGGAGGAGGAGGGGTCTCGGATCTCTGAATCAAAGGATTGTGGAAACCCAAAATAAACTCGAAGAGATCCAGACTTCTATTGGTTCCCCTAGCCATATTCCTCTCGAAAGGAATCTTAGACTTGAGCTCAATGAACTTCTTTCCCAAGAAGAGGTGATGTGGGCTCAACGTGCTAAAATTAAATGGCTGAAAGAAGGAGATAGAAATAACCGATTTTTTCATAAATCCTGTAAAAAGAGAATCGTCTGAAACATAATTGAGGGTCTTTTTGATAAATCGGGTAATTGGGTCAAGGATCCTGATGGTCTCTCTGACCTCATTTCGGACCATTTCGAATCAATCTATCTCAATGCCTCTAGAATTCCAAAGGTTGTTATCGACAATTGGGATGGATGGAATCTAAATTTCCCTGTCCTCAACGAACATTGCATCAATATCTTGAACAGGACTTTCTCCTCGGACGAGATCAAAGAAGCGGTCTTCTCTATTGGCCCATACAAATCTCCTGGGCCGGATGGGCTGCCAGTGATCTTTTTCCCTAAAAATTGGGATGTTGTTGGTCCATCTATTGAGGAAGTCGTTAACTCCTTCATCAACAGGGGGTACCTTCTCAAGGAATTCAATTATTCTTTCCTTGCCCTTATTCCTAAAATTCAAAATCCAGAACACCCCAGTGATCTTAGACCGATCAGCCTTTGCTCTTCTATCTACAAGATTATCTCGAAAATCCTCACGATTAGATTAAAAATGGTTCTTCCGACCATCATTTCCGAGCAGCAAAATGCCTTTGTCCCGGGTCGCCTTATCTCGGACAGCACTCTCCTCGCTAATGAATACTTCGCTAAGATAAGAAACACCAATAGCGGAAATATTCATCTTGGAGCCCTCAAGCTGGATATGAGTAAGGCTTTTGACAGGGTGAACTGGTACTTCTTAGAGAAAGTTCTTAGGAGAATGGGCTTCCCGAATAGATGGATTGGCCTCCTCATGTAGTGTGTTACCACTGTGTCCTTCTCAGCACTTGTCAATGGAAGCCCGGGTAAAAGGGTCTACCCGAGGGCTGGGTTAAGACAAGGGGATCCCCTTTCCCCTTACCTGTTCATCATCTTCCTTGAAGCCCTTAGTGTCTACCTCTCTAATCTTAACAACTCAGGTGCTTGTCCCGGCATCAACCTTAGTAGAGGTGGACCTAGGCTCTCACACTTATTTTTTGCGGATGATTGTCTAATTTTCTTCCAACCTTCTCTATCCAATTGTGCAACCCTCAGCAAGGCCCTTGATTCCTTCTGTCGCGTCTCTGGACAAGACAATAATAAAATTAAATTCTCCCTCACTGTTAGCCCTAACGTGCCCAAATATCTAGGCTCTATCTATGGTGATTTCCTGGAGGTGAAAATCGAAAATTCTAGTCAATCCTATCTTGGTCTGCCAATTGTTATTGGGGGTAAAAGGAGGGACATCTTTAGTTTCACCAGAGAAGCCATCTCCACTAGACTAGAAGGGTGGGCTGGAAAACACCTCAATACTGCAGGAAGGCTCACTCTTGCAAAATCAGTCCTTTCAGCCCTCCCAACCTATGTTTGCTCCTCTTTTAGACTGCCCACCTCCCTCAATGATGAAATCTCCTGTCAGATTGAGAAATTTTGGTGGAAACCGGAGAAACAGACTCCCCTAAGGCTTATACCTACTGAGACCCTTAACCTCCAAAAATCTAGAGGTGGGCTTGGTCTTAGGAACATTAACTGGATGAACCAAGCTCTTTTGGCAAATAAGGCCTGGAGAATTCTCAACAATCCTAATATGCTTGTCTCCAAATTTCTTCTTCATAGATATTGCAGGAAAAAGTCTTTGATGGAAGTTAGCAGTCCCAGCAATTCCTCTTGGGCCTGGAAAAGTGTCGTTTACGGCTGCAATCTTATTAAAAAAGGCTTCAGATGGAAGATAGGGGATGGTAACAGCGTCAGCATCATGAATGACAGATGGATACCTGGCCTCAAAGAATCTCTTGTTTCAATGTTCGGAACCACTTTCATGGATCCGGAGGTTAAAGTGAGTGACTGGATAGCCAGAGAAGATAACAAACAGTGCTGGAAGGCCAATGTTATCAGATCCTATGTTCCTGACTTCATTTCCCTCAGAATCTTAGCCATTCAGCTTCCTGATACCCCAGAGCAAGACAGAATTATTTGGCCCTTTACAAGAACGGTTTCCTACACCACAAAGTCTGGCTATAATTTCATTTGTGACGAAAACACCCCTTGCCATTTCCCTGCTGGCCATTTCTTCTTGAATCATTGGCCCCAAAACCCCTATGGGAATTGGGGGAAATTTTGGGGTTTGAATATCCCGGAGAAGTGGAAATTTTCATCTGGAAATGCGCTCACCAAAAGCTCCCAACAAGATCAGTCCTCGGGAAAAGACTCCGCCTACCCATTAGCACCTGTCCCATTTGCAATAACCATGAGGAAATACCTGACCATCTCTTCCTTCAATGTACTGTTGTCATCCCCATATGGGGAAATGCGATTCCTCATCTATCCCCTGGAGCTAATTTTACGAATACTTTGTGGAACATGGTCACTTCCAACAATATCCTTGCCATCCACACCATATGGAGTATTTGGAGAGGAAGGTGCGGTCTTGTATTTAGCAACAAAAACTTCTCTATTGAAGCAATCAAAGCTATCATGGAGCAGGAAAAGATCCTCTTAGCCAGCAACAAATCTCCTACGGCTTCATCTCCTACGGTTTCTTCTCAAGCTCTGAGCAGAATTGTGGTCACTGACATCACCAGTGATATTAGCCACTCTAATCCAAAGGATATCTTTGTCGACGGTGCCTGGAAAGCTAATTCTTTCCATGCCGGCTTTGGGATTCATACTTCTGGTGCTGATGGAACACCTTGGATTATCGGGAGGACATGTATCGCGTCTAGTGCTCAACAAGTGGAACTTCTAGCTGTCGAGCATGCTGTTAACTTTGCGATTCACCATAATTTGTTGTCTATTAATATCAATACTGACTGCGCTTCTATTTTGCCTCTTCTTCAGAGATATGCATGCCCACCCATTCAGGATGAGCCGATTGTCGAGAGGATCCTTCATGCAGCTAGGAATCTTATGTTCTGCAGTATTACAAAAGTCCAACGTGGTATGGTTGGCTATGCGCACAAGGCGGCTAAATGCTCTCTTTTGGATAATCACCCCCTGTAGTTTTCTTTTAGTTTGTTACTTTGTTAGGTTGTAGTTGTTTTTTAGCTGTTGTTCTCTCCCTCTATCGCTTCTCTTTCTGTAGTAGTTCTAAGCTATGGTTGTAGTTTCGTTTGTCGCTGTATGTTGATGTTCTATTCTAGTTGTACTTGGATGTTTGCTTTAATGAAGGGGTGATATTTCAACAAAAAAAAGCTTGTTTTGTGAACATATGAATGGATTTGACCATTGTTTGCTATTTCCACTTTATGCTCATTAACCTGGCATTAAAACCCGCAAAGCATATAAGACGGTGAAGGTATATGAGGAACAAAACACGAATCGTATCTAGACCAAACCCTAATCCTGAACCCGACCGTCCTCCTCTGGATTGGTCAATGTGAGCACCATTTATCTCATTGACCACCACGATATCCAGAGGAGTTCCGGCCTCCACGACCACAAATAGAATAGGAAGAGGTGGGCGTATAAAAAGTAGTGGGTCTGGAAAGATCTGGGTTTGATGTTTGAGAGCCTAGCTTTTGTTCTTCAGATTTGAGATGGACATGGAGCTCGTCGAACGATACGAGGTCAAATCTAGTGCAGATGGAAGAAGCGAATGAATTCTTTTCACTTTGGAGACCATTTAGGGCAAACAAAAGCATGTCATTTTCATTGATGAGAACCAAAGACACTACAAGTTTATGCAAAGGGTGGAGAGATTCTGCATGTACAAATCGATAAATCGAAGCGCTTCTTAATGATTTGGAGGTTAGATTTTGGTTTTAAGATATTGGATATGGTAAGAAAAGCATGTCGGCGCTATGGGACAAGCCAAAGAAAATTGGTAGATCCAATTACCTGAGTGGGTGCTTTGGTGGAAAGCGCGGCGATGAGGATCGTGAGGACTACTTGGTCCTTGAGAGTCGTCCAAGCAGTGAACACCGGATAGACGGTGGTGGACAAGGAGCCGTCGTCGTTGGAGAGATATTGTGCCGAACACGCTGTGGTACCATCAAGGTCGCCAAAAAGATTGTGGCTGCGAGAAATAGGTGCGATCTGATGTTTCCACAATGAGAAAATTGGATCCATCAAGTTTAAAGGTAATAGATTGTGTATATTTAACAGAAGATAAATCAGAGAGGTAGATAGTGCTTAACGGCGGTGGTAGAGAGCATCGTGCTCTGATATCATAAAAGAACCTACAAGTAAGAAACCCTAATTGACTGATGGTATCTATATATAGCCTAAGATCAAGCAAATGATTAGAACGACTACAATCTAACGGTAGGGAAGAGATAGGGTTTCATACAATAAAGGAAAAGATAATATGTATGCCCTTATAAAAAGAGTGGGCCTATATTGTAGCATAGTTATAGATTAGGCTGCAGTAATGGGCTTTAGAAGAGCTCCGGCCTTTTGAGTTTTTCACAAAACTAGCCTTGTTGGAATCGTGAAAAACGAAGAAAAACCCCACTGGAGAAGATATACGAATAAAAGCTCGTTTTGAAACCGAAGGTACTATTGTCGGTTCTTGGGGTAGAAACCGACAGTAGGACCGTCGGTTAAGCTATTTCAGGACCGTGTGAAAAGTGACATTTTCACGGTCGGTTTCTATGAACTGATGGTCCCATTGTATGTACTTGGGCAGTAAAACCGATGGTTCCAACGTCGTTTCTGGGCTTCGGGCAAATTCCAGAGATTTTTACCGTGTCATTGACAACAATAGAAAGAGGGAGAGAAAGATAAGAAAGAGGGATAGCTAGTGAAAGACGGAGAGGATAAGAAACTTACCTACAGATTCCGGCAGCGGAGGGGTAGGCTAAGTCCGGCGGCACTGGGGTGGCCTGAATCCGCCAGCGATGTCGCCGGAATTGTGCGTCTGTGGTGGTGGCTTCTTCGTCGGTCAGGAGCCGGAGAAGCGACGCAGAGACTTACGGTATTGTGGACACTGAATGAGAATAAAAGAATTGTTGGGGTTTTATAAGAGTTTAAATCAAAACCGAGTCTAGAAAACTCGGTTTCAAGTCAAATCTCAAAAAAAATAAAAATAAATAAATAAAATAAAATTGACAGTGGCAGTGTCGGTTTTAACCCCAAGAACTGACACTGGTACCATCGGTTTCTAACGAGCTTACATTGGTATTTCTTCCCCAGTGGGGGTTTCATCCGTTTTTCACAGGTCCAACAAGACTAGTTTTGTGAAAAACTCCCGACCTTTTGATGAGAGCTTGTTAAGTAGGCCAACTATTAGACATGCATAAAGTCAATCTAAATATGTAACCTATATATATCAGGGGTAGAAGATAAAAACCATCCCTTGAGTATGGACTAAATACCAATCAACCCCTCGTATTTGGGAAAATACAAATACCCCTGTCAGAAGACATGATTCCCCCTGTCAGTGGATGAAAATTAGACGAATACCACCCTTTTGTTAAAATATATATATATATATATATATATATATTATGGTGGTGCAATTTGACTTTTAATAACCATTTTGCCCATATTTGTATTTTTTTTATTTTGGTCATGTTCTTGACCACCACCACCACTGATTCAACACAAAAACAATACCATTACCTTCTTTACCACCAACACAAACAACAATAATAATGAGGCAACGTTGCATCAGTGGTACCCAAATTCTGGAATTTTCATAGCAACTACAGCAGTAACAACCCTCCAAATTGCACAGGTGGTACCCAAATTCCGGGCATTACCCTTGCTTCAACAACCTATTGTTACCATTACACCATCTCAACCTTCTCTTACCAGACCATAATCTATACGCAAGAATATTAAGTCCAAAACCAACAGACCAATTCACGAGCACCAACTTCTCATAAACCCACCACAATTCACCCACCTGCCACCTGCATTTAGTACTCCCTCAACACCAAAACTCTACACCATTGTTACCTCGAAGCCCAAACCCAATTGTCTATCCTCTCCATACTTAACAACATGTTTCCTTCCTCAAACACCAATACACTCACCTATCACCATAACCAACCATTTACCCAATGCCTACACTACCCCATAACCAAAATTACCTACCACAATTCAACCTGCACTCAAACAACCCAGCAACAACACCATTATCAACCACCTGCTACCACTTACTTGCATTCACCCAAACCCGGAACCTAATCCCTCGAAGCAACCAGCAGACTATAAGCCAAGCCAAGCTAACTCGTTTCTACAACCATCGACCTGAAACCACCATCGTGACTCCCTCTTGCAGAACAACCGTCTAGTTCAACACCACATCCATGGCTGCAACAAAACAGATCCAGAGCAGATCGCAAGAAGAAGTGAAGAGGAGAAGCGCATAAATCATAGAAGAGAAACAAACCAATGGGGTTAATAGAGATTTGGGTCACAACTAGATATAGATTCGGGTTTGATTGTGTTGGAAGAGGAATAGAGAACGACGTCGAAACCCGGAAAAGAGTAACCCCGACGATGATGGTGCGGGGAATGCGGATCTGGGCGATTCAACACAGGTTGGGCGTTGAAGGAGAGGGAGGAGGAGGATAAGGTAAAGAGGACGTAAGGAGGAGAATATGTTTCGCCTCCCCAAGGTCGGCCGACAGAAAGAAGAGGGAGGAAGTGTTGTGAGAGAGAGACAAGAGTGAAGGTGGCTAGTTTGAGCTTTATAGCGAGGTAATTTTGTAAAATTTCAAGGGTTTTTGTGTCTTTTCTCCCTCCGTTAAATCATCGTTACCTACGTTGTCTGACAGGGGATATTTGTATATCCTCAAACACGAGGGGCTAATTGGTAATTAACTTCATACTCAAGGGGTGGTTTTTATCTTTTACCCATATATCAATTATCATTTTCCGAATATATAAATAAAAGAACTTTCACATTTTTTTATTGTTGGAAACGGAGACAATAGTTACATTACATGTTACTCAAGTTGGAATTGTTTTAATATGGAAAGAGTTGAGCTATGCTTTATCATTTTTTCTTCACATTTTAATTTTCCCTCCTATATGTCAAGTTACGATTGTTGATAACTATTTATTTTAAAATCTTTCTATACTCATATACAAGTCTTTAACCCGCGCAGTTGCACAGGTCTATTAGTTAGCATTTATTTTATGTTTAATGCTATTGGCTATCTATATTTAGTGTGAACAATGTTATTGGATAGAATACTCATTTATTATATATTGTGATATTTAATATAATGAAGTCCTTAGATACAATGTGTTGTTTATCTTAAATATCCCTAGTCCATTATTTTGATTAATAAGACGATCAAATATAGACTAGTATGTGTGTAGATTGATATGGAGATATCAAGTCTAACACAGGTTGCAAGATTGACAAGAGAACCGTATCAGTGTTTGGTAACTCGGCGAGTCACAATTGCTCGATTGACAAGAGAACCGTATCAGTGTTTCGTAAATCAAAATACGCGTCCATAGTAACCCTAGTGATCCAAATAAGGAATCCCGGTATTTTTCCCCAAATCGTATTTCCATCATCTTTCACGTTGCTTCAATCGTGAAATCCGTAGTCTAGCAGTTATTTCAATTCGTAGTTTAGCAAAATCAACTCAAATATTTGCCCACACAAGGTTAACAATACTTAATTAATTCGCGAGAAGTCCCTTGGGTTCAACAACCCCGTTTTCCGGAATTTATTACTACACCGGCAACTGTACACTTGCAGTTGGAGCATGTCAACGACCACGACAAAAGTGTGATAGTTCCGCAAGTTTTAAATGGATGAGATTTTATTATTATGAAGTATGTAGTTCTTAAGAAATTGTGGAGATAAGCTCTTACATATGTCACATTTTAGAGATGGCTTATTCTCTATAAATGGTTATTATATAGATGGGGATAAACTATTCCACATGTTATATTTTGGGGGATAGCTTATTCCCCATAGCAGCTTATTATTTACTAGATTGTAAGTAGCGCAACATTTATGTACATATGAGTTGTAATAGCTTAGAATAATGAATTAGAAGAATCTAATTTATTAACAAACCTCAAGGAGGCTCACTACTATCAAATACATCTTTCTGATAAACATGAACAAGACAACTGGGAGGATGAAAGGACCATTCATTATGCTACAGACTCTCCTTCTGGTTTTGATCCAAGGTTTGAGCCAAGGCATTGCAATCCCTTCGAGCATAGTTGATCACCCATTATTCGACTGAACTCGCATGGGCAACAAAAGAGTCAATAACTTCCTGGGTTTTTGGTATATCCAACGGTTGAAGCCCTCTTCTTTGTCTGTTTATCTCGTTTAAATATCCCTAGTCCATTATTTTGATTAGAGTCTCCTTCAAAGTACAAATGGTCAGCTTCAGATTCGAGTGCAAGCTCAGCTCCAAGAAGCGCAGCTTGTGCCTCTGCGTGCTTTGCCGAAGTACACCACTCAAACATCCTTGAGGCCGCCAAGATAATCTTGCCAGTAGATTCCCTAACAACCGCTAGCTCCTGCTTGTGCTTCATTTGAATCCTCAACCCAAGCACCGTCGAAGTTTATTTTTACCCACGACAAGTTGGGTCTTTCCACCGTTCTGAGACTTGAGTGGGATGAGGACTTCATGGGTCAAGCTCTTCTCTTTCCTTAACTCTAGCCCAAATCATCTCCGCTGTAATCTTCATATTGTAGTCGGCGTTGTTGAATTTCTTATCATTTCGGGTGAACCATATCGAATACAGAGTGTTAAAAATGACCTGAAGTTCCTCCCTCTTCTGAGTTTCAATTTGTTTTGTTAACCAATTTTGAAAATTCTCTCCAGTGGTTGGCGTAAACCCTGGGCAAAGTATGTCTTCCCATAATTGTTTTGATTCCGGACATTGAAGCACAAGGTGCTTGATTATTTCTTCATCGCTTTTACAAACTGGGCACACCAAATCTGTAGTAATACCTCGTCTCCTCAAGCCACTTCCTATGGGAAGGGCGTTTCGCAAGCAACGCCACACAAAGTGGTTTACTTTTTTCGCCACCTTAACTGCCCACATATTAGAATAAACTTTTGGATGCACTGAGGACTCACCGAGAGTATTTCTAGCGCCTCCTTCTTTTTCTAACTGGTATCCGGTGCTAACTGAGTACGGTCCACAGTCTGTTTTGCTCCGAATACGCATGAAATTTTTTATCGTCCCACCTGTTTCCTTCCTCCATTATAAGATCACAAACTTTTAAGTTAGTACCTGGTGGTAGGAAAGTGATGATGCGACCACTATTTGTGTTAGGGAGAAATTTGTCCTTGATGTTGATGTCACGTCCATCGCCTATCTTTCACCTTATTCCTTTTCAAAGGACCTCTTTACGCGCTATAATTCCTCTCCACGCAAACGAAGGAGAATGGCCCAACTCTGCATCCATGAAATCATTGTGGGGGGGGGGGGGATATTTGGCGTTCATTACTCTGCTACAAAGACTATATTCGTGTTTCATAAGTCTCCACCCCCGTTTTTCAAGAAGAGCTAGATTAAACTTCCTTAAATCCTTAAATTGCAACCCCCTCTTTCTTTGGTTTGCTGAACTTGATCCCACGTTGTTGGAATAGATGCCCTAGAGGCAATCTAGTTTAGTATGAATTTATTTTGGCTAGAACATTCATTGTGTTATTTATTGGATATTTAATATAATGAAGTCTTTAGATTTTGAATTGTGTTGTTTATGTTAAATATCCCTAGTCCAGTATAATGATTAATAGGACAATCATCTATAGACTAGTATGGGGTTGGATTGATATGGAGATATCATGATCCAACACATGGGTGTGCATTAAGGGTAATGGCGCACTGTATTGACCCATCTCCGAGAAGGCTACATACACGTTATGTTAAGTCACAAGCGCTTCTCGTGGTGACAACGGTATTGTCATCCTTAGACTTGAAGTCACTAGATTGTCTAGTTGTGAATTATTGGGATTTTGGTAGCGTCAAACGCTACACCGTAACTAGGTAGCTATAAAGGCGTGTACCGGATACAATAAGAAGCAATCTTAGAAATCGTCGTAGACGTAGATAGAATTTTTCCCTCTCACATAACGGGAGAAAATATCCGAGGCCACTCGAGGGATAGTGCTTATAGAATGTCTGGCCAGACTCAAATAAATCAATGTAGGATATTGATGTTATTTGTACACATAAGCCTATTCCCAGGATCGAGAAACTATGGATTGGATATACGAGTGTGAATTTTATGTCTCGTGTCCAATCCGGTTATGGAGACAAAGGGATGTGACAATTACTTGCACAAGGTTTGTCGGATGACTATTCTATTAGTTGGTTAGAATGGATGTTTTGCTAGAGACAACTCCATATTAGCAAATTGTTGCTACCAACTAGATAGAACCTATAGGGTCACATGCTAGATAGAGTTGAACTAGATTTGGGAATTAATTAATATGATTAATTAATTAGACGGATCACTTTGCAACACCTTGCAAACTTAGTAGGACTAATTTGCAAGGAAGGGACTAAACCGAATTCTAGTAGGACTAGAATATGTCCTTTAGGTAGTTAACAAGGATTTGTTGGACTATATAAAGGATGCTCCTTCCTTACTTCCCACACTTATGAACTTATTATTCATAACTTGAGTGGGAGAGAAAAAGGAGAGAGAGCAACAAGAGGGCCGAACCCGACCCCCTTGCCGTCGCCCCGTCCCCGTCGGCCAATAAAGGAGGCCGCCCCTCCTTGTTACCTCGTGTTGTGTGATTTCTTCTTCCTCTTCCTCCGTTCCAAGCTAGCACAAATGAGAAGGAAGATCTAGATCTCAACTCTAGGCGTGGCTCAACCGTAGAGATGTGACACAATTCACGTTACAAGTCATCATAGGAGAAACCCTAAGGTGTGTAACATGATTCTTCCTTTACCATCGTTATGCTTCTCTCTCTGTGATCCTTGGAGGGTTTTGAATGGATAAATTATATTTGATCAAAACCCTACAGTGGTATCTGAGCCACATGTCGTAGAACATAGACATGGTTTATGTGTTACGTTTTGATAGTTTTACACTTTAAATTTATTGTTTATCGCGTAAAATAAGACAAATCAAGCATATGATGCAATTTGTCAATAATCAAACATAATAAGACCTATCTTTTGCATTGGATGCATGAATTAGTGATTTTGAGAAATTTTAGGATCTTAGATCTAGGGTTTGGGCACCAATTCGGAAACTAATTTCAATTTTGGAAACTTTTTGGACTTGGGGAACAAGGAAGGAGTTGTTTTGGAAACAACTAAGGAGGTTCGGCCCCCTATGGACCGCCCCTCTCCTTCCTTGCTGCCAAAGCCACCTAGGCCGAGGGCCTAGGCGGTCGGCCGACCCCTTGGGTTGGGCCAACCGGCCTAGGCTCGGCCCGGGACGGCTCCAATAGGGTTCGGCCATTAAGTTGGTGGGCCCCTTGGACCGTTTTAACCCTAGAAATCCTAAAATCAATTAAAATTGACCAAGCACCTTAAAATTGGATTTTAACTATTTATGTGCAAATCGCATGGTGGTTGGATATGGCCTTAGGATGTGGTTTGGTGTGATTTTTTAATTTTGTGGTTTAGTTTACGACCTGCGAGCTGATCAATTTGATGTAATAATTAATTAGGGTTTTATGGCATGCGAGCCATATTTTTTCTCAACTTGCGAGATTTATTTTATTTAGTATAGTTGATTAGCTAGTGCTAGATATAATAGATTGTTAGCGAATATTGAAGAAAGGAAGCCCAAAGCCAAAAGGAGTCACAAAAGATGGAGCATGAAGCATGGAGTATTCCACATGACTATGAAGGATGGACCAAAAGATGAAGACACATGGAGATGTGTTTGCTTTTAGGATTCATAGATAATTCCATTGGCTTGGAATTATCTTAGTCTAGAAAATGCCATATCCTCATCACGTTTTATTTTATTTTGTGGTTGTATATTTTATTGTCTTATTATTTTGTGGTTGGTGTATGCGCATGCAATTAGGATAATAAGATAATTAGACAAACCGGATTTATTATTTAGAGTTGTGCCCAAACTCAAATAGATAGATCAGTTGATATGGATCAACAAAACAATTAAAATTGAATTTCAAAATCCATCAAAATTCAAATATTGTATTTTTGCCTTCTCGTTATTTAAACATTCATTATCATCATGATTTATCAAGTTCGTGCGTGCCAAAGCAAGGCGACTTGGTTCATAATGATGGAATGCGATGGCACAAACAAGTAATGTGCAATTGTTTAAATAAGAGGTTTGACACAACTAGGCTATTAATATGATTAAAACCTAGAGGCAATCAATTGGGATTATCCATACGGATGGATAAATAAGGAGTTATTTGACCAATTGAACCAAGAGTTGCATAGGATGCAATTGGAATTGTTCCTACCTAAAGTAGTCAAATTTTGGGTGACTTGCCAAAGCAAGCTCAAAAGGAAATGAAACATGGATCTTGGCCCACTAGAAAATATAAGGATATTTTCCGCATTAATATCTTGGGGGTTATTAATCTGTAGAAAAATAGTGGGAGCTATATTTGATAAACTAGCCATTATTGAATATAGTCAAAAATTCAAAAATACTAAAACTTTCGTATTTTCCCTTTGTAGAATTCCAAATGGCAAACAACTCATCGAGTTCACAACATTCCCTACAATCTGTCCTTGAAAAGGACAAGCTCTCTGGAACCAACTTCCTTGATTGGTACAAAAACTTGAGATTTGTTCTCAAGCAAGAGAAGAAACTGTACGCAATAGAGGAGCAAGTTCCAGCAGGTCCATAAAACAATACCCATGCAGCCCTAAAGGCGTATCAAAAGCGTGTTGATGACGCCAATGATGGGCCTGCCTTATGCTATGCACCATGACTTCTGAGCTTCAGAAGCAACACGAAAACATGAATGTTGTCGATATGATCGAGCATTTGAAGCAGCTCTTCCAAGAGCAGGCAAGGGTTGAGAGGTATGAAGTCTCTAAGGCATTGTTCAAGTGTCATATGGCTGAAGAAAACCCTGTGGGACATCATGTACTCCGTATGATCGGATACTTGGAGAATCTCGCGCGGCTAGGTTTTCCGTTCGGCCAAGAGTTGTCCATCGATCTCGTGTTGCAATCGTTGCCTGAGAGTTATGAACAGTTCATCATGAACGAGATCGTAAAACCACTGCCAAATTTACTCAATATGTTGAGTACAGCTGGACAAAGCATCAACAAGGGTATGGTAAAGGCCATTATGATGGTGCAGAAAGGAAAGGGCAAAAGGTTTGCCTCATCCTCCAAGGGCAAAGGCAAGTCAGTTGCCAAGTCCAAGGAACCTGCCCTTAAGCCTGTTGGTGGCATTTCCAAAGGTGTGACTAAAGGTGAGTGTCACTACTGCAGTCAGCCTGGACACTTGAGAAGGAACTGCCCAAAATATCAGGAGGACAAGAGGCTTGGAATAGTGATTCCACCACCACCAGGTATTTTTGTTGTAGATGTCAAATTAACTATATCTACATCATGGGTATTATATACTGGATGTGGATCTCACATTTGTCGAAATGTGCAGGATCTAAAGAGAAGTAGAAGATTGGCTAAAGGGGAGATAGATCTGCGCGTTGGGGGTGGAGCAAAAGTTGTTGCATTGGCCGTGGGCGTGTGCGAGCTGTCTCTACCCTCAGGATTAGTTTTAGAATTAAATAATTGCTATTTTGTGCCTGCTATGAGCAGAAACATTATTTCTATTTCTTGTTTGGACAAGGAAGGTTTTATTATTTCAGTAAAGAACAATTGTTGATCCTTTTATTTTAATAATATTCACTATTGTAGTGCGCAATTATTTAATGGGCTATATGTCCTTGATTTAAGCAATCCTGTCTACAACATTAATACCAAGAGGATTAAAATAAATTATTTAGATCCTGCTTACTTATGGCACTACCGTTTAGGCCACATAAACGAGAAACGTGTATCTAGTCTCCATAAGGATGGATTTCTAGACTCATTTGATTGTGAATCATATGAGACATGTGAGGCTTGTTTATTGGGAAAAATGACAAATTCCCCTTTCAATAAGAAAGGTGAGAGGACTAGTGAGAAATTGGCGCTCATACATACTGATGTGTGTGGGCCATTTGCCACGCCTGCCAGGGGTGGTTACGTCTATTTCATTACATTTACTGATGATTTCAGTAGATATGGATTTGTGTACCTTATGAGGCCTAAATCTGAATCCTTTAAAAGGTTCAAAGAATTCAAGAGTGAAGTAGAGAAGCAACTTGGCAAAAGTATCAAGGCTCTACGATCAGATCGTGGAGGAGAATACTTGAGCCAAGAGTTGGACGACTATCTTTGAGAGTGTGGGCTCGTGTCCCAACTCACTCCACCCTGAACGCCACAATGGAATGGCGTTTCCGAGAGTAGGAATCAAACTCTATTGGATATGGTTCGATCTATGATGTGTCAAACCGATCGTCCATTATCATATTGGGGCTATGCTCTATTAAGTGCAGCTTTCACCATTAACCATGTTCCATCTAAATCAGTCATGAAGACACCACATGAGATGTGGAGTGGGAGGCGTCCCACACTGTCGTTCATGAAGCTTTGGGGCTGAGATGTCTATGTAAAACAATTACAATTCGACAAGCTAGGACCAAAGTCGTATAAGTGTATGTTTGTGGGGTACCCTAAGGAAACTAAGGGTTATTACTTCTACAATCCAACTGAGAACAAAGTGTTTGTTGCTCGGTCCGACGTGTTTCTAGAAAGAGAGTTTGTCTCTAAAGAAGCAAGTGGGAGGACTGTAGAACTTGAAGAAATTCAAGAACCACAAATCACTGAACCAACTATGGGACATGAACAGGACCCACAAGAAGTTGTGGAACAGCATTTTCAGGTAACACAAGAGCTTTGTAGATCTAGTAGAGTGCGCCAGGAACCCGAGAGGTATGGACTTCTCGTAACTGATTCCGGTGACACGATGCTCATAGATGATGAGCCTACTACCTATGAAGAGGCCATGAAAGGGCCAGAATCTCAGAAGTGGCTAGAAGCCATGAGATCCGAGATGGAATCCATGTATACCAACAAATTATGGACTTTGGTGGAACCACCCGAAGGGGCGCGACCCATAGGGTGTAAGTGGGTATTCAAGAAGAATATCGACATGGATGGTAATGTGATTACCTATAAGGGTCGATTGGTGGCTAAAGGATTCAAACAGATTCATGGTATTGACTATGATGAAACCATTTCACCAGTCGCAATGACCAAATCCATCCGAATCCTACTTGTAATTGCAGCATACTACGACTATGAGATTTGGCAGATGGATGTCAAAACAGCATTCCTCTATGGAAGTATCCTCGAGGACATGTATATGATACAGCCGGAGGGTTTTGAAGATCCAAAGCAAGCCAACAAAGTCTGTAAGCTGCAACGATCCATTTATGGATTGAAGCAAGCTTCTAGGAGTTGGAGTCGACGTTTTGATGAAGTAGTCAAAGAGTTTGGCTTCATCAGAAACGAAGATGAGTCTTGTGTCTACAAGAAGGTTAGTGGGAGCTCAATAGCTTTTCTGGTCTTGTATGTGGATGGCATACTACTCATTGGAAACGACCATGCTGCAATCTTTTAAAGATTGGCTAGGAAAGTGTTTCTCAATGAAAGAATTATGGGAAGCAGCCTATATACTTGGTATAAAAAATCTATAGAGATAGATCTAAGAGACTGCTAGGCCTAAGTCAAAGTACATATATTGACAAGGTGTTGTAGCGGTTCAACATGCAAGATTCCACGAAGGGATTCTTGCCCATGTCACATGGAGTTACTCTTTCGAGGAGTGGTTGTCCTTCCAATGAGATTGAGAAGGAACGCATGAGTAGAATTCCCTATGCCTCGGCCATAGGATCTCTCATGTACGCCATGTTATGTACTAGGCCAGATGTGTCATATGCCTTGAGTATGACAAACATATACCAATCCAATCCGGGTGAGAGTCACTGGATTTCAGTCAAGAACATCCTAAAGTACTTGAGGAGAACTAAGGATGCTTTCTTGATATTTGGCGGTGAGGAAGAGTTGCGTGTAAGGGGTTACACGGATGCAAGCTTCCGACCCGACAGAGATGACTTTAGATCACATTCGGGATATGTGTTTTACTTGAATGGAGCAGCGGTGAGCTGGAAGAGTTCCAAGAAAGAGACGGTGGCTGATTCTACAACAGAGGCTGAGTACATTGCTGCAAATGGCGCAGCAACGGAAGGTGTTTGGATCAGAAAATTTATTTCTGAACTTGGTGTGGTTCCTAGCATTGCGGATCCAGTAGAGTTGTACTGTGACAACACTGGGGCGATCGCGCAATCAAAGGAGCCCAGGTCGCACCAGAAATCCAAGCACGTGCTCAGGAAGTTTCATCTTATTCGAGATATTATCAATAGAGGAGACGTTCGGATATGCAAGATTCCTACAGATGAGAATCTGTCAGATCCACTTAAAAAGCCGCTTGTGCAGTGGAAGCATGAGGGGCACACTAGGAGCATTGGCATACGAGATGCATCAGATTGGCTCTAGTGCAAGTGGGAGACTGTTGGAATAGATGCCCTAGAGGCAATCTAGTTTAATATGAATTTATTTTGGCTAGAACATTCATTGTATTATTTATTGGATATTTAATATTATGAAGTCCTTAGATTTACAATTGTGTTTGTTGAGTCAAGATCCCTGAATGTGCTTTGACTGGTAATTGTTTTGAGTGATGAAGACAAAAGGCTAAGACATTAGCAGCAAAGGCATTTCAGTTATCTCAAGGCCTTGAGATTGACTTAACTTCAAAGCCTTGAGTTATCTTATCCTGCTATGTGTTCCAACATTTTTGTGTTGCAGAATTGGATATTTGATTATGCAAATCAGTGGTTTATGGTATATACTTGTGGTTTGTACTATTTATATATCTAACACAATTTCAGATGATCAGCACAGGAAGAATCAAAGTTATCTGGGTTTAATTTTGAAAGGCTGTGAAGCAGGTTCAGAGCTCCAAGGCCTTGAGATATGCCTTGAGCTGCTGACAGTTTTTACAGAACTTAATTGATTCTTTCTTGTAGGTTATGACTCTTAGTATTGTGATTATTCACTCACTTATAAGTGTCTTAAATTTTTTTTTCATGGCTTATTTGTTCTAGAGAATATGCAGATTATTGTTCTAAGTTTATTAAACAGTTTTATCAGAAACTGTATAACCAAACAGTCTCAGTACTGTTAGATGTTTGGATTTTGTTGTTGCAGTGTTTCTATGTTGTTGCAGGGTTGTTAAACGTGCAGGAGAAATCTCAACAAACTCCAACGGATATCCACCTGAAGCTGTTTGAATTGAAGTTGAAAACAGAAGGAGGATTTGTAGGAACTGAGATCCTAAAATCTCTCAATCAGTTGCAGCTGTGGATAAAAGAGATAGGTTTGAATTTTGAAGAAAAGAGAGGCTTGCAGGATACTCTGAAGATCAAATCAATCCAGTCATTCCTGAAGAACACTTCCAGGCTTCAACAACTTATCTTTATACTTTGTTCTTCATCTGTGCTTTCATCTGTGTATCTCTATATTATCTTAAACCTCACTTAACCTAGTGGTTGGTTGTTCAAGTGAACAACAAGAGGTTCTTGTTAGCTCAACAGTTAGTAGCTGGAACTAGATAGGTTTGGAACCACAAGTTGTATAGGTGTAAGGGAAATCACTTAGGCTTGAAGATCTAGGGCTGTTTCCGTGTGAGTAATAAGAAGTGTTTGCCCAATCCTGGTGGGATTAGATCCCTCAGGCAGAGATTAGGTCCATTGGGACTGAACTCTGTAAATTACTTTGTGTTCTTTACTTTTCTGTTTGATTATTATCTGCTGCACACAATTCAAATCAAACTAGGGTTTATAAGCTGCTTAGAATTGTTCACAGCTCAAGGCCTTGAAGCTTACACTTTTGCCTTAGTGAGTTTCAGACAGTTTACAAAATCTCAAGGCCTTGAGATTTGAGTTTCACACAAAGCTTTTCTGTTAAACTTTAAGATTTGCAAAAAGTTTCCATACTCTATTCAACCCCCCCTTCTAGAGTATTTAGGTCCTGTATTTAGTCTACATTACACACTTTCAATTGGTATCAGAGCCTGTGTCACTGTTTTTAGATCTAACAATCTGGTGACTATGAGTAATGTAGGAGATGGTGGATTCTCACAAGGAAGGGCAGCCAACAGACCTCCATTGTTCTGTGGTGACAATTTCATGCATTGGAAGGAATTGATGAAGATGTTCATCATAGATCAAGACATGGAACTATGGTCAATAGTTCAGAATGGTCCTCATGAGTATGACACTACAATTGATGGAGTCAAACTGTCAAGTCTGAGGAAAATCTCTCAGTTACTGAACTGGAAAAGGTATCCAAAATATACAAAGCTATGAATTTGCTATACTGTGCTTTAAATGCAGATGAGTTCAACAGAGTGTCAAACTGCAAGAGTGCCAAAGAAGTGTGAGATAAACTGGTGGTGACATATGAAGGAACCAGCCAGGTTAAGCAGACAAAAATCAACATACTTCTGAGGCAATATGAGTTGTTCAAGATGAATTCAGATGAGACCATCAAGGAAATGTTCAAAAGATTCACTGATGTGGTGAATAACCTGAAGTCATTGGGAAAGAAGTTCTCAAATGAAGAAAAGGTCAGGAAGATTCTGAGAATCTTGCCAAAAGCAAAGTGGGAGCCAAAGACAACAGTCATTGAGGAAGCTCAGGACTTGAGTCCTCTTCAACTAGATGATCTACAAGGAAAGCTGCTCACTCATGAAATGTCTATGAAGGATGTGGAAGGTGATCTGAGTGAAAATATCAGGAACCTAGCTCTTAAGGCAAAAGACAATGAAAAATCTCTAAGCCTTGAGATTGAGGAGGAACCTGATGATGAAGAGGCTTTAGCATTGATCTCCAAGGCCTTGACCAGGATTCTCAAAAAGAAAAGAAATTCTGGTAACAGGGATTACAACAGAGAGAGATCAAGACCCTCAGGCAGCAAGGATTACAAAGGTAAATCTTCATCACAATCACATAAAACTAAATTAATGAATTGTTTTGAGTGTGGTGATGCAGATCATTTAGTAAGGGACTGTCCAAAAAAGAAGAAGAACAGGAACTTTCAGAAAAAGGATGGTGACAACAGAAGGAAGAAAGCCATGATGGCTTCCTGGAGTTATTCTGATTCATCAAGTGATTCAGACACAGAAGAAGAGCAAGTAAACTTATGCTTCATGGCAAAGCATAATGACGAAAGTTCATCAGACAGACACATTGAAGACATGGTAAAAAATTTACTTGCTAGTCCTTCTGATGTACTTCCTGAAATTCTCAAAAGTATGTTTTTGAATGAGGAGAGTTATAGAAATGAGATTTCTGCTTTAAAGATTAAGGTTCATGAGCAGGTAAAAGAAAACCTGGACCTAGTATTTTGAAACAAAACTGTTGAAGTTTCTAAGACAAAGCTGGAAAAAGACTTCAAGGCCTTGGACAACAGGTTCAAAGTCTTGAAGGCACAGATAAAAGAGGTTGTTGATCAAAACACTCTTTTAACTGAAAGATATGCTGATCTAAAAGCTCATTCTGAGAATTTAGAACAACAGATCTGTACTTTTACTGAGAAACTTCAAGAGTCCAAGAAGGTCCTAGCTAAGTTTACAGGCTCAGAACATAATCTAAATCTCATTCTTGGAGGAAGTCTGAAATCAATGCATAAAAGTGGGATTGGCTATAATCCAAATTTTCCAAAGAAAGGCCAAACTACTTTTGTCAAATCTGGTAGCAGACATTCTCCAAAATGTCATTACTGTGGAAAAATTGGTCATGTCAGATTAACTTGTCCCTTCAGAAGATCAGAACCTCATATTATGAGGAATACTTATCCTTATCAGCTTAAGGGACAGGTTAGGCAGATTTGGGTTCCAAAAGGAATTAGGCCACCCAATATGGCTGATTCTGAGTATGACTCAAAGTTCTGCACTTGGTCTAATATCCTGTTGAGGCAATGATTTATTTTTGCAGGATGTCACCAAGGCCTTGAAAGATCAGAAATGGATATTAGACAGTGGATGTTCCAGACATATGAGTGTAAAGAGGTCTCTCTTTACTGAACTTACTGAAAAATCTGAAGGAACAATCACACTTGGTGACAAAGCAAAGTGCAATATCATTGGTATAGGTAGTATTGGTAATGGCTCTACAAATTCTATATCTGATGTTTATCTGGTAGATGGACTTAAGTATAATTTGCTTAGTACCTCTCAGATATGTGATAAAGGTTATAAAGCTGTATTTGACAAGGAGAAATGTGTGGTGCAAGATGAGAAATCTGGTGATTGCATACTCACTGCTCCTAGGTCATATAATCTATATGCTATGAATACTAACAGTGTTGCAGGTGATAAGCTAAAATGCCTCAAGGCCTTGAAGGAAGATTCAAAGCTTTGGCACAGAATGCTTGGGCATATTAGTATACATACTTTGAATAAACTCATCTCAAAGGACTTGGTAAGAGGTTTACCATCACATAATTTTTCAGATGATGAGATTTGTAAGGCATGTGTACAAGGTAAACAGACCAGAGGCTCTTTCAAGCCAAAGAACTTTGTAAGTACTTCTCAACCCTTAGAATTGCTGCATATGGAATTGTGTGGTCCTATGAGAGTTCAGACCCCAAAAGGTAAGAGGTATATGCTTGTTATAATTGATGATTATTCTAGATTTACTTGGGTGATGTTTATTAGAGACAAAACTGAAGCTTTATATGAGTTTTCTAGATTGTGCAAAGAAATTCAAACTTTGAAGAACTTACATGTTGAATCCATTAGAAGTGATCATGGTAGAGAGTTTGATCAACTTGACTTTGATTTGTTTTGTGCAAAGCATGGCATTTCACACAACTTTTTTGCACCTAGAACTCCACAACAAAATGGAATAGTTGAAAGGAAAAATAGGAAACTTGAGGATATGTCCAGAACCATGCTGCTTGAAAGTAATTTGCCAAAGTTTTTATGGGAAGAAGCTGTTAATACTGTCAATTATGTGCTGAATAGATGCTTGATCAGACCTATTTTGAAAAAGACTCCCTATGAACTGTTTAAAGGGAGAAAGCATACTGTTTCTTATTTTAAGCCATTTGGTTGTATCTGTTTTGTGCATAATAATGGTAGAGACAATCTCGGAAAGTTTGATGCTAGAAGTGATGAAGGTGTATTTCTTGGATATTCTCAAACTAGCAAAGCTTATAGAGTTTATAATAGAAAAACCAAGATTGTGGAAGAGAGCATTCATGTAATTTTTGATGAAAGTACTAAGGATTCTCTGAGTGAAAGTTTTGCAGATCTAGATTTGAACAAGCATGAATCAGATGATGATGCTGTAAAAGAAGACAAAGGCAAAACTGTTGTACAGAATCAACCAGCAGAATCTCAAGGCCTTGAACCTCCTGCTGAATCAAAATCTCAAAGTCTTGAGACAGAAGCTGAAACTTTCTATGATGCTCACTCTACTGTTTCAAGGACTCAAAGCCTTTTGAGGAGAATACTCCTGGGTACCAAGAAAGAAGTTTAAGTACCCTGCAGACCATCCAGCTGACAACATTATATCAGATCCATCAACTGGAACACAGACAAGAGGACAGTTAAAGAACTTGTGTGCTTTCAGTGCATTTATATCTTTAATTGAGCCTAAGAATACCAAGGAAGCTCTGGAAGATGCAGAATGGTTTATTGCAATTCAGAGTGAGCTGAATGAGTTTGAAAGGAACAAGGTTTAGAATCTGGTCCCCAGACCTAAAGAGAAGTCAGTTATTGGAACCAGATGGGTATTCAGAAACAAGCTTGATGAGAATGGTAAAGTGGTAAGAAATAAAGCCAGACTGGTAGCTCAAGGATATAATCAGGAAGAAGGTATAGATTATGAGGAGACTTTTGCTCCTGTTGCCAGGTTAGAAGCTATTAGAATACTTCTTGCTTTTGCATCTCACAATCACATAAAGCTTTATCAAATGGATGTTAAATGTGCTTTTCTAAATGGATATTTACAAGAAGATGTTTTTGTAGCACAACCTCCTGGTTTTGAAGATGAAAATTTTCCTGATCATGTTCATAAACTGGATAAAGCACTTTATGGTTTAAAACAAGCTCCAAGGGCTTGGTATGACAGACTTTCAAAATTTCTACTTGAAAACAATTTCAGAAGAGGATTAGTAGACAAAACTCTTTTCATTAAACACCAACAAAGTGATTTGTTAGTAGTTCATATTTATGTAGATGATATATTATTTGGTGCTACTAATGATGCTCTTTCAAAAGAGTTTTCTAGTCTGATGTGCAGGGAGTTTGAGATGAGCCTAATGGGTGAACAAAATTTCTTTCTTGGACTTCATATATTACAAATGAAGAAAGGAATTTTTGTGCATCAAGGAAAATATACCAAGGACTTACTGAATAAGTACAATATGTCACAGTCCAAGGTGCTTAAGACCCCTATGAGCTCATCACTCTCTTTAGAAAAAGATTCAACTGGTAAGAGTGTGAATTAGAAGGAATACAGAGGTATGATTGGATCACTATCGTATTTCACTGCTAGCAGACCTGACATTATGTTAAGTGTCTGTATGTGTGCTAGATTTCAAGCAGATCCTAAGGAAAGTCATCTAACTGCAGTTAAAAGAATTTTTAGATATTTGAATGGAACCAGAGACTTAGGGCTTTGGTATCCAAGAAGATCTAATTTCATGTTGAGTGGCTATTCAGATGCAGATTTTGCAAGTTATAAAGTAGACAGGAAAAGTACTTCTGGATGCTGTCAGTTTCTTGGATCTTCATTGATCAGTTGGCATTCCAAAAAGCAAAATTCTGTAGCATTATCAACTGCAGAAGCTGAATACATTGCTGCTGGTGCTTGCTGTTCACAAGTGTTATGGATTGCTCAGCAACTTAGAGATCTTGGCTATAACTTCAGAAAAGTGCCAATTCATTGTGACAATACAAGTGCTATTTCAATCTCTAAGAATCCAGTTCAGCACTCAAGCACAAAGCACATAGATGTGAGACATCATTTCCTTAGAGATCATGCAGAACAAGGTGATGTTGTTTTAAATTTTATTTTTACTTCAATGCAGATTGCTGATATTTTCACTAAACCTTTGCCAGATGATAGGTTTTCATCTCTAAGGCTTGAATTGGGGATGTTAAACAAGGATGCATTGGTTTATGGGGAGTATTAGTATCTATATTTGTATATGTGTTGGAATCTCAAAGCCTTGAGATTATACTTTCTGAAGCCTTGAAAGTATAGCTCAAAGCTTGAAGTTTCTCAAACTGCAGAAAATCTCAAGGCCTTGAGATTGTTCTCCAGGTCTTGATAATATCTGTAATATTTTTAAAAAAAAATTGGATCATCAAATATTATATCTTATCTTTTTAGATAACTGTATAATATTTGAATTACTCAGAGAATTTTCTAAAATATCCCAAAAAGATTTTTCAAGATTCTATTTTGCATGTCGATATTGCAGAGTCCTTTTATGACTCATCCTTTTCAACCTACTTAAGCTGAAAGTCAGGGCTTTTTCTTCTCATTCTCTTCCAATTTTCTGCGACTACTCTCTTTCTCTCTCTCTTAATTCCTCTCAATCACATTCTCTTCTCAAAACCCTAAACCCTAAAATGGAGCGCAAATCAGCCAGAATTCAGCAACATGGGAAGCCCTCTGGCATATCCAAGAAGAGAGCAAACAAGAAGGAGAAGATAGTGATTTCTGATTCTGATTCAGAAAACACTCAAAGTGTGCATGAGGATACCCCTCCTGCAAAGAAGTCAAGGACAGAGAAGGGAGATGAAGGCTCAAGTGTTGATCCACAACAGGAGACTCAGGGTGGTGATCAACCTAGGTCAGAGAAGAAGAAAGGGGGAGAAAAGAAAAAGGCTACTGAAAGGAAAAAGGGAAGTCAACTCAGGAGAGCTAGAAGAAATCAACTGAAGGAGTACAAGAAAATGCCAAACCCTCTGAGAAGAAGACTAGGGTTAAGCAAGTTGCTGCTGCAACTAAGAAAGGATATCAAGGTAAGAATGTACTTCCAACTGAGTGGTTTATAGTTCTGAAGTTAGAACAGTTTGGATGCAAGGGTATGCATCATCTAAAGTGGCTTTCTGTAGCATGATTTCTGATGAGTTGTTGGATAAACTGGACATAGAATGCATGAGAAAATTGAGGGAAACTACTTTTTGGAAAGTTTTAAATCCCAGTTCAAAGGCTTATCCTAGGTTAACTAGGTTATTTTATCTGAACTTGGTGTCTGAAGGTGATGATAGAATAGTTTTAACATCTAAAGTGGCTGGTGTGGATTTGAGGTTAGATCATAGGACTTTTGCCAAAGTCTTGGGCATTCCTAGGAAATACAATGTTGGAGATTATCCTGATAGGAAGGGGTGTTTAGATAAGGCAAATGAGATTTTCTTTGTTGAAGGTGTTCCCTCTGGTCCAAAGCAGTTGACACACTCTGTGCTAAACTGTGAAGCCAAGATTTTGTTTACTATTTTGATGAGGAGTGTAGTTCCCAGGGAGAACTCAAGAGAGTTGGTAACTGATAAAGTTTTGATTTTGATGTATCTGATATCTCAAGGGTTTGAGATAGATCTGCCTACAGTTGTTATGGAGCATATGATTTATTGTGCAACCAGGACTAGAAACCATCCTCTTCCTTATGCCAACCTGTTACCTCTTTTCTTTGAGTATTTTGATGTGCCTGTGAAAGGAGAAGAAAATATTACTGGAGGTTTTGGGTTGATATATGAGACTGCACTTCAGAGGATTGGGGTAGTTCAGACTGGGAAAGGGCATTTTAAATTCTATTCTGATTTGTCAAAGGAGGAACTTGCTGAGAAGGAGTTTGTGAAGCCTAAGGGGACTGCATCTGGGAAAGGGAAAGACAATGAGGATTACTCTCTGCTGGTTGAAAATTTGGAAGATCAGCAAGTTGAGATTGAGGATCTCAGACAAAGGTTGTTTGACCTGTCAACTGAATTTCATCAGTTCAAGGGCTTGATGAATACCATGAATGATAAGTTAGATGTTGTCATCAAGGTCTTGAATCTGGAGAAGATACCTTCTGCTACTAGTCATGACACCAGTGTGGATTCAGAAGAGAAGCTAGGAGATTTTCTAAAGAAGAAGAAGAAGCCAATTCTAGTGGTGCTAGCTTCAAAAGACTTGTTTGAACAAACTGATGAAGAAGATGCTGATGAAGATACAGGTGTTGATGCATCTACAGAGGTAGATTCAGTACAGGCTAAGAAGAAAGTGGATGAGATAATCCAAGAAGTGGTTGCTGAAGTTGAAGCTGAACAAGAAGGTAATCAGTCTGCAGAAGAAGCTGCAAGTGAGGAAGAAATGGGGGAAGGCTCAGAGAAAGGCAAGACATCAAAGAAGAAGTGAAGATCAGAGACTGACAAAGCCTTGAACTTCTATCTCATTCTCTTCTATCTTTTCTGTCTCAAGGCCTTGACTTTTTAGCTAGTTTTTGTTTTAAGTTTATTTTCAAACTCTGAGTAATGATCCTACATTTCTTCAACCTTATTTGATGAAAGTCAAAAAGGGGGAGAATGTATTTGTGTTTTGTTTGCAGCATCTAGTAATAATTTTCGTAAATTTTTATTTCTGCAGTAATCCTGTGGTATTTGTAATATTTATTCTCCTGGTTATCTGTTTGGATTCAGTATATATTTTATATCTACAGAATGTGGTTATTTAATTTTTGAATATGAGTGGCAGGAAGATCTATGCAAGACTGTAGGTTTTGTCTTTCATCAAGGGGGAGATTGTTGAGTCAAGATCCCTGAATGTGCTTTGACTGGTAATTGTTTTGAGTGATGAAAGACAAAAGGCTAAGACATTAGCAGCAAAGGAATTTCAGTTATCTCAAGGCCTTGAGATTGACTTAACTTCAAAGCCTTGAGTTATCTTATCCTGCTATGTGTTCCAACATTTTTGTGTTGCAGAATTGGATATCTGATTATGCAAATCAATGGTTTATGGTATATACTTGTGGTTTGTACTATTTATATATCTAACACAATTGCAGATGATCAGCACAGGAAGAATCAAAGTTATCGGGGTTTAATTTTGAAAGGCTGTGAAGCAGGTTCAGAGCTCCAAGGCCTTGAGATATGCCTTGAGCTGCTGACAGTTTTTACAGAACTTAATTGATTCTTTCTTGCAGGTTATGACTCTTAGTATTGTGATTATTCACTCACTTATAAGTGTCTTAAATTTTTTTTTCATGGCTTATTTGTTCTAGAGAATATGCAGATTATTGTTCTAAGTTTATTAAACAGTTTTATCAGAAACTGTATAACCAAACAGTCTCAGTACTGTTAGATGTTTGGATTTTGTTGTTGCAGTGTTTCTATGCTGTTGCAGGGTTGTTAAACGTGCAGGAGAAATCTCAACAAACTCCAACGGATATCCACCTGAAGCTGTTTGAATTGAAGTTGAAAACAGAAGGAGGATTTGTAGGAACTGAGATCCTAAAATCTCTCAATTAGTTGCAGCTGTGGATAAAAGAGATAGGTTTGAATTTTGAAGAAAAGAGAGGCTTGCAGGATACTCTGAGAGGTGTGAAAAATTCGTGGGAGATCATCCATTCAAACACACAATCATTCAAGCTTCATTCCAGACTTCTGAAGATCAAATCAATCCAGTCATTCCTGAAGAACACTTCCAGGCTTCAACAGCTTATCTTTATACTGTGTTCTTCATGTGTACTTTCATCTGTGTATCTCTATATTATCTTAAACCTCACTTAACCTAGTGGTTGGCTGTTCAAGTGAACAACAAGAGGTTCTTGTTAGCTCAACAGTTAGTAGCTGGAACTAGATAGGTTTGGAACCACAAGCTGTATAGGTGTAAGGGAAATCACTTAGGCTTGAAGATCTAGGGCTGTTTCTGTGTGAGTAAAAAGAAGTGTTTGCCCAATCCTAGTGGGATTAGATCCCTCAGGCAGAGATTAGGTCCATTGGGACTAAACTCTGTAAATTACTTTGTGTTCTTTACTTTTCTGTTTGATTATTATCTGCTGCACACAATTCAAATCAAACTAGGGTTTATAAGCTGCTTAGAATTGTTCACAGCTCAAGGCCTTGAAGCTTACACTTTTGCCTTAGTGAGTTTCAGACAGTTTACAAAATCTCAAGGCCTTGAGATTTGAGTTTCACACAAAGCTTTTCTGTTAAACTTTAAAATTTGCAAAAAGTTTCCATACTCTATTCAACCCCCCCCCCCCTTCTAGAATATTTAGGTCTTGTATTTAGTCTACATTACACACTTTCAGTGTTTTTTATTTTAAATATCCCTAGTCCAGTATAATGATTAATAGGACAATCATCTATAGACTAGTATGGGGTTGGATTGATATGGAGATATCATGATCCAACACATGGGTGTGCATTAAGGGTAATGGCGCACTGGATTGACCCATCTCCGAGAAGGCTACATACACGTTATGTTAAGTCACAAGCGCTTCCCGTGGTGACAACGGTATTGTCATCCTTAGACTTGAAGTCACTAGATTGTCTAGTTGTGGATTATTGTGATTTTGATAGCGTCAAACGCTACACCGTAACTGGGTAGCTATAATGGCGTGTACCGGATACAATAAGAAGCAAGCTTAGAAATCGTAGTAGACGTAGATAGAATTTTTCCTTCCCACATAACGGGAGCAAATATCTGAGACCACTCGAGGGATAGTGCTTATAGAATTTCTGGCCAGACTTAAATAAATCAATATAGGATATTGATTTTATTTGCACGAGTAAGGCTATTCCCAGGATCGAGAAACTATGGATTGAACGTACGAGTGTGACTTGTATGTCTCGTGTCCAATCCATATATGGAGACAAAGGAATGTGACAATTACTTGCACAAGGTTTGTCGGATGACTATTCTATTAGTTGGCTAGAATGAATGTTTTGCTAGAGACCGCTCCATATTAGCAAATTGTTGCTACCATCTAGATAAAACCTATGGGGCCACACGCTAGATAGAGTTGAAATAGATTTGGGAATTATTTAATGTGATTAATTAATTAGAAGGATCACTTTGCAAAACCTTGCAAACTTAGTAGGACTAATTTGCAAGGAAGGGACTAAATCGAATTCTAGTAGGACTAGAATAGGTCATTTAGGTAGTTAACAATGATTTGTTGGACTATATAAATGATGATCCTTCCTTCCTTCCCACACTTATGAACTTATTATTCATAACTTGAGTGGGAGAGAAAAATGAGAGAGAGAAAGCAACAAGAGGGCCGAACCCGACCCCCTTGCCGCCGCCCAGTCCCCGTCGGCCAACAAAGGAGGCCGCCCCTCCTTGTTGCCTCGTGTTGTGTGCTTTATTCTTCCTCTTCCTCCGTTCCAAGCTAGAAAAAAGGAGAAGGAAGATCTAGATCTCAACTCTAGGCGTGGATCAACCGTAGAGACGTGAGACAATTCACGTTACAAGTCATCACAGGAGAAACCCTAAGGTGTGTAACATGATTCTTACTTTACCATCGTTATTCTTCTCTTCCTGTGATCCTTGGAGGGTATGTGTTAAGGATCGTAAATTGCATATTTTAGTATGTTAACGAACTCTTCATAACTTGCTAATATGTGTAAGTTAGTTATTTTATCTCTCTTTCTAGACTTATGCTTGTTTTCGTAGCTTTGGTTGTTTTCTCTCGTTTTGAAGGTAAAATCGTGATTTGGAATGCAAGAGACTAGCCTGGAGGGCCAAACGATGAATTAAAGAAGCTTGGATGGCTTAATTTGAAGGAATTTGAAGATTTGAGAAGCCAAGATTGAAGACAAACCAAGTTAGAATGCCAAAGTTACATCAAAGGGGCTTGTTTGAAGTCAACTTAACGGAATTGGGGAGCTAGGTGATGATTCTCTAATGTTTTAAGGGCTGTTATGCATGGAACTTAACGGACTAGGGGTGTTTTTGACATTTTCCAAACCTTTTAGAGAAGGAACGGGGGTGTTTTAAAAGGATACAGCAACTAGGGGGGGAGCCGAGTGTCATTTCATCAAAACAACTCAGCAGAAGCGCGTCTTCTTCTTCCTCTCTGCACCAGGACGCTCCAGCAGCCATGAGAGCTCGACAGAGCTTCAAACGACCCTCACCCCGACCTCAAAACTCAACCAAATTCGCCCAAACCGGTCCCAATCAACTCCCTATCCGACCCTCTATCAAACCCACCCCTTGATTCGGCCCAAAAGTGAAGTTACAAGAAAGCCCCAAATTAGCTAGGGTTCTTGAAGGATCTGAAAATCAACGATTCGTGATGAATTGGACGAATCGAAGGGTGGAGATGAGTTCTTGGAGGCCAAGCAAACTAGAAGAAGCATCTATATAAACCCAGGTGGAAGAAATCGAAGGGGAGGACTCTCTGACCCGTCGGTGGACTCAGACCCGTCGCCTCTGTTTTTGTTCTTTGTTTCTCCTCTCTCTCTCTCTGATTTCGCCCTCTTCTGGGTTTGTTCTTGAGCTCTCTAAAGGCTAAGAACAGAGAAAGAGGAAGAGGGGGAGAGAGTAGTTGATTTTGATCCATTTTCAGTCCAATTTCTGGGTTTTTACGGACTGTTCTTTAGCTGCTGGATTGTGCTCTGTTTTGCTGCTGTTCTTGCTGTTATTGGTACTGCAACAGCAGCAGCAGTAGCTTGTTAGGGTTTGCTCTTCATTAGTTGATAGTTTAGCTTGAGTTTTTGGCTATTTTTGCTCTTAGTTTTGTGTAGTTGTTGAGGTTGAATTGGCAAAACAAGTGTATGACATGAATTGTGATTCAAGTTTTGATTATTGAAAGTAAATTTCTCTCAATCTTTCTTGAATTTCTTATAATGTTTAGCTAATTCACTTGCTTGGGTGATTTGGGACTATCTAGTGTCTAAATCTCTCTATTGATTCAAGTTGAACTTCAAAGATGAATGGGTTGAATTGGGTTCACTTGAATGCTTAGTGCAATGTTTGGATTTCTCTTGTTGAAGTATTTGATGCATTGAATAGGTAGATGTGCGAATACTTTTGACGTGTTTGATTTGAAGTTGCACTTGAGTGAGAGGAACTCATCAATCCTAACTTTGAGAAATCGAGTTCTAGTTAGGTGATTTGAGTGAGAATTTACAAATCTCATTTGTTGCTTGATCTTTCATGTGGAAACATCTATGTGTGTTTACATATGGTTGATGCTTGAAACACTTGAAATTTGGAGAATCTCATTTGAATAGCCTCTTTAGTGCTTGATTAGCGTGTTGGATTTACACACTTCTCTTGTCGCGAGTTGGATTGTATGAGCAATCACTTCTTGAGATACTTGTCTTGTGGATTGACACATGCGAATTTGAGAACCGGGCTTGAATGTAAAAGGAGGATTGGTCACTAGAGAAACCGATGATCCCTAGCCCCTCATTACTTGGTATTTCGCTTAGTTTCTTGAATCGTAACTCTAGTAGTGGTTTACTTTGTTCTTAGACTCAAACCTCAAACTTGCTCCATCAATTGATTTTGGTGGATTTGAATAGCTTGGCAAGCTTTAAAGCCATTGAGAGTTTGTGTCTCTTGCTTTAGTTCGTCGTTTCTAGTTTTGCAAGTCATTGTCTAAACCTCCTCTCCTTGTGGATTCGACACCGTTCTTACTCGGGTACTACTTAGGACGATATTCCTATACTTGGGAATTATCGACTCAACAAGTTTTTGGCGCCGTTGCCGGGGAGAGGCTAGGCTTTAGATTTGATTTGCTTTCTTAGTTAGTTTGTTAGTACTTTGTTTTTGACATTTTTCTAGTTGCTTGTGCTTACTTAAGCTTGTGAGATTCAAGAGGGCTTGTGACATTCATCAAGTACCTCTCATCTACTTGCTTGAAAAAAAAAATATGTCTCGTGAACATTTTGGACTTGGTGAGAGGCCTAGTGTTCCTTATTACTATGCATTTACTAGTCATGAAAATCATTCTAAGGAATCAATGCGTTCTTTACGTGAACGTGCGATTAAAAATGGTGATTATTTTCCTAAGAATGATTATTCTTGGCATGGTAGTAGGACACTAGATTACACATCTCATGCTTCTTGTGCACAATCACCTCCCTCAAACACTTTGAACTCTCATGATTCTTGCACTTATCAATATAATGATATGATGTGTGAATCAAGAGGAGTTAATCATTTTGAGAGGGAATCACTTGTGAATGATGAGCTAAATACGCCTATAAGTGATTCTTTATATGAGAAAATTCAAAAGCATATTCAAGAGAATAAAGAAATTTTGGAATCACTAATAGAATCAAGAGAATCACAAAGAAAATTTGAAGAATCATTCTCTCACTTTGATGATTCTCTTGATTATAGTACTTACTCTTCACAAGACTCATCATCACACGAGTCTCAACTTCCTATTCACACACGTCACGAGTCTATTCAAGACCAAATTTTGGATGATGTGTATGATGATGGAGTTGTTGCTACTAGGATAGGTGATTGTATTCATTTCTCATTTGCACATTCCAAAGAAGCATGTGATAGTGATATTGGTAGTGAGATTGATATTTTTGATGATGACTCTTCAACCCATGACATGAGTGAAGCCATTTTGGATGACTCACATAGTGACAAATGTGAGGAGGATTCACAAAATGGAAATCACTCATGTGATGAGATAGAAGTCGAATTGGATGCTACCATTCATGAAGGAAATGCTATTTTGTCTAGCGCTTATGAAGAGTCTAATATTCACCATAGTTCCAATGATCATGAGCATCACTTCTTTTGTGATGACTTAGAGGATACTCTAGGAGAACCCCCTCCACTAGAAATTGGGGAAGAACCTTCAAGTAAGTTGGGGGGTTCATGTGTTGATACTCCGATTCATATAGACTCTTTAACTACATCTTCTAGAGAATTAGATGAGCTTACTTGGGAGGAATTGAAATTTTTGTGTTTTGGTGATGTCTCCTACTCATCTCTTCTCATGGAAGATGTATTAAATTTTGATAAAGAGGAGAGACTATTGGCTCAATTTGACCAAGTCAATGACCCATCTCATGCGCCTAAGGGTTTGGATGTGGCTTCAAGTTCTCAAATTATTTTACCTCCCAATTATGAAGCCACATCCGTAAATCCATATGCCATATTTAAAATTGATGAGATTGAGGATTCACAAGTTGCCCATATTTCTCAAGTTGTGATTTCAAGTAAAAATTTGGCAACTTATGAAGACCCATTCTATGATTCATGTCAATTGAGGATTTCAAACCCTTTTCTTAAGATGATGCAAGACATAAGAACTTGCTCTAACTTTATTGTTAGATTTTGCTTGCATCTCTTATTCATCTTTGGTGTCTTGCCCCTACTTCTCCTATCTATTCTAATTAATGAATCAAACTTTTTAAGGGAGAAGTACTTTTCTAAGAATGAAGTAGGGGCATGGCATGGAAAGAAGTTTCCAAGATTGGGGGTGGGATAGCATCATTTTCTTTGTTCCACCTCCCTAGTTGTAAATAAATAAATTAGTTTATCTCTATTTCTTGCATTTTCTTTTCTTTTACCATTTTGTAGGTTGCTCTTGGAGGAGGACTTGTGCTTGGTGGCCAAGAAAGCTAAAATGAGGTCTATCTATCCCTTATCTCTTATATGAACTTGTATGCTCTTCCATCGTTCTCACACATTGAGGACAATGTGACATTTTAGTTGGGGGGTGGGAAGTAGATTTTATTTCTTGCTTAAATGGTTACTAGCATGCTTTTTCTTCATTAGTGATTTACTTGAAAAATACAAAAAAAAATGAAAAATTTGAAAAAATCATAAAAATTGAAAAAATTGAAAAATTTGAAAAAATGTGTGCGTGAACCTTTCATGAGAAGCATCACTCTTTTCCCGTGTCAAACCTTAGAATTTTTTTCTTCTTTCTTTGGTAGTTTTATTTTCACCTTTCATCTTGAGTCTAGATTTTATTTTTCTTATTTGATAGCTTTATTGAGTCTTAGGAAGTTATAGTTGAGTCACTTATTTTGAAAAAAAAAAATGAAAAATGATGAAAAATGAGAAAAAGTGAAAAGGGGGAATTTTAGGAAGCTAAATGTTTTCAAATAATGAAATTTCTTAGTCCATGTTCTTTTTATTTTTATTTTAGAAAGGAATTCTTTGCTTATACTCAATACATCTACACCAATATCCCACCTTCCGCGACATCATGCGTTCTCACAAAGCGACACACTAAATTTACGTTTCATGTTTAAGTCCTTCAAGCTAAGTTGATCACATAAACTTTGACGTCTTATTACTTTTGATAAAGGGTGCATTTCTAAAGCAATTTGAACTCTACAAAAAGATTTTACTCTATTCGTTTTTGCGGTGGAAACTTGTAGCCCATTGGAGTGGTGGTTACCAATGACACCCCATGCGATGTCTAAGAAATAGAGGGGTGTCCGGGGATAATGTTACGTCACCACCTAGATAGCTCCCTTGGTTTAGCTTAAAAAGCCCACTCGCTTGTATATTCCTCTGTTTTGTTGTGGGTCTTGGAGAGCCTTGGATTGGAGGTGAAAAAAAAATGATAATGCTATAAATCTCAAAAAAAAAAAAGAAAGAAAAAAATAATGATAAATCGCACCACTACCTCCCAATCCACAAAAGGATCATACAAGCCCACAACCACATCTCCCCTTCTTAAAAAATTTTTGTTCAAAGCTTTGGAAGTCCATCCTACATGGGTGCTTTTGAATAAGTATGAGAATGTCTAGTTTCTTGTGATCCTTATTTTTGAAGGCATACTTTCTCGCAAATTGGACTTAATTTAACAAGTTTTGTAGTTCGCATGAGTCACCTTCTACCAAACACCGCCCACATTTGTATGAGTATATGCTTAGACGTCCATAGGCTTCTTTCTCTATCTTCTTGGACTTTGAGAATTTATTTGAGGAGACATTTGTGCATTCTTCTTTTTCCCCCCACCAAAAAAAAAAAAAAATTAAAATTAGCTAGTAACTCTTAGTATTTTGTTTCTTTGAGTCCTCACTTAGGATAGATAATGTGTGTGTGCGTTTTTGTAAATATTTGAGTCTAGTTTAGAATTGAGTCAAGCCTTGTCTAGTTGAGTGTGTGTCTCTCATGATGGGTTCTCTCACTAAATTTCTACTCATATCGCTCTCTTTGCTCGAGGACGAGCAAAAGGCTAGTTGGGGGGTGTGTTAAGGATCGTAAATTGCATATTTTAGTATGTTAACGAACTCTTCATAACTTGCTAATATGTGTAAGTTAGTTATTTTATCTCTCTTTCTAGACTTATGCTTGTTTTCGTAGCTTTGGTTGTTTTCTCTCGTTTTGAAGGTAAAATCGTGATTTGGAATGCAAGAGACTAGCCTGGAGGGCCAAACGATGAATTAAAGAAGCTTGGATGGCTTAATTTGAAGGAATTTGAAGATTTGAGAAGCCAAGATTGAAGACAAACCAAGTTAGAATGCCAAAGTTACATCAAAGGGGCTTGTTTGAAGTCAACTTAACGGAATTGGGGAGCTAGGTGATGATTCTCTAATGTTTTAAGGGCTGTTATGCATGGAACTTAACGGACTAGGGGTGTTTTTGACATTTTCCAAACCTTTTAGAGAAGGAACGGGGGTGTTTTAAAAGGATACAGCAACTAGGGGGGGAGCCGAGTGTCATTTCATCAAAACAACTCAGCAGAAGCGCGTCTTCTTCTTCCTCTCTGCACCAGGACGCTCCAGCAGCCATGAGAGCTCGACAGAGCTTCAAACGACCCTCACCCCGACCTCAAAACTCAACCAAATTCGCCCAAACCGGTCCCAATCAACTCCCTATCCGACCCTCTATCAAACCCACCCCTTGATTCGGCCCAAAAGTGAAGTTACAAGAAAGCCCCAAATTAGCTAGGGTTCTTGAAGGATCTGAAAATCAACGATTCGTGATGAATTGGACGAATCGAAGGGTGGAGATGAGTTCTTGGAGGCCAAGCAAACTAGAAGAAGCATCTATATAAACCCAGGTGGAAGAAATCGAAGGGGAGGACTCTCTGACCCGTCGGTGGACTCAGACCCGTCGCCTCTGTTTTTGTTCTTTGTTTCTCCTCTCTCTCTCTCTGATTTCGCCCTCTTCTGGGTTTGTTCTTGAGCTCTCTAAAGGCTAAGAACAGAGAAAGAGGAAGAGGGGGAGAGAGTAGTTGATTTTGATCCATTTTCAGTCCAATTTCTGGGTTTTTACGGACTGTTCTTTAGCTGCTGGATTGTGCTCTGTTTTGCTGCTGTTCTTGCTGTTATTGGTACTGCAACAGCAGCAGCAGTAGCTTGTTAGGGTTTGCTCTTCATTAGTTGATAGTTTAGCTTGAGTTTTTGGCTATTTTTGCTCTTAGTTTTGTGTAGTTGTTGAGGTTGAATTGGCAAAACAAGTGTATGACATGAATTGTGATTCAAGTTTTGATTATTGAAAGTAAATTTCTCTCAATCTTTCTTGAATTTCTTATAATGTTTAGCTAATTCACTTGCTTGGGTGATTTGGGACTATCTAGTGTCTAAATCTCTCTATTGATTCAAGTTGAACTTCAAGGATGAATGGGTTGAATTGGGTTCACTTGAATGCTTAGTGCAATGTTTGGATTTCTCTTGTTGAAGTATTTGATGCATTGAATAGGTAGATGTGCGAATACTTTTGACGTGTTTGATTTGAAGTTGCACTTGAGTGAGAGGAACTCATCAATCCTAACTTTGAGAAATCGAGTTCTAGTTAGGTGATTTGAGTGAGAATTTACAAATCTCATTTGTTGCTTGATCTTTCATGTGGAAACATCTATGTGTGTTTACATATGGTTGATGCTTGAAACACTTGAAATTTGGAGAATCTCATTTGAATAGCCTCTTTAGTGCTTGATTAGCGTGTTGGATTTACACACTTCTCTTGTCGCGAGTTGGATTGTATGAGCAATCACTTCTTGAGATACTTGTCTTGTGGATTGACACATGCGAATTTGAGAACCGGGCTTGAATGTAAAAGGAGGATTGGTCACTAGAGAAACCGATGATCCCTAGCCCCTCATTACTTGGTATTTCGCTTAGTTTCTTGAATCGTAACTCTAGTAGTGGTTTACTTTGTTCTTAGACTCAAACCTCAAACTTGCTCCATCAATTGATTTTGGTGGATTTGAATAGCTTGGCAAGCTTTAAAGCCATTGAGAGTTTGTGTCTCTTGCTTTAGTTCGTCGTTTCTAGTTTTGCAAGTCATTGTCTAAACCTCCTCTCCTTGTGGATTCGACCCCGTTCTTACTCGGGTACTACTTAGGACGATATTCCTATACTTGGGAATTATCGACTCAACAGTATTGAATGGATAAATTATATTTTTTCGCTGCGTATCCATGATCAAAACCCTACGCACGCCACCCAGCTGATTCCCCTCTCACTAGTAGACTTGCTCCGCAAAAATCATCTGATCATCATCTCCATTTTATTGCAAACCCCTCCTGAAAAAACATGTCATCGCATAGGTAGGGAGAGCTTGAGCAAAGACTTTGATAATAACCTCTATCCTAGTAACTGTGAGGTTCTGCTCTTTCAACCCTTTCAGTTTACTTCCTAGACAATCTGTAAACTTATTCCATGTGACTGACCAGTTTCGTCCCATTGTTGTTGGAAGTCCGAGATATTGATCATGATGAGTATGTGAAAGTTTTTAATGCAGGTATACAACAGGGTCTAATACTATAGAAGGGGGGAGTTGAATAGTGTATGGAAATTTTGCTAGAAGATAGCGTTTTTTAAAATTTTAAGCTAATGTATAAAAGAAATCTCAAAGCTTTGGAATCAGTTTATAAAGCTTGAGATGAAATTGTAATTGTCAGAAGCTTCAAAGCTTTGAGATAGGAAATTCTCCAAATCTTTCGAGCTCACTGCTTTAAACTGATTTGCAACATGAATAAAAAGCAGTAAAGTAAGAACACATGAATTTTTACAGAGTTCAGTCACAATTGGACCTAGTCTCTGCCTGATGGATATGACCCCTTTAGGATTTGAACACACTTCTTATTAGTCACCTATATATTAGCCTCGATCTCAAGCCTAAGTGAGCTACCTTAAACTTATACAGGTTGTGGTTCTTAACCTATCTAGTAACAGCTACAACCTGTTAAAACGATAAGAACCTCTTGCTGTTCACTTGAACAACTAAAATTTCTAAGTTTTTGAGGCTTAAAGACTCATAATGAATAATACAGATTAAGTACAATTAAAGAACATAGAAAATAATAAGCAATAAAGCTTCGAAGTGTTCTTAAGATTTCTGGATGATTGATCTTCACTCCGCAGTGTTGAATTCCTTGATTGTATGTAGAGTTGTAAGTATGATCTACCTCGATTGAAAAGCTCTCTTCTTTCTCAATCATAAGCCCTCTCTTGTGTGTCTCTTCCTTTTGAAATTCAAACTGCATTATATAACAAACTCTGCAACTGACTGGCAGATTTTAGGAACTGATTTCCTACAAATCCTCACCCCTTATATGCTTCTTTCAACAGCTATGTTTGGATAGATATTAGAGTTTGTTTGAGAGGTTTGAACGACGAAAAACCCTACACAAACTTTATCACAAGATCAAAAAAAATCCAGAAGATATAGCACCGAAAATATTGTCTGTTTGATAGATTAGTTTAAGCAATAAACTAAACTTATTTTCCAATATGCACAGTTTAATCTAGATCAGTAATCTATGATAAAGATAATGACATGATTAAGACTCATAACAAGTCAATAATCAATCATATAAACAGTCATAACACCCTGCAATAAGAATCAGTTAGCCAGAAGAAAAACTTTCAAAGCTCAAGGGCACTCTCCAAGGCCTTGGAGCTCTCATACATTCTTCAAAGCTTTTGCCTTCCAATTCTCTGATTCTTGGTGCAATCAAACTAAAAGATTTGAGAATGTTATAAACACAATAAGATAGCCTAATAATATTTGTAAGACATATTCAAACAACATCTAATCCAATGCCAAGCCTGCAACACAGACATTGTATGATATCAATTAACAAGTTCATAGTCTGAGTTGAGTTTTAAGGCCTTTGAGCTTTGAAGCTGCTTTCATATTAAGCCATTGTCTTTCATCATCTTCAACATATAAAGTTACCAAGGTCATACTTCTCATCGATTCAGAGACATTGAATTATTAGTATGTTCAGGGATTCGCGCTTCTAGGAGAACACTTTGACGCACCGCTTCCGAAACATTTGGAGAGAACACTACTGCAGATTTGTCAATATTAATCAGCTTCCCTGATGCCTTCTCGTAGGCTTGTAAAAGCTGTAACAAAGCACTTATATTCTCCGGGTCTTCCTGCGTAAAAAACATGGAATCATCAGCAAAACATAAGTAGTAGACCACATGTCCTCCCCGTGAAGCTGTTACACCAGCTAATCTACCGTCCTCCACAACTGTAGTAATAGTGCGCGATAACATATCGCTACAGAGTAGGAACAGGTACGGCGAAAGCGGGCAGCCTTGTCACAAACCCCTTTTTGGGGTGAAATTACCCATCGGATTTCCGTTCCCTAGGGTTGAGAAGGAAACTGTAGAGACACAATTGCGTACTAAGGAGAGGAAGTGCCACCAAACCCTAAATGAAACATGACTTCATCCATGTATTTCCACTCGATTCTATCATAAGCTTTACTCATATCAAGTTTTAGAGTTAGAAAACCCTTTCTTCCTCGTCTTCAAAGAATGAATAACCTCAAAAGCCTTTAAGATGTTGTCCGAAATTAAGCACCCCGGAACAAAAGTACTTTGATTTTCAAAAATTAAATTATGAAGGACAGATTTAAGCCGATTGACAATACACTTAGCAATCAGTTTATAAAAGACTGTGCATTAGCTGATAGGGCGATACTCGCTGGGCTCCCGTGAATGCTTTGTTTATGGAATGAGTGCTATAAGAGTATGATTATACTCTTTGATCGACCTTCCTCCATTTAAAATCTATAGAGCCTCCATCGTAACTTCTAGGCCTACTACACCCCAATGTTTCTAGAAAGAATCCAGCATTGTATCCGTCGCAACCCGGGGCTTTATCTGGGGCCATCTAGTACAAAGCAACACGTAATTCGTCGGTGGTAAAAGGGCTGTCTAGCTGCTGCCTATCACTTGCCGAAATGAATTCCGCGCCCGCGGCCAACAAAGGCTCGATCATCTCCACATATGGCCTTGATGATGTGAAAATCTCCTTGAAATAATCTTTGAGAACTGTGTTGATCCCTTCGTCATATGTAATCAAGATTCCTTGACTATTCTCAATCCCTCTGAAGTTATTTCTTTCCCTTCTTATTGTCGTTTTCAAATTAGAAAAGCGCGTGTTCCTGTCCCCTTTCTTGAGCCATTCCACTCGAGATCTTTGTTTCCTCCCTTTGTTGAAACATATTGTATTCTTTGGTGATTGCTCTCTTCTCCTCAACCATATCACTTTCTTGGGCCATGCTATCAAGAAATTTACCTCTCTCCCTAAGCATGTGACACCTCCTGGAGACTTGTCCGAAAATGTCGCGATTCGAAGAACCGCACTTGAAACTGAGATGCTTGAGCTTTTCCAGGACTGACCCTTCTTTACCGAACCAACGTTCGACCACAAGCTCCCTAAAATGTATGTTTGTTTCCCACATGGACTCATACTGACATATTCACTTCTTTTTTCGGTAACTGCTGCTGTCTCCACTGCAACAGAATGGACACATGGTCTGATGGTGGCCACCATAAGTGAGTGATTTTTGCCCCTTGATGTGCGTCCATCCATTGGATATTTTCTACCACCCTTTCTAGTCGCTCTCGGATATTTGCTTCACTGCTTTGATTGTTGTTCCACGTACACGGATTGCCGTAGAAACCCAGGTCTAATAATCCCGATCATTGAGAACCTATTTGAATTGATCTGCTTGATTGAACATTATCCCTGCTCCTCCATCCTTTTCTGCGTACGACATAATGGCATTAAAGTCACACACAACGCACCATGGGATTTCCAGCAGGGGTTTAAGTCTTAAAATCAACTCCCAAGAAAAATAACGCTCATCTCGATTGGAATCACCGTAGAAACATCTCAATTTCCAACTATGCATATCTTCATCTCTTTTAACTGCAGCATCAATATAATAAAAAAAAAACTATGGTTTACTACCTGAACTTGGACATTACTTTTCCACAATAAGTCTAGTCCCCCACTTCTACCTCTGGAATCTACCGCGAAACCATCATAAAAGCCCAGACTCTCCATGTTATGATGCATCTCTAACAGGGATAATTTCGTCTCCAGTAGGAAGACCAAATCAGGGGATTTTTTCCTCACTAGGTCGCGAAGCGAAAGGAGCGTGCAGGGATTCCCCAAACCCCGCATGTTCCAACTTAAGATACTCATTGGGGTTGGTAAAGCTGCGTTGCAGCCTCCGCCTGATCAATTGTTTTTGAAAAATACTTCTACTCCTTCAGTTTTCACCTCCATGATGTCGTTATTCTGGTCGCTGACTTTATCATTGAACAACAACTGTTTTACTATTTGGGCTTCTCCTCAATGTCCGCCTTCGGTAGTTGTGGAGTGGGGCTAAATTTCATATGATCTCCCTTCCGTTTGTTAACCTGAATATTGGCCCTATGATCAGATGCTTGAGTGTCAAACATACTGACCCCCGCCAAAATTGACTTTGAGTCCATATCACTGCCACTCAAGAGTGGTAGAATAGCCTGCCCTGGATTGACCTTTGATCTCTGTGGTGCTATTTTTCAACATTCAGGTTCCCATGTCGATTTGTGCTCCCTGTGTTCGGCCCCTTCGGTATCTCTCTTTCTGATGCGATTTTCTGATTATTGCTAGACGAACTTTTTCATGTTTCCCCCTGCCTCTCTTCCCCAGAAAGCTTTTTTGCTCTGCTGGCTACTGTAGGTTGTGAAAACTTGTGGGTAGCAACATTCTTCCCCATCGTCCCATCAGCCCTTTCTTTGTTTCACTCCCCCTGGACTATTCGGGCTTTTGGCTGGTGAGTCTAGAAGGCCAACGACTTCAGTTGGGTTGGCTGTTTGCCCTTCATCAGTCCTGGAATTGTCTTGTTTCTTCTTGAAAGCCGCTCTCTGAAGCCCTTGAGGATGGCAAAGGAAGAAGTCACCATACCCAGGGTCCATCTCGCCTTGCAAGTCTTCTGCTATAACTTCACACTCTTCACTTGAGTGCGTGATATGGCCACACCATCTACAAACATTCGGAACACGCTCGTATTTGAAATAGATCCAGACGTACATGAAAGTTGTAACCAATCGAAAAATTGCCTTGCCTAATGCTTTCTGCACGTCGGAGAGGCCTCCGAACCCTAGATCGCCCTTAGAGACTTCCTTAATCTTCTGTTTCAAATCATGTGGCATGGTTGAATTTTTTTCTTATGAGTTTAGTGCTGTATTTCTTGAGGTTTTCAAGAATGGGAAGTCTCCACAATTTCCTCCACATTTCCTCCTCGAAAGAGAGAGAGGTATACAAGAAATCATTTTAACTAACCAAGAAGGGAATAAAGAAATGCAATGCAAATGGGTGCTAATTCAAATGGTAGAGCGTTTAAAATTGCATGCACTAGGTTCTGAGTTCGAACTCAGTAGAAAACAAACATATAAGTCTAAAGAAAATAGAGAGATGCAAGAAAATTCAAGTTCCAACTAGGATGAAAGGAGTTGGGATGAATAGTGGATCAGATCACTCACTTTTGTCACAAAAGGAAGAATACTTAAATGCCAAGAAGGCAAGAATCAGCAAATTCATGAGAAAGTCATGGTAAGTTCGCAACGCTAGTCTATAGAGACAGGTGGAGGAGATATTTTAATGCTTCCACAACTCCACATTTCCATCCAACTCAACGATTTATTTCACCTGTGACCAATGCGCAATGTCATGTTTGTACATCTAATAAATTTATGGCTAGTTTGGGATGTCCTGGCGTTTTAGAAAGTATTTGTGCCTGAAGTGTTGTGAGAAAATAAAAATTCACTTAATGTCAGTTTAGTAATGCGTGACGTTTTAGAGAGTAGTTGTGCGAGATTGGTAAATTTCTTATATAACTTGTTAAGGAAAATCACGTTTTTGCATTTTTTTTGTTTGGTAGTTATTAATTGTTGTTAGTGTTGAAATTAAAATATCAGACATATTAGGGTTTTATTGCAATTAAATAGGTTATTTGTTAATGTATTGTTATGACATAGATAAAAAGTCTGTTAATAAAATTCTCAAAACACGGGTTAAAAAAAGCAACCCCACCCATGCTTGTCAAAAGCTGTGGTGAAAAAGTAGTTGTTTTTCAGAAAGTAGATAAATAGCAATTTACTAAATACGTCAACAATGTTTCAAAAACCAAAAGCATAACTAAGTGGGAAAAGTACTAGTATTTGGTAAATTTTATATGTAACATGTTGTGGAAATATGATTTTTGCATTTTGTACTTGACAAGTGTTGCTTTAGAATTGTTGTAAATGTCAAAATAAAAATATCAGACATGATAAAGTTTATTGCAATTAGCTAGATATGTCTTCTTCTTTTTTGTATTTATTGGTATGACATGGATAAGAAAATCTATCAATAAAATCATCAAAAAGCATGTCCTGAAAAACATTCTCCCCTGCTTTTCAAAAGAGGTGTAAATGGGTGCTAGCTTAGTGGTAGAGCGTTTGAAACCCCAGTATGAGGTCCCGGATTCGAACCCGACAATATGATATAATTTAAAAAAGGTTGCTGTCGGAAAGCTGTTTGTGTCCAGAAAGTAGATAAATCAAAATTTACCAAAGGCATCACTAACTGCTTTTGGTATTAATATTTTTTGCTCTAAAAAGTAAATAAATTAAAATTTACCAAGCGCATCACCAACTGTTTTAGGTATAAAAAACTTTCTAAAAAGCAAACGCTTACCAACGAGCTCTTTTATACGATCTCCGTTCTCTCTGAATCTTCATCTTTTGACTTTTTCTTCTGTAATTGGGTCACTTTGACTCGGTGATTTGGATAGTCAAACGATGTAAATTTTTAATAATTTTTGTATGGTGTTGTAGAGTGAAGTTTAGTCTATAACTTCGTGCACATATTATCAAATTCTTACATCATTTTACTAATCAAATCATCAAAATAAAATTATTCCGTGAATAGTGGTAAAATAAAAATGGTGAAGATTCAGAGAGAATGAGGAAGTACTTTGTAAGAATTAGATGTACGAGAATAAATGAACGTCCTAGACACACTATCTATATACTAGTACATTACTTCGTTTCGATGGTTGTGCCAAATTTAAAAAATAAAAAAAGTGTGCGTGTTTCATGGTATTTTCTTCATACTATATTAAATTGAGCGCACACAGAGAGTACAAATTTCAACTATTCTGCAGTCCAGCCTATAGAATTCAAAGAGTCAACAGAAACTATAATGCTGGTACCACAAAATATAAGAACATTTTGCGTGGAAATAGTTATATAGTTCCATCACAACGTAATACAATACAAGATCAAACCTCAAAAACACAACAAAACTATACATTCATCGACACAACATCTAATCTTCATCTCTTCTTGTATCCTCTTAAAGATTTAACAAGCGCAAACTCCATGAAAGGCCCCAATCATTCATCAAGCTCATCCTCCCCGTTTCCTGAATCCCAAGATGATAATCAGCTTATGCAACAAGAAAACGTCGGTACACATTTGTCAGGAATGGAGAAGTTAGATCTCATCAGGTGGAAATCAGGAGAGTCCGTGGACCCGAGGCTATTCACGTTGTTGGAGTATTTCAGAAAACTTTATGGAGAAAGAAGGGAATTCTACAAGAAAATCTTTCCCAAACTGTACGACGAATTTGTGGATTTGTACGAGAAGTTTGGCGGGGAGTTGTCCAAGAGGGATAGAATGGAGGACCGAACTATGCAGAGAGAAGTTTGAGCTTCGGATCGCCTCGTATGTCGAAACATGTGGATGAATCGACGCCGAGGGACGAAAGATTTAAGTTGACAGACTCCTGAGTTCGTTTATGTTGGCCAAGGTGATCAAGGAGGTACAAGTTCTGCTGGTTCCAGCGAAGCACCATAGAATGCAAATAGCAGTAGCACAGCTTTGTACAGGATTTGATTAGTTAGTTTTTTTTTTCTTTTTTTTTTCTTTTTTTTTTTCTTTTTTGTACAAAGGTACGAATTATATCATGTATGTATGGGGTTGGGAGAGGGAGCTGGAACCCGAGCTAATGAACTGGCTATAAGGCTCCATTTCCACGGGACAGCCACCAAGTTCATTAGAATTATTTGAGGTAAACTGTCCAATTTGACATCCTAGGAACATACTTGATAGAATTACGGATTTTAAGTAGTAGACCATGTGTGTATGTAACATTGTAGATGCAATTTATTTTTATCTTTTTGCTAAAATTTGAGAACTTCAATTCAAGGAAAACAAGGCACCTCAGTACATCGGAACATAGACATCCCGACTATACTAGTTCATCGAAAAGAAAATACTAAAACTAGACCGAGCCTGCCACTAGGAAAAACGTTCTACCGACAAAGATACATTAAAACCAAAAAACAAAAATTAAAATGTTTCAAGTTACATCCTAAATCAAGCTAAAACAGTCGGTAAAACTGGACACAAACTGGAAAGAGAAAAATGACGACTAAACTAAACCAATTTTTCTCATGCATGACTTCTCTTGAAGGAATTTGATTAGCTCTATTGCTGCCGGATCATCTTTTGGAGGAGCCTTGTAGGAACCAAGTTTTAAGCTGTCAGAACTAGACATTTGTCTTTTGCTGCTGCTGAGACTCTCTAGGACGGGTCTTTCTCTTGTCTTTGAGCAAACCTATTGTTGCAAATGAAGTTGGGAATTATCAACTATATTTGATGAAAAGAAAGCTATATGAATTTGCTGCATAAGGCCAATAGCTTTGAAGTAACACGAGCTAATGTATGCTGTTGTGTTCCTGAAAATGGTGGGGTTCCTAGCTTTCCATAAACTCCAACATATAGAAATCCAAGTAGCAGGTAATGAAGGGTGTTTGGCTGAAAGTCTTAGCCAAATTTTAATCCAATCCAAGAAGCTATAATTAAAAGATGGTAGAGGAAGGATGAAAAAATTCCAAAGATTTAGGGAGAAGGGACAATGCATAAAAAAGGTGATCAATTGATTCAGTATTTACATGACATAAAATGAAAGAAGTTTTTAAATGGATATTTCGAGTTGCTAACAAGAATTTAGTAGGAAGAGCCTTGTGAGATAATTGCCAAAGAAATAAATTAAGTTTTGAACGGAGTTTTAACTTTCAAATGTGCTTCCAAGAGAGCTCGAGGATAAAATGATTCAAACTATGAGTTTTGGAAGAAATGCAAGGAGAAGGAAGAGCAGAGAACAAAAAATTATAGGCAAACTTGACTAAGAAGCCAACAGATCTATCTCCTAACCACAAAGGTTTATCACTATCATTGTTGAGGTTTACTAAAGCAATGTTTCTGGCAATCCATGAAGGAAAAGTGTGGGAAAGAAGATTCAAATTACAACTAGCTTCACCGAATCATTTGTCAAGGTTAGATCTTTCGCACTATTTGACTCTTCTGCTAGAAGTAGACTGGGTAAGTAGTGAACTGTGCTTGTTGGTATGTCCTTTATCGAAGGGGTTATTTCACTTAATTCCCGATTATATTTTTATTATTTCTGGCTATTTAAGTGGCAGCCTTTTTTTCAGCCAAATTAAATAGCTTTTTGTGGCTCTTTTCACAGTCACCACAAAAAAAAAAAAAAAAAAAAAAAAAAAAAAAAAAAAAAAAAATCAGCCACCAAAAGCCCAGTTTCTAGTAGTGTAGGAACCAAGTTTCAAGCTGTCAGAACCATACATTTGTCTTTTCCTGCTACTAAGACTCTCTAGGACGGGTCTTTATCTTGTCTTAGAGCAAACCTATTGTTGCGAATGAAGTTGGGAATTATCAACTATATTTTATGAAAAGAAAGGTACATGAATTTGCTTCATAAGGTCAATAGCTTTGAAGTAACACGAGGTAATGTATGTTGTTGTGTTCCTGAAAATGGTGGGGTTCGTAGCTTTCCATAAACTCCAACATATAGAAATCCAAAAAGCATGTAATGAAGGGTGCTTGGATGAAAGTCTTAGCCAACTTTTAATCAAATCCAAGAATCTAGAATTAAAATATGGTAGGGGAAGGATGAAGAATTTTAAAGATTTAGGGAGAAGGGACAATGCATAAAAAGGCGATCAATTGATTCAGTATTTGCATGAAAAAAAATGCAAGAAGGGTTTAAATGAATATTTTGAGTTGCTAACAAGAATTTAGTAGGACGAGCCTTGTGAGATAATTGCCAAAGAAAAAAAAATAAGTTTTGAAGGGAGGTTAAATTTCCAAATGTGCTTCCAATTTTTCTTGAGGATAAATGATTAAAACTATGAGTTTTAGAAGAAATGCAAGGAGGGTGAAGAGGAGAGAACAAGAAAGTATAGGCAGACTTGACTATGAAGCAAACAGATCTATCTCCTAACCACAAAGGCTTATCACTATCATTATTGAGGTTTACTAAAGCAAATTTTCTGGCAATCCATGGAGGAGATGTGTGGGAAAGATGATTCAAATTCTATCTAGCTTCACTGAATCATTTGTCAAGGTTAGATCTTTCAGACTATTTGGTTCTTCTGCTAGAAGTAGACTGGGTAAGATAGTGACTAATTGTGCTTGTGGGTATGTCCTTTATCCACGAATGCTTAGTCACAGAAACACAAGCACCATTATCAATTTTCCAAGATATTCTCTTAAAAAGAAACTGCTTACCTTTGACAATAGATTTCCTGACAAGAGATGCAACTGATGGAGTATTGTGAAGCTAGAAAGATTTCCTTTTACAATATTTAATAATAATTTTTTTAGTGGCAAGTGAAAACAAATTTTGTCAGAAATGCCAAGTATTTTTAATAAAAATAGAGTTATTAAAAGCTCTGATATTTTTGAAACATAAGAGTCCCTTATCAGCCTTAAAGGATAGTGAACTTCAGGAAAGCCAGTGCATGGATTTAGCACTAGGGTTACCAGTCCAGAAAAAAAAATGTTGACACTAGAAGTAAGAGTAGTAGCAAGTTTAGTAGAGAAAGGTATCATAGAGAAGGAATGCACCAAATAACTAGTAAGAACATATTTAATTAAAGTGACTATACCAAGTCTATTAAGCATGAAGCCTTTCTAAGAAGCACATTTCTTAAGTACTTCTTTTTTATAATACTATTACTATTTTTGTTTTTGGATAAAGTGTATGATTTATTAAAGAAGAAATCAAGATAATTACCAACATCTTCAGAATTATTTACTCTTAAACTACACAAAATGGAGTTAAGTTGATCTGGATGACAACTAGGAGAGACCGTAAGTTTTCATCAAATTAAATTTAAAAGTTTTCCATATTGATTACAAAACTCATTTAAAATATCAGTACCAATGCTCGGAGTAAAGAAAATGATACTATCATCTTCAAACTGAAGATGAGAAATAACGAGACCTCTAGATGAAGAAGGAAAACTGTTAATAAGTCCTACACTAAAAGCATGAGAAATAGATTTATAGAAAGGTTAGCACATAAATGAAAATAAAGGGAGATAGGGGTTCTCCCTGCCTAATTCCCCTATTCCGTTTAAATCTAGTAGAGGGAGAGCCATTTACAATAACTGAATACAACCTCCGTTTCTTCTCTTTCAAGTGCGCTTGACTTTTTTACTCGTAATATGGTCACTTTGACTCGGCGATTTGAATAGCAAAATGATATAATTTTTTTTGTAATTTTTTCATAGTATTGTAGAGTTAAGCTTACTCTACAAGATCACGCAAAGATTACCAAATTCGTGTATCGTTTTGCTTACCAAATCACCGGGTCAAAGTGACCCAGTGAATAGTGTCAAAAAATGAAGTAAAGTGAAAGAGAAGAAACAGATGTAGTATGAGACAGTAGTAATGCATTTCATGTGACATCCGGCATGATTAAATATACTTATGCATTAGGGTCATTGATATAAAACCTACGTGCAGTATTACATTTGTGACACAAAACCCTCTGCACTTTCAATTTTTCTCACCAACTTCCAACAATTTACTATTCTTTGAGACTTAACCCAAAATTGGTAACGCCGTTAATGAATTGGATGGAACAAAGTCATGTGACCAACACATGATGGACTTATTGGTAATTTCTCACTTTGGTCACGTGACTTTGTTCCGTCCAATTTATCAATTGCGTTATCGATTTTGGGTTAAGTGTCACAGAATAGTAAACTGCAGGGGGTTGGTGTGGAAAATTGAAAGTACAGAGGGTTTAGAGTTGGTTTATGAACCTTATAATATTATTTTGGGTTAATGAAATTGGACGGTGGAATTTTCATATTAATCCCCTATAGTTTTAATATTAATCGTTTCCTATTTGTTATGAAGTGCGAGTTCTAAAACAGTATTATGAAGTGCGATTTTGGTATGAACGCATGTCTTGTATGTGGGGAAGTATTTCTATAGTATGTTCATCTGCATGTACAACTAGTGTAGTGGAGAAAGTAGACCCATGATTACCTATTATTAGGCATGCTATTGACCCATCATGACTATTTGCCTCGCTCATCATAGATTTCTCTCAATTTTACTCTTCCCTAGCTATCTTGTTCATTGAACCAAAACTCTTTAGTGCATTCCCGAATTTGAGAAAGGGAGCCACAAAAGCAGAGTCAAAACTAGGTATTTCGCTATTCTATGGATGTAAAACTTGTGGGAGTTGGATACCAATGATACTCTTCAGATTAAATCTAGGGTAATGATTCTTACAAAACAAAAAGTTATTCTTACAAAGTCACTAACTTCATTTGTGCATCTAATGACCAATGAAGATGCACAAATGAAGTTAGTGGTTTTGTAAGTATACTTTTTTGCTTTGTAAGAATCACTACCCTAAATCTTTTCGTAAGGTCACAGGTTTCATGGACTTGAAATACTTTGTTATTTCAAGGTCTTGAACCAGTTTTCATAGCCCTGAATCAGGTTTCACAGGCTTGAGATCAGAGCTATTTCAAGACCTTGAACCAGTATTCAAAGCCTTGAAACTGTCTGACCTGTATGCATGTTTTAAGGAGGAGTTTTTCTTAACTCTTCTGATATGATTCTATCTCTATCACCCCTGTGCTTGATGTGTTATTATTTGATGATGAAAGACAAACAGTTTTGATATATCTAACATCATTTAATCCATCTGTTTGACTCAGTTTTGCAGGGAAATTCTATTTCCTAAATATGCAAGATTTGTTTCCTAATCTGGCTTTTGCAGGAGCGGAAAAGAAGATGATTATGTGATCAATTAGACACTCATGGAAGCTCCTCAATCTGTTTAAAGACATATCACAAGAATATCTCTGAAGATTGTGATCAACTATCCGTTGGAGAAGGCTGTTAAGAGAGTCAAAGTTTGTTGCCTACAAAACAGGAAGTTGTTGCTGAAAATCTGGGAAAATTTGCAGAGCTTTGAACAGTCTAAATAGAGATCATTTTGAAGCAACAAGAGACAACAATCAACGGGAAAAAATAGAGACATATGGATTGACAAGCATCAAAGAAGTTTATCATTCTCACAATCCATCTCACAGAAGAGAACTGCACTCTTCACTGCAGTTCTACACTGTAGGGCTCTTATGTCTTGTGCTTTATTTGTATATCCTTCTTGTAATACTTCTTCATTTCATTCTCAAGGATTTTTCAAGGTGAACAGTAGATAACTCTTAGTTAATCAGTTAGCTAGGGCAGGTACTAGATAGGTTAGAGAGAACCACAAGTTGTAACAGAGTAAGACAACTCTCTGTGCTTGAGATCTAGGGCTTAACTTTTGATTAATAAGAATTGAGTTGAAAATCCTGCAGGGAGAATATACCTGAGGTAGAGACGTAGGTCCAAGTGGACTGAACTCTATAAATCACTTGTCTCTTGCATTCTCAGTTCCTTTACTTAATTAGTTTTTACAGCATTCAAACTAGTCTATTTTCAAGGGTTTGAAACTCTTTTCAAGGCCTTGAAAGAGACTTGTATGTTTCATTTTAAACTGTATTTCTCCTCAAAGGCTTGAAACTGTTTTCAAGGCCTTGAACTCCATTGCTCTTGATCTGAAACTCTTCTCTTCTACAAGTTTTGCAAAAAGTTGGCATACTCTATTCACCCCCCCCCCCCTTCTAGAGTATTTGTGCTGCATATCTATCTGCATACTCCCCTTTCAATTGGTCTCAGAGCTTGTACCACTGTATAAGATTTATCCATCTGGTGATCATGAGTACTGCAGGTGATGGTGGTTTCTCATAGGGAAGAGCTGCTAACAGACCTCCTCTGTTTTGTGGAGGAAATTTTGCTCACTGGAAAGCTCTAATGAAAATGTTCATCATTGATCAAGATATAGAGCTATGGACCATTATTCTGAATGGACCTCACACTTTCTATACAGAGAAAGATTGGATCAGAACTCCCAAATCTGAAGACTCTCTTTCTTCATCTAAATTATAACAATTTTCTAATAATTACAAAGCTATTAACATCTTGTATTGTGGTTTGAGTACAGATGAATTTAACAGGATTTCAGGCTGCAAGACTGCCAAAGAAATTTCGGATAAGCTTGTGGTGACATTTGAAAGAACCATTCAAGTCAAGCAAACCAAAATCAACATCTACCTCAGACAATATGAGCTATTCAAGATAAATGAAGATGAGTCAATCAGAGAGATTTTCAAGAGGTTCACAGACATAGTCAATAACCTTGATTCACTTGGAAAGAATATTTCCAATTAAGAAAAGGTGAGAAATATTCTGAGGAGTGTACCAAAGGAAAAATGGGAACCAAAGACTACTGTAATTGAGGAAGCTCAAGATCTATCATCACTACAACTTGATGACCTACAAGGAAAGCTCATGTCACATGAAATATCAATGAATGAAGCTGATGGAGAACTCCTAGAAGGTGTTAAGAACTTAGCACTCAAGGCCAAAGAGAATGAGAAGATTCAAAGCCTTGAAACAGAAGATGATGATGAAAATCCATTTGCATTGATTTCCATAGCCTTGACCAGAATCCTCAAGAAAAAGAATTTTTTTGGAAACAAAGACTTCAAGAGAGAAAGACACATATCATCCAGTAGCAAGGACTACAAATGTAAGTCCTCTTCACAAAGTAAATCAAAAGTCATGAACTGCTTTGAGTGTGGTGATGCAGGACACTTGATAAGAGATTGTCCACATAAGAAAAGCAAGAAATTTCCGAAGAAAGACCATGACAGGAGAAAGAAAGCTATGATAGTTTCATGGAGTGACTCAGATACCTCAAGTGACTCTGAATCTGAAGAAGAACATGCCAACCTATGCTTCAAGGCGAAGCATGATGAAAGTTGTGAGAATAACATTGAGGTAATGGTAAATTGTTTGATTTCAAAACCAAAAGATGTTCTTTCAGATTATCTTAGAACAAAGTTTTTTAATGAATAGGATTATCTGAAAGAGATTAGACTTTTGAAAGAAAAAGTTCATAAGCAAGCAAGAGAGAAGTTACAACTTGTTTGTTTGAATCAGAATCTTGAAATCTCTCAGAAGAAAACTAATCTTACTGAGAAACTTCAAGAATATGAATTAGTCAAAATCGAGCTTGCAGGCTCAGAACACAAGTTGAACTTAATTATTGAAGAAAGTTCAAAGTCTGTTCACAAAACTGGTATTGGATATAATCCAAATTTTCCAAGAAAGAACAATACCAGCTTTGTGAAAGGTGTAAACAAAACCTCTCCTAAGTGTCATTTTTGCAACAAAATTGGTCATATGAAGATGACTTTTCCTTTCAGAACAAGAGACTCTCACATAATGAGGAACACATTCTCATTTCAACTCAAATGACAAGTCAGACAGATTTTGGGTTCCTAAAGGGGTCAGACCACCTAATATGGTTGATCCTGAGTATGAGTCCAAATTCCATACTTGGTCTAACAGCTGGGTAAGGCAGTGATTGGTGTTTTCAGGTTTTCACTAATGTCAAAGAAAAGAAGTGATTTATGGACAGTGGTTGCTCAAGACACATGAGTGGAAAGAGATCTCTATTCTCATAATTGAAAGAGCAATCTAAAGGTTCAATTACTCTTGGTGACAAAGGCAAATGCAACATTCTCAGTATTGGTAAAGTTGGTACAGATTCTGAAAACTCTATTTCTGATGTATATCTGGTTGATGGCTTGAAATTTAACTTGCTTAGTGTATCTCAGCTTTGTGATAATGGCAATAAGGTTATCTTTGATAAAGAGAAGTGTGTGTTGAAAAATGAGAAATCAGGCAATTGCATTCTCACAGCCTCTAGATCAAACAATGTTTATACTTTTCAGACTAACAAAGTTGCAGGTAAAAGCTTAAAGTGTCTCAAGGCCTTGAAAGAGGATTCAAGGGTTTGGCACAGAAAGCTTGGTCACATTAGCTTGCATACCTTGAACAAATTGATATCCAAAGACCAGGTAAGAGGATTACCATCAATCAGGTTCAAAGATGATGAAGTATGCAAAGCTTATGCTCAGGGAAGCAGATCAGAAGCTCATTCAAGCCAAAAAAATTTGTAAGTACTTCTAGACCTATTGAACTACTTCACATGGATTTGTGTGGTTCTATGAGGACACCAAGTCCAAAAGGTAACATGTATATGCTAGTTATAGTAGATGATTATTCTAGATATACTTGGGTTATGTTTCTGAAAGAAAAATCTGAAGCCCTCTCAGAATTTTCAAAGATTTGCAGAGAACTTCAAAACTTGAAAAACCTACCCATTGCTTCAATCAGAAGTGATCATGGTAGAGAGTTTGATCAATTAGAATTTGATTTGTTCTGTGTTAAGCATGGTATCTCTCACAACTAGAAATCCTCAACAGAATGGAGTTGTTGAAAGAAAGAACATGAATCTTGAAGATATGTCAAGAACAATGCTTTTAGAAAACAAGTTGCCAAAACATTATTGGGAAGAAGTTGTGAATACAACAAATTACATTTTGAACAGGTGCTTGATCAGAACCATCTTGAAGAAGACCCTGTATGAACTCTTCAAAGGGAGTAAGCCAAACATATCATACTTCATACCCTTTGGTTGCACGTGTTATGTCCACAACAATGGTAAGGACAACTTGGGTAAGTTTGATGCAAGAAGTGATGAAGGTATATTTCTTGGTTACTCTCTTACTAGAAAATCTAATAGAATTTATAATAAAAGAACCAAGCTGGTTGAAGAAAGTATTCATGTTATTTTTGATGAAAGCTATGATGGTTCTTTGAGTGAAAGTTTTGCAGATTTGAATCTGGACAAGCATGAATCAGAAGAAGAAGCTGATAACTTACTTGGGTTCAAGAAAGGTTCAGAAGGAAACATAAGCCATTTTCAAGACCTTGAAAATAGGTCTCAAGGCCTTGAAAATAGAGATCAAAGCCTTGACAAGGATGATCAGAAAGATATAAGTGATCAGGCTACAACTTCAAGACCAGAGAAATAATATGGAGAGCCTAAACCATGGTCTCCAATAGGGATGGCAATATGGTCCGATCCGATCTGAGATCCGAGCGATCCGAGCCGAATGGATCTGATCCGAATCCGATCCAATTGAAAATGGATCGGATTTGGATCCGGAAAGCCAGACCCGAACGGATTTGGATCTGGATTTGGATCTGAGGGCAGATCCAGCGGGTTCCGACCCGATCCGATCCGACGTATATGTGTGCTTTACAAATATACCCCTATTACCTCCCCACTTACACTTACAAGAAGAATAATATAGTAACTCTAACATAAAAAACTATATATTTTTTTTTAAGGCTTCATAACTTACTAACATGCCGTAGCATATGAAATAGTGTTTAATTTTTTATATTATTTTTTCTATTTTATTGCAAACTTCAGTCGGATCCGATACAAACCCGATCCGACCACGTACTATATGGATCTGTGGATCGGATTTGGATCAGCTTGATGAAACCCGATCCGATCTAATCCGAATCCGATGATGATCCGAACGGATCTGGATCGGATTTGGATCCCATTTCTCCTAGTCGGATCTGGATCGGGAAGGGCCTGATCCGATCCAGATCCGACCCGTTGCCATCCCTAGTCTCCAAGAAAGAGATTCAAATATCTTTCATCCCATCCAGTTGACAACATCATATCTGATCCAACCACTGGTACACAAACAAGATCACAGTTAAAGAATCTTTGTGATTTTAATTCTTTTATTTCTCTTGTAGAACCCAAAACTATGAAGGGAGCATTACAAGAAGCGGACTGGATTATAGCTATGCAAAGTGAACTCAATGAGTTTGAGAGAAACAAGGTGTGGAACCTAGTTCCGCCACCTACAAACCAGTCTGTCATTGGTACCATATGGGTGTTCAGAAACAAATTGGATGAGAATGGAAAGGTGATCAGAAACAAAGCAAGGTTAGTTTCTCAAGGTTACAATCAAGAAGAAGGTATTGATTATGAGGATCTTTTGCTCCAGTTTCCAGGTTAGAAGCAATTAGAATTCTACTTCCATTTGCATCTTACAAAAACATGAAACTATTTCAAATGGATGTGAAGTGTGCATTTTTGAATGGCTACTTGCAAGAGGAAGTTTATGTTGCACAACCTCCTGGTTTTGAAAGTGATAAGTTTCTAGATCATGTTTACAAACTTGACAAAGCTCTTTATGGTTTGAAACAAGCTCCAAGGGCTTGGTATGAAAGATTGTCAAAGTTTTTTCTTGAAAATGATTTCAAAAGAGGATTGGTAGACAAGAACCTTTTCATAAAGACTCATGAGAAAGATTTATTTGTAGTTCAGATTTATGTTGATGATATTATGTTTGGAGCTACATCTTCTATGCAAAGAATTCTCAAGTCTTATGAGCAGAGAATTTGAAATGAGCATGATGGGAGAGTTGAACTTTTTCCTTGGACTTCAAATACATCAGTTGAATAAGGGCATCTTTCTGCATCAAAGCAAGTACACCACGAACTTGTTAAACAAGTACAGTATGTCTCAATCCAAAGAAATCAAGACTCCTATGAGTTCTACACTGTCCTTAGATAAGGATGAATCTGGTAAGAGTTTCAATGTAAAAGATTATAGAGGTATGATTGGATCATTATTATACCTTACTACTAGTAGACCAGAGAGCATGTTCAGTGTTTGTATGTGTGCAAGATTTCAAGCTGATCCAAAGGAATCACACTTAAGTGCTGTGAAGAGAATATTCAGATATCTCAATGGTACCAAAGACTTAGGGCTTTGGTATCCACGACATTTTAACTTCTCTTTGCATGGTTTTTCAGATGATGACTTTGCAGGTTACAAAGCTGATAGGAAAAGCACCTCTGGAACTTGTCAATTTATTGGATCATCTCTGATAGTTGGCATTCTAAGAAAAAATCTCAGTGGCTTTATCAACAGCTGAAGCTGAATATATATCTACTGGAGCATGTTGTTCAAAAGTATTTTGGATTGCTCAACAATTGAGGGACCTTGGATTTGATTTTAGAAGTATTCCCATAAAATGTGACAATACCATTGCAATATCTATTACAAAGAATCCAGTTCAGCATTCAAGAACCAAGCATATTGATGTTTGACACCATTTCATCAGAGATCATGCTGAGAAAGGTGATATTATTCTTGAATTTGTTTCTACTAACATGCAACTTGCAGATATCTTCACTAAACGATTGTCAGATGAAAGATTTTCAGCTCTAAGACTGGAATTACACATGCTAAATAAAGATGCATTGGTTTAGGGGGAGCATCAGGTAAGGAAGGTAAGCTATTATGTGATTCAAATGTTTGAACTAATTTTCAAAGCCTTGAAAATCTATTCAAAGTTTTGATCTTATGTGTTTCAGCTTAATAGAGTTTCAAGACCTTGAAACTATTTTCAAATCCTTGAAAATAAGTCTGATAACTGGTGTGTGAATAATTCTTGGATTATTCAGTATTGGGTGCTATCTTTGTAGATATTTGCTCAATATTTCCCCTACCTTTTTCAAAATTCTTTTTCAACCAAATATAGTATAAAATTATTTATTTCCAACGGCTTCAAAGATTTGAATCTTTGTTGATCATTTCAGATCTTTTAAGATCAGAAAAATATTGCTGTTTTCTTTTCAAATACAAACTCTTTCAGTATTTATCTCCTTCTCTTATCCTTCATTCCATATCAAATCTACCTCTCTCTATTCTTCTCTCAAACCCCCATGAGCACTAGAAGAGCCTCAGTCATTATCAAGATGGTCGGAGGATCAAAACCTAGCTCTGAGAAGAAGAGAAAGATAGCTTACGATGTGGTTCAAACAATCAGTGGAGACTCAAGTTCCAGAACTCCCAGTGCAGAAGTTGTTGCAGAACTTCCTCCACCAACGAATAAGACTAAGAAGGATGTAACACCATCTTCAGACAAGAATAAAAAGAAGAAAGAGAAGGCTGCTGCAGAAAAGAAACCATAAACAGAGATATCAAGTCCCAAGAAATTGAAGAAAAAGAAAAAATCCTCTCAAGATGAAAAGGGAAAAGAGAAGGTAACAGAGGAAGAACCAGAAGACAATTTGGAGAAAGCCTTGCAGATCTACTCAAAGAACACTGCTCCTGATGAATCATGGTTCATCTCAAACACTTCAAAAGGTCAGTGGTTTGATGGTTTTGCATATAGGAAGATTGCTTTCTGTAGCTTGATCAGTATGCATGTGTTGCTTGGATTGAATCTGAATTGTATTAATATGTTGAAGAAATGCTCTTTGTGGTTCATGCTAAACCCTCCTGAGCTAGCCTACCCTAGACTTACTAGATTCTTCTATCTCAACATGAAGAAACTTAATAACTCTCCACACTTAGTTATCAAGACTTTAGTTGCTGGGGTTACTATTGAATCGGATCATGCTGAGTTTGCTTCTGTCCTAGGCTGTCCTAAGAGATATGATACACATAACCATCCTCCCAAAAGTGAAGCTTTGAAGTTAACCAGAGAAGAATTCTTTCTACCTAATGTTCCTGCCTCATCCAAACATTTAACACACTATGTGTTAAATGTTGAAGCCGAAGTTTTATTCACTATCTTAATGAGATGTATCTTTACAGGGAAACATTTTAAGGAGTTGGTCACTGAGAGGGTGCTCTACATAATGTACTTAATTATGCATAGCTATGACATTGATCTACAGAAGCATGTAATGGAACACATGCTGTTCAGCCAAATAGATCAGAGAAAGCATCCCTTGCCTTATGTAAATTTTCTTACTCTGTTCTTCCAACACCTTGAGATTCCTACTGCTGGTGAAGAGTCTATCACCTCTGGGGTTGGTTTGCTTAATGAGAAAGGTTTTGAAAAGATTGGAGTGGTGAAGAGCAAGGCAAAATTTTGGAAACTGTATTCAGACTTGACAGAAGAAGAGTTGAATGCAAAGAAGTTTGTTAAGCCCAAGGCCTTGAACCCCACTTCAAGCACGACCTCTCAACCTCCTGACCTGTCTTCAATCATTCAGAGACTTGATGTTCTAGAGATGGACAAAGAGAATCGGCATGGGTTTGAGACTGATCTCAAGCAGGTGAAGTAAATGGTGGAGAACATCTTTAGAAGCATGACTGTGTTTGATGTCCCTGAGGATGAAGAAGGTGTCAAGAAAGAAGGTTCTGATAAGAAATTTCCCCGTGAACACTCCAACAAGGAAGAGGCTTCTCCAGTCAAAGTTAAAGAGAAGCAGGTGGTAGTTAAACAAGCTGCTCAGGAATGAGATGAAGTAGACAGTCCTGACTCAGATGACTTGCTTATAACCCTGAAGAAGAAGAAGAAATCTCCAAAGACTGCTACTAAGGACAAGACTGAAGAAGAGACTGTTGGTGAGAATGAAGAGGAACAAGAAGAACAGGACAATGATGAAGACCGTGAGGAAGAAGAGGGAGATCGGGATGGAGATGAAGACCCAACCCCATAATCTTGCCTACTCTTTCTTTCTCATTCTCCTTCTTAAGTTTTATATTCAAAATTTTCCAGAAACTGATTCAACATCTTCTCATTCCTTTTGATGAAAGTCAAAAAGGAGGAGAAATCTTAGGTTGTTATTTTCTGTTTAGGTGACCTATCTTTTGGTCAATAGTATTATTTTCAACTTACTTGCTATTTTGATTAAGTTTATTAATAAGTTGGATCTTTTGGAATTACTGTGTTATTACTATTTGTTTAAACTGTGTGCTAAACAGTATTTTTTGCAGAAACTAAGAATCAAACAGATTGAGGTTTTGTCTTTCATCAAGGGGGAGATTGTAAGTTCACATGTTTCATGGACTTGAAATACTTAGTTATTTCAAGGGCTTGAACTAGTTTTCAAAGCCTTGAAACAGGTTTCACAGGTTCAAGGCCTTGAACCAGGATTCAAAGCCTTGAAACTGTCTGACATGTATGCATGTTCTAAGGGGGAGTTTTTCTTAACTCTTCTGATCTGATTCTATCTCTATCACCCCTGTGCTTGATGTGTTATTATTTTATGATGAAAGACAAACTGTTTTGATGTATCTAACATCATTTAATTCATCTGTTTGACTCATTTTTGCAGGGAAATTTTATTTCCTAAATATGCAGGATATGTTTCCTTATCTGGCTTTTGCAGGAAGGAAAATACTTAGAGAAGATGATTTTGTGATCAATCAGACACTCATCACGGCTCCTCAATCTGTTTAAAGACATATCTCAATAATATCTCTGAAGATTATGATCAACTATCCGTTGGAGAAGGTTGTTAAGAGAGTCAAAGTTTGTTTCCTACAAAACAGAAAGTTGTTGATGAAAATCTGGGAAGATTTGCAGAGCTTCAAAAAATTTAAATATAGCTCATTTTGAAGCAACAAGAGACAACACTCAACGGGAAAAAGAGAGACATATTTCTGGATTGACAAGCATCAAAGAATTTCATCATTCTCACAATCCATCTCACAGAAGAGCACTGCACTCTTCACTGCAGTTCTACACTTTAGTGCTCTTCTGTCTTGTGCTTTATTTGTAGATCATTCTTTTAATACTTCTTCATTTCATTCTCAAGGATTTTTCAAGGTGAACAATAGATAATTCTTAGTTAATCAGTTAGCTAGAGCATATACTAGATAGGTTAGAGAGAACCACAAGCTGTAACAGAGTAAGGCAACTCTCTGTGCTTGAGATCGAGGGCTTAACTTTTGATTAATAAGAATTGATTTGAAAATCCTGCGGGGAGAAGATCCCTGAGGTAGAGACGTAGGTCCAAGTGGACTGAACTCTATAAAATCACTTGTCTCTTGCATTCTCAGTTCCTTTACTTACTTCGATTTTACAGCATTCAAACTATTTATTTTCAAGGGTTTGAAACTCTTTACAAGGCCTTGAAAAAGACTTGTCTGTTTCATTTTAAACTGTATTTCTCCTCAAAGGCTTGAAACCTTTTTCAAGGCCTTGAACTCCATGCTCTTGATCTGAAACTCTTATCTTCTAAAAGTTTTTCAAAAAGTTGACATACTCTATGCTTCTAAAGTATATGTGCTGCATATCTATCTGCATACTCCCCTTTCACTTTTGAAGCTAGTAAAGTGTGCCATCTTTTGTTGTGTTATTTGTGCTAGTTTGTGTATACTAGAGCACTCCTTACAACCAAGTGTGGTATGACCAACGTACCCAATCTATTGTACATCTTTAAAGCTTTGTTCTTCAGCCCATCCTCATCATTTTCTCACACTCATTTATCTCTCTAAAGTCACATGAGGTTCTCTTCTCTCTCAAAGGACTTTCAACCCGTTTTTGTGTTGTGACCTCCACAAAACGCCATCAAAACATCATCTTCTAGCTTTAAAAGTATGGAAAAAATTTCCAAGTTAGATACAACATTGGTGGGGAGTTCTTCCTTCATCCTACTTAAGGATAAAATATTACAATCACTCTTTTGATCATCATTCATGATATTTTAGGTAAATCCTAGATCTATTCTTTGATCTTTGTATATTCTTGGTTCTATTGTCTTTTATGATGGTAATCATCTGAAAATGTCCTTGCATGTGTCTATTTTTGCATCTTTTTATGGATTCATGGATTCATCCTCCTGGAGGAAGGTTTAGAAGAAAGTTTGTGTCTCAAAGATTAGAGTTGTTCTTGATCTCTCTATTTCATACTTCTCATCTACTCAAATCATGTGTTTTTTCTCATTCTTGAAGCCTATGTGCTGCATTTGAATCTCGTTTATATCTTCTCGGACCTTCAATGGAATTCTTACATATGTTTACTTGAAGAACTTTTGATATAAAAGGAAGTGGTCTCGTGTTGATACTCTGTTTTCCGTCAGATTTTGTGACTTGACTTGAGATGCCACATCTCATAACAATTCTTATTATGATCTACCTTATATCGTTTCGAATTCCTGTGTGTCTAATTTCATCTCCAACTGGTTTCCTGCCAAAACTCCTTATACATTTCGTGTAATGTGAACTTGTAAACTGTGTATAGGCTGGAACTGGGTTAGGACAGATTCTGTCCCCCAACTTTGTGAGGTAATTACACTCTCATCCGAGCTTGTATTTCACTCTATCTTGTACTGATTTGAAGCTCTATGTGTCTAGTTTTATTTCGAGTTGGATTCATGCCAAAATATTTTTGTATCATTCAAAACTCTAGCTTTTGAAAAGTGTGTCAAATCAGAAAAGTTCATTTCTCGTCCAGTGGCGTGTGCTACCTTGATGAACATCATTCCCTCGTCCATTCATCTTAGAAGGTCACCATAATCATGTTATGAAGAATCTTAAGAACCTTATTCTTGCCTTATAGTCACTATAGTACACTTGTCTTGATGTTGGACTGTTCTTATTATTTTTAGGGCCTCCTTGTTAGCGTTGCACTTGGATTCCCGTATCGTTTGTAGTAAGAGATTTCTAAGCTAGGAATCGAGTTGAGTACTTAACCAAACCTTTGGTAGTGCTAGTTTCATATATTAACTGTTTATGTGCTATAAGGTGGATATTGTGAAACTTGTGAATGGTGGAATGTGTTCTTAATAACTACTTGGTGATTTGTATCTTTTGATTGGAGATATACTCTATGTTTTAAAGAATGTTTATAAATTATATTTGTTAAACTGAAAGTCCATGGTATGTTTTATAATGTTTTGCCGAGATGGTTGCCTGAATGACATTGTTGGACAGTACCCTAACGCTTGGGGGATATACACCAGACAGTACCCTCCCGGCGCGGGAAAATAGACTGGAGGTCGATACCTTGTCCCAGGGATATAATATGGGATGAGCAGTTAACACGTGCGTTGTCATGACATATCGACTATAATTTTTCGAGGTAGCAGTTCTACGCGGACTCTCCATATTGATGGCTAAATGTCACGATTGAGATTTTAATGGCCAAAGTGCTTGAGTGAAAGGAGCCGAGGTCTCAAAGTGGTGTTGCGGAGGGGTCTAGGACCCAAGTATTTTGAAGTAAATGCTTTACATGTTTACTTACTTGAATGCTTTCTTAAATTATGTTGTTTATCTTATTCTTTATCTATGTATGAACTGTGAAGCACGCATGTCTGGAACACGTTGACCATGGCTTTTTGGAAAGTATATATATTGTATGTTTCTAAACCTAACAAAGGGGGATAAGTACGTGCTCACCAGACTTCGCAGTCTGACCAGTTTTTAAATGACCGCTCTTTCAGGTTCCAAGGAGAGGAATGATCCAGTTTACAAATGACTTCGTTGGGACTACAATTTCAAAATAATTTTACTTTTATCGTCATGGTGCGAGTTAGCCTTGGTGGCGTGTGATGTCTCATTCCCGTTTAATTATGTCATTAATCGGGGTCGCGCGAGCGGAGTGCCACATTCCATGATTAGGTTGATGAAAGGGGGGGAAATGAAATTGGTGGAGAATATAACGAATAAAGTCTCAACGAAGTATGTCAAAAGCTTTAGAAAAATCTAGTTTTAAAGCACCAAAAGTAGGCAAAAAAGGGAGTTCATTTTCCCAATGGCATGAAGAATGTATTGGGTAATTAAAATATTATATTGGATTAATCTAGAGGGCACAAACCCAGCTTTATTACTAGAGATTATACTAGGCAAAACAAGTTTGAAACGATTTGCAAGCACCTTAGTATAATTAAATACAAAATATTGCATAGACTAATAGATTGAAAATCATGCGCAGGGGAAGGGTTAGACACTTTAGAAATGAGAATAATATTTGTAATGTAACTTATTTAAGAAACTGGCCAGAATTAAGAAAAGAATAGCCGAAGTAATTTTAGTAGCAATAATGGACCAACATTTTTGGGAAAAGATGGGCTGAAAACCGTCTGAGTCTGGGGATTTAAGAGGTTTCATGGAGAAAACTATATTTTTAACTTCAATCGTTGTGTATGGATGTAAAGAGATAGATGCTCATGAGGTTGAAGAAATGTATCAATGTTAAAAAAAGTATCGAAAGGATAATTTTAATAATAAAGGTTTTGTAAGTCATGAATACTAGGAGTAGGCTCAGTATAAATAAGCTTGTAATGCTCAACGAAAGCCTTTTTAATATCATCTTGTTGTGATAATGAATTAATATAAACGTATTTTAGACTATGAATTTGATTTTTGGCAGCTCTAATTTAGTGAAAGCGTGAAAAAACTTGGTCTTGCGGTCTCCGCCATGTAGCCATTATCGAGCCCTTTGGGCCCAAAGGTCTCCTGATCCGCCAATAAATCTTATAAATTAGAATGATGGTAATGAAAAAGGGAGATAGCGAGGAGGGACGTCTAGATTGGGCAGATGATAAATCACTTTTACAACAAAGAAGTTTATTTCTTGAGCGAACATGAATGATTCTCCCATCACTTAATATCTCTTAATGTACTAACAATTCATTTAGCTACACAAAAAAGAGGTGAGCCATGCAGAGAAATGTTCGAAAGAAAGTATAGGCGAATGGTCAGAAATTCAAATACCTAGGTTATTAAGAATCGCATTAGGATAATGATTAAACCAAGAATCATTGCACCAAGTCACGTCCAATTTTTCAAAAGTTGGTGAAGAGTATAAACGATTATTTGACCAAGTAAACCACCGGTCCAGTAGTAGATAACTCAGAGAGAACCAATTATTTATAAAATTTCTAAAGGTGGCACTACCTTGCAAGTTATGAGCATTCAGACCAGATTATCTCAAGCATTAAGAACTTGATTTAAATCTCCTATAAGCAAAACATGTTGGTCAATGGGATTCTGAGAATAAGACTGGAGATTTTAGTCCAAACATTAGCGTGTTGGTCAAGAAAGGGATGCCCATTCTAAATCTAGATACCAAGTATGCATACCAAGATCACTAACACATAATAGCAACAAGATTAGTCAAAAAAACTTTGTCCCAAGAAAACCAGAGATCACCAGTATAACGAACCAGATCAACACCATCATAGAATGAAAAACCTAAATTTCGAAACTTATGGATAGTCTAGTATCTGGCTTTCTTGGTTTCACACAGAAAGATAAGAGACCTTTTAAGGGAGCGTGTCAAATTAAAATCTTATGGAATTGCAGAAGCTTGACCCAAGCCTCTGCAATTCCAATCTAAAACGCTCATGGCACCCTTGGTGGTTTTTAGGGACAACCATCCAAACCCTAGCATCAACATGAAACATATAAATAAAAGGAGGAAGGGAGATAACCATTAAACGGAGGTTTATGTAATTTTAAATTGAAAATTAATCTGATTTTTACATGTGTGCTCCTTGTCAGCATCTGCCTGGAAATCGACATCAACGATTGATAGTTTATTTGGAAGGATGTTCTTCGGGCTTGCTTTAGCTTTTCCTTTCCCACATAGTTTCTTGCTAGATACATATTTATTGTTATCAATCGACATACAGAGATCTGTATTTGGAAGAGAAGGGACATAATACACCATCCCCTATTCATCACCTTTTCCGACTATCAAATGTGTTTCCTTGTCAAAACCAACATTGGTTATTATTCAACCAAATGAAATAACTTTGGAAGAAATTGTGGTTATTTAATGTTATTACTGTTTTAAAACTTCAGTTCATTCACTGTTTATTGTCTAAATTTTCTTATTTTATTGCAACTTATAATTGTGGTGCCAAATCATCTGTTATCGTTCTAGTACATAATTACTCAGTTTTAACTCACTTTACAACTATGGTGTCGTTATTTATTTTGAAAACCATCACATGTGCAAGTATATTACGGATGAGAGCGCTTTCACTAGGCCTGGATGACAAGCTTACTCTCGATCACTTCTTTTCGTGAAGCTATCATGGTGAAACCCTTGTAACCATCATTGAAACACATGTATATATCACAAAGTAGCAATATATTTTTTGGTCATCGGTTAGTTGCATTAATCTTAACTGAACTCATCGGGCGGATGACGCTTCTAAAACTTACGATTCGCTCGGACGTGAAAGTTTGTTATCTCCTTCAAATTACACTTATTACTTCACCAATTTCTTTGTAACTAAACTATTAGATTGGTATTGATAACTTCTGGTGTCTACAATTTATAGTCAGTCTATAAATTGTGATTTAGATTCACAGTCAATACCCACTTATCTTACCTCTCTCAAAATTTCAGAACTTAAAATAAAATTGAAATACATTAAACTAACTTACTACGTTGGGTTGCCTCCCAACCAGTGCTTGTAATTTACGGTCGACCGCCCGCCCCAGTTACTGTGCGTATATACGCACACAGCAGCGTAAATTTTTGTTTTCAATTTTTTCAATTCGTCCAGAAAGTCCCGTGCGTATATACGCACAAAATTTCAATTTTTTTCAAATTTTTTAGGCGAGGGGCATTTTTGTCATTTTGGAAAAATAGGGTTTCTAAGGGGGGAGGAGGCCGACGGGTTTTCCATTGTTGGTGCCTCTTTCTCTCTCTACATCCATTATTCTCTCAACTTGAAAACACAAATTCTTCAAAATTGGTCGGAATAAAAAACCGGTTACATTTCTAGAATCCTCTCGTCGCAAGGAGCAACATATTACCTTCGGTTTTCAGAAACAATCATCAAACAAGTGTAGGGGTTGAATCAAACCGAGAGGTGTTCTTAAGGAAAAACGCAAATATGAGAAGATTGGAGCAAAATCAGAAAATTTCATAGAAGGAAAGTTGAAAGAGGAGGAAGAAAGCTATGTTTTGACAGTTTCAGATTTTCATTCCGGCAAGTTTCGTTTTCCGGCGACTTTTCCGGCGACCGGTCGGCCACTTTTACGGCGACTTTCTTGCCGGATTCTGCATTTCACACCCTTTTGAGGGCAGGTCCAAACCACTTTCTTTCTCTTTACTTTTCAGTTTACGCACAACCCGTAGCCGGGTCATTATTTTTCTGTGAAATTTTATTTTTCTCAATTTTCGTGCCGTGTGGACCTCTGGTAGATTCTAGGTGAATTATTTGCTGAGACGCACAATTCACGCGCACGTTAACTAGTTTTTGTTTCTGCACATTTTTACCGTATTTTCTGAAATGGACATAGTCAAACCTGTGATTGACCAGAACCTTAACCACCACCCGACAGACTTTACAGCGGACGAAATTGATACGCAGTATCTTACCAGTTACTACCTCCGTTTCGTCTGTTTCGTCTGCGTTTGACTTTTTAACCCGTAACTGAGTCACTTTGACTTGGTGATTTGGGTATCAAAACGATGTAATTTTTTAACAATTTTTTCATGGTATTTTTGAATAAACTTTCCTCTATAACACCATGCAAAGATTACCAAATTCGTATATCGTTTTGCTAATCAAATCACCGGATGAAAGTAACTCAGTGAATAGTGACAAAAAGTGAAGTAGGCTGAAACAGGCGAAACAGAGGTAGTACCGTTTTGTGTCAGCCCCGGATCATTACTATTTTCTGACCGGGAAAAAACCAAATTACCGCATAGCTAAAGAGTACTGTTTTGAGGTTGATGAGAAACGGATGCCAGCCCATATGGCGACATTTGCTAGCCGATAGGCAGTTTTTGGTGTATCCCTAGGGGGGTTGATGGGGTGTCTAGTTCTTCCTTGACCAAGGAATTCTTTAGTAATTTGTTGTATGTCGATTCGGCAGAGAATCAGGACCCATGTTGGGTCTACTGCCGTAGGGACTTTATTTTACTTACCCCAGAGTCGATTCGTCGGGCGTATGGGATAGCCTCGACAGATGAGATTTGTGCTTATAATTTAGTACAGGCTAATCTGTCGGCTGACGATGATGTGTTACGGGTTTTGACTGCTGGGGCAAGGGGGGCCCGCTTTGAGGGATACGAGGAAGGCCAGGGAGGCTTTAAGCTACACTCTCAATTTTTGTGCCCATAGGCTCAGTGGTGGGAAGAGTGGGTGGTGAACCGCATAGTGGTGATCCAGCACTTTACCTATATTGATTTTGAGTCTATCCTCATTGTTTACTGCCTCATGTTGTGGCAGAGAGTGGACGTCCCACATCTGATTTGGACATATATTCTGGAGAGGAATGCGTCCAAGAGCCGGAAGGGGCTCAGGTATAGCAACCTGATCACCAAACTGGCTCGGGATGGTGGTATTTACTTACATGACATAGAGGGTGAATTAGATCCACCGGACCTGAGAGAGTAGAGGAAGATGGTATCCCGACACCGTGGGGCCCCTGGTCCCAACGATGCATTCATCAACTTAGAGGGTGATGATGATGATGGAGATGATGATGACCCCATGGACGAGGATGGGCATGCACCCGCCCCTGCGCCTCGAAGGCGCTCGGCTCGTGAGAGTCGGGTCCCGGCCCCTACCGCTGTGTCCCGACGACGTTCGACTCAGGATCGCCCCACTCCTGTACCTACCCCTCCCATGCGAGGCGATCCACCCAGGAGCGCCCTACTATGCGCGAGCCCTCGGCCCGACTTCATCGTTCTCGGTCTACATATGAGCACGGTGAATCTAGTCAGCCGGTCCATCCCGACCCGAGCATACCACCGTGGGGAGCTCGTCTAGAGCCTACTAGGCCGTCTCGAGCCACTGACCGTGACCTGACCATTCCACCTTGGGCAGTATTCGAGCAGAAACTGACCAGGGTAGACGAGAGGATGGAGTCTGATAAGAAATCCATCATTGACATGTTCACGAAGAAGTGTGGGAAGCTATGGAAGCTGCTTCAGCATAACCGACGGACCGCCCGGAAGGTGGCCAAGGATCAGGCTGCAGCTTATACTAGCTTGAGGGAGGAGCAGCGAGATGCCTCCAGGAGCGCAGGACGAGAGGTCCCGCTCCCTCTGTATTTTCCACCCACCTACTCTAGTGAGTTCTCGACCAGTTGGTCTGGTGAGGCCGAGTCGAGTCACCATGACGATGACCCGGCCCCCGCGCAGTCGGATAGTCGGTCTAGTTCCCGGACCTATAGGACGCCGCCAGCGCGTGCCCGCCGAGCGGCCAGTACCGAGACCGAGACCGGGACAGAGCCTAGCAGCCCTATATTCCGGTCCACCAGCAGCTCACCGAGCACACTGTCCGGTTCGTCCGAGACCGCGTCGGACCCGCCTTATGTACCAGATAAGGACATGCCATCCCTTAGTGTGGGGGTTGGAGTCGTGTCTACATTAACCCGGTCTGCACGTTTTTCGTATTTATTTGCAGTTTTTATTTTTAATTCTTGAGTCTGCATATTTTCATTGTTTGAGTCAACCCACCACAACGTTCTGGCCTTACATTGTATATATTTGAAAAAAAAATCGAAAAATCCTAAAAATTAAAAATCATGAAATTTTGAGAAAGGGCAATCGAGATAACAGAAACTGGAGAGAAATCGAGGATAGTCCTTTGATAGAAAAGAAAACTTGCACCGAGGAATAGTAGATAGGTGAGAGCCAGTGTACCTTGGGATCCACGAGTAGTTATCAGCTGAGCTAAGGATCCGACTAGTTGCCACAACGCCGTCATCTAGGTAGTCGACAACCCGCCCACGGGCGCCGTCACGATCATCGCATCTTTCGGTGGAGTGATTGGCTATCAAGGGACCTCACGTCTTGTTTCTTACCCCTAGGTAAATTTAGTAAGCCCGTATTGAAGCCGTTTACCCCTTTTATTCATAGCCACTTTAGCCTAGGAAGCCTTCTTTGAGACCTTCATCAGTCGTTAGTTGGCTATTCTACGCGTTATGACAGAGGGAGTGATTTAGGGAGGGTTTTAGATGGGAGAACTTCATGACATATCAGTTTTTGGACAGTTCTGACATCGACACGTTTTTCGAGGGAAGGACAGGGTGAGTTAGTGGCGACTGCATTAATTTGCGGAGGTGGATCACTGCATTACATAGTGACCACAGGTGGAGTTAGTCGCGTGCGAGTATCTTTCCGCACAAACTGGGTTCCGGGGGTTGAGGGGTCAATAGGTGGTCGTGCCGTTTTTCTACATCTTTGGTGATGAGGAGGTTCGGTGGGACTACACAGTATCATTCCGACTACAGGATCAGCGCTTCAGGATTAGTGTGGGGGTACTCCACATGAGGACATTTTTCATACCCCACGACATCATCTTATTTCTACCCGCTCAACTTTAGCCATTTTTGTTTATATTCTTGTATTTGTTTAGATATATATTACCAGTTAAAAAAACGAAAAAAAAAGAAAAAAGAGAAAAAAACGAAAAGAAAGAAGCAATGTTCTAGTTTTACAGTTATTTATGTTATTTAGTCAAAAAACTGAGTGGTTAGTACGATTTTCGAGACATTTACACCGCTTCACATTTGTGTCCGCGAGAACGGCGAAGACACACCGGGGGCCACGGAAATTGAGAAAGCAGGAACTTATGTGTTTCGGTCAGCTTTTCGGGATCTCGGTGAGGGGTGTGAGTTTGGGGAATTGTGAGAATGTCATAACAAGTATGATTGTGCTTTACCTTGATATATATATCTTACCTGTTAGACTTAGAACCTTGATTCGGAAATAGCTCGGATGGTAGGCTAACTAGGTATTTTCTCAGGTTGATAGCAAAAGTAACAGTACTTCGATCCAGTGCTTAATTCCACCAAAGAAATTTTTCCAGACTTACCGATCGCTTGCAGGAAAGTACTTTCTGAAAAAGGGTGAGGTCTCAAGGACACACTGGATACGTTTTGGAGATTGCCCAATCTCGCTAAAAATAATTTTGCCTTGTGTACGTTTTGAGTTTGTGTCTATCGAGTCAGTGTATATTCTGTTATGAGTCGGTCTTTCTATCGAGTCGTCTGGTTGCAAGGTTCGGGTTGAAAGAGTATGCAATTACAGGAAGTATGCAAAGGTACGGTTTGCGTAAACCGGGTCCGGCCAAAAAACTGACACTCGTCAAGTGTGGGTCCCAGACAGGCCACGCCCAAGTAATAAGTCTCGGTTCCCGGTGTCCAGAGTCGGGAGTAGCTGTTTCATGTTCGTGATGATTTCCGGGGCAGTTCTGACCCAGGGGTATTTTGGTCATTTGGCACCGGGCCTGGGTTTTCGGAAGACGAGTCTGGATTTTGGCACCCCGATTCAGTCAGCAATCTTTACGGGGGATTTCATACGCACACAGGATCTTCATACGCACAAGAGGAGAGAGAAAACGAAGACAGCATGTCTCTGCCTGCGTATATACGCAGACGCAGACCTGTATATACGCAGACAGGCTGCGTATATATGCAGATAGAGAGGAAAATGGGGACTTGAGAAGTTGCTGCCAGCGTATATACGCAGGCCCTGTGCGTATTGCGTATATACGCAGACAGTACGTATTCCGAGCCAGATTTTTGACCAGGGGCAGTTTCGTAATTTTGGCAGTTTCCAGAAACGTCTACAGCGCTATATAAAGACTCGTCCCGGGCTCGTTTTAGAGAGACACATCCAAGGCAGAAGTTCGGGCATTCCCGGAGAGCACGGAAGCACGAATCCACATTCGAAGACCTAGTTTGCTTTTACTCTCTCTCTTTATTTTAGAAACTTTGTTATTTAGTGTAGATAGTGCTTTCTACATAGGCAGATCTTAGCCACGTGGCAATCATCCAGCACACCTAGCTGTGCTCCACATACACTGGATCACCACCCGCGCTGATCCACGTGGGGGCTGCGAGACAGGGCCCTCGCATACCACCACACGGGACTTGTAGGGACTTAGTGGTTTGGAGGCTAGAGTAAGTCCTGTCGCGGGCGAGCGACAACCAAGCCCGCGCGCGACCTTAGTAACTGATTTGAGAGATTTATGGCACGAGCTCCATAAACCCGGTCAACCTCATAACAGTTCCGGTATACGCGGACAAACGTGCCATAACAGTCCCTATATACGCGGACGAACGTGCCTTTGTGGTTAAGCTAATTAAGCCGCCATTAATGGGCGCGTTAAACCACTACAACGGTCATATTCTCCGTTATATATAGGATCGTTAACCCTTCCATACAGGGGCGAATCACCTGAGATACGCGGAAGCTCCGCCAAAATTCTGTCTCTCTCTCATACAGTGCTATTGTCTTACTCTCTCCCTACACACAACCCTACTCTTCCTGTGTTCTTTCTATCCCCTGTTCTTGGTGTATATTGAATCCTCCCTGCAGGATTCTCTCGTACACATTTGGTGAACCCGACGTGAAACTTACCATTGCAAGCAGCCATGTCTCACGAAGATGACGTCAGCAACAGATCGCCCTCCACGGAGACCACCTCGGGAGAGGAGACCCGTCACACTTCTGCGGCCGCCAGTGGGACTCCGACGTTGGAGGCTCTAAACGCCACCATCCAGAATCAGGGAAAGGCCCTTTAGGCTCAATCCACACAAATGGAACGGATAATGGCCATCCTGGGAACCCTTGCTCTGAATCCTACATCGGGCACTGCTGTCTCTCAGGGAGGGGGAACTTCTACCACTTATGGGACTGGAGTGATACCGACACCACCTAACCCTAATCCGCAAACCCCACCAGCAATGGTGCAATTACCCTCTGTTCGGGGGCAAACAGCCCAGATACCGCCCCTTACCACACATATTCCTCAACCACCAACTGTGGCACCCAAACTCTCTTCACAATACCCTTTGCCTCCTCCGCCGGCACTGTTGGGTAACGTGACTTACACCCCTAGCCCGACCACAGCATATGTGTCCCCGCCGGCTACAACCCTTCCTCCTTCTGCTAGGGGAAGCGCACCGAAATGTATGACGTCGATGCAGCGGCGCATAGAGACATTCTTGGCCAATCAGCCGTTCACAGACACCATTATTCCAAAAGTTGACAACGATCCGCCTATTCCACGCGAGATCTATCTCATGCCTAACCCCGTCGGGTATAAGGCTCCTAAGTGGGAAAAGTTTGAAGATGTCAACGGGAATGCCCACGAGCATGTCATGCGCTTCATCGATGTAATGGGACCATATGGGGCTGATCCCAAGTTGCTGATGCGCGAGTTCCCTATGTCTTTGGGGAATGTGGCCTACAAGTGGTACAGAACGTTGGAGGCGGGATCTGTCAAAACTTGGGACGACATGGTTCAGAAGTTCTACACGTAGTTCTTCCAGGTGGAAGAGAAGGTTACAATGACTCATCTCTCTCGCATGTACCAGAAGCGCGAGGAAGATGGAGTTACCTTCATCAAGAAATTCAGGGCCAAATCCTTGGAATGTAGAGATGAAGTTCTTGAAGGCAGGCTCGTGGAGATATGTCTACAAGGCATGCGAGATGAGTACAATGGTATGCTGATCAACCTGCAAACTCCTACCTTTTCAAAGCTGATCGAATGTACGAAAAACATAGAGCCTATAGTGGAGAGGCAGAAGAATAAGCACGCCCCTGAACGACCCTCAGGGGGAACCACTTTCAAGATTGGAAGGTTTAGTTACAAGAGGGGGCGCGAAGCTGAGGTTAATACAGTTTCACCGCACAAGCAGCCCAGAGTCACGAACTCAGACGCGCCACCCCTACCATGCTCGATAGAGGAAGTGACTGACTTGTGCAAACAGTGGCGTAAAGATGGGATCTTGCCTCCTCTCGAAAGGATACCCTCTAAGGAGATGATGAGGGACCCGAAGTAGTGCGAGTGCCACGGAAAAATTATGCACCCCACAGCTGACTGCAAGAAACTCAGGCACATGGTGAGCCAAAAAATGAAGGACGGCGAGTCGATTGTCAGCGATCAGAGGCAGGACGTGCGAAACAACCCGCTGCCAGCTCATGCGAAGCAAGAGCCGGAAGGAAAAGAGGTAGCCATGATCGCGATTATGGATCTAGAAGAGATCGCGGAAGACGGCTTGCCTATCATTGCTGAAATTCACAATGATGAAGACTATAGCATAGATACGGAGGATGAGCGTGCTGACCGAATGAAGGGGTCACAGGGGTTCGTCAAGTTCTTAGACGAAATGAACTTTTCGGAGAAGTGTCGGAAAGAGATGACAAAGGCGATTTTAAGGGTAGCAGAAGACTTCGAGGAAGACATCGTGGTCTCCAATGGAAAAGTTGTCAGGGCGCCTCGATGGGAAGACATCAAGGATCAATCGCCAGCGGGAGTAATGGTGACAAGGGAGGATGCTAAGGAAAAGTCACCCACACGCGAAGAGGCACCGCCGGTCGCCTATCAAAGAAAGAACGTGTACACTCTGAATCGAGTAGTAAAACATGATCTCGCAGGCAAAGAGATAGAAAGTTTCTACTCCAATGGAAAGAAATGCTACCGCATAAGAAGGTGCGCGGGGGTACCCCCATTCGAGCATGGGGATATCCCTGGGCAATTAAATCAAGTTAGCAGGTCAAACCAACATCAGAGGTTTCAGAGGAAAAGCTGAAAGAAGCACCTGAATGCATGGAGGATAAGCCGAAACCTCAGAAGCAGGATCTGAAGGAAATGTTCCTGAGCCCAGGCGAAGATAAGAAGAGGCCGGTCTTTCTGAGTGCAGACCTCATAAGAGAGGAAGAAGCAAGATTGTTGCAGCTGCTGACTGAATACAAACATGTGTTTGCCTGGGAATACGATGAAATGCCTGGTTTGGACACGAGCATCACTATGCACAGGTTAGATGTCATCCCAGGATCTAAACCAGTAAAGCAAAGTACGAGAAGCTTCAGGCTAGAAATAAATGTGAAAATCAAGCAAGAAATCGTTAAGCTGTTGAATGCCAGGTTCATCGAGCCGAATCATCATCCCACCTGGTTGGCTAACATTGTGTCTGTGGTGAAGAAGAATGGGCAACTTCGCATATGCGTAGATTTCAGAGATCTCAACCGCTTCTGCCCCAAGGACGATTTTTCGCTGCCCAACATCGATCTGCTCATCGATTCGACTGCGGGTCATCGCATGTTCAGCTTCATGGATGGTTTAAGTGGGTACAACCAGATCAAGATGGACCCTGAAGACGCACGGAAAACCGCGTTCATCACGCCGGTGGGAGTCTTTAATTACACGGTGATGTCGTTTGGGCTCAAGAACGCGGGCGCGACTTATCAGCGAGCAATGACGGCTCTATTTCACGATATGATGCACCAGGAAGTGGAGTTTTATGTTGATGACTTGGTTGTAAAGTCCAAAGAGGAAGCGGACCATCTGATAGACATGCGGAAGGTATTCGAAAGATGTAGAAGTTTCCAAATAAAGATGAATCCCATGAAGTGTGCATTCGGAGTGACCTCAGGGAAGTTCTTGGGATGCGTAATACATCGCCAGGGCATCGAGCCTGACCCCGCGAAGGTATCGGCCATCACAAGCATGACGACACCACACAATCAAAGCACTTTGAAGACGTTCTTGGGGAAAGTATCTTACCTGCGGAGATTCATTCCAGAAATCGCAGAAATAACCTTCTGCTTCAGCGATTTCCTTAAGAAGAATGATGTGTACAATTGGACCGCGGAACACAAGGCCGCATTCGGGAGGCTAAAGGACTTGCTGACATCGCAAAGGGTAATGATCGCATCACAGCTTGGATCGTCGCTCTTGTTGTATCTGACGTCGACAAAGAAGTCTATAGGGGAGTTTTTGGCTCAAGAATATGAAGGACAAGAAAGGCCGATTTATTACATTTCTCGCATAGTGCAACCAGCTGAATCAAGGTACACAGATATCGAAAGCCATTTCCTTGCCCTATTCTTCGTGATAGAAAAGTTAAAACACTACTTCGCTTCGCACAAAGTTGTAGTGGTTACAAAGAGCGACCCCGTACGGTATCTCTTGACTCACACTTCTCCTGGCGGAAGATTGGCAAAATGGTATATGACCATTTCACAATATGATGTCACGTGTGTTCGACCACGAGCAATCAAATCACAAGCAGTGGCAGATCTTCTGGCACAATTCCCGGATAACAACTATGAGCCCATGATCGAGGAGGAACTAGAAGGACCCGAGATCTATGCAGTTGAGTTGCCTTACTGGACGCTTCATTTTGATGGATCGTCAACAAGGAAAGGTGGAGGAATTGGAATCGTGTTGACCAAACTAGATGGGGAGGTCATCCAAAGGTCCACAAAACTTGACTTCCCGGTAACTAACAATGAAGCGGAGTATGAGGCTCTCATCGCAGGCCTCCGTGCGGCTAGGGCATTGGGGATTCTAAGTTAATCGTCAAGCAGGCTTCAGGCGAATACGGATTGAAAGAAATAAATTTGTTACCCTACCGGACTTTGGTACAGAAGCTGGTACAACAATTTTGCGATGTTAGGTACGAGCACACGCCTAGAGGAGATAATCAGCATGCTGATGCCTTGGCCACTCTGGGATCTAAAGTCAGTGCGGATAAATGCCCTTCGAGAATCTCGATTGAAGTTCGAATGTCGCCGGCATTGACAGAGGACGCATGCGAGGATGAGTCCATGGATGATGCAGACTAGAGAAAACCGATATTGCATGCAATCGCCGAAGGAACGAGCAAAGAAAACTGGGCATCCACTCAGGGGTACTGCATACATGACAACGCCCTCTACTACAAAGGTCCAGGAGGAATACTCATGCGATGCGTCTCGCAGCAGGAGGGACAAGCGCTATTGGAAAAGATTCACCAGCACACTTGCGGAGAAAGTGAGGTGTCAATCTATCGGAAAGCCCAAAGATATGGGATTCATTGGCCAGATATGTCAACGGCTGCTGCGATAATTCAAGGGAACTGTGAAAGTTGCGCACTGATAAAAGATTCTCTAACAATCACTCTGGTTGATGATGACACGGACTGGAGAAAGCCACTCTTCGATTTTCTCACAGAAGGAATTGAGCCTGAACAAAGAAAAGAAGCCGAGAAACTGAAAAGAAAGGCAGCTCGATATGTGGTACAAGAAAACATACTCTGGCGAAGGGATCACGAGGGTAATCTACTTCGATACCTAGATAGCAAGGAAGCGCAAGAGGTGATGGATCTCTCTCACCAAGTAGAGCATCAGGGAGATGCGAAACTATGCAGACAGCTCCTCACAGTTGGCTATTTTTGGCCCACAGTGGAGGCAGATTGCCGCACCAAAGTAAGGAGATGCCAGGAATGTCAATTCAAGGGCAACCTCGTACATGCTCCTGCCGTAGACCTACACGCAGTGGGGACGCCATGGCCATTGCACACTTGGGCTCTAGATTTCGTTGGCCCCATTCGACCAGCCTCGCATGGGAACCAGTTCATCCTGACCGCGACCGAGCTATTTACTAAGTGGGTGGAGGCAATACCGCTCAAGACAGCTAATGCGCTCGCGGTAGTCAATTTCGTCTAAGAAAACATCATATACATGTTTTTAATCCCCAACAAAATCCTTTCGGATAATGGCACACCTTTTGTAAATCGTCAAGTAGCCACGAAGCTAGCGGAGTACAACATAGGCAGGTCTGTTCCACTCCTTATTATCCAAAAGGGAATGGTCAAGCAGAAGCGACCAACAAGACGCAGCTAAGAATTCTGAGCAAGATGGTCGCATACGATCACAAGAAGTGGGCCGATTCTTTGAACATAGCATTATGGGCATATCGAACTTCGCCAAGGACTCCCACAGGAGTCTCCCCATTTCTTCTATGCTATGGAGCCGAAGCTGTCGTACCGGCAGAGGTGAAAGTCAACTATGCGAGATTGGCCTTCCATGCACTATATGACAATCAACGTGACCATGACTTGATCTTATTGGAGGAAAAGCGAGAGCAAGCTAAGCGGGCTAACAATCGGTACAAGGAGAGGATCGCTCGCGCGTACAACAAAACAGTCCAACATCGAGATTTCGCGGTCGGGGACTTAGTTTTGCGCGCCTCAGATCATTGCATGCGGGAGGCGGCCCATCCAAAGTTCGCGGCTAACTGGGAAGGACCATTCGAAGTTAAGGAAGTCTTTGACAGTGGTTACTGCACAATACAGAAGCTTCATGGGACTGCCACAACCCCAAGTCCGATCAATATGCGCTGGATTAAAAAGTATTATCCTTAACCTCTCTCTCTTTACATACATCAGATTACAATATCTATTTACGTCTAGTACTCTGATAGACTCATGCGTTGTTTCCTCCATATGAGGAACTTGTAATCTTGTCTCTCCCATATGAGGGACTTGTAATTTTGCCTCTCCCATATGAGGGTGTTTATAATAAAAGAATTCTCCCATATGAGAAGAATTTTATTGCTTTACTTGTCTCTTATCATTTTATTTACTTCTCTGTTTATTTACAACAAGAGCCTATCTGCCAAGATAGCAGCCATAATATGCGATCACATGCGATCGAAAGCCTATCTGCTGAGATAGCAGCAGCGCTCAAACACGATCTTAAGTGATCTAAAAGCCTATCTGCCTAGATAGCAGCCATAATACACGATCCTAATTGATCCAAAGCCTATCTGCCGAGATAGCAGCAATGTTCAAATACGATCTCATGCGATCGAAAGCCTATCTGCCTAGATAGCAGCAATAATGTATGATCCTATGTGATCCAAAGCCTATCTGCTGAGATAGCAGCAATGTTCAAATACGATCTTAAGCAATACCAAGCCTATCTGCTTAGATAGCAGCCAGAATACACGATCCCATGCGATCCAAAGCCCATCTGCTAAGATGGCAGAAATAATCTTAATTGATTTATAAGCCTATCTGTTTCGTAACAAGCTACAGCACTAACGTCCCATGCGACGCAAAACTTATCATCTTGATAAAAACAATTATTCAGGCAAGTATCCGAATGCAAAAGGCGAAAGAAACATAACTTGTTTTATAGCCAACACGCATGTGATATTACAATTTGTTGCATAAAAAAAGAACAGGAAACGCTACAGTATACTTCATTAAGAGTCAAAATGACTTACAATTTATCTTTCTAGATAGCAGCTTACAAGCAAAAGCTCATAGCAAGGAAATTCTTACTATAAAACGATCGACCTAATGGCCCTAACAAAAGCTATGCGACATAGCAGCTTACAAGCAAAAGTTTATAGTAAGAAAATTCTTACTATAAAATGAACGGCCTACAAATGCTAACAAAATCTATGCGATGCTATCGTCGAGGTCCTAGATCTGAACAAGGCTCTTGACTGGTCTTCTGCCCAAGAGATGCACCGGATGAACCCCATGTCCAGACGGATGCGGCGGTGAAGAAAAAATGGAGAAAAACTCCTGGGGCAGAAAGCTTAGTGTCCACAGAGACGAGCGCCTTGGCTCGTCACACCTTGTTCAAGAACGTGGAGGAAAATAGTTCTCCTCTAGGAAAGCTAGAGGAGAAACACTCCATTCATTACGAGTTGGTAAAAAGGTCAGTATGGAACTGCAACTCGCCAGAAGGCAGCCGGAGATACGACCTGCAAACATAATAGACGAAGAAGAATCTTCGAACAACATGAGGTACTATGTATATCTTCTTCAAAGTGGTCATAAAAATCAGTAAGCTTTATAAAGAAGATCCTGAGAGCTATTTCTATGGCACAAGGTACAAACTCAGATTTCACTACTTGAAGTTGCCATGAATCAACAAAAGACAAGAGTTGAAGCCAGCAGTCATAAGGACTCATGGCAAGCCACATTTTGGGATGAAAAACCCAAGCAGCAAGAGGCAGGGTTTATATAGACTTTAGGAGGACTCTTCAGTTCCCTAGCTGAGTCAGCAAAGCTTGGAAAATAGGTAAAATTAGTTACTTACATCTCAAAAGAGGTAAAATTCAATTACCCTACTAAAGGCTATGACGATTCGGTGGCACTCCCTAATTAATGACGGAATGTCATAATAAGGATGGGCTTCCCAAGGAAATTGTGCTTATCTAATAAATCATTAGCGCGAAAATCAAGGCATATACGTCACCATGTGATGTCATAATTGATACACATCAAGATATTCGTGCAAATCCCCAAAAGGGAAAAACGGGACATAGAGTTCCAGATAAAAAAAAAGGAGGAGAAGCACTAGGATTAAAATAATATTTTGTTTTTAAACAAATATTCTTGTTTCTAAAATAAATCCTTGATCAAAGGGTCTTCTGGAGAAAACGAGAGTGATATCTCTCTTACTTGGCCCACTTCTCGCTTCAGCTGTTCGTACTTAGCATTCATCTCATGAAAGAGGTTGCTAGCTTCTTCAGCTTTCTGCCTTTGTTCCTCTACCTTCCGTCTCTCACATGCGAGGTTGTGGAAGCCCTGTTTCAAATTCAAAGTTGCGAGAATTTGGGTGATTTTGTTGAGAAGGTACCCAAAGCCTAGCTTGCCTTGAACTTTAGCTTGAAGCCCTTTGCACGTGCTGAAGAGCAGTTGTGCATTATTAGGAGAAATGGTCGCAGGTGTAGCCACAGACAGTTGCTCCAGAATCCAGATGGCTTCGGTCAAGAAAAGCCTCCTGTCATACGGCTCTATCTCTAGAGATCTCGCGAATGACCAGGGGTATGAGAGGCGCATCTGAACTATCCAGTCCAAATCAGCTTGCTTCAATCCTGATAAAGTTTATTCAAGTTTAGAGCATGAAAGCTTTTAAAAAAGGGTGTAGAATGAAAAAATGGTAACATACCAGTTCCTTCAAGGATTTCATGCAAAGAGGGAATGCGCATTACTGGAAAAGCTGAAGTCTGTCCTCGCTCCATTGCTCGTCTGTCAGCCGCGAGCTCGAGCTCATCATAGTTGGCAGGGAGAGTATAAGCCGCAACAGGTGCGACAGCAGCTCCAACTTGCGAGATCCAAAAACTCCATTCTTGGGGAACCTCTGGAAGCTCTACATCTGTTGAAGGAATGGCAAGAGTATGAGCGGCCACTCTACCAGGAACTTCTTCGGCTGCGAGGGGCTCTTGTGGCTCGGGAGCATTTCTTTGAAAATCAACATTTGCATGTGATGTTATGTCTTCCACGACCTGCTCATTTTCATGAACTTCAGCTCCAACATCTGTTTCCATTTCCTCAACTGCAGCATCATCATCTTCTTCAATCAGCACATTGTCAGCTTCGATATCATCAGAAACCTCGATGATATCCTCCAAAGGCTCTCTTGCGTACTCAGTAGCTGTGACAGGCTTCTCAACGTGAGAGGTACGCTCTGGAGCATAAGATGCAGGGGGCTGACTTCTTTGTTTCGGCATGTCCTCATCAGCATCGCCTGCGATACAAGACAGGAAAATGTTGATGTAACTTGTATTATACAGTGTTCTGTTATTTTGATAGATCAAGAGCGAGCACCTCCACACTTAGGTGGGATTGCAGCACCTTCATCATATGTTAAAGACGCGACACCATATCCTACTAGGGTATCCTCATTAAGCACATCTTTAAGGTGAGCGTGACCTGGGGTGCGAAGAAACTTGTTACGATGATGATTGGGTTACTAAGCCTAGTTTACAAACATTGCTTAAATGGTTACCATAGGGTTCACCACACTTGCCTACTAGCCATCGGCGAATATCGGCTTTTGATAAGCCATGCTTTAACGCACTAATAATCACTTCTTGGTAAGTCACAGCAAGGTTAAAAATCTCACCTTCTTTGCCACCTGCGATCTCCTCAAAGTCCTCTTGAGCTTGCTCCAAAGCAGCCGCATCTAAATCATCAACTTGCTCCACCAAGTCATCAACATGTTGTTCTTCCAAACTTCTCCTCTTTATGAGTTCGATCTCATCTTCTTCTCGCTTCCTCCTTCTCTCTGTCGCTTCCGCAACCGTTCTTTCAGACTCAGCAAGGACATCCTCGTCTATGGCTTCGCTGGGAGCGCCCGAGTGGGAACCCTTGGTTTTCTTCTGTTTCTTGGCCAGGAGGCCGCTTATGGTTTCTGTGTCATCATCTGCGAAAGAACAAACTGTTCAACAAACATTTCAAAGAGCTAAAGTACAAAGAAGATAAGTTTGTTTGAGATACCTTACGAATCTTCCTCTTGTATCTCACCTCTTTCTTCTTCTCTTTCGCTTTCGCCTCTTTCTTCTTCATCATCTCTTCCCCTTACTGCTCTTTCCTCGACTTCCTCTTCCTCCTCTTCCTGACCAAAAGGAATGAAGGACTCAACTGCGAGTTCCTTCCGCACTTTTCTTGGAATGCGACCTTTTCCTTTGTCCTTAGAAGCAAGAGACTTCGCAGGAGATGAGGTCGGGGTACTCCTAGGAGGAGAAGAGATTATAAGGCCCTTTTGCTTTTGTCTCTTGGCCCTCGGGGCAACATCTGCTGGAGGAGACGGAGCATTCCTGGGCGGAGACAGAGCGGGGGTATTGTCTATCAGCGAGTCAGCGAATGCATCCATTACCTCGCGAATCCGAGCCTCTACTGGGGGAGCCATTCCCATTGTTAACAGAATTTTCTCGCCCTACCTTCTCGCAGCAACGATAGTGTTGATCAGCGATTTGGAGCGCTCTCCAGATGCGAACCTCATCAGATAGCACTAAAACAGAAAATAAAGTGTAAGTTTCAATGCATCAAAGGAAAAGAGTTTAACACGCACAGAGAAAATTGTTTACCTTGGCAAAATCCTCGCTTTATCTGATAACATGCGAAGCACCATTCCTAACTGCGGTCATCTTATCCTCAAAAATGGTGGATGGGCACAAGTGATTGTCAAGATCCAACAAGGAGTAGCAGCCATACTGGGAGTCATCCAAGCTGCAATTAGGACGGAACGGGAAGGCATTCCTATTGATTGTAGGAGCTCTGTTGGGCTGAGGAGTCGACTGCGTCTCGAACCGGGCCTGCTGAGTAGTCCAGTAAGCAACCCAATTTTTGGAGAAGCGACCTGCACGGCCACCTGAAGGTTGAACGAAGGGCAAGTTGCTCCGGAAGATCGTTTGGCACTCGCCAGACAGCAGTCGCTTGTAGCAGCCTCTTACGATTGATCTAGGCCAAACGGAAGGCGCCACTGCATCAAAGCCAAACTGGGGAGAAACGCGAGTTGGATCAACGTAGACTGTGATCCTTTCATACCTGGGAGTAAGCTCATGAACATACTCAGCAAGATCAGGGAGAGAACCCCTCAAACACCAGCAGAAGAATTCACGATAGCGCTCGTGAAAGCGCTCAAGACCTTCGAAAAGAAGCTCTTCTGAAAAAGCAATAGATTTGGAGGGATATAACTTCGGGAACCATCGCACATTCTCAATACGCGTGGCATAGGGCCTAGCCATAAATTTGCTCCGGTCATCGCAGATCAGGCTCCAGGTGCACTTGGGAGGATTGGTTCTAAACCATCGAGCAGCTCTCCCACTACAAAGTTCATTCTCCGCGCCTGGGACACACCATTTGTTGGGCTTAGAAGGAACATGAGCATAGGAGGGCCATCGCTCGAAAACCCACATGGTAAGGAATGCGATGTTGACATAAGTCAACACATCAAGATGACCGCGAGAGTCCTTGATCGCCACTACCAACTGGTCCAATCTATGATATAAGGTACCCAAGACCAGGGGACCAAGTGCGACTTTCTGTCCGAGGGCCAATTTGACAGCAAGGGGAAGGACATGATAGAAAACCCCATCATGAGGGTGACCATCAATCAGGTACCTTGACAGCCAGGCACAGAGGAAGCCACACAAGGTTAGATGGTATCCTTTTCCGTTTACATAATTTTTCGCATCCGGGTTCTTGTCCAGAAGTTGCTTGGTGATACTACTATTCGCATAGTCGCGAAAGAAGTATTGCACCCATTTTCCCCAGGTGTTCTTCGCAGAAGTATCAACAAGCTGTTAGTCAGGAAGAACTTTCGCATATGTCCAACGAGTGGAGATCTTCTTCACCTCTTGTAGGCATTTTCCATTTACTTATATAAAGCAAGTTCTGGATCAGTCCTCAAAGGACTCAGGGGATCCACTTCACCAATCGGAGAAAGGTCATACAACATGTGCACATCCTCCAAAGTAGGAGCAGCCTCGAACTCAGCAAAATGGAAGGTGTGAGTCGCAGGCGAATAGCGAGAAAGAAGGTTTAGAAGCATAGACGGATCCAACTTCACGGCAACACCCTTCATAGCACGGACTGCAAAGTAAATTCCAGCATTGTCTGATGCGATGGCATGGTGGGTCAATATATGATCGATCCACTCATCCATGAAGTCCAACTTTTGGACAAACGCCTGAGTAGAAACTGCAGTATGAGGGAAAAACCCATTTTCAGCTCCCAGCCTAACCACATCCTTGGAGTCGATTAGCTCTAACATGGCCGCATTGGTTGGCGGGGTCAATTTCCACAATTCGCCAGAGGGGGCAGGAGTCGGTAGATTCTTCACCTTAACCCTAGCATGATAGAAATCTTTTCCACCCAAATAGGGGGCTTTTCTCCACAAAGTCTTGGGAAGATCAGGTATTTCTTCGGCGTCCTTAATGGGTCTAGATCCTTTTGTCTTGGCCATTCCTGCAGAAGAGCAAGAAAAATGGGGGAGAAATATACACACTCTCAGTTTGAATTTCAAGAAGCAATTATGTTTTGTCAAAGAAGATGAACAGTTCGGGGTCAATTCTGGGTTTAGAAGTTCAAAATTCGTCTATATTGCTCATAATTTCAGAAGTTCTACATTCAAAATCGTCACAATCTGGTGATTGGATCAGTTCTGGGTTTAAGAAAAGAGCCTTTTTTGCAGTTTTCAATGAACGATATATTTCAAATAACCATGGGTTTACAGATCCAAAATATTTGAGTACATTAAATGGAATTGAGCAAATCTAACCTTGTTTTGGTAAAGCTTGTTTTGATAAAGCAAGTTGAAGGATACGATTGACAAGGAAGAACTGATGATTGATCACTTGAATCTGCTCTTGAAGGCTTCCGGGTATCATTCACTTTAGAGAGATAAGTGATGCTTTGCAACAATGGAGAGCACATAGTATTTATCCAAAACAATGAGGAGTCGCGTCCTTTCAGTAGTCGAATCGCAACCGCCACCGTCGAATCGCGCAATCACAGGACAAGCTGACGTCACGCCTAAAACCCTAAAAGAACAGACGACATGACTCTAGGGATTCTAGGTCATAATGGCACGCACGGGGGCTGATTTTGCGTGTATTTGAATTGGTGCGTGGCAACGACGCGTGCATTGGTTCCTGCACATTGAAGTCTATCCGGCTATGTGTCTTCACGCGCAGAAAGGGGGCTAATGTAGATAGTGCTTTCTACATAGGCAGATCTTAGCCACGTGGCGATCATCCAGCACACCTAGCTGTGCTCCACATACACTAGATCACCACCCGCGATGATCCACGTGGGGGCTGCGAGACAGGGCCCTCGCATACCACCACACGGGACTTGTAGGGACTTAGTGGTTTGGAGGCTAGAGTAAGTCTTGTCGCGCGCGAGCGACAACCAAGCCCGCGCACGACCTTAGTAACTGCTTTGAGAGATTTATGGCACGAGCTCCATAAACCCGGTCAACTTCATAGCGGTTCCGGTATACGCGGACGAACGTGCCGTTGTGGTTAAGCTAATTAAGCCGCCGTTAATGGGCGCATTAACCCACTACAACGGTCATATTCTCTGTTATATATAGGATTGTTAACCCTTCCATACAGGGGCGAATCACCTGAGATACGCGGAAGCTCTGCCAAAATTATGTCTCTTCCTGATACAGTGCTATTGTCTTACTCTCTCCCTACACACAACCCTACTCTTCCTGTGTTCTTTCTATCCCCTGCTCTTGGTGTATATTGAATCCTCCCTGTAGGATTCTCTCGTACACATTTAGTTATGTCGTTTAGTAGCTAAACCTTTTACCTAAGTTTTTGGTGAACCTAGGGTTTCGTACCCAGAGATTGTTCTATGTTTCAATATTGAATTCATGATTACATTATCTTAATTCAACAGTATTATCAGTTATTCTGTCTTTGATTATTATCGTTTATGCATGATCGGAGTCGCAAACCAGAATTGCTACAGATCCGAGCATGTAGGTGAAAACGTCAGGTTAGGGTTAGGAAGAAAAGACAGGATTTAGTACCTTACCCTGATAGACCGACCAGAGAAAGGGAGATAGGGCTAGCCAAAACTTATATACCAACTGTTAGAGAATCTGACCCGGGCCATCAGGACAGGTCAGAAACCCTAGAAGACTTAGAACGAGACTGCATACTTAGGCAGCTTAACAGGAATCCGAAAGTCTGCAGGATCGTGACAGCGTGTGGAATCTGAAAGGTTACTGCACAATCGGTACGTGGCATGGGTAATTAAAACTGCTGAGTGTTTTCATATCAAACAAAGAACGAAAATCTATAGAGACCCTAGGGGATCCCGGGACCTAGTATTCAAACCCTAGATTTTACAAACTTTGAGATTTTCAGAAAAACGTCACAAAAAATATTTACGTTTTAATTGTTTATTTTCAGTACGTAGTTAGTAACCACACTCTCAAAAATTACTCCTCCTTTTACACTCTGCAATTTAAATCTGATTACTCGAAAAAAAACTCAAACAGTCCTCGTGAGAACGATTACCCGAGTTGAAATACACCCGGTATTACTCAATTCGTATACTTGCGAACAACACGTTTGTTTGCGCATCACGATCACACTCTTTTCTGCCAGTGATTTCGAGAGCGCTGGAGGCACGTACGTAGCATCTTCATTAGCAAAAAATTGAGTTCAACTTTTATTTGCTAATCTCATCAAAAACCGCAGCAAAATTTTAATTTGCTGATCTCTATCTTCCTCCTCACATCACAAAAAATAGCATGATTTTGTTTTTAAACAGATAAAAAAACTGTCAAATAAATTTAGAAAAACATAATATTTTTAATCAAAATTGATTGAAAACAGAAGATACCAAACACGCACTTACTTTTTTTTTGGAAATACAAGAGAGATACAGAACATGCACTTCGGGTGAGTTTGGGAATGCTTCTGCTGCCAGCACAGCTGCTTTCCGACAGCAAAGGGGGGATGCTTTTTTCAGAAAGTGCTTTTGATTAATTCATCTACAACCGATTTTAACCTTACAGGTTTTAAAGGGTAATATTCACTTACACCCCCTCAGTTTAGGTTGATTTTCACTCGCACCCCTCCTAGTTTGAAAAAATTCACTTTCACCCCTTATGGCTACCCAACTTGTTGTCACTTACACCCACTCTATCTATCCACTCTGCTGTTTGGTAGGGTAACTTCCCAAATTTAGTTTTAGATAGATTTATCCGTGTAGAGGTTGCAAAGGCTAATCCACCTTAATGTGTAATCTTAACACGTGCAAAGAACGCATGTCTCATATATGTTTATAAACATGGTGCAACTACTATAAACAAAAGTCGGGACTACTTCGAAACAGAGTTTGCAAAATTTGGTATGGACATGCCTTTGGAGCCTCTTTATGGGAAAATATGTCTGCAAAATTAAATTAGGAAAGTTACCCTACCAACTAACAGAGTAAGTACACATAAGGGGTGTAAGTGACAACATGTTTGGTAATCGTAAAGGGGTGCAAGTGATGTTTTTCAAATTAGAAGGGATGTAAATGAAAATCAACCAAAATTGAAGGAGTGTAAGTGAAAATTACCCTTTTTAAAATATCAATATTTGTCTTTTCAGAAATGACACGCGTCATATATTTTTGTCATTTTAATTTTTAAAATATCAATATTCTAAACTCAATCTTGTCAATTTTAATTTTGGTTTGTTCAAATCTCATTGGAATATTCCTATTTCAGGGCACTTTAAGCTTAATGTTGATGGCTGCGTCAGAATGGATAACAATAGAGCTAGAATTGGAGGAATATTCAGAAACAACAATGGAGATTGGAAACTCGGTTTCATAGGAAGAATCAGAGGAGGATGCACCAGTCTGGAAAGTGAGATATGGAGCATCTACAGAGGACTTACTGTTGCTTATAGCAAAAACTGGATCAACATGGAGATTGAGAGTGATTGCCAAGAGGCGGTGAGGATTTTCCAAGGAGAAACCAAAGCCCCCACGTCTATGACTGCACAAATTAATGATGGGAAGATCCTCCTCAGCAGGATTGTGGGAAGAATCAAGCATGTTGCTAGGGACGCCAACGAAGTAGCCAATGCTTTGGCCAACCTCGGAGCGGAGCAGCAGGAGCACCTGAAGATTTTGGATGAGGCACCCGATGCTGTCAAGGGGCTCATCATCGCGGATAAATTGGGAACGGGAATGTTTTTCTAGATTTTGATCATGTTCCCTCGTAGTTCCTATGTTGCTTTGTTGTTTGGGTTTTTCTGTCTTTGGCTTGTAGTTGTTGGACTTTGAACTTTTAATTTCCGTTGAATCGAAAAAAAAAATATATATATATATTTTTGTCATTTTACCTTCTCACCTCAACTACACAGTTGATTTTACCAAACACAAAATTAATATTTCACATCTGCTTTTACGTAATATTTACCAAACAACATTTTATCAAAAATCCAAGAATTCACAGCAACTTTTCATCAGTGTTTTCGCATAACAACTTTCTACCACTGTCACAGCATTTCCAAACTGGCCCTTAGTTTGAACCAAACATGTAGTCATTTAAAAAAAAAAAATCCACTTTCCTAACAAAACAGGTAATGATTCGCATTCTTGATTCTTCTTACTTTTGATTCTCAAAAATTTCCTAAAAAACCGAAGTTTGGATAGAACAAATAACGTACGAAGCAATGACTCTCAAATTCGAAGGCGTATCTCTGTGGACTCTATTAAATTGTCTAATCACCCACGCCTCTCTCTACCTCTTTTTGCCTGCTTGATTACGATTTCTCTCACTCTTCCGTCCTACTCATTCCCACTAGAGCTCCAATTTGACGCAATCCTTCAAGCAAACCCACAGAAACCCACTCACTCCAAAAAGACACACACTCCTACCCACATCCGAAGATGAATCGAATCCGGATTGACGAGTAGTCCCAGATCGGATTCTTGGGTTTCCTCCATCGCTCTGTATTTGTATTTCGATGGAGCGAGATTTGAATTACATGTGGTGATTCAATTACTGGGTTTTCAACTGGAGACCCAGAAAACTGATTCAATCGAAAACGATTTTTGTTGGGTTTTTGATTTCGCCATTCAAGAGAAAAAATGATGATTTCAGGTGTGAATTTGGTGATGACGGTGATTGGGTTCGCGGTGAGCATGATGTTCATCGTTTTCGTCTGCACTCGTTTGATTTGCGCTCGGATTCAATTAAATGCCACCCGACGCTCCTACCAAGTACCTGCAAGGCCTGATTATGCATTGGTTAGACTTTTTCGCAAAAATCTGTCTGCAGAATTTGGTTTTTTCTACTGCTTGAGATTTTGCTCTTCAGTGTGTGTTTGATTTGGTTCTGAGCCTTATTTTGTGTATATAAACAGATGTTCCTGCTTTAATATTTTATTTTATCATATTATCGTTTTGATGATCAGCTTGTTCATATATAATATTAAGTATACTTGCATAACTTGTTTGTTAAGCATGTATGATTTCAATATTTTATACCAGTTATCAATTGAAGACCGGTAGTCTGCAAATTTTGTGACTTGTTTCTCGATAATGGAAGTGGGAGATGCTAAATTATTTGAAGTGCTCGTATTTGGGGATACGACTAGTTCTTTGGAGAGTTAAAAATCATTTTAAAATCTAACTTCTTCTGGCATAAGTTTGAACATCATATGTTCTTCGAACTGTTTGACGTAGTTTATTCAAAAACCCTCAAATTTGGAAAGGAGTTGATCAATGTATGTTGTTGGACAGGACAAAATCAAATAGAGTGGAATCTGTTTTGCTTGCTTATATTGTATCTCGAGTGTTTAACTGTAACGTGTAACTGATAAACGATAGTTAGATGTTCTTTTATTTACGGCTTGTTACTTTCTTCACAATGATATTATATTTCAAGGCATGTTCTTGTTTCTTTATTCGTAATTTTGGAAAAGAATATGGAGTTTGTTTGTTACTATTAACTTGTAGCATGGAAACAAAGTGCATCGTTTGTTCTATTTCCATAGTAATATGTTTTTGATAATTTCCCTAAGTAAGCTTCACTTATACATTTTGCAGCCTGAACGTCGTATACATGGCCTTGACGCTCGTGCCATAGCCAGTTTTCCAATGAAGAACTACAGTGATGCATCTCTACCCTCGGAAGAGGCTCAGTAAGTGGATCTTCATACTTGGTACTGTATTAGCATTTGCTTGGGTGATGTGTACTATGTAACCCAATTTATTTTATTTCTGCATTCCCTTTATCTTGATCAGGCTTCAACCGTTTGAGTTAAATATTTATGCTAAGTCTGGTGTTTTTACCTTCCACGTAGATTTTCATAAGAAACATAGTTATACGCAACCTATACTGAACTCTTTCTGAATGTAGAAGAAAGATATGTTCTTGATCCACTATTGTGATGGTTAATAAAGATGAAATCATGGGAACCTGGGGGGAGCTGTGCATAGGTGCCCGTTATAAGAATGTGGTGGAGCCAAGAAAATATAATTGATTAACTAAATGTTATTCAATTTTGGATCTTAGAGCTTTTCTATTTTGAATGAAAAGAGTTGTGGAACTTCTCACACTCTAGGAAAAAGTAAAGCCGTTGATTGATAAACTAAACTATAACATCCCAACTGTTCCACGCACTCTAACTTATGAGCCAAACTCATCCGGAGGATGCAAAATCGCCAAGTTTATCATGTGTAACAGAAATACAGAGCAGTGTCAAAGTGCAAGTTTTTTGCATCCTTAAAGCTTTAGGACTCTTATGTCATTGATTAGAGCCCTAGGATTTAAGAGTTTCATAGATCTTATTGTGGCATATCCTACTTTCCTGGAGTTGTTATCTTCGTTTCTTCCATCAATACTTGAGAGAGGGTATGTTGGTATAGTCTCCAAAGTTTACCACAGTTCATGTTTTAGTATGCCTCACCGTTTTCCGTGTGTCCCAAGCTACCCGAGAACCTGAGGAAGATGTAGGCATGTGATGTCTGTATGCAAAGAGTCCTGGTTGCTATGCATTTTTTTAGGCATATAGTGGAAGAGTCTGCGGTGTGTAGTTGGCTATGATGCCATTAATAGGAAAGTCGAATCACGAAGTGATGCCCCATAAGAAACCTGCAAGTGTAATGATGGGGGCACAGTGAACTGTTCAGTGTAGAAACCCCGTTTCACTACTTAATGCAATGTTCTCCACAAGTTCACAGTTAGAAACCTCACTTGCCATGACAAAAATTGGTACAGAGCGGAAACTTGATGTCGCCAGTATCCTCTTGCACACTGATGGGATTTGGGGTGTGTTTGGGGGTTGTCATGACTTGTTAACATATGAGAAAGGCTTTTTTTTTTTTCTTAAAAATAAAAACATATGAGAAAGGCTTTGTTTTAGTATCGATGACACCAGAACATAAGTAGCTCTTGTGATGATGCCTTCTGTCCACACTACAAAAATATTTCTTGAGTCAAGAGATGTTGGGAGGATATACCATTGGAATATATAGGTCTAAGGAAGAAGTCTGTACACGGTTGAATGTTATTGTGAAATGCGGAGCCGTAGCCTTGCACCCCTGCCTTCCTTCTCTTCTAATTTTGTTGTCTGCTCTTGCAATTATCCCTGACGTACTCACCTTCATTTTTGGTATCTCCTAATCTAATCATAACTGTCATCCACCATTTACGAATATATTATATCTTTTCGCTGTTTCTTACAGCGGAATAGGTGGATTCATTTTCTCCAGCTTCTTTCCTGTGCAATACTCGCATATCCTCAGTTTTCAGGGCAGTCAAGCCATATATCCTCCACCATATTTTGTGTGTCTTACTCAGTTTGTTTCCTCTGAGTGGATACATTTATGCTTTCTTGCTCATTCATCAATAGGCTTTAGTGGTTTAGTCTTATGCATGTTATGTTTAAGTACTAAGTAAGGTTGCACAAGATGCGACCGTTGAAATTCGATTGGCCCATTTGATGCTTGGGGGGACTATCACTTGATTGGTTTCTCATCCACCACCTATGCCTCCATTATTCCTGGAATGATTTCTCACATCTTCAATTGCTTAATCCTTGGAACATGAGAACTAGTTATTTTTGAGGAATCCTTTGTTTGCATTTTCAGTTTTGAAAAACATTATGTTATATGTGCAAATTCTAATAGCTGATCACATTAACTGCGAACTTGTCCCATTGAAAAGGGTCATAGCATGGAGAACAGTCACGATGGATTGTTAAATTTTGTTATTTTCCTCTATCTAAGGGTAGCTTTTCCTTAGGAAGACAAACATCAAGGTTTTCCTGGAGTCCTAGAGTTTGTGCTGATTGCTGAAGGTCCCCTTGGCATATTTGTAATTATAGTAGATACACAGTAATTACCGTAAATGCGGAATACAATTCATAGCTGTATTGATTTTTAGGCGTATCAGTCCGCATCGGTGCGTTGGACAATATACCTTAGATGATGAAAAGGGTCTAAATCTGTTGATACTTTAGGATTTTCTTCAGGTACAAGGGTCAGGATATGTCTAAAAACTATATAGAGAGAAGTTTGTGTATTGTTCAAAAAAACCAATTTTTGATATGCTGTGTGTATCCTACTTTGACAACTATTCCCCATGAGACCAAATCGAGAAATAGGGCCTAGTAACTTGATAGCCCACACTGAATGAAGATTTGAGTTTCAGGATTTGTTTTGTTGTTAACTTTCTCCAAGTTGTTTTGACCTTGTAGCTTGAGCTAGGTGCCCAGGACCAAGACGTTAAACAATGGAAGGTCTGAAATAAAAGTATCTTTGTGATCTTTGAATGAGTTTTTTGGGGGCGGTCATGCCTTCTTCCTTTGTTCCTGCCACGGCAGGGTGATATGATCGTTTAATTTTGAAGAGAGTCTTCTGTTAGCACTGCTGTGGATTCCTCGTATAATGTGCTAATCTAAGAAGCACGGATACGGATACGGGTGTCGATACGATACGAGAACGGACATGGGATACATCATTTTCTAGAAAAAATGAGGATACGACACTGCAGGGATACGTCAACATTATTATTAAATACCTCTGAATATTTATATTAATAAATGATAAAATATTGGTTCCAACTTCCATAATATGTATTACTTAAATGTCTCAGAAAGTTTAGATTATAAGAATGAGAAGAGAAATAGGAGTAGCTTGTGCTTCAGGACCCCATAATAACAACAAAGAATGTGCTTAACTCTTAGCAGGAGTAGAAACTGGAGCCGTTAAGAAATTGCATCCTCCCACGTGGGTTCGAGTTTGACGAGTTGTGTCAGGGAAAACCCTTGAAGTTGTCGCATGTGTGAACTTAAACCTCGCTTGAACTTTTAGTTCAAAAGGGGCAACCTTTTCTTATATTGAGTCCTCAATTAATTATATATATTACATCTACTTTAGCTTAATTATATTTCTTAAAATTACCCGTGTGAAAGTCCAATAAACACAAAGATGCGATTCGTCTCTCATTAAGTGTCCTTAAGTGTCCCCCAAGTGTCCTCAAGTTGTCTGGTCTAATGAAATTCTGTAAAATACCTGGACATGCCGGCCGTAGTGTCGGACACGTTTTTTGGAGTGTCATATCAGTGTCCGGGTGTCCCGGGTGTCATATGAGTGTCCCGTTTTGGAGTGTCCATGCTTCCTAGGTGCTAATGGTAGGAAAGGAAAGTAGAAGTGTCTGGCATTATGCTCAAAAGAAAAAGAGAAGTGTCTGACATTAAATATTGCAGATAGTCTTTGGATTCTAGAAATCAATTGATAAGGGGATGTGGGTTCATTTCCTGAGCCAAAACAACTTGCCTTCTATTTTCATCCTTTTGGCAAAATAAGTCAGTTTCAGAATGACTTCTGGGGTGCCTAAATGCTCCCTTACTATTGCATAGTGGTGTGGACCAACCTTCTTTATAGGACAGGTTTGGTATCCCTTTCAGGTTTCAAGTCACCATCCGAGTCGTTTTGAGTTAAAAATCATCTTGAACCATCCAACTTTATTGTAACTTCCAAGTTACATAACTCAGAAGTATGCTTCTAAGTATCTGCCAATACTGTTACGTAACGCCTTATGCAATGGCAACGTTGGTGTCTGATGGTATGGCAATACCTACAGTGTGAATCAAATTCACACAAGTTACAACCAATTCCCAACTGTTATGGCCAGTTTTCTTCCATTACAGATGATTCTTCACCATTGTATCTCTCAGTGATCTAAGACATTCAGCACCTTTGGGTGCCAATAGCCAGTTACGGTACATCTGATACGGCCCGATACTGTTACCTTTATCAGTTTACAATTATTTTATAATCATGTTGGAAGTCATGGGTAGAAATAGGAGTGAAATTATACCTTTATTCGGGAATGTCTCTTCATGTTTAAGCTAATCATGTATCAATATGCTGAAAGAGTTGGGAAAAAACGTTTTGATTCTAACCCCTTTCTCTATTTGTGGTGAACTGTTACATGGAGTTGGGATTGATTTATGCATAGCTTACCTGAATTGATGTTGTAGGTTTTGGCTATTTTCCAGTTCTGGTGGGTTTTAACTGCAGTATTCAATTTTTGTTGTCACTTCTTTTTATCTAGTTTTCAATCATGGAAAAGAAGCTCGTCCTTGAATCCATGTTCTTAAACCATGGACCATATTATTTATAAGGAATTCATTAAGACAACCATATACAGTTAGTGGAAGCAAAGCGTCGGTTGAATAAACTTTTGGATTATTGGGTATCCAGAGCTGATGTGAGGTTTGTTCATTTTTCATCCAGGGCACAGCCTTCTCTTGTTTCCAGCTAGAACAGAATCTAGGCCCAAACCTGTGATAATTATTATCGTGTCTACACCACAGCCCTAGGAGTGACCAACTAACCCTACCCCTACTCTTGGACCGCCCCGAATAGACTGCAGCATGTGCCTCTGGGAGAGCAAACATTTCTAATTCGGGAACCACACTCACCCACCGTGGTAGTAGCTTCATGAACACATAGGATCTATGTTGGACAAACACTCCATCAGGGGTGCCATTTGCGATTCAGGCACTCGCAAAGTCTCTGAAACTCGGACACTCCTGCAAACATCTCCAAATTCGCTGAAAGACGCTAGGGAGACGTTTGAGAGATGCGATCAAGGAAAAATAAATTCTTCGGAGCATTTTTGTAAAACTCATAGGCTGATGTAAAAACAAACGGTGTCATTTCCATTAACCATAGCCGCACCACTTTACTTGCTGGAACTACTTTGAAGCTAGTACATTAGAGAAACCATAATCAATTCTTGGTAATGTGTTGTGTTGTATTTATTTATTTATTTATTTATTTATTTATTTATTTATTTATTTATTTATTTATTTATTTGTCCAGTGGTCATTCTCGTAAAACCTAAATAAAGATTTTTCTCCTTATTTGGAGTACTTACTGGTAGGAGTAAATTGGGAAATCACATACAACTAATTTCTATGGTAAATACTAAGTACTGTAAGGCTTGCTTGTTTTTTGGTCTAAATTTGTGGGGTTGGTGGTACTAGGATTATTAGTACCGGGATTGATAGGGTTAGATGGACCTCTAGGTTGGTGTTTAGTTGATGGAAGGATTATACTAGTATTAAAGTATTAACCTCATTGTGACAAATTCACCCCTTTCGAAATCTAGTCTCTTTTGGAGGGACAACACTAAGGACAAAATGGTCAAATGAAAGCTGAGGACTTTGATTACCTGATTTCCCTAGGTATTAATTAGTCCCACTTGCTGTCTTATGGTGGCCTCCCCTATTTTCTTATGAAACAGCAGTTTGTAGGAATCCTTCACTCCCAATCCGACCCCTTTCTATGAATAAAAACAAAGAAGACCTAACAATTGGCCTTTCCAACCCAAAGAGAAAGTGACAACAACTCCATCCACAACTTTAAGACTGACTATCGATCTCAAACAACAAATGCTAGCCATTTGAATTCTTACCTCATCAGTTCATGTTTTATGGTAATCACATGGCTAGTGCCTAGTGCATATATAGTTATGATACTTTGTTGAGAATGAACACAGCACAACCTTCACCATGTGAATCCTGACAAAGTGGTCCTGGGAATTCCCTATTTGTTCCTTTTCCTCTCTTCCTCTTCCAGTACACCAACATCACTCACTCCACTCCTTAGTAATGAAAGAAAAAATGTTACATGAAGGACTCGTCACTGTTTTGCTGACTGCCCCTTAATTTTTCATATCGGTAAAACCTAGCGAGCTCTTAATTTGTAGACTTATAAATGACATGATATGATATACGACTTCCCATTAAAGTGCCCGTTAGAACACAGTTGGAACAGTACTTAAATTAATGTTTTTCTTAGAGAAAAGATTTATATTAACTAAGGGTAGTCAACCCCTGCAAATCATTGTTCAATACATCTTGCTCCCAAATTGGCGTTTGAGAGTAAAATGTAATGTCCTCATCTATTGCTTTAGAGGCCACCAGATCCGCGAATGAATTAACCTTCTCTTTGAATATGAAGATACTCTACTGTGCTAAAATTTGCCGAGCTTGTTCTGCAACCTCCTAGAATCTCCTTCAAATCTGAGATAGTGTTGATTTCTTTAATATTCCCAAATTAATGTTTTAGTTTGAACAGTTAAAGACACTAAAGCTTGTGCATGTATCATCTACAGCTTGTGCATGTATGTTTGTATTTGTAGACTCTTTAACAATGATGAACTAGCATTTTTTATTTTTGAAATAAATGATGAACTAGCTTGAGATATGTTTGTATTTGTTTAATCCTTAAATGGAAGTTATATTGTTTTTCCGTGGTTACATGGTCTTTGACACTTAAAACCAAAACTAGTTTGGTTTCCAGTTTATTTGAGTTTTCAATAGTGATTTTCTTCACAAATGTTAGCTAGAAGCTATTAAGACGTGTCAAACTTTAAAAGAAACAAGTTATTTGGATAAATAAGGGCTAAAGATAAATGATTGTGTTAATCCTAACAACAGTTAATTTTTAACCAGATGTCCGGTTTGCCTAGCTGAATACAACTCAGAAGACACATTACGCATCCTTCCTTCATGCGGGCACTTCTTTCACGTAACTTGCATCGACGAGTGGCTACACCAGCGCTCCACATGTCCTGTTTGCAGGATCTCCCTGCGCGAGTTTGCGAGCCAGAACCGCACGCCGATTGTCACTTCAGCCGCCGGGTCCCGCGATGGATCGGAACCTCAAGACAGTAATAATCCTCTCCATTCCTCTTCAGGCAGCCCTACCCATACATCAACCACACAGGATGAAAACAGGACTGAACTCTTCCAAGAGAATCAGTATGCAGCACATGTGACAGACCGAGGAGTTGAAGCTGGTGAGATAATCACCGTCGTCATTGAAAAATGTCCGGTCATAAAAGATGCAGGTAACAAACTTGTGGAAAGTCCGTCTTCTACTTGACTTTTCAGACTCTGGGACTGGAAATTGCATTTCAAGCATTTCAATGAGGTTTATTTATGACGATCCATATTCACTACAGAGGAATTCCATTGATTTTCCTTTCGCACTTGTAAATAAACAATAGGTACTATCTTCAGGATTACCTTCTGTGTAGGTTCTCGTAATAGCTTTTTGCGTAGTTCATGTATAAAGCAAGATGTGGACTTGTTAGCGCGCTCTCTCATGTGGGCAGAGTCGGAGAAGTAGAGGTTTCGGTTATTTTTCATTACAAATCTTGTTGATATCTCAGATCTTAATAATGCAGTCGCTTGTTTTTAACCGGCATTAGTCATATCGTCTCTCTCAACACATGCCAAACCATTGCATTTTAGAGATAGCATTCGTCACTTTTTATATATGTCGAACATGTAGTGTTCATCATTTGTCCAGCAATTACAGCAATTTGAATAATTGAAGGTCCAATTTCCAGAGTTTTAAAAACTTGACCGGCCATCGAACCCGTGAGGCACCGGTTCGGTCGGACCGGTTTAATCGCATGTTAATTTAATAATGTATATTTATTATTTTTTATACAAAAAATACTTAACATAATATAAAAATAGTAAACATATAAAAATCTTTAATGTTTTAAGTTGAAGCTTTTTTAGCGTTGTAATATTTTATAGTAATAGCTATTTTAAAAAAATTAACAAACACACAAAAATAACTAAATTATGGTCAATATTTTTGAGGTTTATAATATATATACAACTCTTGATTCTCATTAAGAAACGGGCTCTTGGCCCAGTGGTTAAGTCGTATAGGGATTGTCTTGAGTTCGATTCCCACTTCTGCCAACAATTTTTCCCATTTGTCGATAACCTATCGGTTTTCAACCTCACCGGTTGGACCACAGAATCGGCCGGTTTTCGACTGGGATTGACCGGGTCGTGCATATTCGGTCTGATATACGAACCAAACCGGTCACTAGCCGGTCCATCCCCTGCCAGTGGATGGAGAGTGGACAAATACCACCCATCTCACTTTTACAGACTATCCTACCTTCCTAATTTTCAATCTCTTCCTCTTTCCTTCTCTGATTTGGAGAGACCACACCAAGAACACCAACTCAGTAGTAACAAGAACGCCAACAGCATGATGAAGAACACTTCCACAACACCGTCACCAAACCACCAATAAATAAAAAAATTGTCAAAATATCAAAAACTACAGATCCACAACCGTCACCACCACCCATAAATCAGATTTCGGACATAAATCAGATTGAATCAAATTATTACACATAAATCAGATTTCACACATAAAGACGATGAGAATGAACTTCGATGGAGAAAGATGATACCAAAGATTAATTTTTTTTAATATACAAAATGTGAAGAGAAAGATTGAAAAACACTTCCGCTTCTTCACCACACAGAAATCTCTGCTTCTCCTTTCAAGATTGAAACACTTCCCCTTCACGGCGAGCCTTCCAATCGAGGCGAATCAAACCCATTCTGTAGCCGTCTTCAATCTCTCTTCTCAGTCCTCTCGGTTCACCCACAATCGAACCACCTCTTGAAAGTGACAATGGTCTGGTATTGTTGAGATTTGTTCGCCCTTACCGATTATGAAAGACGAATTAATTTTATTCAGCCTCCAAATCGCCAAATTCAGTTAAATTTGACAGTCAACGGAGGCTGTTTCGATCGGAGAAGAAGGAAAAGAAGAGCCGACATCGAGGTGGCGATGGCTAACACTGCTGGGTTGGGTGGATTGAAATCGGAAAAGAAGAGGAAGGAGAAGATGTTGAAATAGAGGAGGAGTGAGAGGTCCCTGACCTCTCAGCTAGCTCCGCCGGTGATTAGATGGCCGGAAAATGGAAGGAGATCGGAGACTTTCTCCGAGTTTGAGAGAGAACCAGAGAAGAGAGAAGATGAGAGAAGAATTTGGGGGAAGTAAATGATATTTCATAAAAAACATGAACAATTCATTACAAACCCAGCTTTTATAGCAAGGGGTAACTAAGTGAAATTAACATAAACTAGCAACGGTCATCCACGTCAGCGGATCTGATCCGAACGGACCAATAAGAGAGGAGCTAGCCGCTGACCTGGCTGCTTGCTCAGCCAACTCCAAAACGACGCCGTTCAACTAAAAGAATTTAAATCCTAACGTATAAACCGTTGGACGGCTGAGATTAGACAAAACGAGGCCATCCAACGGTTACTGCTTCCCCATATTACACGACCACAGTTTTGAAGAGTTTGCACTTTAGTCCTAAACATACGACCACAGTTTAGAGACTCTTGCAGTTAGGTCCTTCACTGCTGATAAACCTGACAAGTGCCTTCCCCTCAAAATGCAGCTTGTCCTCAAGCTTCCTCAAGCTTGGAAATGTGGAAATTGCTTCTTTAACTGATAGTAATCTTCCCAAGTTGCCTCAGAAGTAGATAGATTCACCCATTGCACTAACACTTTAACTGTAGAGGAGTTACCTTGTTTTACTAGTTGTCTGTCCAATATGGCTGCAGGTTCCACCAAGAACTGGCCTTCAGGCCCAACCAGTGGTAAGTCTGGAGAAGCTGTATAGTTGCCATTAGCTAACTTCAGCTGAGATACATGGAAGACTAGATGGATCTTGAATTGATCAGGCAGCTTAAGTTTATAAGCCACCTTGCCTATTTTGTGCAGAATTTGAAAAGGTCCATAGAACCTAGCAGACAACTTATAATTGGATCTCACTTGAACTGAACTCTGCATGTAAGGCTGCAGTTTCAGAAATACCCAATCTCCAACTTGGAACTCCCTCTCTGTCCTGTGCTTATTAGCATAATGTACCATCCTTTCTTGAGCTTTACACAAATTGTCTTTAAGTAGTTGGAGCAGCTTGGACCTGTCTTGGATGAATGTGTCTACAGCCTCCACCCCTGTCTTGTTTAACTGATGGAAGTTGTAATGCTGAGGCATGAATCCATATAGAGCTTCAAAAGGAGTTAACTGCAATGCAGTATAGTAGTTAGTATTGTACCACCACTCAGCTAGACTTAACCACTTATACCACCATTTAGGCCTATCTCCAGTGAGACACCTCAAGTAAGCTTCCAAGCATTGATTTAGTCTCTCACTCTGTCCATCTGTCTGAGGATGATATGCTGTAGAGTACGTGAGTTGAGTACCCATGAGCTTAAACAGGGTGTTCCAGAATTGACTGAGGAAGATGGGATCTCTGTCACTTACAATGGAGCTGGGAAGACCATGCAGTTTACATATTTGTTGGAAGAAGATGTCGGCCACCTCTTCAGCATTGTAGGGATGATGGAGAGCAAGGAAATGTCCATATTTGGTAAATCTGTCAATCACCACCAAGATTTTTGTCTTGCCTTCTGATTTGGGTAAACCTTCCACAAAATCCATTGCAATGTGAGTCCAAGGCCTGTCAGGAATTGGAAGAGGTTGTAGGAGTCCTGGGTAAGTAAGGTGTTCAACCTTCATTCTTTGACATATATCACACTCCTTCACCCAAGATTTGACCTGTTTCTTCAAACCTGACCACTCAAAGAGCAGTTTGACTCTCTTATAAGTTCCCAGAATACCTAAATGCCCACCCACTCCAGTATTGTGCAGCTCCTTAATGATATGGGTTCTGAGATCAGTGTGATCTCCTACATATATCAAACCCTTGTACTTCAACACTCCATCTTGCAATTCATAATTTGGCACAGCATTACCATCAATGGCCAAGGCAGCCATCTTCTCTTGAACCACTTTGTCACCTTTATAGTTGTCTTTCACCTCTTTAAGCCATTTTGGAGTAATAGGTGAAATAGCTGCACATTGTCCCTCTTCTGCATCTTCCACGTGAGAGTATCTCCTAGATAAAACATCAACCACCTTATTCTCTTGCCCCTTCTTGTACTGGATCTCATATTGCAAACCAAGTAGCTTACTGATCCATTTTTGCTGAAGTACATTAGTCAATTTCTGTTCCAACAAGAACTTTAAATTGTGATGATCAGTCTTAATAATGAACTTGTTCCCCTCCAAATAAGCTCTCCACTTAGATATGGCATGAACCAATGCCAAGAGTTCCTTTTCATAAGTGGAAAGTCCCAAGTGTCTTGGAGCTAGAGCCTTGCTAAAATAAGCCAGAGGTCTATTATGCTGCATTAATACTGCTCCAATGCCATCATAACATGCATCTGCCTCCACAATGAACATCTCATTAAAGTTAGGCAGAGCCAACACTGGAGCTTGCATCATAGCTTCTTTGAGTAGGTTGAAAGTTGTGGTAGCTTCAGGAGACCATACAAAGTTGCCTTTCTTAAGCAATTGAGTAAGAGGTCTGGCAATACCATATCCCCTCACAAACCTCCTGTAGTAACCAGTAAGACCTAGGAAACCCCTGAGCTCTTTAATGGTCTTGGGAATGGGCCAATCCTCCATGGCACTGAGCTTCCTGGGATCAGTCTGCACTCCCTCCTTACCAATTACATGTCCAAGGTATTCTACAGCAGCTAGTCCAAAGGAACACTTGCTAAGCTTGGCAAACAATTGATGTTGCCTCATTAACTCAAACACAAGTTTCATGTGGTGTTGGTGTTCATCCATGCTACTGCTGTAGATTAGAATATCATCAAAGAAGACAAGAACCATTTTTCTTAAGTATTCCCTGAAAATGTCATTCATGAGGCACTGAAAAGTGGCTGGGGCATTGGTGAGCCCAAATGGCATGGCCCTGAACTCATACAACCCCTCATGAGTTCTGAATGCTATTTTGTAGACATCAGTCTCAGCCATTCTTACCTTGTGATATCCAGACCTGAGATCTAGCTTGGAGAATACTGTAGCTCCTTTAAGCTCATCCATTAACTCATCAATCACAGGAATGGGAAAATTGTTCTTGACAGTGATGTCATTTAGCCCTGTATAATCCACACATAACCTCCATGTTCCATCTTTCTTCTTAACCAGTAGTACTGGAGCTGAGAATGGACTGGTGCTGGGTTGTATGATACCACTGTCCAAGATTTCCTTTACTAACCTTTCTATCTCATTTTTCTGCAAAAATGGATATCTGTAAGGTCTTAAGCAAAAGGTTTAGACCCATCTATGAGAGGAATTCTGTGATCCTGGATTCTGGGAGGGGGTAGCTGTTTAGGTTCTGCAAATAAGTCCTCAAATTGTGCAATCAATGGCTGTAGTTCTTTGGGAGTTTCTGAGGAATTTGTAACTACCCCAATTGAATACAGTTGAGCTGCAATACAGTGCTCATTCTGGTGGTAATATTCATGGAGAGCTTGTAACTGCACTTCTTGAGGTGTAATTTCACTTTGGTGAGCTGTAAGTACCACTTCATGACCCTTCCACATAAATCCAAAAGTCCTCTTATTGAAATCCATGGAAATGGGGCTGACTTTCCTTAGCCATTGAGCTCCTAGAACCAAATCACACCCCCCAAGAGGAAGAACCCTGAGGTCAGTAACCATCATGCATTTCTGGAGCTCAATCTTGACCTCCTTACACACTGCAGTACTACTCAATTTGCTGCCATCTGCTACTGCCACCTGCATCTCCATGGTGTGTTGGCTATAACATTGAACTCTCCTGGCAGTGCTTTGATCAATAAAATTGTGTGTGCGTCCAGTGTCTATCAGAATGTGCACCTCTCTGCCATTAACCTTACCAATGAGCCTAATAGTTTCAATGCTAGTGCAACCTGACATAGCATGTAGTGAAATGCTCAATGGCAGATCCTCTTCTGTATTAACCGCCTCAGCATCTGCGATTCCTGGATTTTCTTCATTATGCATCTCTGCTGTGAAGTCCTCTTCTTCCTCCTCATTTCCAATCAACAAGTACAATGTCTTCTTAGTACATTTATGTCCTGGGGTATAGTTTTCATCACAATAAAATCATAATTTCTTGTCTCTTTTTTCCTTCATCTCAGCTGCAGTTTGTCTCTTAAACACAGTGGCAGCTGGTTTACTGTTGTCTTCCTTGGATTGTGCCCCCTGGCCTGTTTTGTTCTTATCCCAATTTCCTTGGTGAAGTGAGGTAGATTTGTGGTTGCTTTTCCTGGATATGTGCTTTTCTAGAGATTCTACATGACCTTCCTCCAACCTAACAATGGCTTTAGCTTGTGACAATGTTTTAGGAAAGTGTAGTTGTACATCTTTCTGCAAATCTTCTCTTAATCCACTCAAAAAACTCCTCACAAAATACATCTCATCAGCCCAGGGTTGTAGAGCCTTGATTTTAGGTCTTAGAGCTTCAAACCTGGATTGATATTCCATTACTGTGGTTTGCTGCAACAATTTGTTAAACACTCCCAATATGTTCTCATGGCCTGGCTTAGACTCTCCACACAATTTCTCACTAAAGTAGCTCCATGAAATGTCCTCTAAGTGGTCAAATTCTAACCTAAACCAGGAATCAGCTTCACCATCCAAATGCAGTGATGCCATCACCAGTTTCTGACAATCACTCATTCTGTAAATCTGGAAATACCTATCTAGTTTTTTCAGCCATCCAAGTGGATAAGTTCCACTAAACCTAGGGAATTCTATCTTTGGTAGTGGAATTCCACCTCCAGAAAAATTCCTCACACAATTAGTTTGTTCCTCAACATTAACCTCTCTAGTGAAATTACAGCTGCCTTCAGGTCTCTTTCCCAGAGAAATTGGTGTCCTACTATCACCATTAACAACTTTTGAATAACTAGCCATCTTTTCCTTATCTCTCTGATTTGCTAGGAGGTTATAGCAATTGGTAATTTTCTTAAATTGATCATCAAATTTATTTTCCATAGTGCTCAAGCCCTCAGTTAGGTCACTTTTCAATTCCTGACGAATATTACGAAATTGACTATGCATACCTTCATCAAACTTGACAAATTGTACGCGGACTCCATTCAACATCTCTTCGAAGTTGTTGAGACGCTTTTCAAGCACTATGAACTTCGAGTCAGCCTCCATGGAAATGAGGTTTTGATTGCAAGTATTCGGCATTTCAGAGCTCCGAGGGAGGTAAACCTGGCTCTGATACCAACTTGAGAGGTCCCTGACCTCTCAGCTAGCTCCGCCGGTGATTAGATGGCCGCAAAATGGAAGGAGATCGGAGAATTTCTCCGAGTTTGAGAGAGAACCAGAGAAGAGAAAAGATGAGAGAAGAATTTGGGGATGTAAATGATATTTCATAAAAAACATGAACAATTCATTACAAACCCAGCTTTTATAGCAAGGGGTAACTAAGTGCAATTAACATAAACTAGCAACGGTCATCCACGTCAGCGGCTCTGATCCGAACGGACCAATAAGAGAGGAGCTAGTCGCTGACCTGGCTGCTTGCTCAGCCAACTCCAAAACGACGCCGTTCAACTAAAAGAATTTAAATCCTAACGTATAAACCGTTGGACGACTGAGATTAGACAAACCCAGGCCATCCAACGGTTACTGCTTCCCCATATTACACGACCACAGTTTTGAAGAATTTGCACTTTAGTCATAAACATACGACCACAGTTTAGAGACTCTTGCAGTTAGGTCCTTCACTGCTGATAAACCTGACAAGGAGAGACGGAGAGAGATAAAGAAGGGGAGGGAAGAGGAGGCTGGTAATGTTAAGGGAGGTGCACATTTGGGGAGGGAGATGGGTTTGAGGAGAGACAAACGAAGGTGGAGGAGATTTCAAATTCGAGGGTTAGGGTTTAAGAAGGGAGGAGGCTTCAGAACATCTCCAATAGATTATGTAAACCAATTTTGTTAGGTATATTATAAATAAATTGATAAGAGTAGGACTCCAACAGCATATATATTTTGATATTTAAAACACAAATTATGTATCATTTGGCGATGATATTTTGTTATGTAAAATCATCTTCCTTCCCTATTTATGCGGGTAATAACTTTTTTCATGAATTTTCTCGCCAACTTCTACTAATTACTCTCCATGTGTCCACATTTATAGCATAAAATAAATTAAAAATGCTACTGCATATTGTTTGCCTAATCACTACTGGAGAAGACTCTGGAAATCTTTATTATTTGTTATGTAAAAGAATAGTGTTCTCAATAATTAACCTAATTTTTCCCTCCTAGTACTGGATGCTCTTAGTCGTTGTGGGTGAGGAAGGCGTGGGAAGCGGTGTTGGAGGAGGAGAGACAAGAAATTAGGGGTCTTGATTTTCAGAGGAATGGCCGAGGACAAAGAGAGAAGAGATGCTAGAGTAAGAAATGGGGGATGAGTAGAAAAAGTAGTGTATTTTTTCTTCAATGTGAGGGTATATGTGTCTTTTAACCCCTCCGTCGGTGCGCCGTTACCTCCATCTGACAGGGGTATCCGCATTTATCCAAACAATAAGGGGAGGTATTTGTATTTAATCCATACTCAAAAGGTAAAAATTGTCTTTTACCCATTCCAATGTGTTTCTTTTTTTTGATCATCCAGAAATTAAAAAACAACAGACAAGAGAAAGAAAAACAAACAACAAAAGGACAGGCCAGCCCTAGTGGCCAGAGTTCCTGCTCAACATCTCCCTAATAACAATATGCCCAAGGCTTTGGGGAGGCTCATCCAGGATCACCAGAGTATCATTTTGCTTGCTTCCTTCCTTAGCCAGTGCATCAGCAAGGTTGTTGATGTTTCTGTTGATGTGATGGAGTTGGCAGCTATTCCCCTGGACCAAAATCTTGATCTCTTTGATGATAACAGAAAAGGGGAAATTTGGTGGAATGTCTTCAGAAATAAGCTTGATGGCATCTTGGGAATCAGTCTCTATATCCACCTCTTTGAGATTCATTTGATGAATGAGGACAAGTCCACGATGAATGCCCCAAAGTTCTGCTTCCAAAACTGAACTGTACCCAATTTGACCATAGTAGCCTTTAATCCATTGCCCGCTATCATCCCTGAGAGCTCCTCCAAAGCCAGCAATTCCATGTTCTCCCATCTTGCTTCCATCAGTATTGAGCTTGATTTTACCTGCAATAGGAGGCTCCCAATTAGTACTACACAGGTTCTTTGCACTCCCAGTAGTCTCATTCATATTGAAAGCAGATTTAATTTCCTCCACATAGCTATAAATATTTGTAACACTAACTCTAACTGGAGTGGTAATTTGGTTAAAACAAAAATTGTTTCGTTTTATCCAAATATACCAACACCCACATAAGAAAAGTAAAGAGTTAGTGTTGCTAATATTGCTGCTACCTTTTAAATTTTCATCAAACCATTTTAGGAAATTAAAATTGTTCATTGAAGAGATCCACTGGGAGTTGTAAATCACTGTCCAAATGGCTAATCCTTTTGGACAGCTTCTAAAGATATGGTTTTGGTCCTCACTGATACCTGGGCAGTGAGGGCAAAAACCATTTGAGGCAAGGCCTCTCTTAAATCTCTCCTCATTAGTAAACAGTTTAAAATGTCGAACTTTCCAAACAAAAACAGAGAGTTTCATCGGAACTTTAAGCTTCCAGATCCAATCCCACGAAAGAGAAGAGACTTCATCATTTTTAGTAATGATCTCATAGGCAGAAGTAACCGAAAAAATTCCATTATCAGAACCCACCCAATGCAGCTCATCAATAGAATTAGCATCATGAGGAATCAACTTAGCTTTGATTGAGTTAATGTGATCATTAGAAATCAGATTGCTTAATAACTCAAACTTCCATCTTCTATCCTCATCAATGAGCAGATCAACAGTGAGACTTTCATCAAAGTCAATATTTGAATAGATATCTTTAAGTGCAAAAGGCCCTATCCATCTATCATGCCAGATAGAGACTAATCTGCCATTTCCAATAGTCCAAACAAGATAATTTTTAATCAACTTAACAGCATCAACAATTCCTCTCCAGGTATTAGTAGCATCTTTTTTTCTTGACCATTTAAAAATGGAAGAATTTGAGAGATACTTCTTTCTCAAACAAACAGTCCACAGAGCATTATTATTTCTTAAAAGGTTCCATCCTAATTTAGCAAGAAGAGCCCTATTCTGGTTCCTCATACTCCTAATTCCAAGCCCCCCTTTTTTTTTTACTTTTACACACAGTTTCCCAGTTGACACTATGAATGTTCTTTTTCAGCTCACTGTCTCCCCAAAGGAAATTGCGATTGATTCTATCTAACATGTTACAGACATTAGTGGGAATGTTTTGAGTCTGCATGGTGTAAATAGGAAGGGCAGAAGTAACAGTTTTAATTAACGTGGCCCTCCCACCCACAGACAAAAGAGAGGACTTCCAACCAGCTAATCTAATATTAAATTTTTCAATTAACTCCGCAAATTTAATTTTCCCTATTCTTTCTTGATCCAAATTAATACCCAGATATTTGCCTAAGTTTTGGGTTAAAGGAATGTCCAACCTATTCCTTATTCCTCTAACAGTTTGATTACTGGCATTAGGCGAAATAAAAACTTTGGACTTGTTAAAATTGATTCTTTGACCAGAAATATTACAGAAATCATCTAAAACTTGTCTCGCAAAATCACAGGAAACACTATCAGTGAGAGAGAAAAGCAGCATATCATCTGCAAAAAGCAAATGGGTTAAGGGAGGGCTATTTTTTGCGATTTTAATACCTTTCCAAAGACCCAATTCATGAACCTGATCAATCATTCTAGAAAGTCTTTCAAGACAAAGAACAAAAATATACGGCGAGAGGGGGTCACCTTGTCTTAACCCCCTCCCTGCTTTAAAATAAGGGAGAGTTTCCCCATTCCAAAGCACAGAGAAGCTAACAGAGCTAATACAACTCATAATGAGTTTACTAAAATTTGCATCAAAATTGAACATCTTAAGAGTTTCATCGATAAAATTCCAAGACAAACGGTCATAAGCCTTTTCTAAATCAATCTTGACAACCATAGCCCCAGTTTTTCCTTTTCTTTTCTTAATAGTATGTAAAACTTCCTGAACCAGAATAATATTGTCACTAGTAGACCTACCAGGGATAAAACTACTTTGGTTAGGGGAAATGAGCTTATGCATCAAAGGTCTAATTCTATCAACCATAATTTTTGAAACAACTTTGTAATTCACATTACATAAGCCTATGGGACGAAACAGTTTGATATTCTCAGGGTTTTTAACTTTGGGAATGAGAGAAATAAAGGTCTGATTAATATCTTGAGGAACATAATAGGAATCAAAGCAATTTTTCACAAAGTGAAACACATTATCCCCAACAATCTTCCAACAGTCCTGATAGAAGGCGGAGTTAAACCCATCCGGACCCGGAGCTCTATTACGATGAATACTTTTAATAGTTTTCCAAACACAGTCTTTAGTAATAGGAGCATTAAGAAGTTCATTCTCAGAATCAGTGAGTTTCCTCACTTCACAAGTATAGATAGTCTCAATATCCACAATCTCCCTCTCTTCCTTATAGGCATTAGAGAAATAATTGAAAACATGGTTCTTCAGTTGATCTTCATCCTTGATCCAGGTATTATTTTCATTTTTAAGCATAAAAACAAAATTTTTTCTTCTTCTAATTAGCGTAGAGAGATGAAAAAATTTAGTGTTGCGTTCCCCTTGAACTAACCATTGAATCCTAGACTTTTGATTCCAGAACATTTCCTCACGATCAAGAATGATGTTAAACTCTTTAACAAGTTCTTTTTCAAGTAAAAACAAATCTTGTTTAAAATTGACACTCAGAATTTTTTGAATGCCACAAATACGGGCCAGAAGATGTCTCTTATGTCTATGAATATTACCAAAGACCTATTTATTCCACACACTGAGAGCATTTTGAACATTTTCAAGATTATCCTTAATGTAAAGTTGAGAAAGCCAGTTTGAGTCCACCACTTTAGTGAATTCAGGATGAGTAACCCACATATTCTCAAAACAAAAAGGTCTAATTTTAGTGGAGTTATTCATACCTTGGGTCTCCATAAGCATAGGCGAATGATCCGAGTGGGTACGAGGAAGACATGTAACTAAGCTGTTCGGATACGCCAACTTCCAATTGATATTGCAAAGACCCCTGTCAAGTTTCTCTTGGGTATTAGCTAAACCTTGTCTGTTATTTGACCAAGTCATATTAGGACCACTGTGCCCAAGGTCAATGAGATTACAGCTTTGGATGTTGTCCACAAATCTCATGTTCTTTCTCATATTCCCATTAGGAGTGAAACTGCGCCTCTCTGAGTCTCCAGTGTAATCGTTGAAATCTCCCACAAGGAGCCATGGCTCCACAATGTTGGTTGCTTTCACCCTAAGGTCGTTCCAGAGAGAACCTCTATTAGTTTCGATCGGGCTTGCATACACCGCCGACAGGATCCAGTCAGTAAAATGAATCTTTTTCACCTTGGCATGAATCGCTTGTGGATGAGCGTCAATCATCTCTAGATCCACCTCAAGGGGATTCCATAAGACCCAAATCCCACCAGCTCTACCTTGTGGGTCAATGTGATGACTCTCCGTGAAACCCTGATTCCCAAAGAAATTCCCCATATCACATAACTTCACTTTGGTCTCCAGTAGAACGACAATCTCAAATTTGTGGTTTCTTTTCAAGAACTTGAAGTTGCTCTTGAAATTTTTGTTCTTTGCACCTCGACAGTTCCAGAAAAGCACATTGGTTGTATCAATCATCGGAAAATCATGAGTAAATCGGAACTTTCCTGCTCTAGCAATCTCCACTAGTCGGCTCTTCGTTTCTTGCAGACTCCGGTTGTTCTTTATCTCCACTCCCGTTAATGATGGATCCGTGTTCTCCGACAGCATTCTGTAGATCTCCATATCTACAAGTTCCATTACCCATGGGGTTTCCACCAATGTTGCACTTGCTCCCTTCCTCCCCATTAGAAACTGGATCTTTCCTCTCCCCAGTTTCATAACCTCTACTTCGACCGCCATGATATGGAGAAGACCTTCGATTCACTCTGGGAGCTTTTCTGTTGATACTTCCTCCTTGATCGTAGTAGTTTCTAGCAGTGTTCTTAACCCCTAGATTTTGTTCTTGACTGGAATTGTTTTGAGAGATCCAGTTGTTGTTGAAAATTGTAGAGCCTTCAAGGTCTTTGAAAGGTTGCAAATCTTTATGAGTCGAATCGTTCAGATTCCCATCTTGATTATCTGTAACCATCTCTCCATTATCAATACCTTTCCCTTTCTCCAAGACGGTATGACTCTTCGGACTTATCTCTTCCTCCTGTGTTTCTTTCTGATTGGTCACACTTTGATGGTGCGGATCGTGATCCTTCCCCCCTTTCATCTCAACCGTAGAATGTGTGTTTCTTTCCTCCGGCTTGGATTTAGCCACTTCAATGCTGTGTTTTTGTTCTTCCCTATTTACATTGTTATTCCTATTATCTTTATTTGAGAATTTCTTATGGGCTTCTCCTTTGGAGGTATCCTTTGGGCCTTGATCCGAGTTTAACAGTGGGCCAAAACGATTAGAGTAAGTTTTGTTATTACCTTTAACTTTGGGCTTGACTTTCTTGTTTGTAACTAACGTCCACGGGCCTGGGCCTTTCGGTCCATTGTTGATATTCATCTCCGCAAAACGATTTTGATAATGAGTTTGAGCAGATTTCACCTTGTCGTCTTCCATCACCATCCTTTGCATCTGTAACTGTTCTTCATTGTTCTTCTCTCCTTTCTCCTTGATGCTCTTTTCTGGGCAAAAAATTTTATTGTGTCCAACCCTGCCACAGATAAAGCAAACTTTATGAAGATGTTCATATTCGATGGAGTAACTTTTCTTTCCCACCACCACATCAGAGATGAGGGGTTTTTTGAGATCAATCTCCACACAAACTCTCGCAAAATGTCCTCTTTCGATCTTAGCCGTAGTGATATCAAGTTTTAAGGGTAGTCCTATAGCACTAGCTATAGTGTGGAGACTATCTTCACGATAGTATTCACTTGGGAGTTCCCAGATTCTTGCCCAAGAAGCTGTTTTGTGTTCATCAATCTCCGAAACTTTGAAATCAGCAGTCCATTTTTGGACCAGCAGATAATGGTCAAAGACAATCCACGGTCCTCCCAGTAAAGCCCGATTATAATCAGACTCAAGCTCAAATTTGAAAAGGTAAAAACCCTTTCCAATATCAATATGGTGCATCGTGCCCCTGGGTCTCCAGAGTTCTTTAATTCTCGGGATGAATTTGAACTCAGCAATCTTGTGACCCAGTGGTCTCACAATCAAGTGATTCTTCCACGGTTCTCTTAGTTTTTCAAGAAAATCTTCCTTGAAGATGACTTGAGCAGTTGTGGGATTATCACCCACTCCCCTGATGATTTCAAAAGAATCAGAGCTAACCTCTTTGTGATTTTGGGTTTTCTCAATATCACAATCAAAATATTTTTCCCGATCTGTTATTCCAACCAGAGCTCGAATATATGATGAATCAACACTCTCTTTGGAGTTATTGATCATCATATTTGATTCTGAAGTGTTACTATTGATGGAATATAGATCCACCATTGTTGAATCCGAAACCTTCATAGAGGCAACCGACTCATTCAGTTTTTCAACCGAATTTCGATCTTTTGGTTCTAAATTTTGACAATCAATGGGATCTGAGGGTGAGCTTTCCATGTCCAGAAGAGGGATATCCCCTCCACTGGATTGAGAAGCCATGGAAATTCCTAAGAATTTCCGAGAGTGAAGAAGAACACACCGTTGTGCACAACAACCAAGTCACAGCTGAAAAGAAGGAGAGAGAAACTACTGTGAATGTCAATGACAGACTTACCCTCCCAATGTGTTTCACATAGATGTAGTTTCCCTTTCGACTTTATGCATGTAGAAACACTTTTTGTCCCCAAAGGCCTCTGTTCATGGCCTAATGGCAGGCCGGATGGTGCTCGAAGTCTCAGAAAATCCAAAGTTCAGCTACCACAGCCGAATAGATCTTGAACAATAAATGCATGCCATTTGAATTCTTGCCTCATCATTAGGGTGTACAGAAAACTGCTTGACTCATCCATTCTGGCTCATTTATCCAAACCAGTTTAATTTTATTAGTTTGAAACGACTTTGATTGAATACGGATTATATTTTTTGTCCAAATCGACATTTTAATTTGGGTTGTGGTTTTGATTATAAACCCATAAACTAATCCATTCTAACCTAAAATAAGTAATATGTAATAAATTCATAATGTCTACATAATTTGTTTCATGTCAATTACATAATTTATTAATTGTATTGGTCAAAGACTTTTCCCTTCATCTTCTTTTAAGGAAATGTTGAATCCTCCATAAGGGAATATCGATCCCTAGTTTTTCCACCATTTTTCCCTATCACTTCCATATCACTTTCTAATTTTGACTTCACTGTATATATCGGATTCACCATCAGCAAAATTCTCCGACTATTAACTTACTATTTCAATTGATTTTTTTTATACATTCTTTGTTTCAATATTTGAAATGATATTTCCTATTCTACGCCATGTTATTGATTTATGCACCAATATTTATTTTTTGAGAAGATTATGCATCAATATTTAGGTGTTGTAAAATTGACAATAATATTTTGTTTACAATAAAAGCAAACCGGCTAACCCATCTAAACTAAACCAATTCAGATTGTTGATTTTGGCTAATTTGTCAAATAGACGAATTGATTTTGACTTGCATTTATCTAACTCAATAATTATTGGATTAAGTTCTTTTTCCTCAACAAAATCACTCAAATCTAACCATGTACACCCCTACTCATCTGTTCACGTTTTGTGGTTCTCCTACTTCAGATAATCACATGGCTAGTCCATATAGTTTTGATACCACTTTGTTGAGAATGAACATAGCATAACCTTCTTGACCATGTGAATCCTGACAAAGTGGTCCGGGGAATTCCCAGTTTGTTCCTTTTTCCTCCCTTCCTCTTTTAGACCATCAACCTCACTCACTCCTTGATATAATGAAACTATGAAAGAAAAGATGTTACATGACGGACTAATCACTGTTTTGCTGACTGCCCCTTAATTTTTCATATCGATAAAACTAGCGAGCTCCTTAATTTGTAGACCTATAAATGACATGATATTGATATATGACTTCCCAATAAAGTGGCAGTTAGAACACAGTTGGAGCAATACTTATACTTTGCCATTTAATGTTGTTTTAGGTTGATGACATCTGATAATTGGCAACTTCATCCAAAATATGCTGGGTGCTAAATATGGTTATATACCCCATGTGCACCTTGTGCATGTGTGTTTGTATTTGTAGACTCTTCAACGATCGAACATTAAGGCTCCGTTTGGTAAGCGGTAAAATATTTTCTTGCATGTAAAATGTTTTCTCTTGTTTTGGAGTTTGATTCGCATTTTGTCTCGTAAATTCTTTTACCAAGTAAAATGTTTTTCCTTAGATGATGAAAAATGTCTTGCACGGTTAAAATTCGTAAGCCATTTTGCGGAGAGTGAAGGAGCGGATAACAACACGTACTAAACACCTCCGCCACCAAGAACCACCACTGTCACCACCCACCTCTATGCAGGGCCGTCTCTAGGATTTCGGGGGCTCAAGGCGAATTCGACATTCGGGGCCCACTCACTGAAAAATAGTAGTACATAACAAATGCCACTTCCGTTTTTTCTCTATCACACAGGTTTGACTTTTGTCACTATTTACTGGGTCACTTTGATCCGGCGATTTGTGTAGCAAAACTATGTCATTTTGTGATAATTTTTTCATGGTGTTGTAGAATTTAAGTTGCTCCGGTAAAAAAATTATCAAAAATCGCATTGTTTTGCTATCCAAATCTCGGGGTCAAAGTGACCCAGATACGAGTCAAAAAGTCAAACCGGTGTGATTAAAAAAAATAGAAATAGAAATACAGAATTGTAAGAAGAAATTGTAGAATATTATGAACCTGCATCAACAGATCGACTTCTCATCCAGTCGAATCCTGACTTAGAAGGTTGTAATAAATGCCCACACACACAAATTGTAGTCGGACAGCTAGCCTGTTTCGGACTCCGAGTACCACTCCGTCCCACATGAAATGCACCATTTGACTTTTCAAATGGTGCAAAGGAGGTGGGACGGAGTGGTAGTTCGATTTCAATTCTGATTTCCATAAAACTGATAAAACACCAAATCTTGGACTCCTATTTGTAAACAAACTTGTTGTGATTGAGGTTCCATATGGTGAGTCACTGATTTGAATCAATCTGGTAAATCGTTGAAAAAAAACATGGTACAGGGAAGGAGATTGGATGTAATACCCCTATATTTTAATAGGGTATTTAGAGTATTATTCTTAAATATTTGGGGTTAAAATCATTTCTTTCTGAAACTGGGGGATGCATTTGTAGTTTTCTCAAACTAGGTGTGGGGGGTTAAAGTGTCTTTTCCTTAAACAGGTGGAGAACCCACCTGCACCTTCTCTTTCTCACTTCAACAGAAAACCCAAAAGAACTCCGATACTCCCTCAACAGTGAACCCGATTCTCCCTCAACGTTCTCAGCCATTTCTCCACCTTCTTCTACCACGTTTCCCCTCAACATCCACTCACAGTCAACATAAAACAACCCCCCTCATTCTCCCTCGTCACTTTCATCTCCAACACAACCAGTGCCCTGTTTTCAGAAGCTAAAACCGCTGCCTCTGTTTCTCGAATCACCATCGCCGCCAACACCACCACCATCTCTGCAAATTCCGGCGAAAACCCACCGCCAAGCTCGCCTCCTCCCTCTCCTTTCCGGCGAATCTGCAGAGACCAACCAGGACCACCACCGACGCCTTTTTACGCAGACCCGGATTGTGACCCGACGAAAACCCAGTGCAATCGACGTCGATTGAACTAGGGGATCCTTCCCTCGCCGTCGTTCATCCTATTCCGGCGACAAGGAGCGCCGTTCAGTCTCTCTTTCACACCACAGCCTCTTCGTTCTTCCGATTCGGTACACCTCTGTTCCGGTAAGTCGACTTCCCTTGCTTGTCAATTCAGAAATTCATTTACCTGCCTCGTCGAACCCGAATCTTGTTGTTGAATTCCTTCGAATTTGGTCATGTCTATATGTTGGCTCTATGCGTATTTGCCCCTGTTTCTGGTTGAAGAAGGAGGAGGAGGAGGAGATACTGGATTTACTTTACTGTGTTATAGTTGTTGGGCATTTTTGGCAATTTTGTGAAACTGTTGGGGTGGTTGTCTTACATACAGAAACTTGGGGGAGGCCTTGGTTATTTACTATAAGTTTTTTTCTTATTTGGATATTTTATATCTATAATTAGTGTTTTGTTTATCAAATGTTTATTATAAAAAATAGTTAGTTTCTATAGTCTAAAAATAAATATATATTTCTTAGTTTAATTTTATAAGAAGACTTTTATCAATAAAAAAAATGTTGTTTCTTAAGATATTATATAGCTTTACAATTATGTTTTATTTCAAGGTTTTTCTTTACAAAAATATATATAACTAGACATTTACTCTTTTTAGTAATTAAATTAACTTCCTCTAAAACTAATATTTTTTTTATATATTTACTCGTTCCAAATAGTTAGTTGTAAATAGATTTTAATAATATAGTTAATTGGTTTAAAGCTTGTTTCTATTATTTTAGTTTAGTATTACTATTATTATTATCTTTCTTTAATATCACAACTTTATTAATTAGTATGCTTTTCTAATATTAGAGTCGTTAAATGGAATTGGAAACTGGTTGGGGGATTGGGATTGCATTTGCATATAGGGCATTGTATTTACTCTTGTCGTGCAAATGAAATTGTATTAATATTAGGATTATGTGATAACTGTAGATTTCGAGTTCGTAGACGATCAGTTCTTTGACGGTCCGTGCTACGAGTACTAGCTCCGTGCTTGCTTGTGTGTGTGGAGCTTTCTTCAATCCAAGTAAGTCTATATGCACAATATCTTAACTGTCAAAATGTATTTGGCGTGCGTTGTTTCCAAAGTTATAATCTGTTACTCCTCTCGTAAAATACTTGGTTATCGTGGAAATTGCAAACTAAAGCTCTGGCATGTTTAAATCGATGAAAGTACGATAATATAATTAGGACGATGTGCAGAGGATGTGCGTGAAGGCTACGGCCGGGGACACATGTGAGTTGGTTCTCCTTTAGGGTACTTACCCATTAATTTTATCGTGGAATCTATGAGTACTACCTATGCATGTTTAGGTCATGACTGTATAGGGGTGTCGACACTTAAGGTCTCATTAGAATGGTTTGGGCAGGATAGCGTTGGGCTATCTACTAACGTCCGGGGAGAAATTGGTATATTCCAAAAATGCACCCCTTTATTATGATTTATTGCATCGTGACCTCTCTGTCCACATCGTACCTGTTGGGGCTCGTAGGCTACGCCTCAACCAAACCAAACACTAAAATCTGGATCTTGGTTACTGTTCCATATGCTCAATTTTCCGTCATCCCTGGTTTACTATCACTGAGTTTATCAATTACTCTTGGCATCTTTCAAATGGAATTTCATCAAATCGTGTGTATCTTGAGCCAAAACTCTTGTTTACGTATTGTGGTATATACTTACTTAGTTTTTACTAATTAAAATTTTTCTGCGGTCGGCTTTGTCTATTGTAAAACCCGCAGGTTGGCATTGAGGTGGGGTAAACGCGCACATGTTGAAGCTTAGAAGTTTAGCAGCAATAAAGTTTAGTTTCATTTTATCACTTAGACATTTCAGACGTTTTAGTCATGGTTATTTCGATGTTTCCAAACTTTGTTGGAGGGTTTCTCCTTTTTATTTATAAATAATGTACTTGAGATTTTGGTTGAATTGTACTAGCTGTGAACCGTGGTCCTTCGGGCTGTTTCATTGGAGAGACTGAGAGAACATAAATTTAGGAGTGGACTTGAGAGATAGTGGCTGGGTGAGAAGCAAAATCGAGAGATTAACATCGAAAAATCCGATTCACAAAGCATCTCCATCTCTTCCATATCACCGACTCACGCGGAATTTTCACGCAGAAGATAACGTGTCCAAATTTTCACCAAAATAAAATATTAACACATAATATTTTATATTAGCATTTACCATAATACCCCTGCTATTTGAAGAATTGGGAGCCCTTTCATTTTGGGGGCCCTAGGCAGCCCATAAGTTTGCCTTATGGAAAGGACGGACCTGCATCCATGTCACTGCCACCACTGCTCCCCCACCAACTCTACTGCCACCGACCACAAAACTATAATGCACAAGCAAAATATTTTTCAAGTCTCAACCAAACACAAGAAAATTATTGCAGAGAAAACTTTTACGTGTATAATATTTTCATTTGTAAAACATTTACTGTCTACCAAACGGAGCCTTACTAGATTGAGATATGTTTGTACCAGTATTTGTTTACTCCTCACTATGGAAGTTATATTGTTTGTTCCACGATTACATATGCTCTTTCACGCTTAAACCAAAACTAGTTTGCTTTCCTGTTTATTTGAGTTTTCTATAGTGAATTTCTTCACAAATTCAGAGTTAAAGTTATTAAGATATTCCAAAGAAACCAGCTATTGGGGAAAATAAGGGTCGAGGGTATGTGATTGTGTTACATTGTCAGTTTCATTGACCACCCTCTCTCTTTTCCTCATATTTTGTGAATGCCAAGTGGTTTCTTTCTCAGTTCCCATCCTAAAAACACTTCTGAATCAGATGCCCCGTTTGCCTAGCCGAATATAACTCAGAAGACACATTACGCGTCCTTCCTTCATGACTGGTGAGATAATCTCCGTCATCATTGAAAAATATCCGGTCATAAAAGATTCAGGTAACAAACTTGTGGAGAGCCCGTCTTCTACTTAAGAGTTTTCGGACTCTGGGACGGGAAATTCATTTCAATGAAGTTTGTTTATGATGATCCATATTGCATTACAGAGAGGAATTCCATTGATTTTCCTTTCTACTTGTGAATAATCAATAGGTACTTTCTTTAGAATTACCACCTTCTGTGTAGTTTCGTAGCAGTTTTTTTTGCATAGTTCATGTATAAAGCAAGATGTGGACTTGTTAGAGCTCTCTTGTGTGTGTAGTTTTCGGTTATTTTTTGTTACAAATCTTGTTGATATCTCGATGTTAATAATGCACTGGCTTGTTCTCTACCGGCATCTGTCATTTCGTCTCTCTCAACACATGCCAAACCATTGCATTTTATAGATAGCATTCGTCACTTTAAATTTTTACATACTAGTGCATATCCCCGTGCCCGAAGGCACTACCCGCAAAATCATGTTTGTTGTCCTCGGTAGTGCTCAACTATGTACGATTGGAATAAGCTATCCCACATTTATATAATAAGACCTGTGAGGAATTTGCTATTCCCAAAATATGACATATATTATATAAATATTGAACCTGTAGTGTTCATCATTTGTCGAGCAATTATCGCATTTTGAATAATGGAAGGTCCAATTCCAGTGTTTCACATAGATGTAGTTGCCATTTCTTTAAATATAACAAGGAAGATGCATGATTTGTAAAATGCATGTTGATATGCATTATCTCTTGGAGCTCAATATTTCACAAAATTCTTTATATTTGATAATGCATGATTTGTTGGAGATGCTCATAGATGTAAGCTAGATTAAGAAGATTATATGATGCATGTTCAATATAACTGAAAGGAGACAGACAAAAAAGAAAAATTCTGATAGCGTCTAGCTCAATTGTAAGGTCATCTCCAGAAGGAGGGCTTGGCTTGGCGAAATACGGTGATTAGGGAGTGTAGGCCGCTCAGCAGCAGGGGTTTGCGCGGGGCCAGGGCTTCGGGAAGCCTAATCGTGCTTCCGGCCGGGCTTTGGCAAGCTCGGAAGAAAGCGGGGGCTTCCTCCTTTGCCGGCAATTATATTCACTGTACTCCTCATTCTGTGTTGTTGATTGATTTTGTTCATTTATTTTATTTGTTTTACATTATTCGAAATAATAAATCAATAAATAATTCTTGGTGATTTATGAGTATATGAAATGTTTTCTAATAAAATACTAATAATAGAGAGTTTCGGGAAGATTTTTCTTTGCTGGGTGCAACGTGCCAGTTCTGTAATATTTAAGAAATAAGGGGGCCGAATGAGGATAATAGTGCTTCGCGAAGCCCTCTTGCAGAATGGCCTGAGAGTCTGAATGGCAGCTTAAAAATAAAAATGTTGCACTTTTTCATCCGTCACTTTACTCTTGTGTACGGAATTTTGAATTCATGATTGTCATCTTATTAATGATAAAAAAAATGATTGTCATCTTCTAAAATTGTTGTGTTTTTTTTTCAAGTGTTCTTTTTGAAAGTTTGTTCACCGTAGTGTCCGGATCAATTTTTGCGCACCTCAACTAAATCTACAAAGGCCTAGAGTATAGCTATAATTCAGCATATGACCAATTAAATCCTCAGTGACTCTAAGATTTATTATCTTTTGAGGGATTCGAACATGATACTTCAAGAGGAGCAAACTTAAATCGAAAGCCTCACTCACTAGGAAAACTCACTGTGATTCTTTTAAGTTTTTAAAGAGTGTTTTGACATGCAAAAGCGATACAAAAATTTGCTGATTCTTCACACTACTATCAAACTACAACCACTTTGTAATATTATGAAAAATTCTTAAGTTTTAGTATCGTTTTGTTAGTCAATCACCCCTTCAAAATCATTGATAAAAAAAACATATAAAAGTAATGAGGAAAACGGGCTAGTTCAACTGAAGATATTGAAAATATTGTTTTTGTTGCCATAACATCATGTAACATACACTGTTACTCCAACATAATATATGAGAGGCTCGAACTCATAGTACTGAGGAAAACGGGCTAGTTCAACTGAAGATATTGATAAACACCAATATTTATGATAGATAGGAATAGAATGTTTCCCTCTGTATTATAAGATGTGGCGGGTATAATTTGATCCAAACTCGTATGTTGTCATTCGTAATGGGTTTGGAGGTATCAATATGGAAATATGACATCCAAATGTAATGCAAGAAACTAGCTCTTAAATATGATTGAAATGAAGATACATATGCATTAAGCATCTTCTTCTCTTAGTGGTAAGTAGTGGTGAGCGCAACTGGGTTGGATGAGCTTTATCAAAGTTTTCCCCGACCTAGTAAGTTAGGTTTGTGGAATCTTTAAGAAAAACCTACCCAATAATTCGTGAAAACCAAATCTAAATGACCGGATTTTTATTTTACTAAATAATAACAACATTTTGGTAAAATTTTTGACATGTGATTTATGCATTATTTTATGAGTTGAATATAAGATGATTTGTTAGAAAAATAACTAAATAAGATTATAAGAGCAATATGTGAAAATTACTTAGTACCACTCCGTCCCACCTCTTTTGCACCATTTAGGCTTTTACCACTATTCACTGGATCACTTTGATCCGATGATTTGGATAGCAAAATTTTACAATTTTTAAATAATTTTTTCATAGTGTTGTACAGTAACTCTTATTTTACAAGACAATGAAAAAATTATCAAAAAATTACTCATTTTACGATCCAAATCACCAGGTCAAAGTGACCCGGTTACGGGTTAAAAAGTCAAATGGTGCATTGCACGTGGGACGGAGTGGTATGTTTATTAGCTTGTGAAACTCAACCGTTTTGAACTATTCAAATTGAGGTTTGTAACTGTTACACTTAAAATACGATGGGTTCAGTTCTAAACGATTTTTGCTGACACTCAGGATGACCATGATCAACTTAACTTGGCTTGGATTGCACATTTTACAATTATGACCTATCAAGTACCACGGAGGAATTGCCCGATTTCGAACAAGTCAGGAATCTCTTTTGCTTACCCTAGCATAAACATTTTGATCATGGAAATTATAATTGAAGATGTAGAGAGGTAGATGTGGACAGTGATCTTATTAGACCTTAGCTCTCTTAATTTCGGAAAGAGAATACAACCAAGTACTCCTAGGCTTTAATTAATTAAACTGAGTCATGACAAAACGTTCCGCTATTGACACTTGAAAATGCGGCTTTCAAGGTCTCTTAAACATCATTTACCAGTGACACAAACCGAAAGTGACCTCATGTACTATTTTAGTACTTATGTCTTGTAATAATGAGGCGAACCAACTCAATTTCTCATGGAGGCTTGAATATAATGTCACAGAGAAACTTCAACTACTTTGAAAAAAACATATAACTTTCATAAAAATAGAATCTTCATAAACAATGAGTTGTCTAGCAAAACTGAATTGCAGCAAAAGAAAGACGTCATCAAAGAAGTGACACAAAATTGAAATGCAGCGAAAATGATACTAACAGTAGAAAGACATTTTGAGGACTGTGGAAACAAAGAAGTGAAACAAAATAAACACATAAAAGAGACGTATGATAGAAGTTATTTATACACCATCTTAATTCTTCGTTGTCTAATCTTCAGTTAAGCCCGTGGCTTAATGTGAGCTTTGAGTGTATTCTTCATCACCACCGTGAACTCCGTCTTTCCCGTAAAATCTACTTTGGGATTTTCCGGATCAACAGACCACTCGAACTCCTGAACCATTCTGGCTATCATCAGATTTACATGAATAGTAGCCATTCCCAAACCCGGGCAAATCCTCCGCCCCATACCAAACGGAATCATCCTCACCTCCTTGACGCCAGTTATGTCGGCGTCCTCACCGCCGGTGAGGAACCGATCCGGGTCAAACCTCTCCGGGTTGACCCATAATTTCGGGTCACTATTGACCCCCGGAATAAAGAACTCCACATTCGCATCCGTGGGAATGTGGTAACCCGCGAGCGTGGCGGGTTCGGTCACTGCATGGGTGAGAGTGAAGTACGTCGGCGGGTGCTTCCGGAGCAACTCCTTCACAAAGGCGTTGAGAAAGATCATTTTCTCGACGTCTTTCTGTTCAACTCTCCGGTCACCGACCGTCTCCCGGATCTCACTATAGATCCGGGTTTGAAAATCCGGATTGTGGACCATCCTCGCGATGGCCCACTCGACCGCAGTCGCGGTCGTGTCGGTCCCACCGTTCATGAGCTCCGAGCAGAGCGTCACGATTTCCGCGTTCGTCGGAGACGATTTCCGGCCCTCGATTTCAAGATCAAAGAGCGTGTCGAGGTAAGAAAACGGAACGGCGATCGGATCCGAACCCCGGTTTAGGAGGGCAACTCGCCGGCGTTCGATTAACGGCGTTAATGTCTCGATCTGTTCTCTTCGGACCTCCATTGCTCTCTTCCTCTGTTTCCCAAAAAAGGGGCTCAGAATAGGTAAATAATCATCCAGCCTCGCGTCAACTGTGATCAGCACCGTTTTCATCATCTCATCGACCTTTTCAATCGTCTCTTCGTCCATTTTAAGTCCGAAAGTCATCGTCGCGAGGATACAGAAGACGGCGAACCTCGCGTTTTTTAGGACATTAACGATGCCGCCGTTGGACTCTGCTTCAGATCGGAGACGACCCACGAGCTTATCCATGGCAGATTCCCTCACATCACGAAACTCCTTCAACCTGGTCGAATTTAAAGCTCCCTGAACCATGTTCCGCCTTAAAGACCGCCACACCGGGCCGTACACAGCGGCGTTAACGGTGAACTTGTCGCAGCTGAAGATCGTTCTCGTCGGAGTCTCCCGCGGCCGGCTGGCGAAGATTTGACCCTTTTGGATGAAGGCTTCGTGGGCTAATTCGGCGCTGGAGACGACAATCATGTTCCTGTAATAACACAAACATCAACATAGAACTGTATAGGGCCTTTTATATACTAACTAATATATTCTTCTTGTATTATTCTTTATATACAGAAATAATATGATCAGTCCCGATGTTTCATCTCTATATTGATATTTGTGCTATTACCTCGTACCCATCTTGAGCATGAAGATGGGTCCGTATTTGGGGATTTGATCGGCGACATACTGGAAGAAGGGCTTGCCGGAGCCGGCGACCTGGAACAAGTTCCCAACCACCGGCCAGCCAGGTGGACCCGGTGGCAATCGGAGCTTCTTAGGCTTGGATTTGCGGGAAATCAAGACGACGATGCCGGAGACGATGAAAGCGAGAGCGGTGAAGATGATGTGGCAGTAGGGTGAGAGAGAAGAAAGTGGGAGAGACTCCATTTTTGGTGACAGAGAGAAAAACAGAGGACTGGAGCTGGTTTAGTGAGAGCAGTGAGAGTGAGGGCAGAGTACCAAATTACAGAGAGCTATAAATGGAGAGTGGGCTTCAAGTGACAGTTGGGGGAATTCAATTACTTCCTCTGGTTCTCAGTTTACTTCCTACCTTCACTTTTCCGAGTCAAAGACCGGTTATTTGATAAACCAAACAATACAAGAATTTGATAATTAGCATAGACATTATTTAATACCATGGGATATGAGTGACGTTGTATCACGAGACAGTTTTATTGGTTAATTGTGTATTTGTGTGATTATTTCTATATACTGATACGATAAACATTGTAGAATTAGCAAGATATTATTTCCTACAACACCATGAACGGAACATAGGCCATAGCTAGATCACTTAAAACTTATGCTTCGCTCCCGCTCTCAATTCTTGTTTCACTTGTAGCGCGATCGTTTATAATCATCACTTCTAAAATCATAAAGCGCGTTTTTACCAATCATTTCTCACTAATTGACATCAATAATAAGTTATCAAACTTATTTGAAACTAACTAAGCTAAAATTTCATTCAAAATGACATAACCAATTCATTACCGAGGTAACTTCTGCTTCATTTTATGTCAAATTCTCATTGCTAAACTCACCCAAATTAAACTTACAGGATATTTTTCAATATAAGAGGTCTAGTATCATGTACACGGTTTGAAGTTATTGGCACAAAATCTATATTATACTATACACAAATTCAATCTATAGTATGTTTATATCTAAAATCGTATCAAATATATAATTTATATGCGCGTCCTAATAACAGTTCTCAAATATTTTTTTCTTTTCAAATTTGTCGCGTTCTCGCTTCCATTCCAGTCTAGATGACTTGGGGTCACAGGAACTAGTAGTACATATACTGTGCATGTATATGAATAAAACAGTGGAAATCGGGAATTGTGGTGGTCTTAACTCAGATTCAACTACTTCCTACTCTCTGTTTTTGAACAAACCCGTCTCTAAAGAGAACCTTCGTTATTGAGTGTGATTTCATTGATGTGTGAGCCCAATGCATGTAGAAGGAATTTGGACTTTTATTTCTACTTCTCTCTCAGAGGACACCCATAAGGAGGATACTGAGACAGCAGACAAGTGCTACCTGTGTTTTCGGCAGCTAGGTTTAACTGTTTACAGCGTGGATCTAATAAATGAAGGGTGTGGGTGAATGTGGCAGAGGATCACTCGGCGTTGGGGGTGGGGGATTTAATTGCAAACTTTGGTTACATTTTATTGAGAATTGTTTTCTCTCGGATGGAGTACATGTACTGACAGACTCATATCTGACAAGGCAATACCCGACTGAAAGGGTAATAGTGAACTTTAAAATTCTTCAAGTTTCAAACTCAATAACTTCATTAAATCACGCAAATACTCAACTAGCTTTTGAATTTGGTAAGTTTCAAACTCAAGAACTCGATAGATACACGTAAATACTCAACTTACTCAATACAAACACTCAAATACTCAACTAACTCGACTACACTTGAAAATGCTGTTAACCGTCACTATATGTCATGCCTTGTAATAGTGTGAGTTTTTTTTAGAATAATATTTTTTTTCTTCGGATTCGAACCAGATACTTTCTGCCTGGAAATTAAACACTCTATCACTGAGCTAACACCCATTTGTTGTAATAATGTAAGTTCAATAAGTTGCTAAAAAGATCATGACGAAGTATCATAGTCATGTTATGTAATTACGTCATTCAAATATTTGGTTTAGTGGCCGATGGTTAATACTCGTGTTTAAGTGAACAGGAAGTGTTTATGCTTTCTTACAATATAGACTTAGTGTGTTGCTCATGAGAAGCATGCATAAATTTATGGGTTCTTGCACTTTCTGCCATGAAGTGTTCCGTGGTTTTGCACTTTGTTAGAGAGGAAATTTGGTACTAGCTCCGTTTTTTTATGATCTTCCTAGATGCTATTCCTTTCGTTCTTTCAGTTTTTTGGATGCACGGAAATTAAGAAACTCTATAAAAAGATTGAACTACAATCAGGAAAGGAAAAGAGGAAGACTCAGATCGGTATGTCCACGAAGGCCATCACGCCGCCCAACACCATGGTAGCCCACATTCCAAGCCATCCAAACATTTGCTCTTCACCTTCCTTCACCCCATTTTTTTTCTCTTTCATATGCAAATTTGTTCTTCACCTTCTTCTTCCTCGCACGGATATGAAGATCTACTCGTGTCCGATCTTTTTTTTCTCGTCTCCGATGGCGGCGACGGACTTGGGGAGATCTCAGTAACCTCTAGAAGACGAAGAGACAGAGATGGAGATGGGGATGGAGGAGAAAGATCTGCTCTCTCCGTCTCCTTCTCTCTCTTTTTCTTTATCTCTATACGGTGGCCGGGCAGCTTAGGCAGCCGCCTAAAGCCCCCAATTTAGGAAGGCCCCCGAATATATAGGTATACATATATGTGTGTAATAATACATGTGGAGGTTTATTAAGAAAAAGAATGCAACAATAAACCCTGGACTTAAGAGGAAATTAAGATTTGAGAATGACAGTGGAGAAAAATTAGGAGGGCGTTAATTTGAAAGTAGTGGGATTCGTTTTTTATTAGCTGGCGGTGGATTAGGGAGATTAAAAAAAAATGTGAGAGGAAAAATAGGAGTTACTTCTTTTTAGGAAAAATAGGGTTACTTTAGAAGACAGTGTTAGACGGTAATCAGGAGTCTTATTAATAAAATTAGACGGTAATTAGTCATTATAAGGATATAATTATTTTTCACGTTCTTCTAAAAAATATATGTTTCACAAATATCAATCACCTACCATAATAAATCTATTGAAATGTTTTTTGAAGAAAAGGAAGCTTCCATTAATAAAGGAAAGGCCATCACAGCCCAGGTACAAGAAAATCAAAGATCCAAAGCAGATCTTGCACAAAGGTGAGCAGAAGTGTTAACACTTCTGGAAATAAAAACAAAAGAACAAGCTGAAAACAAAAATGATAACTGCTTACAATCCTCAATAATGGGAGCAATGCTGGAGGCAAAAGAGCTGCTTATAGAGTTGATAGCTGCCATAGTGATGCTAGAATCAGAACAAACTTTAAGCTTCTGCAGATTCTTGGCTCTTGCAAATAATAAAGCTTGCCTGATGGCAAGAGCTTCAAGATGCAAAGGATCAGATATACCAGGAAAAGTCTTAGAAAATGTGTCGATGCAATTTTTGCGGTCATCAAAGACAACAATTCCGATTCCTCCCAGTCCTCTGACCTTGTTGACTGCAGCATCAGAGCAGATAACAAAGAAACCCTGCTCCACCTTAAACTCATCACAATGAGTAGCAGTTATTTGAGGATTCCGATCCAATTTCTGATTTCTGTCATGGAATTCATAGAATTTAGCAAGTGCAACAGCAATAATCTGATCAGGCCTCCATTTGATATTTCTAAAAATAAAATCATTTCTTGCCTTCCAAATATCCCAACATATTTGAGCTGCCATTCCCAAAATAACCATTTTTTCTTCAGTTTTTGAGGCCTCATCATTAATAGAGCTCCACCACTTTCTTAAGGAAAAACTTTCAGGTATAATATCAGCCAGCTTATTCGTCGTAGATTAATTTCATCGGATTATTGATATTTTAAGCTTGAACCAAACATGCTCTTAGTGACATATCTGAACTCTATACTCGCGGTATCACAACATGAGGTGTAAAGTTTTTGAAGTTAGGCACATTGAAGGTTTGGAAGTGTCATTTTACAAATTAAAAGGGGTAAAAGTATACTTCAATCAAACTAGAGGTGTGAAATAGTCTTTTATCCTATTTTCATTGTTTCTTCTCTCAGAGCCCATATTGAGCAGCAAACAAGTGCGCTCTGTTTTTGGCAGATCAGTCTAACTGTTTACAGTGTGGATCTAATAAATGAAGAGTGTGGTGGGTGAATGTGCTATTTGGCAGCGGATCACTCGGCGTTCGAGTGGGGGGTTTAATTGCGAGTTTCGGTTATATTTTTTGTTGAGAATTGCTTTCTTTTAGATGACGTGACCTGTATTGCCAGATTTGTATCTGAAATTACAGTAGCCAACTTTCGGGTTGCTAAGGGATTCTCACGTTTCGAACACAACAAAGTCAAACAAATACGCAAATACTAAACCAACTCAACTCCACTTGAAAGGATTCTTAAGAAAAGCTATATGTCCTTCTACCTTATGGTAGTGTGAGTGTAATGGGTTGCTAAAACGATGATGATACACTCCCTTCTTTATCGCTTTTGAGTGGAGTCTCACCTTATTAGTGAAGCATCATAGTCATTTAGGTATGTAATTACCTTTTGTTCTCAAATCTCCAGTCATTCAAATTTCAATCTATATCTGATTTGATGACTGATGGTTAATTACTCATGCTTAATTGAACAGTAAATGTCTGGGGCTTTCCTAGTACGGTACTTAACAAGTTCATGAGAAGCATGCCTAAATTATGGGTTATTGCACTTTCTGCTATCAAGTGTTTGGTGGGTTTGTAGTTTGTTGGAGAGGAAATTTGGTACTACTTCCTTCGTAAAGCTTATTTCTATGCGTTTTGATTTTTGTCACTATTTACGGCCTCACGGGTCAAAGATTTGGATAGCAAAATCATTTAATTTTTTGATAACTTTTCATGTTGCTGTAGAGTAAAAGTTGTTCTATAACACGGTAAAAAAATTATCAAAAAATTATATCGTTTTGCGATTTAAATCGCCTAGTCAAAAGTGATCTAAATACAAGTTAAAAAGTCAAAGCATACAGAAAAACGTGATACAGAGGTAGTAGTATTTTGTTGGACATGATGTTTTGAACGACAGAGGGTTGGGCGGATTGGATTTTGAGTCAGAGGAATATTTTAGGAAAAGAAAACGGAAAAGGTCGGTAGGGTTTGAAACTACCTAGGTTGTTCTATAACATGGTAGCATCTTTCCGATTCGGCTTCCTATTGTATATACTATTACTACTCGTATCTTATACTTCCTCTGTTTTCTCTGAATCTTCACCCTTTTCATTTTATCACTATTGACTGAATCACTTTAATTTGGTGATTTAATTAGTAAAACTATGCAAGAATTTGATAATCTTTTCACGATGTTGTAGAGTAAAAGAATTTGTAAACTTTACTCTACAACACCATCTAAAAATTACTAAAAAATTGCATCATTTGGCTATCCAAACCACCGGGTCAAAGTTACCCGATTACGGACGAAAAAGTCAAAAGATAAAGATTCGTATAAAATGGAGGTAGTACCATACTCCACAGTTAAGAAAAAATTCTATACATTTTTTGTTTGACTTCAGACAAAATTTGTCGGAACACAAAGATGAACCTAAAGTTCGACAAAGTCTATTACCACCATACCACTAATTTTCTGTACCGAACAAACAAACAAACAAACAAACAATTGTAGGATATTTTTTTTTTTTTGAAAGATAAGTATTATTGAAATCAAATAACTGAGTTACAGAATTTAGCAATTTCAGTTGCCATATCATGTGCCAGCACAGCATCCTTCCGTGGCACGTAGGTAATACAAGCAGAATGAAATTGCGGTAAAAGAACGTCTACCTCCTTAAGAATCGAGTATATTGCACATGGATATTGTTTCTTTCGAAGGCTGCTAATAAAGATTTGGTTGTTCGTAAGTCTATGTTTTTGTAGTCATGAGAAAGCAACCACTTGAGGGCATCACTAATACCACGTGATTATGCATGAAGAGGTGAAGTTGCTCTGAAAACAATATACGAGGATATACCGTTGTCGTTAATATTGACCCAAGCTGCCACCGATGGGTAAGAGCTTTTTCAAGTAGCATCAACGACGTAGATGTGATTGATAGATTGTGTAGGTTGACGGTGTAAGCTTATGACTGAGATAGTCGGACTTGGGGGTGAAGATGTATGTTGCGCTGCATTCTGGCGTTGTAGTAGTAAGAATCTATTCTGCTGCGTGGTTTCCGCGAGATGGATGGATGTTAGAGAGGTCCGTATTGGAATGAACTGATTGTTCATTGAGACGGAATTCCTAGATAGCCAAATTTACCATAAGACCAGAATTAAGGTAATTCTATCGTTTGTAGAAGGGATCTGATGAAGCATGTCGAATATAGTCGCCGAAAAGTTGAGTGGCAATATATGCGGTGGCCTATAACCAAGAGTAGATCCAAACCAAATAGCCCACGCATGAGAGCAGTAGAAAAAGCAGTGTTCCAAAGTTTCGTCTTCATAGTTGCATACATCACAAATAGGGCTAAGATGTTGCATTCCTCGTCTTCTAAGGATAGCTTTAATCGGTAGTATGTTGTTGATACACTTCCAGATGAAGTAGAATAATTTTGGTTGTAACTTGAGTAGCTAAAGCTGACGTAAAAGCCGACCTTGAATATGTGAAGGATGATGTAGCATTGATGTGGAGATGGCGATGGAGTAAGCCGACTTCACTGTAAATTTCCCAAGTCATGTGTTGTCCATAGAAGTGCATCCGGTTGTGGTGTTGAAGGTATATGTATTTGTGTTATGTCTGCAAATTGTTGATGTGAGAAGGAGTGAAGTAACTTTTAATTCCAGGTTGTTGTCGTCTAAGAATTCCTTTAGTTTGAGCGTCAGAAACATTTGAAGCATAATAGAAGCCGGACAGGGTGTTTCCGTTTCTTGTGGAATCCTGCTATGCATGAAAGGGTGAATAGTATGACCATCTCCAACAATCCAACGTGTGCCTTTGGGTAGTAATTGACGGCCCCAAGAAATATTTCGCCATCCCCAAGAAGAAGTAGATGGAACTCTAGCCGTGAGCAGATCATCGTTAGGAAAATACCAGCCTTGAAATACGCGGTAGAGGAGGGAATTAGTATCTGTCAGTAGACGGTAACCTGTTTTGGCAAGAAAATCCTGATTTTGAGCCTCAAGATTACGAAATCCTAAACCTCCTGTGTTGATACTTTGACACAGCGAAGACCAACTCTTCCAGTGAATCCCTTTTTTTGAGTCGTTGGACCATAAGGAGTTCACAACAATCCTTCGTACTTTATCTAGAAAAGATTTTGGACCCTTGAAAACTGAGAGGATGTATATTGGTACAGATAGCAATGTCAATTTGATGAATGTCACCCGGCCGGCAAAGGGGAGACTGTGTTGCTTCCAAGAAGATAATTTTCGGATAATATTCGCCAGGATCCCGCAGAATATTTCGACCTCTGTCTTTGTGAAGTCCATAGGAGTACCTAAAAATTTCCCTGGCGCATTAACATTTTTGATTCCCAAAGTATCCGAAAGAGATTGCAGTTCTTGAGGTAGCATGTTAGGACTGACAAACATTTCAGACTTATCAAAGTTGATCTGTTGTCCTCATTGGGTGCAGTATCTTGAAAGGATCGACAGTAACTTTGAAGCTCGTAAGTGAGTGATTTCCTGAAATAAGAGGGTGTTGTCTGCAAAGAGCAGATGTGAGACTGTCGGAGCTTTCTTAGCAATCGAGATTCCTCGAGTTTCGCCAGGTTCATTGAAATGAGAGAGCATTGCTGACAGAGCCTCATATATGATCAAAAATAAAAAAGGGGATAATGGATCTCCTTGTCAAAGTCCTTGTCTTGGAGAGAAGCTAACGGAAGGTTGACCGTTAACAATAACCGCTGTTGTGACAGTCGAAATACACATCATGATATTAGTGATGAAAGTTGACCCGAATTCCATAGCCGTCAAAAACAGACGTAAGGAATCCCAAGAAACTCGATCGCATGCTTTATTCATGTCTAACTTGAGCCCCAAGAATTTTTTTTCCTTGCTTTCGATGGCGAATGAAGTGTAGGATCTCATGTGCCAGCAATATATGATCAGTGATAAGTCTACCTTGCTCAAAAGCTGCTTGATGATTGGAGATCATATGTGGAAGTACAATTTGTAATCGGTTGGCTATCATTTTAGCAAGGACCTTGTAAACCGTATTACAAAGGCTAGTTGGACGGTAATCTGAGGGGCTCGAATGTTTGCGTACCTTCGGAATCAAAGCAATGAGAGTATTGTTTATCTCTCGTAATAAAAATCCCCGTTGAAGAGAGCTGAGAATAAATTGCGTGATAAAATCACCAACAGTATCCCAATTTTCTTGATAAAATTATGCAATAAAACCATCTGGACCTGGAGCCTTATTCGTTCCTAGTTGAAAAAGAGCCTGTTTAACGTCAGATGGCGAGTATGAATTTTCTATTAACTGCTGTTGTTGGAGAGAAAGCTTTAGGGATGGCAATGGGGTCCGATCCGATCCAAGATCCGGGGTGATCCGACCCTAATGGAGCGGTCCGAATCCGATCCATTTGCATTTGGATCGGATTTGGATCACAAATATGCGATCCATTCGGATCTCGGATCGGATTTGGATCATACATGTAAATATCCAATGATCCGATCCGACCCGATCCGATATATGAGTAACTGATAATTTGATCTGATCCGACCCGATCCGATATGAAAATATATTATAATTATAATTATGTATTTATATATAATTATATAGTTATATATAATCCGACCCGATCCGATTCATGATTCGTTCTTCTGATGCATGATCCGTTTTCTTTATGGATCGGATTCGGATCTTTTAGGGTGATCCGTTATATGATCCGATCCGAATCCCATCCGGATCCGAACGGATTCGGATCGGATTCGGATCAGGGCATATTATTTTCGGATCGGATCGGATTATGCATAGATCCGATCCAAATCCGATCCGTTGCCATCCCTAGAAAGCTTTGCTGTGATGAAAGCGGTACAGTCAAAGGAGGGATTTACATTTCGAGATTACGGAGACGATGTTGATTGTGGCCTGAAAATGTTGAAGGAAGCAATCAAAAATCTGTGGCGGTGATTGTAAAAATTGACCAGGGGCATTGTAAATTCCAATAGTGAGAGACTTGTTTTGCCGAATCGTAGCTGAACGGTGGAAAAATATGTTGTTCCCGTCCCCTATAAGTAGCCAGTGTTGTTTGGATCGTTGTTTCCAATAAATTTCATGTTCCAATAATACTTTATCAAGTTGTATTCCTGCATCAAACTCAAGTTGAACAACATCCACATACGCCTTGGAAGATGGAATATGATTGCGAAATTGCAGTTGAGCTTGTTGTAGATTGTTCTGAGCATGAGCCATCCGATTGGGGAGAGCACGCAGAGATTGATTTTCTCAGTTGCGAAGATGCGTGAGTAGTAATTGTTGTTTGCGCTGTACAAAAAAAGAAGAGACCCCAAATTTCATAACTCATACTTTGGTGATGATTTGCTTTGTTGCAGTGTGAAGAAGCCAAGTTTTCTCAATTTTTTTGGTTCCCTTTGGACGTCGAGAGATCCCCATTGTGTCGAGAATAATAGGACTGTGATCCGACCTTTGAATTGGTAAATTTATGATCATCGCGTTTGGAAAGGTTGTTTCCCATGTTTGATGCATATACGCTTTGTCCAACTTTTCAAAAGTTGCTCTTGAGCCAAGGATACCATTTTCCCATATGAAGTAAACTCCGCGAGATTTCAATTCGACTAAGTTGTTGTCACAAACAAATTCCAGTAAGGTGTCCATGCCTTCGTGTTTGCGTTTGCAATTTGATTATTTTCCATGTGGGTTACTACTAGCACCTTCAAGGTTTAAGCATTTTATCCGGTGGTACGGATAAAGAAGTTGTTGAGAAAGTAATCCAGTTGGGACGTTAGATATTCCCCATTACACACGAAAACCATGAAAGGAGTTGTAGCCTTAATCGGTAACAAGAGCCGCTCCGCCAAATCAGTATGAATAAAATTGTGTGTCGGCCCGTTTTCAATAAGTAAAGACACATCGTGGCCTGATAGGGTCCCCAAAAGCTGTAACAAGCTGAACTGATTAGTTCTGACCATGCAATAAAGACTAGAAGCATCGACTGCAACGACGAACTCATCCGGAGGTGAAGCGTCTCTGTCTTCGCACCCCATAAGGAGAAACTTGCCCTCACATTTGTGGCCGCAAAAGTATTTTTTACTGCAGTTGTAGCACAAGTTTTGTCCCTGTCGTTGCTGCTGCTTGGAAAGAGTAAGTCGCTTGATCGGTGGCACGAGTTTAACTTGGGTAGCTTTAAACTGAACCATCCTGCCGGTGCTATTGGCCACTAGAGAGGATTTGTCCTGCTATTTCTGATTTTTGATATGTATCCAAAGCTGACACAATTTCGGATAAGGATGCCTCTAACTCTGTGCTAAGGAAAAACCAGCAGCAAGCTACTGCAGGTTGCGGAACCCTAATTCACGTCCCAGCGGTTGTTTGAGATCGGACGCAATCATAGAAATCAACTACTGATCGAATGTTGGTCCAATTTTATTCAGCAACTTCCTAAATTCAGCTTGGTAACCCAGAACAATAGTTTACTGCTGTAACTTAGTTAACTGCGCAAAATAATCGTGTAAAAATTGTGATGAAAGTAAAATTTTCCCTCTTCTAGAAAAGCAATCAAGCTGGTGCATGCGAATTTGTTCTGATTATAGTTGAACCAATATGCTGCTTGACCATCACCCCACTTGTTGGAGTCGTTCATCTGGCGGAGTCTGAAAATAGTTGAAAAATATTGCTTTACTTTAAAGACCCAAGTATGGGGATCAGAGTTTGTGGTTGCGCGCAGCCGTACCCATATTAATTGGTTTGGTGACCCGTATGAGTGCCCACCCGGATACTGACCCGGATAGGTGGGTTGACCGAGATTGTGCCCAGGTTAATTGGACTGTGCATAAGTTGTGGATTATGCAGTAGGGTGTTGATGGTGTGGAAGTGTTATACCCTCGCCATATGGGGGGGGGGAAACCAAATTAAAAGGCAGGCCAGCCAGCAGGTGGAGTCGACGGCAAGCCCATCGGAGCCGGCTGAGGAGGCGTCGCTTGAACCTGGGTATGCGACTTATGAGGTTGTGGCTGGCGAGTGGTCGAAATATGCAACGACAACTTTGGGGAAGCCATCGCCAGTTGGTGCGAAGCCGGGGAACAGCTCTCTAGGGTTCGGTTGGAGGAGAAAGGGCATGAAGCAGCTGCGCAAGCGGCTCTGACGGATCAGGAAGCGAGTTCAGTTGCGGCTGGGGAAGCAGTGACGGCGACTGCGCTGTTGGTCACGGGGTATTCGACGTCGCCGGGGCTGGTAGCGGGGGCAACATGGCTTCAATGGTGGTGAACCTGGGTTTGAATTTGTAGGGTTTTGATTCATGGATCGCGCAAACGGAAGCATAATCAAACAAACAACCATGCAAAACCCTCCAAGGATCACAAGTCTAGATGCATAACGATAGTGAAGGTAAGAAATCATAAACACACCTTTGGGTTCTCCTTGATGACTTCAAACGCGAATAGTGTCACGTTCTCTATAGTTGATCCACGCCTAGAGTTGTTCCTAGATCTCCAATCTCCTTGGTGCTAGCCCGGATTGAAAGGAGGGTGAAGGAATCACGCAAAACGAGGCACCAAAAGGGGTTCGGCCCTTTGTGGCGTCGGGGACAAGGGGCAGCGGCAAAGGGGGCGGCGTCCCTCTTTGTGGCTTTCTCTCTCTCTCCTTTGTTCTCTCCTACTCTTGTTATGTTCTCTCTAGAGCATAAAGTGTGTAGGGAAGGAAGGAGGAGGGTCCTTTATATAGTCCAACAACTCCTTGTCAACTACCTAAAGGACTTATTCTAGTCCTACTAGAGTTCAATTTAGTCCCTTCCTTGCAAATTAGTCCCTACTAAGTTTGCAAGGGTTTGCAAAGTGATCCTTCTAATTAATTAATCCAATTAATTAATTCCACAATCTAGTACAACTCTATATAGCGTGTGACCCCATAGGTTCTATCTAGTTGGTAGCAACTCTTTGCTAATATGGAGCGGTTTCTAACAAAACATCCATTCTAGCCAACTAATAGAATAGTCATCTAGACAACCTTGTACAAGTAATTGTCTCATCCCTTTGCCTCCATATCCGGATTGGACACGAGACATACAAGTCACACTCGTATATCCAATCCCTAGTTTCTCGATCCATGGAATAGCCTTATTCGTGCAAATAACATCAATATCCCATATATTGATTTATTTGAGTCTGGCCAGACATTCTATAAGCACTATCCTCGAGTGGCCTTGGATACTTGCTCCCGTTATGTGGGAGGGGCAAATCCTCTCTACGTCCACTACGATCTCTAAGCTTGCTTCTCATTGTATCCAGTACACGCCTTTATAACTACCCAGTTACGGTGTAGCGTTTAACGCTACCAAGATCACAATGATCCACAACTAGAATATCTAGTAACTTCAAGTCTAAGGATGACAATACCATTGTACCCGAGAAGCACTTGTGACTCAACATAACGTATATGTAGCCTTCTCGGTAATGGGTCAATCCAGTGCAACATTCCGTAATGCACACCTATGTGTTGGATCGTGATATCTCATATCAATCCAACCCCATACTAGTCTATAGATGATTGTCCCATTTAATCATTATACTTGACTAGGGATATTTAAGATAAACAACACAATTGTAAATCTAAGGACTTCATTATATTAAATATCCAATAAATAATAAATGAATTTCTAGCCAATTACAAATTCATACTAAACTAGATTGCCTCTAGGGCATCTATTCCAACAGTCTCCCACTTGCACTAGAGCCAATCTGGCGCATCTCGTATGCCCATACTCTTAGTGTGCCCTTCATGCTTCCACTGCGTGAGAGGCTTCGTAAGCGGGTCTGACAGATTATCATCTGTAGGAATCTTGCATATCCGAACGTCTCCTCTATCGATAATATCTCGAATCAGATGAAACTTCCTGAGCACATTCTTGGACTTCTGGTGCGATCTGGGTTCCTTTGATTGCGCGATCGCCCCAGTGTTGTCACAGAACAACTCCACTGGATCTGCAATGCTAGGGACCACACCAAGTTCAGAAACAAACTTTCTGATCCAAACAGCCTCCTTTGCTGCGCCATTTGCAGCAATGTACTCAGCCTCTGTTGTAGAATCAGCTACCGTCTCTTGCTTGGAACTCTTCCAGCTCACCGCTGCTCCATTCAGGCAAAACACATATCCCGACTGTGATCTAAAGTCATCTCTATCGGTTTGGAAGCTTGCATCAGTGTAACCCCTTACACGCAACTCTTCCTCACCGCCAAACATCAAGAAGGTATCCTTAGTTCTTCTCAAGTACTTTAGGATGTTCTTGACAGCAATCCAGTGACTCTCACCCGGATTGGATTGGTATCTGCTTGTCATACTCAAGACATATGACACATCTGGTCTAGTACATAACATGGCGTACATGATGGACCCTATGGCCGAGGCATAGGGAATCCTACTCATGCGTTCCTTCTCAATCTCATTGGAAGGACAACCACTCTTCGAAAGAGTGATTCCATGTGACATGGGCAAGAATCCCTTCTTGGAATCTTGCATGTTGAACCGTTTCAACACCTTGTCAATATATGTACTTTGACTTAGGCCTAGCAACCTCTTAGATCTATCTCTATAGATCTTTATACCGAGTATATAGGCTGCTTCCCCTAAGTCTTTCATTGAGAAACACTTTCCTAGCCAATCTTTCACAGATTGCAGCATGGGAATGTCGTTTCCAATGAGCAGTATGTCATCCACATACAAGACCAGAAAAGCTACAGAGCTCCCACTAACCTTCTTGTAGACACAAGACTCATCTTCGTTTCTGATGAAGCCAAACTCTTTGACCACTTCATCAAAACGTCGATTCCAACTCCTAGAAGCTTGCTTCAATCCATAAATGGATCGTTGCAGTTTACAGACTTTGTTGGCTTGATTTGGATCCTCAAAACCCTCCGGCTGTATCATATACACGTCCTCGAGGAGATTCCCATAAAGGAATGCTGTTTTGACATCCATCTGCCAAATCTCATAGTCGTAGTATGCTGCAATTGCAAGTAGGATTCGGATGGATTTGGTCATTGCGACTGGTGAAAAGGTTTCATCATAGTCAATACCATGAATCTGTCTGAATCCTTTAGCCACCAATCGGCCTTTATAGGTAATCACATTACCATCCATGTCGATCTTCTTCTTGAAGACCCACTTGCACCCTATGGGCCGTGCCCCATCAGGTGGTTCCACCAAAGTCCATACTTTGTTGGTATACATGGATTCCATCTCGGATCTCATGGCCTCAAGCCACTTCTGCGAGTCTGGGCCATTCATGGCCTCCTCATAGGTAGTAGGCTCATCATCTATGAGCATCGTGTCACCGGAATCAGTTATGAGAAGTCCGTACCTCTCAGGTTCCTGGCGCACTCTACTAGATCTACGAAGCTCTTGTGTTACCTGAACAGGTGGCTCCACAACTACTTGTGATTCCTGTTCATGTTCCATAATCGGTTCTGTGATTTGTGGTTCTTGAACCTCTTCAAGTTCTACATTCCTCCCACTTGCTTCTTTAGAGACAAACTCTCTTTCTAGAAACACGCCGGTCCGAGCAACAAACACTTTGTTCTCGGTTGGATTGTAGAAGTAGTATCCCTTAGTTTCCTTAGGGTACCCCACAAATTCACACTTATCCGATTTAGGCCCTAGCTTGTCTGATTGTAAACGTTTTACATAGACATCGCAGCCCCAAATCCTCATGAACGACAGTGTGGGACGCCTCCCACTCCACATCTCATATGGTGTCTTCATGACTGATTTAGATGGAACACGGTTAATGGTAAAAGCTGCACTTAATAGAGCGTAGCCCCAAAATGATAATGGAAGATCGGTTTGACACATCATAGACCGAACCATATCCAATAGGGTTCGATTCCTCCTCTCGGACACGCCATTCCATTGTGGCGTTCCGGGCGGAGTGAGTTGGGACACGATCCCACACTCTCTAAGATAGTCGTCAAACTCTTGGCTTAAGTATTCTCCTCCACGATCCGATCGTAGAGCCTTGATACTTTTGCCAAGTTGCTTCTCTACTTCATTCTTGAATTCCTTGAACACTTCAAAGGATTCGGATTTTGCCCTCATAAGGTACACAAATCCATATCTACTGTAATCATCAGTAAACGTAATGAAGTAGACGTAACCACCCCTGGCAGGCGTGGCAAATGGCCCACATACATCGGTATGTATGAGCGCCAATTGCTCACTAGTCCTCTCGCCTTTCTTATTGAAAGGGGACTTTGTCATTTTTCCCAATAAACAAGCCTCACATGTCTCATATGATTCAAAATCAAATGAGTCTAGTAATCCATCCTTATGGAGTCTAGATACACGTTTCTCATTTATGTGGCCTAAACGACAATGCCATAAATAAGCAGGATTTAAATCATTTATTTTAATCCGCTTGGTATTAATGTTGTAGACAGGATTACTTAGATCGAGGACATAAAGTCCATTAAATAATTGCGCACTAAAATAGTGAATATTATTCAAATAAAAGGAACAACAATTGTTCTTTATTGAAATAATAAAACCTTCCTTGTCCAAACAAGAAATAGAAATAATGTTTCTGCTCATAGCAGGCACAAAATAGCAATTATTTAATTCTAAAACTAATCCTGAAGGCAGAGATAGCTCGCAAACGCCTATGGCCAACGCAGCAACCTTTGCTCCATTCCCAACGCGCAAATCTACCTCCCCTTTAGCCAATCTTTTACTTCTCTTTAGATCCTGCATATTTCGACAAATATGAGATCCACATCCAGTATCTAATACCCATGATGTAGAGACAGTTAAATTGACATCTACAACAAAAATACCTGGTGGTGGTGGAATCACTATTCCAAGCCTCTTGTCCTCCAGATATTTTGGGCAGTTCCTCCTCCAGTGTCCAGGTTGACTACAGTAGTGACATTCACCCTTAGTCACGACCTTGGCAATGGCACCAACAGGCTTAAGGGCTTGTTCCTTGGACTTAGCAACTGACTTGCCTTTTCCCTTGGAGGAAGAGGCAAACTTTTTACCCTTTCCTTTATGCACCATCATAATGGCCTTGCCCTTACCCTTGTTGATGCTCTGTTCAGCCGTCCTCAACATGTTGAGCAAATCTGGCAGTGGTTTAACGATCTCGTTCATGTTATAGTTCATAATGAACTGTCCATAACTCTCGGGCAACGATTGCAACACGAGATCGGTTGCCAACTCTTGGCCGACCGGGAACCCAAGCCGGGCGAGATTCTCCAAGTACCCGATCATTCGGAGTACATGGGGTCCCACCGGGTTCCCTTCTGCCAGATGACATTTGAACAGTGCCTTTGAGACCTCATACCTCTCTACCCTCGCCTGCTCTTGGAAGAGCTGCTTTAGATGTTCGATCATATCGACAGCATTCATGTTCTCATGTTGCTTCTGAAGCTCAGAGGTCATGGTGCAAAGCATTAGGCAGGCCGCATCATTAGCGTCATCAACACGCTTTTGATACGCCTTTAAGGCAGCAGGTGTTTGATTCTCTGGACCTTCTGGAACATGCTCCTCTATTGCGTACAGCTTCTTTTCTTGCTTGAGAACAATTCTCAAGTTTCTGTACCAATCGAGAAAGTTGGTTCCTGAGAGCTTGTCCTTCTCAAGGACAGATCGTAGGGAATGTTGTGAACTCGATGAGTTGTTTGCCATTTGGAATTTTACAAAAAGGAAAATACGCAAGTTTTAGTATTTGTGAATTTTTGACTATATTTAATAATGGCTAGTTTATTAAATATAGCTCCCACTATTTTACTACGGATTAATAACCCTCAAGATATTAATGCGGAAAATATCCTTATATTTTCTAGTGGGCCAAGATCCATCTTTTTCATCTCCTTATGAGCTTGCTTTGGCAAGTCACCCATAATTCGATTACTTCTTAGGTAGGAACGATTCCAATTGCATCCCATATGCAACTCTTGGTTCAACCGGGCAAATAACTCCTTATTTATCCATCCTTATGGATAATCCCAATTGATTGCCTCTAGGTTTCTTAATCAAATTAATAGCCTAGTTGTGTTCAACCTCTTATCTAAACAATTGCACATTGTTACGTGCCATCGCATTCCATCATTATGAACCAAGTCGCCATGCTTTGGCACGCACGAACTTGATAAATAATGATGATAATGAGTGTTTAAATAACGAGAAGGCAAGAACACAATATTTTAAAATTTGAGGGATTTTTCAATTTTAATTATTTTGTTGATCAATATCAACTAATCTATCTATTTGAGTTTGGGCACAACTCCAAATAATAGATCCGGGTTGTCTAATTATCTTATTATCCTAATTGCATGCATCATCCATACACCAACCACACAAATAATAAGACAATAAATAAACAACCACAAAACAGAAATTAAACGTGATGTGGATATGGCCTTTTCTAGATTAAGATAATTCCAAGCCAATGGAATTATCTATGAACCCTAAACAAACACATCTCCATGCGTCTTGATCTTTTGGTCCATCCTTCATAGTCATGTGGTGTGCTCCATGCTCCATGCTCCATCTTTTGTGGCTCCTTTGGCTTTGGGCTTCTTTTCTCCAATCTTGGCTAACAATCTACTTTATCTAGCACTATCTAATATCTATACTAAATAAAATAAATCTCACAAGTTGAGAAAAAAATGGCACGCAGGCCATAAAACCCTAATTAATTATTACAATTAATTGATCGGCTCGCAGGCCGTAAAACCAAAGCACAAAATTAAACATCCACATCAAACCACATCCTAAGGCCATATCCAATCACCATGCGATTTGCACATAAACAGTTAAAATCCAATTTTAACGCGCTTGGTCAATTTTAATTGATTTTGGGATTTCTAGGGTTAAAACGGTCCATGGGCCCAACAATCCAATTGCCCGGGCCCAAATAAGTGAACCATAAAGCCCTAGGGCCGGCCCGGCCCAAAACCCGCAAGCTAGGCCCGCGGGTTAGGGCCGCCCGGCCCCTTAGGGCGCCAAGCTAGGGCGGCAAGCAAGGGGGCGGTCCCCTAGGGGGCCGAACCTCCTTGTGGAGGTTGTTTCCAAAACAACCTCCTTGCTTGGAGCCCAAGTTTGGTTGTTTCCTTGTTGTGGGAGAACTCCTTCTTCCCCAAGGATGCCCAAACCCTAGATCTAAGATCCTAAAATTTCTCAAACTCACCAATTCATGCATCCAATGCAATAATTGGGTCTTGTTATGATTAATTCTTTGACAAATTGCATCCAATGCTTGATTTGTCTTGTTTTACGCGATAAACAACAAATTAAGGTGTAAAACAACAAGAATGTAACACATAAACTACGTTTATGCTCTATAACCAGGCTCTGATACCACTGTAGGGTTTTGATTCATGGATCGCGCAAACGGAAGCATAATCAAACAAACAACCATGCAAAACCCTCCAAGGATCACAAGTCTAGATGCATAACGATAGTGAAGGTAAGAAATCATAAACACACCTTTGGGTTCTCCTTGATGACTTCAAACGCGAATAGTGTCACGTTCTCTATAGTTGATCCACGCCTAGAGTTGTTCCTAGATCTCCAATCTCCTTGGTGCTAGCCCGGATTGAAAGGAGGGTGAAGGAATCACGCAAAACGAGGCACCAAAAGGGGTTCGGCCCTTTGTGGCGTCGGGGACAAGGGGCGGCGGCAAAGGGGGCGGCGTCCCTCTTTGTGGCTTTCTCTCTCTCTCCTTTGTTCTCTCCTACTCTTGTTATGTTCTCTCTAGAGCATAAAGTGTGTAGGGAAGGAAGGAGGAGGGTCCTTTATATAGTCCAACAACTCCTTGTCAACTACCTAAAGGACTTATTCTAGTCCTACTAGAGTTCAATTTAGTCCCTTCCTTGCAAATTAGTCCCTACTAAGTTTGCAAGGGTTTGCAAAGTGATCCTTCTAATTAATTAATCCAATTAATTAATTCCACAATCTAGTACAACTCTATATAGCGTGTGACCCCATAGGTTCTATCTAGTTGGTAGCAACTCTTTGCTAATATGGAGCGGTTTCTAGCAAAACATCCATTCTAGCCAACTAATAGAATAGTCATCTAGACAACCTTGTACAAGTAATTGTCTCATCCCTTTGCCTCCATATCCGGATTGGACACGAGACATACAAGTCACACTCGTATATCCAATCCCTAGTTTCTCGATCCATGGAATAGCCTTATTCGTGCAAATAACATCAATATCCCATATATTGATTTATTTGAGTCTGGCCAGACATTCTATAAGCACTATCCTCGAGTGGCCTTGGATACTTGCTCCCGTTATGTGGGAGGGGCAAATCCTCTCTACGTCCACTACGATCTCTAAGCTTGCTTCTCATTGTATCCAGTACACGCCTTTATAACTACCCAGTTACGGTGTAGCGTTTAACGCTACCAAGATCACAATGATCCACAACTAGAATATCTAGTAACTTCAAGTCTAAGGATGACAATACCATTGTACCCGAGAAGCACTTGTGACTCAACATAACGTATATGTAGCCTTCTCGGTAATGGGTCAATCCAGTGCAACATTCCGTAATGCACACCTATGTGTTGGATCGTGATATCTCCATATCAATCCAACCCCATACTAGTCTATAGATGATTGTCCCATTTAATCATTATACTTGACTAGGGATATTTAAGATAAACAACACAATTGTAAATCTAAGGACTTCATTATATTAAATATCCAATAAATAATAAATGAATTTCTAGCCAATTACAAATTCATACTAAACTAGATTGCCTCTAGGGCATCTATTCCAACAGAATTTGGCGTCCAGTTTTGCTTCGAAATTGAGTTCAAAAGCCTCGAATATTTCATCTAATTTTTCATCCAACTGGTCCATGATTTGTTTGAGCAAATCAGCAGTATCCGAGGAGTTCAATGTAATTTCACCAGTTGATTGTGATGAAAGTCAATGGAAGCACCACTTGAAAGAGGAAGCTATCAGGTCATAGTCATTCGAGAAGCTCCGGTTCTCCACACACACAAAACACGCTAAACACACTACTAACTTTGTACTTTCTTTATTTATAATATGAAAATAAGAACTGACAAGGGTATAAATAAGCTAGACTCTTAACCCTAACCTAGACGATTCAACTCTATGGGTCGAAAAAGAAACGACAAGAAAACCTGATCTACTAATAAAACGTAATTAAATTGATCAACAAACTACTATTTTGTGACGTACTTCTTAAGGTAGATTGACGAGTGACATTCTTGCTCTCCCCGTCTCGGAGCCGTGTCATGGTGTGGATACGCATCCGTGTCATCAAACTAGTTTCGCCCACAAACAAAGCCATGTTACATGATACTTTTGATTTCCCTTCCCCTTAAAACGAACTTCATCCTCGAAGCTTAAAACCGCACCTCCGATATAGAAAACCGCATACCAAAAATTACTATGCACCGATACATTCTAAGGCACGTGAATGAAGTAATGACTCGATAGTAAAAACAAAAAACCGAAATATCGGCTAATCAACGTGTGGGCTCTTACACTACCAGCACTCTTTTAAACGATGTATTGGGCCTTCAAGGCCCGCCGATTGAGTAGTTTCAGTGAAGTCTTATTCTTAAAAAAAAGCACCATGTGACATTCAATATTGAGAAACACAATTTGTATAATTTACATGTGAACTCTGTATTTATTTTTTTGAAAATGAACTCTGTAATTATTTGAACTGGATAAATACCCGTTCATTTGAGACTACCAACCAACCATATCTTGTTTGTAACAATTTATTTAAAAAAAAAAATTGTAATATTATATACAAAACAATTACAAACAATACATTTGCAGGCCCAGTACATCGTTCAAAAGAGTTCTTGTAGTGTAAGAGCCCACACGTTTATTAGCCGATATTTTCGGTTTTGTGTGCTTATCAAGTCATTGCATCATTCACGTGTATTAGAATGTATCGTTGCATACTTGCATTTTTGTATGCGATTTTCTATATCGGAGGTGCGGTTTTAAACTTCGGGAATAAAGGTTCGTTTAGGGGGAAGGTGGTGAAATACCTCGTATTATTTGCAGGGGGTATTTTAGTATTCTTATGTTGTTGCGAGTAATTCAGAAATTTTGCATTGTTATGGGTCCTTTAGTAATTCAATATATTCTAAGATCGATTTTTAGATTTCCAAATCTATCATGTTGTATTTGTAATTTTCAATAATCTATATTCAGTTTTCTTTTGATTCCTCTCAAAACTCTACTTATTCCTTTTAATTTCTTAGTTACAATCCTAGTTTTTCTACATCAAGGGCTACTACTCCAAACATCGCATAGAACGCAAACGTGTGCTAGCTCAAGTGATAGAGCATTTAAAACCCTCTGCATGAGGTTTTGGATCGAACCTAGTAGACGACAAGCAGGTCAGCCTAAAGAAAACATCTTATAGAACACTCCACCACATATCATTGTCACTAAGTTCACACAGATACCCTATTAGCAAATAAATTTCTCATTTAACATTCTTAATTTCTCCTTTTAACTCCCCCATAACTTGCTGCATATATGTTCCTCAAAGAAAACCTCTTCACTGTCCATCAATCTATCTCCCTTGCCTATTCCATCACCCCCATCCATCATTGTCACTAAGTTCAAACCGGCAAATCGAATCGAACCGAGCTAAATCGAAGCGAAGTAAACCGAACCGAGCACAGATCGTAAAAAATACAAATCAAACCGGACCGAACCTGTTAAACCGCACTAAACCGTTCAAACCGTATTGCATATATTTCTTTTACAATTAACATACTATTACTATTCTCTCATGTAGAATGTTGAAATTACATTCATATTCTTTTAGTTCAAGCTCGAATTTTAGTAAAAGATTCATAGCAAATCAAGCAAATGGTTGTAGATTTGATTGAGTCTACTTTAGTCTCTATATTAAAACTATTTTTTACATGCTTATCAAAAAAAAAAAAAACTAACTAACTTTTTACATAAATTTTACTCTTTTTAGGGTAAAAATTTGATATTAAGTAGTAATGTGCATTAATATGTGAACCGCCAGTTTAAACCGAACCGAACTTCTTAAAACCGAAACCGAGGCGAAAGTAAACCGAAACAGACCTCTGATCGTGCGATCACGTGAGCAGATCACCAAAAACAGTAAATTTCCTCTTTTCCGTGCACGTTTATATTCTAAGTCCTTCTCTTTATCTTCTTTTCTTGGATTCTCTGTTGCTTCTGCACTGCTTGCGATCTGCGGCTTGCTTGGTTGATTTTTGATCGGGTATTCGAGAGAAGGCCATGGTGATTTGGTTCGGTTATGGACTGGGTTTAGTTGGCAATCGGTGATGGTGGTTGATTTGGTTAATGGAGGCTGTGGAAGGTATTGGGTGTTGAACGGTAATGGAGCAAAGGGTTGCGGGTGGTCATGGTGTTGGTTTGTTGACTTGGTTATGGAGAGGTCTGGGAGGTAGTTTCTATAGTTCATGGTGGCTGTTATGGTGATTAAAGATACTGATGTGAGGTGAGTTTAATGGTGGCATTGGTGTTGGCAGGTTGTTTGTTTGTAATCTGGGTTGAATGGTTGAAATAGTTAGGGTGTTTGGTGATGGTTAATGTTAAATTAGTGAACTTTCGAGGTTGTTGTAGTATTAATTAATTGTAATTATCTAGAACTAGTGGGCTATTGTAAAAATAGTCTAGAAATATGTATGTAAAACCTAAAATGTTGGGAGCCCTTTTTGTAGATAGTTCTAGAAGAAAGGGCCATCTTGTAATTAATAGAAAAATCTAGAAAATGCAAGGATGGTGACATCACCGACATAGTTACCTATAATTACTACGAAGGGTGGTTCAAGCTTCAAAGTTTGAATCAATAAGATTCTCTCTTGTACAACTATTACACTACTCTCAACCTACAACCTCTCTTCCACAACCATCAACTTTACACATAAATACATTTTGGTCCCTCTCTACCAAACTACCAACTAACAACACATTTCCGCTTTACTACATCTCCAACAACTAATCAACACCAACATCACTCACCCTCTACAAACCAACAAGTATTAATGGAGGAGGTGATAACAGGTTGTGTTGGTTTAACAGGTTGTTGTCGGTGGTGGTTTTGGTATGTTGATAATTGGGTCTGTTATGGTGGTTAGTTAATAGAGTTGGAGGGATGATTATGGAGTTTTCATGGTGGTTGATAGTGTGTTGAAGGTTAGTTATTCAAAGAGATGGAAAAGGTGAAATGGCAGGGTGTTGGTTGCTAATAACGAGAATGGGAAGATGGAGATGGTGAAAGGGGGAGCCAAGCGCATTTTCCAAAACTTCCAAGAACTGCAATTACCTACTCTTTGTTCATTCGTTGGCCATTTTCCAAACTCTTTCTTGACTTCCAAAGTTCGTTTCAATTCCAAATCCAAGCTCTGTTCCTCCGGTACTTGAAATGCACATCACTAACATATCGGGAATCATATGTGACGCATAAATAGCTTAAAACAACTCATAAACGTATGGATTTATCAATTAAGCACAAATAGCTCAAACTCACAAAAAACGTCAAGTTCATGGCCATAATCTCGTATAAATTACTCGAAAATTTCGCAAAACGATAGAATATATGATGCAAAAATATAACTCTTATTCAGAGTTATTATTGTACAGGACTAAAAAGTCCAGGAATACTCTTTTTTAGGGCCCATGTAATAATGGACTTTCTCAAATTTCTTCACATTCTCCTATTTCTACAGCTTCTCCTACATCTCATGTCTTGGTCCTGGAATGTTTACCCCCAGCTGGTCTCTGGCATCTCAGGCCGGGGCATCCTTTTGCAGCTGTTTCTAATATTTTGACTAGTACGTTACAGTGTTCTGACACATACTTCTTCACTTTGTACTCATTGTCAAGTCTCTAAGAGTCATAAACCCCCATTTGATGTATCCCAGTTTCATGCTTCTAAGTGTTTTGATTTGATACACTCAGGTGTACGGGGACCTTCTCCCTTGTCTTCTTTCAGACAATTTAAATACTATCTCATTTTCATTTATGTTCGTTCAAGATTTTGCGGTCTTTATCTTTTAAAACTTAAGTCATATGCCTATGTTGCCTATTGTTCTTTCACTGCCATGATTGCTACTCAATTTGATGCAGTGACAACTTTTATAACTGACAATGGGACATAATATGTTAACATATCTTTTGGTCTATATCTCCAGTCTCATGGTACATTCCACCAAACTTACTGTCTTCATTTCTCTTGAACAGAATGGGAGAGTAGAACGGAGACATAGACATCTCGTAGAAATTTCTTTGTGCTTGCAGCATCAAGCCAATCTTCCTCTTTTTGGCTTGCTTCTATTATTACTGTCAATTTTTTTATCAAAAGATTACCTAAGAAAATTTTACAAAACAAGTCTTCTTTTAAATACTTGCATAAACGTACTCATAACTACCACTTGTTCAAAGTGTTAGGGTGTCTTTGCTATCCTTGCCTTAGACCTTATACATCTCACAAACTACAATATAGGTATGCTCCTTGTATAATTTTGGGTTATTGTGTCACCTGCAAGGGTTATAGACGTCTTGACCCTGTAAAAAATAGAGTATATGTCTCTAGACATGTTAAGTTCTTTGAACATTTCTTTCCTTTTCAGTCTCTACAGTCTTCTTCTTCATCAAGTCCGATATCTCACAAATCTTTGTTTTCTCCTTTGTTCATGTCTTCTGTTCATTCACCCATTCCTCATTCTATTACACCATCTGTCTCCACTGCTACTTTATCTTCTCATGTTTCATCATAATCTTCCGTGCAGCATTCTCCATTGCACCCTTCTCATCATCCTTCTCCAGTACCACTACCAACTCATTCAATTGTCACTAGACTCAAGTTTGGCATTGTGAAACTCAATCCTAAATATCAAACTCATGTTTCGATGGTTTTTATGAGATTGAACCAACTACTTATAAAGAAGTAGTTGTACGTGACTGTTGGTTACAAGCTATGAAAAAAGAGTACCAAGCTCTTTTAGCTCAACAAACCTGGTCTCTAGTACCCCTGCCTCTCGGTAGAAGGCATATTGGCCGCAAGTGGGTCTATAAGATCAAGAGACATGCTGATGGTTCTGTGGCAAGACATAAAGCTAGATTGGTTGCTCGGGGATTCTTTCAGACTTATCGTTTGGACTACAATGAAACTTTTAGTCCTGTAGCTAAACATCAAACTGTGAGGATTGTTCTAGGATATGCATTGTGGGTGATCACTAAGACAATTAGATATAAGTAATGCCTTTTTCATGGTATTGTAGAGGAAGAATTATATATGCTCCATCCTCGCCGGTTTGTGGATCTCTCTCATCCTTATTTTGTATGCATACTTCACAAGTCTATTTATGGGTTCAAACGTGCACCTTGGGCCTGGTACGTAAAATTTTCTCAATTTCTGCTATCTCAAGGCTTCAGAAGCAGTCAGCCATATACTTCTTTGTTTGTGCTCCACACAGATTCCTACATAGTAGAGCTTCTTCTCTATGTAGATGACATCAATCTCACAGGGAGCTCAGTTGTCATATTGCTTGACTATAAGCCTTGTGTTACTCCTTGTGCTCCACAGGCTAATAGTGTAATGCTTGATTCTACTCCTTACCCAAATCCTACATTATACAGAAGTATTGTTGGAGCTGTGCAATACTTGACTATTACCAAACCATATATTCAATTTGTTGTTAATGCCTTATGTCAACACATTCACCTTATGTAGCTTTAAAAAGGGTGCTCAGATATGTTAAGGGTACTTTGAATCAAGGCGCATCACCATTACTTCTAGCAACTTCTTGCTCTTAGCCTTTTCTGAGGCAGATTGCGCTGGTGAGTGTCATGACAGAAGGTCTACTACAGAATTTTGTATTTTTCAGGTTGATAATGTCATCTATTGGAGTTCAAAGATTTAGACACTATAGCAATGTCTTTTACAGAAGCAAAGTATAAAACTCTGGCCATCACTGCTTCTGAGCTAAAATGGATTCAGTATCTTCCGTCTGATCTGTATCACTTGTGTAATTACTCTTTCGGTTAATGAATTACAAATCATCTTCTTCTCTCTTTCCTTCTCTCTCTCTACTTCTCTGTAAAATTTGCATCTTCATGAATACTCATGGATTTCTTCAACAACCAAAGTTGTTACCAAACTATGAAATTACAAAAATATGAGATATGAGCAGAAAACACCAATATGCGGATGTTTCTGAAACCTTTGTTCCGGAAATAGCATGCAAATAACTGGTCATCAGCCAAATAATCCGCATATAAGATTATGGTAACACAGCACAAGGGATTCGTCTTATGCAACTCCAGTAAGAAAAAGACGGGCTTCCACAGATCTAACCCAAGACTAGAAAGCTTGTATAACAAAAACTTATAAATGCACAAGAGAACATTGGAAAACCTCAAACCAAAGGCGTCATTCGGCTAGAGATATCGCATCATGATTTGAGTCCTTGTTGGTATCGGATGAAAATGTGAAAAAACAGCTGAAATAATTCTAATCGAATAATCCAACTAAACTAAAAATCAAAATTCGTTTGGTATGAAGTGAAAATGTAAATTGTTAATTTGATCCATTAGACAAAATTTAAAGAGCTATATCCTAAATTTGTTGAATACACCAACTCATAAATGAACGGTAATCATGCTAATATCAAAAACATATTATAATTGCGTTTTCTAAGCTTTCCAGCCGCATAATTCCTAATTTTGAAGATTCTACAATTACACTGAGATTATCTTAATCTGTAAGTTTTCAAATAAAATTTTGTGTCCTAACAAACAGAATTAAATTAAATTGACCAATTTTGCATGTTCCCAAACATGCAATGAATCTCTACACAAGTGCAGCTATAATTACGCTGCAAAAATGTTTACCTGCCAGATGATTTATTTCTTTTTTCCAGCCAAATTAATCTCCTTTAGCAACAAGTCTCCAAATCGAGATACCCTTTTTTAAACCAGACAGAGGAAGACCAACTTGCAATTACACTTTGTTTAATCAGCATGGAATGTATACAAGCCTGAGGCCTCATGCCCTACACTATATAAACTCAGCTACAGCTGAAACTAAAGTCAGAAATTAGAATCATAGATGGGTCTCGCTCTTATATGCTACCAACTCTATATACGGGGGAAACCTATTAATATGTATAAATGGTAGGTCAACAGTTGCACGCTATCATACTCCTATTTATCTTTGCTTGATCTGTAAGCGTGAGAGGTCCTGCATGATACCGGCAATTGTAAGAGAAACAAACATTAGAGACCCAAATAAAAGTGATGGAGTTTCCAGATATGATCATGAAGTAGAATGCAAGAACAATGAGTGGTTGGCGTACTTTAAACATTTCCCACACAAGTATTTCTTAAAAGAGATAATTCAAATCACGAACAAAATGTGATTATGTTTATCAGTGAGATGACAAAGCTTTATCAATTATGTCAAGGACCATTTGATTTGAACTTTTACTGCATGCGTCCAAAAAAAAAGAAAGAAAGAAAGAAAGAAAGAAGAAGAACAGCTTACGGCAGAAAAGAACAAAAAATCCCCAAAAGTCAAATAATCAGAAACTCATTGACATCAACAATATACTAAAAGACTTCGAACCGGGCTGGGCCGTTTCACCCTTAAACCGACCCAGACTGTGACCAGGGTGGTCCAAAACCATCCCCGGACCGAGTACTAGGCAGTCCAGTCCGGTCTGGTTTCGGGTTTGGAGGACCGAATGACCAGTCCGGACCGGACTGCAACAAGCCAGGACCGGTTAGCCACCAGGACCAGACCTTTTAACATATATACGGATATATAGATACTCTTTCTAGTAAATAGACATAAATATATTAAGAAATATACACGGTTCAGGACCGGACCGCCCTTAACCGGCCCATGTTTAGTGCTCCGATCCCGTGGGCCTGGCCAGTTACTACATATGGAGATTCCTAACCGGACCGGGACCGGTCCACTTAAGTCCAGTACCGGGACCGGACCAGGCCCACCGGTCTTCACTCAACCCGTCCGGTCCATGGCCGGTTAGGACCGTTTGACAGCACTGTGTGTGTGTATGTGTTCTCTTCAAAACTACCATCACAATTCACAACTACTTAAAACTCCGAATAGCTGATTGGTTGAATAAATTCAAAGGAAAATATTGGGGAAGAAAATTTCTGGGTTACGCCTTCCATAGTAAATTTCTACTAATAAATAGAGGCAGCACTACCATATCTTTCCTGCTTCTGTAACACTCAGAACTAAATTGAAGTCATATTTTATGCTTGTGAGAATCTCGTAGACTCTGTCTGAGTACTTTGCATTTGTTTTCTTTCATCTTTTGGAAAAATACATCACAGACTTTAGACAGATTGTTATATTTTGAATACAAAAAAAGAGATTCATGTGGAGAAGTAACAGCTTACTCTTGCATTGAATAGCACGACAAGACAAAGATTGTTGGTGAAGTTTCCTCGTGGAGCTCCCGAGAATTATGTACTTGATGAAGTATGTCCAGAACCAGGTTGATCCAAGGAAGAGGACATCAATTGCTGCAAAACTGCCATGATGAAGGAAAAGGACGGGCGCTTCCATGGCTCGCTGTGACAGCATATAATTCACATGTGAGAAAGAAAAATATGCGAGAAAATGGCGGATCTCCATGAGACTTACTGCCTTATTATAGAGACAGAAGACATGCATATCCTCCAATCTTATCCATGAGTTTTACGAAAATTTTAATCACAATATTCTCACTGATATAGACTCACTTAGCCCAGCAAGCTTCGATCAAAGAAGCTACTTGAGGATTGACATTACTGGGAATTTCAAGCCTCTTACCCCCAAATGCAACAGCTGCTATAACCTACAAAAGTAAACATCCATTAAGGAACACCCCACCAGTAAGAAGCTAATCTTGGATATGCATGCATCTATTTCATGTGGAAGATTGCTTCTTTCTCTCCGCAATCATGACTTAGTACTGATTATCTTTTGCTTCCCATTCGATGTATGCTTCATGAACTAAGCGAGAACTAGTTCTTTGTCAGTTTCTACAAGATGCATAGAGAAAAATTATCAACGTACAGAGCTACTCAAGTATTCAGTCCATATTTGCAAGATATGCATGTTATGGACGCCTTACAATGAAATAAACTCATTTCCTCGCTCTACTCAATTTATTACGAAATCAGCATCATAGTTTCCTTCAACTGTTCCTTTCTACGACAGAGGTATATAAAGTAAAAGAGTGGACCGGATTCTTTTATTTTATTCCATGCGAAGGATGTATATTTGCAGAGTGCTTAATAAAAACCTGTCCAGGAGTTGAGTCTCTCCAAGGCCGTTGGAGGGTCATAAGTTCCCACAATACCACACCGAAACTATAAATATCCGCCTTCTCATTTGATGGATCTTCTCGGAGAACTTCCGGTGCCATCCACTCAGGCTAAATTGTTCATGGAAAACACGAATATACATCAAATCCAATCTGTTCATGGAAGTGACAGTATTGGATTTGATAGTTTTAAAACACCGGAAACATGGAAAACACCGGAAGTATTTAAAACTATCAAATCCAATCTGTTCATGGAAGTGACAGTATTTGCCACAAAGAAACTACTAGATTCAAATCAAACTTACAGTCCCAGCAGCTGTTTTAGATGAAAGGTAAGTGTGGGCTTTCGAACAAGAGAGGCCAAAATCACAGACCTGCAGGTCGAAAAATGTCAAAATCTACCGACAATGAACGATAAATCATGAAGCAATTATATATCATTTGATGAGAAAATATGTAATCATAGAAATCGAAAACATGTTAAATAAAGTTGACAACATCAGCACTACTTAACGTTTCTGCTAAATAAATATTATATCAGACATCACTACCAAAAAATACCAATTATAAATCACATAGTAAAAGGAATCAACTTGTGCATTTAAGTTGCAGCCCGAATATCAGATGTCACTACCAAAAAATACCAATTATGAAACAATTATGAACACAAAGAAAAATGTCGCCACAAAAGAAGGAAACAAACCAACAGATTTAATTTTGGTTGAGAAAGAAGCTCAAATGCCAAAAGATGGACCAAAAGAGTTCACAATTAGCTTCTCAGTTTGGCTGTATGTAAATCGTACCTTAACAGTGTATTTGCTGTCCACCAAAAGATTAGGAGACTTCAAATCCCTGTGCACAATGGGAGGTTTAAGCTGATGTAGATAGTTCATTCCATTTGCCTACAAGAAGAAACAATCAGCTTCTGAAGCCAAGCAAATTGTAACAAGAAATTAAGTCAGGTCTAAAGTCTACGTTTCCATGATGTCAGATAATTTCATAAAAAATATATTTCAAAGAAGGCGGCATTTCCCTATGATGCTTGTCTTGGAACAACGGTGGAAAACGGGCAGTGTTGGAGGTCTGGTTTGGGCAGGGAGATTAGGGATATTTAAAAAAAAAAAAAAAAAAAAAAACGACTTGGTTTGGAAGACACAGATAAAAGCTAGAAAAACAGAGTTAGCTTTGGAGTTGGGGCTGAGTCTCAACACTGGGGTTTAAATTTTTTCTTTGGAATCTAAGGAATTATATTGACGAAAAGAGAGAAAATGGACCGGAAGAATCAGCAAAGTGCAGCTACATACCACATCATAAGCCATATTTAAGCGACGTCTCTCATTGAGAAACACTCCTGCATCACGCATCTGTAGCAGTTTAAAGAGACTGCCTCTGCGATTCAAACATAGAGATACGAATACATTCAATCCCAAGGTGGGGTTTTCTTCCTTACCAGCGAGCAAATGAAGCAGCAGGTAAAAGAGAGGTATTAGCGGCAAACCTGGACAGATATTCCATAACAATGGACAGCCTTGGAGGCTGAGACACTGCACCCATAAGGAGAACAATATTTGGGTGCCTCAAGCGCTTCATGACTGCAACCTAACAAGTCATTTTGAAAAATAAAAAAAGCACTTCATCTTGAATACTCAAATTAATATGAAAGGGATTACAAAACAAGAGGATCGAAATGAAGATCTCAGTTATCATTCTACATGGTAAACGCATACCTCTTTCAGGAACTCTCCCGAGTCGTGAAAACCTTGTTCGTTGAGAACTTTCACAGCAACATCCTGGAGTAAATTTTGGTGATAAGAAATCGGAGATGTAAATTTTGAATCTTAAAATCTGGAAAGGGGTTGGACTGGCATGAATACTTAGGTGTAACATTAAGTGTTACATGATATTAATTTTTATGATTCTCAGAATCCATGAGCAGAAGTCTCCAGATCTAAGCATCAACGGGAGCATTTACGTATCAAAAGTGCAGTACGGGAGAAGAAACATTAAGATATGAAAAGGAACAATTGACACGAGTTTCTGCACGACTAGATCTAAAGAACAAACATATGTTACCTAACAGAAAGTTAACAGGAATCACAATTACAGAGTAGAAAATGATAATTCAATTCTCTGGATGAATGAGAAGTACGAACTCAGGGGAGTTTATCTTTCGAAGATGATGAAAGACAGTTTCTAAAGAGACAAGTCTCATAGCTCCAAAGCTTTGAAAACACTATTGCCTACTATGAACTTGTTAACTGTTAACTAACAGTTTTTGTATTGCAGGCTTGGCATTGGATTGGATAATGTTTATTGTGTTTCTACCACTAATAGATCTCTCAGCTCGAATGCATCTTAGATCAGGGCATATTCAAGGCCAAAGCTTTGAAGGTTATCTGAAGCTCCAAAACTTTGGAGGATTACCTTAGGCTTCTGACAGTTATTCTAATTCTTATTGCAGGATGTTACAATTGTTTATGTGATTGATTATTGACTTGTTATGAGTCTTAATCATGTTATTATTATAATTTATCACAGGTTATTTATCTGGAATTAATCTGAAGATTATTCTGAAAACATAAATTCAGTTTACTAGCTAAACTGATAAGCCAAACAGTCAGCATTCTTAATGCTATATTATCTGGATTATATGTGATCTGGTGATTGAGTTGTTGCAGGGTTGTTCGTTGTTCAAAACCCTTCAAACAAATCTGAAAAGCTATTCAAATATAGCTGTTGAAAGAAGCTGTTAAAGGGAGCGGATTTTCAGGAAGGTTGTTCTTGAAATCTCTCCGGTGGTTACAACAGTCTGTGTTTAAATTGAAGTTTGAAATTCAAGGTGAAGAGACACACAGAGATAGGGCTATTCATTCGTGGGAGAAAAACACATTCTACTCTTCAAATCATTCAAAGATTCAACTGCTGAACAAGATCAAATCATCCAAAATCTAAGCATTCTCTGCTTATTTGTATTATGTGTTCTTCTTTGAGCTTTCATTGTAATATTCTTAAGTGTTACTCAACCTCACCACCTTTAGAAGTTAGTTGTTCAAGTGAACACCAAGAGGTTCTTATTTTTTCATTAGGTTGTAGCTGAAACTAGATAGGTTGGAAACCACAAGCTGTATAAGTGTAAGGTAACTCATTTAGGCTTGAGATCTAGGGTTAAATCAGGGTGATTAATAAGAAGTGTGTTCAAATCCTGGAGGGATCCCTCAGGCAGAGAGTAGGTCTAATTGTGACTGAACTCTGTAAAAATCCTTGTGTTCTTTACTTTATTGCATTGTTCTTTCTTTCTGCATATCAAGCAAAGCACAAAACAGGTTGCTCCAAAGCTTTGGAGAATTTTCCATCTCAAAGTTTTGAAACTTCAGTTTGTTCTAAAGTGGTTCAACTCTTTTCAATCTTTTCCAAAGCCTTGAGATTTCTTTAGTTCCTTGTGTTAGAGTTTTAAAAGTTCAATTTTAGCAAAAGTTTCAATACTCTATTCAACCCCCCCCCCCCCTTCTAGAGTATTAGATCTTGTATTTATTCTATATTACACACTTTCATAAAAGGTGGAAAAAATTGAAAAAGGAAAATCCAGTGAAATATCTTTGAATCGGAAATGACGATACTAGCTCTGTTCCCTAGTATTTCTCTGAACTCGGTTCACCTTTTCATACAGATAATGATCCCAATAGAGTGTTTTCTTCAAAAATCATTTTAAACTCATATAGTTTTCATTATAAGCAGTTCTAAAGATTGCAAGAAGATACTTACAGAACCACGCCATTCAGCACGATGAACACTTCCAAAAGAACCTGAAACACATGTACGTCCATCAATAACATATAACCACACACCCTATTAACATATATAGTTTGGAGTTTTGGACTGACAATCTCTGCAACAGAGGGTCTCAGCGGTATTCTAAGCAGTAATATATACCTGATCCAATCTTCTCCTTCATAACAAGATCGCTCCACTGGATTTCCAAATCCTCGTCATGCAGAGAAAATTTGTTATGAGACGTCCTACAAGCTAAGTGGCCTGATTCGATGAATTTCGGATTATTAGCTGCATGATGCCGCAAATTAGGCAAGATTGCAGCTTCTTTAACATCTCTGTGGTCATTTCTTAAATTGAAGCTTTCCACGTAGTCAGAAGAGCCTATCAAATTCAGGAAAGGGTTAAAGAGGTTTTCCATCTGGAGATCTTTATCATGAATGAGTGGTCCTATCACGCGTACAAACGATCTTTACAGTCTTTACCTGAGTAACCAACAAGGTCGCCCCTGTCAGAGTTTTCCTGTTCATTCAACATCCGATCAGTCATATCTTTATCGATAGCACCTGTATCAGGTTAAAAATTATGTGTACTGTAAATAATAAATAAATAAATAAATAAATAAATAAATAAATAAATAAAAGATGTATTATTGTCTTGATAAATCTCTCATTAAGAAGTTATAATGCAGCACTTCAGGATAGGAGTAACGGGCTAACTCAGGGCGAGGAAAAGAACCAGAATAATGTTGGTATTGCAAAGGAGAAATTCGAAATTGAGGGATTAGGCTGACGACCTGAGTATTCATTAGCCTAGCCAAAAGCAATTGGAATCAGGGGCAAAACTATCTTATCCCAGGCCTCGCTATCAAGCAAGCAGATATGGTTAGAATACCTTTACAATGTAAGCTGAATAACTTCACAAACCAAAGTAGTAGAACAGATTTTACTGTGGAATAGGTAAGAGGTGCTTCTAAGACCTTGTTATGAAGGGATAAGCAGTGACAAGTTTGTTGCTAAATTAGGAACTCGAAGGTAGAGAAACCAAGGTCATGAATCTTTTAGCATTCTGCGGAACTATGTCATGACACCATCCCAGCAATGCAGTTAGTGCTACAAGACTCTTTATTTTAAATTTTCAAAATAGGTGCAAGAAGTTACCGAGAAATAACCTGAAGAAGACGAATCGAATTTAATGTTGAGAGATAGACAGTCGGAGAAGTATAATCTAGCCAATTCCCTGTAATCGTCAGCTCTTTCAACAGCTTTAAATCTTGGATGACATAGGGGCGAAGAAACCACAATGGAAGCTATACCATTAAGCAATGAGTCAGGCTGGCTTAAGGATCCAGGCCTTCCAATTAGGTCAACTATGTATTCCCTGAAAATCACAATAACGTAATCAAAGGCAATACTAGTTTGGTCTACATAATATGAAACTGCTGACACCATGTCGAGTTTATTATCAATAATCTGAAGCAAAACACACATTCATCGAAAGAAGAACAGGTACAGGAACTTGAACTACTCATCATTAAGGATAAGCTTAAGAGAAACAGCTAGGATATTCCTGCCAAAATTTTAATGCTTCTGCTACCTGGAATCAGTACCCAGTCAAAGAAGGGCGAACTTGTCACTTTAAATCTTTTCAGAGACTACACATTTTACTGCCATTCATAGTTATTATAAAACAATGGACAAACTCAGTTATAGCATCATCGACAAGGAACACCGTTAGTCTACTTGTCGTTTTCAGATTGGGAACAAATACTGAATAGCACATGAATCAAGAAGTGACGTGATCAGAACGATGGTTAAACGCTCATAGCTTCTGAAAAAGAGATGTTAATATGTATATTCAGAATAGCAAGCAGACCAAAAAAGTTGGATATAAGATGTGAAGTGTATGTACGATGAAAAAAGGTATGTGGAAATCAGCAATACGGCAGAGGCGGAAAATGTACAATCACTAAACTAATCGCTGCCAGCTCCAGTAACTAGCAGAGGAGCTCTAGTAACTGCATCTGAGTTAACATTAAGATAGACCGCAGAACCATATAGCAGTAATACATATCCAAACTCTATTTCTAATCAAATTGGGTTTAAATATTTTAGACTACGATCTATATGTGGGCCCATCACTACTTATCACTGGAGCTGGAAGAGAAGATGGGCTCCAATTGTTATCGTGTTCCTCAAAATAGTTACCAACATGACAACATCGTTGTCAAAATGAGAAATGTGTATCATAGCGGAATGCCATTTTGTTAAATCGTGTAATTTGTGTTGTGTATCATATAGATGTCGTATCCATTTAGATGCATCTGTGATCATACTAATATCATGAAGATTTCAATTCATCTTGATATTGCACACAATATTTATTTAATAATTAGATTCATGAGTTGAACACATCTTCCATAATCTATAGAGTATAGACTATATGGTGAGATGTGGAAAGAGGCGTGGGTTTCAGCTCTTTCTTAAATCCAACTGGACACAAAATATAAGCCAGAGAAAGTATATGTTTCAATATAGAAAGTAGTATGAGTAACAGCATGAAGTATAACATGAAGGATCGTCCACAGTGGTTCAGGCTGATGAAACAGTGAAATTTGATAGTAATTAAAAGAAAATACTCGTCATAGATTAACTTAATCATGTGCTTTATGTATTCTTGTATTCAACAATATGTATGATATACTTGTAAGGTTGTGCCTATTATAGGTTAGTGTAAGAAAATATATACATTTATGCGTTGACTGGTATATTGATCGTACTATATAGTAGCATGTTATTCTTCATTTAAGATACAAATGATGGATGCTTACTGTTTGATGATAGTAGATTCTCTATAGTAGGATACATATCATATACTGTAAGGTTCATGCATAAGTGGTTGTCCTAGAGACAGCTGACTGTTACTTATCGACAGGTCTGTGTATCGAGGCTATTTATCATGTATTGTAAGGTACTGATAACCATTAAAATAAGATACTGACATCTGTGATTTTCAAATTGACTCGGTCACAAGCAATTTTTTAATCCTCGTTTACCATTTGAGCCAAACATTACACATGAAGAATCCTGACCCTTCGACAGAAACAGCAGCTCAGTTAAGGAGCCTTTACATCCTTTCCATGAGGAGACATGGTTGGAACTTGAAGGCCATATATATGTCACTAGAACTGTGAATTACAAAGAGAAAATGTCTCAGATACTTCAAATGCACAGTTACACCAGCAGTTCTATGATTGGTGAACCAAGGGGCCAGTTGAGGGTACGCTTGGTGAACCAAGGGGCCGGTTATGAGATCAACTAGAAACCAACAAAACTTAGGAGGCTGCCCTTACAGAGTTTACCTCTCCACACATTGTGTGGAATCAGGTTTCAGCCATTTCAGGCACAGATGCATTTTTTTCACTTCCGACTCTTACTTTTTAACTGAATATAGAGAGAGGCTAAGGATAAAAACTTTCAGAAAGGCAATTCATAGACATACAGAAGAAGGTAGCCAGGACAACCGTGAATGCACATGGATAGATATTTCAGTACCTAGTTGCTGAAACCAGATGATTAACAAGTCAAAATGGTTCATTTAGTTGTTCTTTCCTGCCGATTCATGCATGTACAAGGTATGCCATTATCATAAAATCCTAGCTACCCACAATTTGTATGGGGCCATCTTGAGTGAAAACGAAGGAGGTCATTCACTACTACATTTTGTGTAGCCTTAGACATACAGAACAAGTCTCAACCTTCTATACGGGTCTGTTCTAGTACATCGTCGTCCTTTCTGCATTCATGGTGGGAATTCAAAGAAGCAAGAACCAAAAGAAGAAGTGGAAGTTCACCCCTCATGTTGACACACCTTTGGGGGTTAAGGAACTGTAGTACTATTGCAGATGAGATGTGGTCTATATCTTGCATCAAATGCCACTAGCTACATTCATGGAATCAATGGACATCTCTCATATGACAACTTCATGGGGCCTTTTTGCCTAAATAGGCTCTTTCTAATATTATTGATACAATCTTGATCCTCTGGTCCTCTATTCCTTTGGAAGTGTCCGGAAAAATTAACCTTCGTAATCAATGAAGTGCCTTTACTGGTACATTTGTGCTAATTAAAAAAGTTGTTGCACTTGGTTCTGAAAAGCGAAAAATGATTTGTGCAATAAGGTATGCTATATTCTTTAACTTCCAACTTCAACATTATCAGGCGGTTGTATATCCTATATCCTTGCACAGGTAAAACTCAGTTATAGGATGTTCTTTTATTCTTCGTTGGCAATAAAGTAGTCGACCTAAGATAGACAGGAGAAAAACCAAATGATAGAAGAACAAAAAATTACTTAGTTATAGTTTCTGCCTTTCTGGCCAACTAACAACTACCAAGCCCTTCAAACCCACACATTTTTATGTGCTTCGCAAAGACTTCTTACACAAATGTAGATTTTGATCCCTCAGTACAAGTCTTACAGGGTCATATGGCCACCTCAAATTTCAAATGGGCAACCACAATTTTTCTTTTTTTTTTTTGATATTAAAGGGAACCACAACCACCGTATCTAAAGCTAACATACCTGTTTGCACTAAATCTCACAAGACAAGAAGAAGCAAAATATCTTCCACAAGTTTTGCACCCTTTAGCTATCCTGCATGGCAGGTTGAGCATGTCTGCTAACACCTTCAAAAATAGAAGAATTGGATTATTTGTATTCAACGAAATTATATTTTCAAAAAGAACCAGTAAAAAAAAATATTAAGAGATTAATGTGCAACAAGTTACTTAGAAAATAGACAATGGATCACCATACTATTTGACGACACTGATGAAATTACGTCAATTCATAATTATGAAAGAGTAAGAAAGCTATGAGAAAAAAAAAAAACTAACCCAAAGTTACCTTAAACAGGAGAGCCCGGTGAACGCAAAAGCCAATAGACAAGCTTCCAAGTGGAAGCACAACAGAGCCAAGGCTACCTTTCAGAAATCTTGTGCACTCTTTCCAATGGTTATTGAAACGGTCCTCCCCAGTATACATCGTGCCCCTTTGGTCCATAATAAAAAGAAACAATAATTAATCAAAATAATCAAATAACATATTGATCTTGAGCATAAGTCAGACAACATACCCCATGCGACTGCAGACGATCTGAGCAAGGTTAACCACCACCTCTTGTTCAGTAGTCCAGCTACGAGATAGGGTGAGTACCCGATTTGTAAGATCCTTCAGACCAAGATCCCTAGAGTTATCGATTAAAACCACCTCAATAGATGGATCCGTATGCATATCAACAGCTTTCAAAGAAGAGAAAGATGGGACTCGACCAACGTCATGTACATCATTGCTTATATTCCATACATATGGATCCATTCCATGGATCAAGTAAAATCCATCTGGAACTTTGTCATAATAGGACATGCAACCATTTACCTAGTGCAAAATAACACAATTGGATTTTGTATCGATTATTGATATTCAAGGGAAAAAGACAAATAGCGGAAAACTTAATATAGTAGGTACGTCCTACAACAATACTATCTTGGACCATTAGGCTCGTAATATTTCTAACTAAATAAGAAATGGAAGAAATGTCTAGATCTTCGTGAAAATAAAATACATTACCAATGGTCTAGCAGTTCAATAAGAGCTTGCGAACTGTTGAGATTCGTCCCACGTCGGGATTGAGCGATGTGTGTAGTTAATGAGTTCTTGGGGCACTCCCCTCATTGCCAAGGTTTTGAGGTGGAACCCCAAGAATTCTTACAGAAACAAAATGAGAAAGTTCATATGGCAGTATGATACCAGAAATTTGGCTCCACTTAGCCCCCTAACATGAAACACTCAACCCCTAACACGTAGTCTCCTCAACGAACTAGAGATCTAAATAACATCACCTCCACCAGGACAGGAAATGTGAAAGCATAAAACATATCAAAACCCATTTCAAGAAAGACCCAACCTGGCCAAGAAAGTACACAAAAACTCAAAACAAACATCATCATTCACCTTACCATAGTCAAACTCTAATGAATATTTACTAGCCAGTCCTCTCAACATCTAAAAAAGTTGTAAGAAAGGTAGTGAATGCAGTCACAAGGGGTCGTTTCACTAACTTCCTCAGTCCTTGTGCATTGGCTTAACATACTTCCAGTAGCAATTTGAATCCAAACTGAGTTACTCAATATTGATGGAAGAGCCTATCAGAGCTCTTATACATCAATTAATTCACCTACTTTTGGGGCACTGAATGGAAGCCCCAACCTGAATCATACAGATTCATAGTTCAAAATTTTGAAACTTGCCTCTCTGAGTTCAATTAAGACTACACATAAGACCACCTCCTAACTCCATAGTTTTCACTTTTCATGGAACACTCAGTGCATTCGTCACTCCAACAATGGAGAAGGAGCATACATTCCTAGCAAAACATCATAGTTACGTTGCTCCCACATCCAAACCCAACACCAAAAAAGTTGCCCCCTAATCGTTTAACTCACCTATGCATTCAACCTTACACACCACAGTGAAACACCATCATCATCGTACAAAACTAGCCACTACTTCCTCTATGTTGACCGTCCTAGATACTACAAGCCCACGTGACAAACCCACAGACGACACCAGACAAAAAATACATAAACCTTCGCGGTGCTCCATAATCGTACCAATGACCATGTCCAGAAGTGTAGCTACAACTTCCCAATGAAAAAACGACATCCACTGCCTATCACCCGGAGATCCTAGTATAAGACCGATTTCAAGTGACATATCCTAGTATGAACCATCATTTCCAGATACATTTTTGAAGGCATCTTAAAATTACTTGCTCAAAGTAGACAATTCAAACAGAAACCCAGCTTCATCAGGTCTTGATTTCTGTTCTTCCTACCCAAAATGAGTTGGCATTAGAAGCTTACTTTTCCGCACCAACAATCTAAGTTCATATATCTCATTAGAACACTATAATGCACCAAGTCCCTTGTAATAAAGACACCCGTATGTAAACAATGAACATCATAGTTTTAGGTTGTGATAAACCCAATTTACCCTAAAAAACATCATAGTTACGCTAAATTCAGTGTTTGAGCCCTCCTAATTGTTTTTGCTGGGTTGTTTTCCTTGCCTTGTATATGTGGCTTTGATAGCCTATCTTTTTCTTTTAATAAAATCTTCAGTTGGATTGATGACTCTAACTGCAATTGACTAAAAGTGTATAATTCTCCACACCCAGGTCACAATTGAAGTGTCCACTACCAAATATGTGCAGATTAGTATACATACACGATGATAATAAGTTCAAAAAGCATACCCAAAACCGATGGGAGAGAGCTTCAGCATAAGATGAACCCGGCCGAGTTTGAGGAAGTTATTTAAGATGCCTCCAAACATTTATGTGGAAATGCTGGTTCATACTAGGACATGTCACTTAAAATCGGTCTTATACTAGGATTTCTCCGGGTGACAGGCGGTGGATGTTGTTTTTTCATTAGGAAGTTCATATAGCTCTCATTAGTACACTTCAATGTTTCGTAATGAAGACACCCGTATTTGCACAAATGAAGAACACTAGTAACAACAATTTAAATAATAAATACACAAAACCCACCCTAACTGCAATTGACTGGAAGTGTATAATTCTCCATACGATGATAAATTGGTTAAATTAAGCTCGAAAACCATACCCAGAACCGATGGGAGAGAGCTTCTGCAGAAGCTGAACCCGGCCGAGACTGAATCACATCCGTGGCCAAATCCAAGAAGTTGGGATCATCGGCTGAGGTGGCGTCGGAGGAGAGACGGAGCGCCAGAGCCAGCTGCAATTGGTAGCTCTCCTCTGTCTGCTGAGCCCATGTCTTATACGGCGTCGTATCCTTCCCCAATTTCACCATCTCCATCCCACTCGCCCAGCTACTCGATTGAGTCGTTTCCCCCGAAGTCCACCCTGAAAAGCCAGATCGTCTCCCTGGTGTTTCCATGGAGACAAGCTAAAGCTATGCTTTATTTTACATACAGCAACAATTATCAATTATGTATCTGCACTGTGCGTGGTGGGTCTTTCTTTTTCTTTGTGTGTTCAATTTTCTATCTCTCTCTTTCTTCCAGTTGGTGGCGAGGTACGTTTTTGGCAAATGAATGTGGGTTGAGAAAGTGACGATGACTAGTTGAGGACGAAGAAGAGAAAGGATGATCAATCAGCTAAATTAGGTATGTACAGTACTGCAGTAGGTCCACATACATTGAATAAAGGAGGCGGACATTGATATTATATTACGTTTTCTTCAAACCCCATCTCATTCAAATTACTCAAACTCACCCTTCTATTTTAAACTAATTACACACATACCTATAGTTGATCAGATCTCAGAGCAGTGTAAATTTGTGTTATTCCACAATTGCATACGTAGCCACCCCAAACTACGTCAGAATTAGGGGCTTTCAAGTGGTCTGAAAATTTGGCACACTAAAGAAGTTAAATGTCTTTCTCTAAACTAGAAGGTGAAAGTGTCTTTGCATCAAACTTGAGGGGGTGAAAGTGTCTTTTGGTATGAGAAATATCATCCAAAGTTTGAAAGTAAGTTGTCGAACAGTTGACACTTAACTATTGTGCTGTTTGGTAAAACTATTACTCTGATACATGCAGTTTCAAAATTGACACTTAATTATCTGGACTATGAAGAATACATACATCCTGCTACAATCAAACTAACGACGTTCGAAATCTGATTAGTATGTGGCATTAGGCACGGGGTAATTTTATCATTTTACTTAAATCAGCCTTTTAAATACGGGTGAAACTGTATTTATACTCTAAAAATTTAAAAGAATTATTATAGGGTCAAAATTGTATTTTCACACGGGTAAGAATCATTTCACGCAAAAAAAGTTCCAATTGACATCGGCAATTTTATCGTCTTCGGTCCACCATTTTTTTCACTCAAATAAACTTAGTTTATATATTGTATCACTTTTTTTAGAAGATATACTTTCTCCCTTTAACTTAATATTAAACATTTTTATTAAATATTTAAATAAATTGGTTGAGAATTATTCATGTTCGATTGAACAAATAATGTCTTACTAACCAATTTCCCTAAAAAAAGTCTTACTAACCAATGACGAAGGTTTGTTATTTACTCAAAAATTAAAAATGTAGAATTAAACAATAATATGAGAAAAGTTACTAATAATAAGGTAAACTCAGATGCTACTTGGGATTGTTGTCTCAATCGAAGTACACTGGAGTGGTGATTAGAGATGAGCTCGGACTGTTTGTGACAGGAAAGGTGTGTGATATTCCTTTTGGGAGCTCGGCAAAAGTGGCAGAAGCTTTAGCCGTCCGGGAAGGAGTTCGTCTTGCTATTAATCTGGATTTAACTCCATTGGCTTTGGAGATCGACTCCAACAACCTTGTCAAACTCTGATTGGAAAGGTGTTCGAGACGGGACGAGATGATGAAGATGGTGATATCTCGGAGGGGGCTGATGTGGTTGACGAATGCTAAGAACGGCTGGGCACATTTTAGCCACACATTGACTTGGGTTCCAAGGACAATGTAGGTGTGCCCATTCTCCCTCCCCCACCCCCCCCCCCCCCCCCCCCCCCTGCAAAATTCAGTTTGGAATGGGAATGAGCCCGACTGGGCAAATGATGTACTTCTTGTTGATCTTGTTTGCCTTAGTGCCTGAGCAATGAAGGTTTATTTCATCAAAAAAAAAAAAAAAACTATGATAGACAGTGTTATTTTTCTATATGTGAATAAAATAGTCATATTTTTATCCGTGAATAAGATGCACCCAAAAAAACTTTAAATAATTTGTTGATCACTGGAATAGAATATTTAGGCTTGATATTTTTTACATCATATTATAAGGAGTCTCATTTTGTTATGGCTACACTTCAGATTTTTTAATAGTATAGATTGTGGTTAAATCAATTGTAATGATCCCCTTCTATTTTTTATTTTATAGTGAGAATATATAATTTATCCATATTTAAAGGGCTGATTCAACACGGACGCGTCCTGGCTCGAGAAGGATGGCGCTGCAGCAGCAGGAGTAGTTGCACGACTACAACGAAGTTTTCCTTGGTGGACTTGCCACTCCCCTACCCACTGTTTCCTCTGCCCTCGAAGCCGAAACTTCGGCGATTCGAGAAGGATTACGGTCGGGACTTGATATGGGGAAGAAGAAGATTATGGTGGAATCTGATTCGAAAAGTATAATTGACAGGATCAGTAGTAGACGAGACTTTGCAAATGATCGGGTCAGAAAACGACGATGTTTTACTAGACATTGTCGCTCTTGTAGGACGGTTCGAGGAGATCACGTTTATCTATAGCCATCGTTCTACGAAGGTTGTTGAACACGAGTTTGCAAAGTTTGGGTTAACTGTCCCAAACGAACATGTATGGATAGGTAGTTACCTAAATTGGGCCCAGCATTTTCTTTCGCACGATGTATTATGGTCGACTGACTCCACTTTCATACTTTAATAAGAAAGTGATTTTCTTCTAAAATAAGGGATGATTATAGTAAAGGGACAAAAATACCCCTACCTAACGCCATGTCACTAACAGATTTTGGACAAAAGTAATGTTGCTAGTTAAATTGGAGCGGGATGTCGGTATTTAGCATAGTACATGTAGTTAAGTGTCAACATGTACTGGAGTGTCAGTTTTGTCAAATTGCATGGTAGTTAAGTGCCAAGTATTCTAAGTTGCATAAGTTCATGTTTGGGAGCCTGGATTTTAATAAGTGTTGATTAAATACGGTCATTTTAATTTACTTATGTTTGTCGCACTGTTTTGCAATTCCGATTAGAATCTGCTTTAGGCTTGCATATTATTTAATCACACATTTTACAAATTCTCTCACATTCTGCATATATTAAGCTCACACCAAACATCACTAGAATTTCCAACTACTTTAGATATTCAGCCAGTTAATTTTCTCATATTGTTTTCAGCTACTTGTTTAGACTTAGACTTTCAGTTGGTACCTAACATGCCCTAAGTATATTGATATTCGTAGTCAATATCGATACGTTTATATTATAAATTAGGACGGTTAACTTTAAAATGTCTTTTTGACCGTTATATTGAATTAATCCCAGCCCTTAGATCCCACCTACCACCCACTTAACTACCCACTACTTAACTACCCACTCCTTTTATCATAATTATATAAAAAGGGCTTCCTTTGTTCTTGATTATTTAATACAATTATTTATGTTGTCTTCTTTTTCTGCCCATATTTTTAGATGAAAATACTCATTTTATTTATGACATTACAATAGGTGAAACGTGTTTTTAGGGTAGTGCCCTCGGGCACGGACAATCCCCTAGTCTATTCTATAAAACAATATGTTTTAACTAACTTATGACTTTTCAGCCTTTATATTAAATAAATCAGCTCCAACCCTTAGATTTCACCTACCACCCACTTAACTACCCACTTAATTACCCACTTAATTACCCACTACTTGAAAATTTACCCTCTCTCTCGAATTAATTTACGTAAATATCATATAAAATTACCAGGAACGCCGTTTTCATCTTCTCCTCCAGCAAAATCGATTATGAAACGTGTTTTTTGGGTAGTGTTCTCTGACACGAGGCAATCCCCTAATATTGGATAATACGCGTTAGCCCAACATCTAACGTTGCACTTAGGTCTAACCTTAATATAAATTAGGCTGGTAAAATTTGTCCACGCTGGTTCACTTTACTAATAACATTTGCGGAACCCTCATTTGAGTTCGAGTGAGGTTCAAGCTGCCGGTGTATAGCCCACAAAAGTTGTACTCTTAACCCCAAGTTGTCAATACTACTACTACCACTTCACTCAGGCCATTCATGATGAGATGTGCCTATACTATTCAAATTTGGAAGGACCATTGATATTGTTTCGTACCAGGTATTGAATAAATGCCATTAGCAAGTGAGAATGTGGGGAAAACTGCAACTCTACATGTTGGCATGTCAACAAGATAAAGGTTGTCGATAACTTCTTGGTATTGGATTTAAGAAACTGATGATCCATAGTATTATAGCACACTGAGCACTTAGCATAGTTTTTTATGCAACTTAAGAACTTTTATTAAAGCTGAAAATGTACACCAGAAGCCTGCATAGCATCATTAACCCAATTTACGAATGAGTCCGTATGACTAGCATCGGTAACCCACTTGAAGAATGAGTAGTACAATATCCCCTTCTTACATTGACTATAGTTCTAGGGCTGCGCAAAATGAATCCATAAATCCACAATTCTATCTCATCAGTCCTTCAAGGATCATAGAATTGCCAAAAAGACCAAAAACCAGAAATCCACATTTCAACACAAAATGACCTTAGTACCAGATTACCAACTAACCAAAGCTTTCAGGAAAAAGTGGTAACAGTATTTGGCAACACTTATAGCCTGCTGAGCCATATTTTTCTGCACAAAGCACATGTTGGTTTGCAGTTGAAAAACAAACAAAAAGGAAGAAGAAATGTTGCAATGACCTTTTAATATCCTGAATTATGAATTTCTGATCACAGTCGATTTCATCTATTTCATCATGTCTATGCCTACAAAATACCCTCGCCAGACGTTGGTGGGTAAACCTCATATATCCAATAGCTAAAGCTTAAAATGTAGTAATAAGCCACAAAAGAATCACTATTCCCATAAAGGGTCAGATCACTCTACAACCTTCCAACAGTTCAAAGAGGTCTTGCTCAACATCAAATCTTCCTTATGGAATCCAGATATGCTCCTGAAATCGCCGCTCCCAGCTTTGTCCGAAAAGAATTTGCAGATTCATGGACTGGCGATGCGGTGGCAACTAGCACAAAATTCTCTCCATTCACAACATCAATTTCATACAACTCAACAAAAATCTCCTGAAGTTTTCGGACCAATGTCTCATAGAAGGACCTGCTTGAGGGAACCACATTGACAATGAGCGCTCCATGACCCTCACCAAGAGCCATCCTAGCCGCAAAAAGCACAGACTTCTCAGTGAACTCCAACGGCGGAGCCATTGTCCCGGTCCCAGCATCACTCGCGTCCAAATCCACCATAACCACATCGAATCCACCGTATTCACCGCCTTTTCTATCAAGGGTACGATCAGAATTCAAGTTTCCAATCAGTTTTAGCCCATCACCAAGAAACACTTTCAAGCTTTCGCTCTCTCGTAAACCGAAGAATTCCCTCGCAACATCTAACACAACCTCATCACTCTCCACTCCAATGACCCGAAACCCTAACCGGGTATTCAAGAAAGTGAGCAAAGCCCCACCTCCAACACCCAAACACAGTGCACTTGGCTTCAACCCTTGTTGGATTCTCTCTTCCAAGTGTGGAGAAACCAAAGAAAGACCAGCCACCATTGGAGTCAAGTAAGGATGAACTAGCCTCTTCATGTCCAATTCAAATTCATAACCCTCAAGTGAAATCATCAAATCATTAGATTTGGGGACAATGCGTATCTGGGTTTGGATCAAATTAGGCATTCGCTTAAACCTCAACCTCCTACGAAACTCACTTCCTCCGTTTTCGATCTCCCATTCGACGTCCTCAACCATCAATTCACCGACACAACCCCCGATTCGACGGTCAACAACGACGCTGCGTACGACGTCGTCTTCGTAGGTCAAGAACGGCGTGGCCGGCAACGACCCATCTCGGAGGAAAGCGGATTTGGGGCAGAGAGCGAGTATTAGAGGGGTTAAACCCATTTCGAGCTCCGATTGATCGAGTGGTGGTGGGCGGGTGTAGGAAGTGGGTTGGGCGGCGGAGGGGAGGTTTCCGATGAGGATGAGACGGGAGATTTCTGGGGAGTCGAGGAGGAGCTGGAGATGGCCAGTCTGGGTGGAGAAGTTCCAGTCGGTTTCGCGGTGGTCGGGGACGATCATGGCGGCGATTCTTGGTGGGTGGGTGATGGAGGTGAGTGGTGAGTCGAGGACGGCGATGCGGAGGAGATGGGTTCTGAGACGACGGTGGGTGGTGGCGGAATCGACGTCACCGGTGGGGTTGGGGTATGTGAATGTGGTGAAGCGAGAGGGGACTAAGTCTGCGAAGGCACCTTCTTCCAGGGACATTTTAGAGCAAATAGAGGAGGAGAGGACAGACAAATTTGATTGCCAATAAAGAAGTGGTGGTAGTATTTATAGGTTGAGCTCAACTCGTTCTCTCAAGGAGATCGGTTTTTACTACGGATGATCTTCTTCAGAATCTGATCCACTCGTGTCGTGAAAGGAGCCGAAGATGGGAGGATTTTAAGTTACGGGATTTGACCTACTGTTCATTTGGTGAACTTCATTACGTTTCAGTAGCCGTACGATTAGATGAGTAAGAACGGCTGAGATGAATGTTGAGGTTGAAAACTTATAAGTAAGACGGTGTCGTTTAGCTGAATGCGCTCGCGCTAACGGTTAAGCAGGACGGTGTCGTTTGGGAGGTAGCTGACGCAGATTGGTCCAGCTAGGGCAATTTCCGTCACAATGATGACTCGACTTGCCAGCATGACCAAGCGGTTGCTTATTTACATTATTTTCACTCTTGCCCTCTAGTTTGCTTAGTTACCAATTAGACTACTATATAAAGTAATTCTCTGTAATTCAGCCGAACACAGAGTACCAAGGTAATTCCACTATTATAAGCACTGTAATTCAGCCGAACACAGAGTACCAAGGTAATTCCACTATTATAAGCATGATGACTTGGTTTATTATTCAGTAATTCATGTACAGGTCATTTTGGATATAAGACTATTTTAATCATGTATTCAATCGACCTCTTAGTTTTTACTTCACACACGTTAATTCTCTAACTGTCCGTTTCAAAATCGACATAGGAAGCCACACATTAATGACAGTTTACCCTGATTTTTCTTCTTCCCGTTAGTATAGTTTCTTTGTGGGGGTAGCGTGGATATTTGGTTTGGTGAAATATACATTATGGCCTCGTTTGGGTAGCAGATAAGATACAAGATATATGGCTTATGCTGGGATGAGCTAGGATATGTATGTTGTAGGATAAGGCCTGATATGATATGCTGACTTACAGTGTTTGGGTGCTGCAAGATATGTGTCCAAATGACTATAATATCCTCATTGCAGTGATTTTGTATAAAATTACTTGTATTGAAAATGGAGGTCTGAATAGTATGAACTGTTTGTAAATAACGATGTCCTGCTAGACAATGTTCATTTTACTTCAAAAAAATTAAGTAACTGATTGTCGTCATATATTGGAGTAATTTAATTTAATATTGATATTGTAGTTAAATAACAAACAACAATAACATTACAATAACATTACAACATGTTTAAATTTCGAGAGTTGAAATTGTCGTTACGAAATACTTAGTTTTTGCAAATAATGCCTCCACTACAACATCTGAAAATTAAACCAAGTCCACCATTAACTCTGCAATAATCAGAAGCAACATCACACCCGGTTAAAACACCGCCATATCTCTACTACTAAAAAGAGTGAAGAACTAATTAGTGTTTAACCACCAAAAGTGTTTTGTCATTAGAAGTGTTTCGGTGTTTCCTACACTTTATAACAAGTCAAAAATATCTTTTTCTTCCACAAGTTTTTACTACGTAATAATTAAGCTACCTCTTGCCTCCATAAATATTAGTAATGAGTATTCAATTACATTCATCTCCAAACAAACCGATTTAAACCCTCACAATATATTTGATTTTTCTCTCTCAATGCCATAATAGTGAAACTTATTTGACCACGACCCTTGTTTTTCTAAAACGTCTGTTATGATTAATGATTTTGTGCTAGGTATTGATGATCATTTGCCTATTGCAAATTTGTAACTGATAGTAAACATTATCAGCATTAAATTTTAATTAGTGTCTATAGATCCTAGCCCTTTGTATAAAATTTCATTCAAGCAGTTCTTTTTTTGAAGAACTAATTAGTGTCTAACCACCAAAAGTGTTTTTTTATTAGAAGTGTTTCCTACACTTTATAACATGTCAAAAATACCATTTTCTTAAACAAGTTTTTACTATGTAATAATTAACCTACCTCTTGCCTCCATAAATATTAGTAATGAATATTCAATTACATTCATCTCCAAACAAACCGATTTAAACCCTCACAATAGCTTTGATTTTTCCCACTCAATGCCATAGTGAAATTTCTTTGACCACAGCCCTTGTGTTTCTAAAACGTCTGTTATGATTAATGATTTTGTGCTATGTATTGATGATCATTTGCCTATTGCAAGTTTGTAACTGATAGTAAACATTATTTTCATTAAATTCTAATTATTGTCTCTAGATTCTAGCCCTTTGTATAAAATTTCATTCTAGCAGTTCTTTTTTTTTTCAATAAGATTTTACATTTTGAAGTTTTGTTCACAATTTACTATGTGAATGCATCTATCCTTTGTCGTTAATCTTTCCCTTGAATGCCCATTGCAGGTTGAAGATAAGATGGATTCACATCAATGTTGACTTTTGCGTGATGTATAACTCTCGTAACTAAAGTACAAAGAAGTGGATGTACCTCTCAATTCCTTCTTTTGATGAGTTCGTTTTTCACTAATTTTGTTGGAGGTGAATGGGAGAATCGCTCAACCCACTTTTACATGTACGAACGACATATTGTGTAAGATTTCTTATGAGATTTTTTTATTTCCTTTCTATTTGCGCTTTAGATCTTCTAATTCAGTTCTTTATTTCTGTAACATTAAGTTTATTTTTCTTACAATGCATGGTATTTTTTCAAGGCCTAATGAAATATTGCATTTTGTAAAAACAGTGATGGACATATATGGTAAGTTCACTATCTTAACCCCAATTCATCATATTGAATTATGTTTTTCAATATAGATGAGTATATATTTGGTTTAGTTGAATGTCTTATTCTAAAATTTTATATGGTGACCACCTGCTATGTGAAAGTTGTCAACTTCAAGCTGTCTATAAAGATCAAAGATATTTTAATGGCTTGAAAGCTAGCAAATATTGGTGGAAGATTGTCCAAGCCCAATTTAATGGTTTTCTTTTAACACATGTCATGACAATGGTTCTGACTAATTATGTAAAATCGGAGAATTTGCTGAGAAAATGAGAAATTTTAACCCGAATTCATATCCCTTCGATGAGAGCTGCTATTTAGAAGTTTTCATCTCATTAGTAAGAGTGTTCTTGTACTTCACACTTTAAAAGTTTTGATTTATATTACATATTGAATAAGAGTTGTGTGGCGAAAACATAGGTGGGAGATCGCTACCCCTTAAAGTACCGCTACCTTATCACTAACAAGTTAACAAGTCTTTTGAAAAGGTTTACAAGCAATTTCTCAGTGTCTATTTGTTAATGAATGAAAATGGAATGTAAAGAAACAACTAGATGAATTTATGAGTATGTACTTGGGTATCTTTTTAATATTAATTTTACACAATTAACCTCTCAAATTGCCAATGGAAGAAAAACAGTGATCAAGTAAATTTAAGTCTCACACTATTTTATCATCTCAGAGACTTCATCTTCCATGTTGATTGCAACAATTTTTTTCTTATTCCCTATAAATGAAAATATATATTTTGAGGGAATGCAACTGAAAATCTTAGCTCCTCATGTTTCACGTCTACAGACCCACCTTCATTCTCCAACTCCAAGCAATGAGGTTAAACTTGTTACCTAGTATCTGACGAAGGGTATATAGAGAAAGGTTGAAGCGCAGAGATGAGTTGTACGAAAGAATTGACGGAGTATTTTGATTTCGTTTCGCTGATCACCGGAAAACCGGCGTCTCTAAAAGATGCGGGTGAAATTGAAATTCTAAGAAAGAAATTATGTTTCAGTTTCGTGCGTACAAAATGAAATATGCTGGTGAATTTCTTGACTGTTCTGCAAAGAATTTACCAGATGAAGATTTAAGATCGAGATCAAGAGGGATAGAGTCCTTGGCTGACTAAGAGAAGAGAGAGAGGTAAGGGAAGAAAGAGAAAAGATAGAGTGGAGAGAGAAAGATAAATTATCTCTTAAGAGCATCTTTAGTAGTACTAGTTAAAAATTATTTATAATTTGATGAAAATTGAACATTTCTATTTTAGATATTGTAAAAATTTAGTTAGTGCTCCAATAGTGTTAGTTAAATGATTAGCTAAATAACACGTGGCACATTCTCAATATTTCTTGTATGAGAATTTTAAGGAATTCAAGACATAACTGCTAAGAACATGGATAAACAAAATATGAAGTTATTTATCCGGCTAGTTAAAAGTAGTGAGCGGGATAACTATCCGCTAAAATAAAGAGCGTAGTAGAGAGCCTATTGGAGATAATATTTTTCCCATCTTATTTATATTTTGAAGATAACCGCCATATAAATAACCTATTGGAGATGCTCTAATTTATTAAATTTTATAGGTGAGTTGGCATTTTCGGCTTCTCACCTTTCTCCTGGTGAGAAGCCGAAAATGCCAACTCAGACTACCACTAGTCATTAAAATAGTATTATTTTCCTTTTCGTCTCTCCACTCTCTTTCTCTCTTTAGGATCTCCACATTATCTCCTTTATTTCTTTATCTCTATCTCTATTGTTCTTTTTTCTCTCCCTCTCTCTTTTCTTGTAACTCCTCTGGTCCTCCCAACAATCAGTTTCCAGTGAAGTCACAAATCAATTAACCTCTCAAATTGCCAGTGGAAGAATAACATAGGAGTAATCAAGTAAATTTAAGTCTCACACTATTTTATCATCGCAGAGACTTCATCTTCCATGGTGACTGCAACAAATTTTTTTCTTATTCCCTGCAACTGAAAATATATTTTTTGAGGGAATGCAACTGAAAATCTTAGCTCCTCATGTTTGACCTACTGTTCATTTGATAAAACTTCATTACGTTTCAGTGGCCGTACGATTTGAGGAGTAAGTTCTAATCTCAGCCAACGTTTTAAAACTTATAAGTAAGACAGTTCTAATCTCAGCCAACGTTTTAAAACTTATAAGTAAGACGGTGTCGTTTAGCTGAAGGCGAGCGCTAACGGTTAAGCAGGACGGTGTCGTGTGGGAGGTAACTGACGCAGATTGGTCCAGCTAGGACAATTCCGGTCACAATGATGACTCGGCTTGCCAGCATGGCCAAGCGGTTATTATTTACATTGTTTTCACTCTTGCCCTCTAGTTTGCTTAGTTACCAATTAGACTACTACATAAAGAAATTCTCTGTAATTCATGAATTATCAATGAAAAAATAAACAATTTTTGCCTCTCTCTCAATTTATCTCTCTAATATTATTCAAATAATCTCTCCTTCTCTCCAAAATTCAACTATGAATTAAGTCAGAATCGCTCCGGCGAAGCTGATTCTTACAAGCTGGTGTAGATAGTGCTTTCCAGACAGACAGATCTTAGCCACGTGGCGATCATTCAGCACGCCTAGCTGTGCTCCACACACACTGGATCACCACCCGCGCTGATCCACGTGGGGGCTGCGAGACAGGGCCCTCGCACACCACCACACGGGACTTGTAGGGACTTGGTGGTTTGGAGGCTAGAGTAAGTCCTGTCGCGCGCGAGCGGCAACCAAGCTCGCGCGCGACCTTTAGTAACTGCTTTAAGGGATTTATGGCACGAGCTCCATAAACCCGGTCAACCTCATAACGGTTCCGGTATAAGCGGACGAAGTACGTAACGTTCCCTATATATACGGACGAACGTACCGTTGTGGATAAGGTAATTAAGCCGCCATTAATGGGTTCATTAACCCACTACAACGGTTATATTCTCCGTTATATATTGATCGTTAACCCTTCTTTGCAGAACACTAATCACCTGAACCACGCGAAAGCTCTACCAAAATTCTGTCTCTCTCTCTCATACAGTTGCCATTGCCTTACTCTCTCCCTACACACAACTCTACTCTTCCTGTGTTCTTCTCATCCCCTGCTCTTGGTGTACATTGAATCTTCCTCAAATGATTCCCTCGTACACATTTGGTGAACCCGACGTGAACTTACCACTGCAAGCAGCCATGTCTCACGACGACGATGTTAGCAACAGATCTCCCTCCACTGAGACAACTTCGGGAGAGGAGACTCGCCACAATTTCGCGGCCGCCGACGGAGCTCTGACCTTGGATACTTTGAATGCCACCATCCAGAATCAGGCGAAGGCTCTCCACGCTCAATCCACACAGATGGCTCAGATAATGGCCGTCTTGGGAACTCTTGCCCCGAATTCGGCATCGGGAGCTGCTGTCTCTCAGGGAGGAGGAACCTCTACCACCCAGGTGACAGAGGTAATACCTACGCCACCCAATCCTAATTTGCAAACCCCACCGGTAATGGCGCAACCACCCAATGTCCAGGGACAAATACCGTCCCTTATCTCACACATTCCCCAACCCCCAACTATTGTGTCTAATATCTCTTCACAGTATCCCTTGCCTCCTCCGCCGGCACCCCTAACGAATGTGGCTTATACCCCTAGCCCAACCGCAGCGTATGTGTCTCCGCTGGCTGCAACCCTTCCTCCTGCTGTGGGAGGAAGCACACCAGAATGTATGACGTCATTGCAACGGCGCATAGAGACCTTCCTGGCTAATCAACCTTTTGCAGACACTATCATTCCGAAGGTCGACAATGCCCCTCCTATCCCGCGTGAGATTAATCTGATGCCTGATCCCGCAGGGTATAAGGCCCCTAAGTGGGACAAGTTCGAAGATGTTAACGGGAATGCTCACGAGCACGTCATGCGTTTTATCGACGTAATGGGACCATATGGGGCTGACCCCAACTTACTGATGCGCGAGTTCCCAAAATCTTTGAGGAACGTGGCTTACAAATGGTATAGAACACTGGAGGCTGGATCTGTCAAAACTTGGGATGATATGGTTCAGAGGTTCTACACAAAATTCTTCCAGATGGAGGAGAAGGTTACAACGATACATCTCTCCCGTATGTATCAAAAGAGCGATGAGGATGGTGTCACCTTCATCAAGAAGTTCAGAGCCAAATCATTGGAGTGCAGAGATGAAGTGCTTGAGGGCAGGCTCGTGGAGATATGCCTGCAATGCATGCTAGATGAGTACAAAGGTATGCTAATCAACTTACAAGCTCCTACTTTTTCGAAGTTGATTGAATGTACAAAGAACATAGAGCCTACAGTGGAAAGGCAAAAGAAGAAGCACGCCCCTGAACGATCCCCATGGGGACCCACTTTCAAGATTGGGAGGTTTAGTTACAAGAGGGGACGCGAAGCTGAGGTCAACACGGTGTCGCCACACAAGCAACCCAGAGTTGCAACTTTAGATGCGCCGCCTCTACCATGTTCATTAGAGGAAGTGATTGACTTATGCAAACAGTGGCGTAAAGACGGGGTTCTGCCTCCGCTAGAAAAGATACCCTCCAAGGAGATGATGGGGGACCCGAAGTGGTGCGAGTGCCACGGGAAAATTATGCATCCCACAGCTGACTGCAGGAAGCTGGCATCTTGTGAGTTGAAAAATTAAAGAAGGGGAGTTAATTGTAAGCGATCAGAGGCAGGACGTGCGCAACAACCCGCTGCCAGCCCATGCAGAGCAAGAGCCAAAGGATAAAGAGGTAGCCATGATTGCAATTATGGACCTTGAAGAGGTTGCGGAAGATGGTCTGTCCATCATTGCTGAAGTCCATGACGAGGAAGATTACAGCATGGACACTGAGGATAAGCGTGCTGACAGGATGAAGGGCTCGCACGGCTTCAAAAAATTCTTTGACGAGATGAACTTTTCGGAAAAATGCCGGAAGGAGATGACAAAAGCAATTCTGAGGGTAGTAGAAGACTTCGAAGAAGACATCATAGTCTCCGATGGAAAAGTTGTTAGGGCATCTCGCTCTACGTAGAAGGTAATGACTTTATCCACACATGACAGAAGACGGATTCAAGTCACCAGAAGCCCTTGTATGTGACAGCACTGATTAACGACGTCGAGTTCAAGAGGGCGTTCGTCGATGGAGGAGCAGCCGTCAATGTGGTTTCGCTCAATACTCTAAAGCTGGCAGGAATCCCAGAGAAGAAGATTATCAGGCGCCCGTCCCCGCTGATGGGATTCAGAAGTGATTCCAGGATGACGATGGGCTGGATTCGTCTGGGCATCCAGATAGGAAAGATCAAGTGTTCGGCCAAGTTCTATGTCATCGACGCAAATACCACGTATCACATGATCATAGGGCGAGCCTGGATTCATCGCTTCGACGCGGTTCCCTCAACGGCTCACCAAGTGATGAAGGCCATATGGAATGGCAGGGTAGTCGAGATACCAACTTCGGTCAGCCCCTTTAATTTGAATGAAGCGCATCTCACTGAAGCGGTATGGTTCACTGAAATGGAGGATGAGCAAATGCCGGGTCCATTTAATCCGACTCCTTTACCTCGATGGGAAGACATCAAGGATCAGTCACAAGCAGGAGTAATGGTGACTAGAGAGGATGCCAAGGAAAAGGTGCCCACACGCGAAGAGGCATCGCAAGTCGCCTACCAGAGGAAGAATGTGTACACTTTGAAGAGAGTGGTAAAGCATGACCAAAGGGAAAGGAGATAGAAAGTTTCTACTCCAACGGGAAGAAATGCTACCGCATCTGAAGGTGCGCGGGGGTACCCCCATCTGAGCATGGGAATATCCCTAGGAAAAGCAGTGAACTTGAACAAGGATCGGAAGAGGACAAGCCAAAGTTAGAGGTTCTGGAGGACAAGTTGAAAGAAGCCCATGAGTGCATGGAAGACAAGCCGAGGCCCCAGAAGCAGGAATTGAAAGAAGTGTTCCTGAGCCCAAGCGAAGAAAAGAAGAGGCATGTTTTTCTGAGCGCAGACCTCACAAGCGATGAGGAAGCAAGGTTGCTGCAGTTGCTAACTGAGTATAAGGATGTGTTTGCCTGGGAGTATGATGAGATGCCTGGTTTGGACACAAGCGTGACTATGCACATATTGGATGTTGTCCCGGGATCTAAATCGGTGAAGCAAAGTGCGAGAAGTTTCAGTCCAGAAATAAACGTAAAGATCAAGCAAGAAATTGTCAAGTTATTGACTGCCAAGTTCATTGAGCCGAATCATCATCCTACTTGGTTGGCCAACATCGTGCCTGTGGTAAAGAAGAATGGGAAACTTCGCATCTGTGTAGACTTCAGGGACCTCAACCGTTTTTGCCCAAAGGACGATTTCCCGTTGCTCAACATCGATTTGCTCATCGATTCTACTGCGGGGCACCAGATGTTCAGTTTTATGGATGGCTTCAGTGGGTATAACCAGATCAAGATGGACCCTGAAGATGCACGAAAAACTGCGTTCATTACACCGGTGGGGGTCTTTAACTATACAGTTATGCCCTTTGGACTCAAGAATGCGGGCGCAACTTATCAGCGAGCAATGATGGCCCTATTCCATGACATGATGCATCAGGAAGTAGAATTCTATGTTGATGATCTTGTTGTTAAGTCCAGGCAAGAGGCGGACCATCTGGGAGACCTGCGGAAAGTGTTCGAAAGATGCAGGAGTTTCCAACTAAAGATGAACCCCATGAAATGTGCATTCGGAGTGACTTCGGGGAAGTTTTTGGGATGCATAATACATCGCCAAGGAATCGAGCCTGACCCCGCAAAAGTATCGGCTATCACCAGCATGACGGCGCCGCATAATCATAGCACTCTGAAGACATTCCTAGGGAAATTATCTTACCTGCGGAGATTCATTCCAGCAATTGCAGAAATAACCTTTTACTTTGGCGATCTCCTCAAAAAGAATGCTGTATATAATTGGACGGAGGAGCATGATGCCGCATTTGGGAGGCTAAAAGATCTGCTGACATTACCAAGGGTAATGATTGCACCACAGCTTGGATCGCCGCTGTAATACCCCGTATTTTATTTGGGGATTATATAGTAATTTCGAAATATAAATGAGAAATTTAAGAAATTTTTATTTCAAACTTGTTCTTGACTTATTATTTGTTTCAAAATATAAGGGCGTCATTTGACATTTACGATAATCTAGAACTTTATCTTGAGTTATTTTGTAGTTTCCGAAAGTTGTGTAATACTATACGAAAGTTATTGCGTATATTTGAGACTTGTTTGTAGCTGTTTAAAAAGATGGGTCTTGACATTTATATACGTAATATATTATTTTGAATTGCTTGGTCAATTTTCTAGTTCATATAAATTAGCTTTTATGTGTTATATATTAATTGAAAATAATATTTTCACCCCTCAATTTTTGACATTTTCTATATCTACCCCAACTAACTTGGGAGACTTTTATTCAACTCAAGCTCCTCCTCTCCCACATGCAAGTCAACTATCATATTAAACAATACTACCTATCATTTTTGTATGTACATCTTTTGTGAGATTCTTTACCACCAATCTCCACATCAATCATATTTCTTTCCTTCTCATTTTTTTTTTTCATACTCTCTCTTCAACAACACTCAAATGACCTCTCTTCTCTCTCCCAAAACTCCATTCCCGTTTTTGGAGCTTGACCTCCACAAAACTTCATCAAAACTCAACTTTCTTGGCTCCAAATCATGGAAATCTTGAGTCCAACCTTATTATCATCATGGAGGGGAGTTCTTCCAACATCCTACTCAAGAATTGAAGGTCAAAGACCTTCTTGCTCATCATCTTCTTCAATCTTGGGGTAAAGTTCTTCCTAGACTTAAATCCATGCTTGCATGTCTAACTTTACCTTTGATTAGTGACATTAAATCTTAGAATTCTTAATTTCTATCTTTGATTCTTCATTTTCATGCTTTGATCAAGATTTTAACTCCAAAATTTTGTCTATTTCATGAAACCCAAACTAGAACCCACATGCATGTTGTGAATGTCATCTTCTTTGCATTGTTATCCAAGAGGGTTTTGATCATTTGTGTCAATATCATGTTAAAGTCTTACTTAATGCCTAAAATAATGTAATTTAGGTGAAAATCAAGTCTTTATAAGTTGCATGTATCATTAGAACCATTCTTGTTGATTTTTTGAAAAAATTGCATGTTCATACAATCTGACCAGTTTGTGAAAAACGTATATTATCTCTATATTTTGTCTTTGTGGAATTTTTAAATCTTTCGTATTCTGAAACTAGACTCAAAGAGGGTCATTTTGAAAGAAAATTCAACTCCATAGCCTTTATGGTTAGGGAGATATGCTCATTTTAAGTTGCATGTTTTCTGAAACTCTATTTTTGGACAAGTTTTGCTATTTTTGTTAAAAATCTCATTTCCAGAAACATATGGCACCCAATCTTTCTTGTGATGAAACTAGACACATAAGGGATTCATTCTGGAGAATATGGGCATCTTTCCTATTCTCCAAGTAGTAGTAATTGTTCTTCAAAGTTGAAACTTTCTTCCAAACTTGTCTCTGCATAGCAGTGTTTGTTATTTATGTAACTTGAGTTTTATAATAGCTATGCATGATTTTCTTGGTGTTTCTGAAAGTAGACACATGTAGGTACATCATACATTAATTTCAAAATTTTAGGAGATGATTTGATATGGTAAATATGGCTCCAAAATCAGAGCTACAATTCTGTCCAGAATTGTAGTTTCACATTTTTTAGAAAACTTGAATTTTTGAACTTCTAGGTGTTTTGTCGGACTTGCTTTGATAATTAAACATCATTATATGTGCATTAGTGAAATTTAGGACTATGTACATGTAGGTTTGCATTTTTATTATGCATGTGTAAATTGGTTATAACGAGTACGTCATACATGTGATTGTAGACATCGACCTCGTAGGAGAGAGAGCGGTTGTCGTCGGAGTGCTAGGCTTAGTTTCTTGCTTTTGATTTTGCTTCATCTCAGTGGTAAGTACATATGTATGACCTTTTCATATCAAAATGTGCGTATGCGTTCGATGTTTCAAATGAATGCTTGTTATATGAAAAAGTATGAGAATGCATGTTTTTCCACTCTAAAGTTGTTAAACTATTCTATTCGTCTCCTTTGAGAACTCTCGGAAATTAATTGCGAAATGTTGATATTCTGATTCTGGTTATGTGAAAGAGAAGAAATAAAATACATCTAATAGACTTAGGACGATGTACAGAGTACTGTTATTAATGAGAGGCGTCAAGCGATCCTCCATTTTCTTATGGCTAAGACCATTGAAGCAATGCTTCTTATTATTGGATAGAACGTTAATGTTCACAAATCCGCCCCCGATGAGCCAAAAGGTATCAAGATATTGAGGCCAAGGGGTTTATAGAGCTATAGAGTGCTACTTATACTTGTAAGGGTCACTACGGTATAGGGGTGTCGACACTTAAGGCCTTTTAGCTAATGTTATGAGCGGGGTTGACGAATGGGCTCCCTTAACGCTCGGGTGAAATAGGGTTTGATAGACCCTAGAAGGAACCCTTAGTGATTATTTCGTGATCCCTCTGTCTACATCGATCCTGCTGGTGGCTCTAGACATGCCTCAGCTAAACTTAACGGTTAAATTGGAATTGAAAGAAAGTTTGATTACTCTATTGATGTTGTTTGTGGCTCTTGATTGCCTAATCTAATCAAATGATTTGAAAAGCTTTGGCTACTTGTGATTTATTATCATTATCAGGTCAAATGGACTTGTTTATTTTTGATATTCTACTTGTTTAAGAATATGTTGACTACTTGTGGTTTATAAATGTTTTAAAGATGATGGTTCTCACTACGCGGTTACTCATAAATGTTCCGAATTGTTCCAACTCTTTTGCTCATTGATTTTCAAATCTCTTTATTTGCTTCAACTCATGCTTCCGTGCCACTCATTACTTTACATGTCGTAGTGTGTATTTACTCAGTTTTTACTGATCATTTCTTCAAAACTGCGTCGGCTTTTGCCATTTTAAAACCGCAGGTCATCACTCAACGTGGGGGATGGGAACACGGAACGAGACAAAGACGTTTAGATTAAGTTAGAGTAGATCACATGGATTATTTCAAACACATTATATTTTTAATCTTATCTTCTCAATATTGCTGTATTTATTAAATAAAATGTAATATTCGTAACTATATTTCTACTTTTGGTTATCGATTGTCTCTTTAACCCTGAACCGAGATCCCGGGTTGTTTATTTTTGATATTCTACTTGTTTAAGAATATGTTGACTACTTGTGGTTTATAAATGTTTTAAAGATGATGGTTCTCACTACGCGGTTACTCATAAATGTTCCGAATTGTTCCAACTCTTTTGCTCATTGATTTTCAAATCTCTTTATTTGCTTCAACTCATGCTTCCGTGCCACTCATTACTTTACATGTCGTAGTGTGTATTTACTCAGTTTTTACTGATCATTTCTTCAAAACTGCGTCGGCTTTTGCCATTTTAAAACCGCAGGTCATCACTCAACGTGGGGGATGGGAACACGGAACGAGACAAAGACGTTTAGATTAAGTTAGAGTAGATCACATGGATTATTTCAAACACATTATATTTTTAATCTTATCTTCTCAATATTGCTGTATTTATTAAATAAAATGTAATATTCGTAACTATATTTCTACTTTTGGTTATCGATTGTCTCTTTAACCCTGAACCGAGATCCCGGGTTGTTTCAGATGGTATCAGAGCCTGGTTCTCCGATTAAAGCGACTTTTCGATTTCCATTAGTAGGGAATAAGAAAGATAACGCGTTTTCAAAATTTTAAAATTGACTAGGATAACCCAATTTGGTAATAACAAAGTAAGCAAGCCGTCGGGAGTTGGGGTACTTACCTGTCATTAATATTGATTTGTACCATACTTGTTGATTAAACGTTAACGACTATTTGAGATGTGAACCGTCCAAATTTTACTTGCTTATTTGCATGCTTAGTACTTATGCCCTTGCTTATTTATATTGAAATGGTTGCTATTGTTGTGTGATACGTATCTATGAATCTTTACGTTTCTATACTATTTTGTCGACGAGAGAGTAACGACGCTTTGACTTAGAAGAACACGAGACCATTCTTTTCCTACCTATGAGAGCGACTGTTAATATAATGATTTACTTTATATCATTTTGAGTTAATTTGACAGGGTCGTTTACAAAATTGGAAAGATTTGACAAAAAAAAAAGTATTCTTAAAAAAAAAGAACGATTTCAAAAAAAAATAAAAATGATTGGGTCCGGAGATACCAAATGCCAAGTGATATGGACCACTTTGTTTAGCAGTCCGCTGGCGTGATTCTTAGTACGACGGTACTATGAGTTGTACCCGCTGTGTAGACTAAGTTGGAACATTTGAAACATATGCGAGTTGTGATGGAGAGACACGTTGTGTGACGACACATAGTGTTCTTTTCCCCTCGTATGTGTGGAACACTTGAGGTGATTGGCTTATCTAACCCTATACAGGTAAGACAATATTTTTCATGCGGACAAGCAAATCAAATGACAAGTTATTTCGATCAAAGTATTTTTTTTTTTTCTAAAAAGTTTCGAGATTTGTTTAAATGCTATAAAATTTTTGAATCACTTGTAAACGTGAGAACTTATATGTTGGTTTAGACATTTCAATATTGTGTGATAACCTCTTACTTGAGCTAATTTTCTTTGAGTCCCTAGTATTGTACGGGTGAGATAAGACGTAACCGATCGAGAGCGCGTTTCTCGTTAATTAAGTGTCGCATGTGCATTAGCATTGCATACAAGTCTCATGTGCATTAGTTGCATTCTCTTGAAATATGTTTGTAATTTCACTCAAACGTTTTTTAAGCTTCGGGGACGAAGCTTCCTTTTAAGGGGGATATAATGTAATACCCCGTATTTTATTTGGGGATTATATAGTAATTTCGAAATATAAATGAGAAATTTAAGAAATTTTTATTTCAAACTTGTTCTTGACTTATTATTTGTTTCAAAATATAAGGGCGTCATTTGACATTTACGATAATCTAGAACTTTATCTTGAGTTATTTTGTAGTTTCCGAAAGTTGTGTAATACTATACGAAAGTTATTGCGTATATTTGAGACTTGTTTGTAGCTGTTTAAAAAGATGGGTCTTGACATTTATATACGTAATATATTATTTTGAATTGCTTGGTCAATTTTCTAGTTCATATAAATTAGCTTTTATGTGTTATATATTAATTGAAAATAATATTTTCACCCCTCAATTTTTGACATTTTCTATATCTACCCCAACTAACTTGGGAGACTTTTATTCAACTCAAGCTCCTCCTCTCCCACATGCAAGTCAACTATCATATTAAACAATAATACCTATCATTTTTGTATGTACATCTTTTGTGAGATTCTTTACCACCAATCTCCACATCAATCATATTTCTTTCCTTCTCATTTTTTTTTTTCATACTCTCTCTTCAACAACACTCAAATGACCTCTCTTCTCTCTCCCAAAACTCCATTCCCGTTTTTGGAGCTTGACCTCCACAAAACTTCATCAAAACTCAACTTTCTTGGCTCCAAATCATGGAAATCTTGAGTCCAACCTTATTATCATCATGGAGGGGAGTTCTTCCAACATCCTACTCAAGAATTGAAGGTCAAAGACCTTCTTGCTCATCATCTTCTTCAATCTTGGGGTAAAGTTCTTCCTAGACTTAAATCCATGCTTGCATGTCTAACTTTACCTTTGATTAGTGACATTAAATCTTAGAATTCTTCATTTCTATCTTTGATTCTTCATTTTCATGCTTTGATCAAGATTTTAACTCCAAAATTTTGTCTATTTCATGAAACCCAAACTAGAACCCACATGCATGTTGTGAATGTCATCTTCTTTGCATTGTTATCCAAGAGGGTTTTGATCATTTGTGTCAATATCATGTTAAAGTCTTACTTAATGCCTAAAATAATGTAATTTAGGTGAAAATCAAGTCTTTATAAGTTGCATGTATCATTAGAACCATTCTTGTTGATTTTTTGAAAAAATTGCATGTTCATACAATCTGACCAGTTTGTGAAAAACGTATATTATCTCTATATTTTGTCTTTGTGGAATTTTTAAATCTTTCGTATTCTGAAACTAGACTCAAAGAGGGTCATTTTGAAAGAAAATTCAACTCCATAGCCTTTATGGTTAGGGAGATATGCTCATTTTAAGTTGCATGTTTTCTGAAACTCTATTTTTGGACAAGTTTTGCTATTTTTGTTAAAAATCTCATTTCCAGAAACATATGGCACCCAATCTTTCTTGTGATGAAACTAGACACATAAGGGATTCATTCTGGAGAATATGGGCATCTTTCCTATTCTCCAAGTAGTAGTAATTGTTCTTCAAAGTTGAAACTTTCTTCCAAACTTGTCTCTGCATAGCAGTGTTTGTTATTTATGTAACTTGAGTTTTATAATAGCTATGCATGATTTTCTTGGTGTTTCTGAAAGTAGACACATGTAGGTACATCATACATTAATTTCAAAATTTTAGGAGATGATTTGATATGGTAAATATGGCTCCAAAATCAGAGCTACAATTCTGTCCAGAATTGTAGTTTCACATTTTTTAGAAAACTTGAATTTTTGAACTTCTAGGTGTTTTGTCGGACTTGCTTTGATAATTAAACATCATTATATGTGCATTAGTGAAATTTAGGACTATGTACATGTAGGTTTGCATTTTTATTATGCATGTGTAAATTGGTTATAACGAGTACGTCATACATGTGATTGTAGACATCGACCTCGTAGGAGAGAGAGCGGTTGTCGTCGGAGTGCTAGGCTTAGTTTCTTGCTTTTTATTTTGCTTCATCTCAGTGGTAAGTACATATGTATGACCTTTTCATATCAAAATGTGCGTATGCGTTCGATGTTTCAAATGAATGCTTGTTATCTGAAAAAGTATGAGAATGCATGTTTTTCCACTCTAAAGTTGTTAAACTATTCTATTCGTCTCCTTTGAGAACTCTCGGAAATTAATTGCGAAATGTTGATATTCTGATTCTGGTTATGTGAAAGAGAAGAAATAAAATACATCTAATAGACTTAGGACGATGTACAGAGTACTGTTATTAATGAGAGGCGTCAAGCGATCCTCCATTTTCTTATGGCTAAGACCATTGAAGCAATGCTTCTTATTATTGGATAGAACGTTAATGTTCACAAATCCGCCCCCGATGAGCCAAAAGGTATCAAGATATTGAGGCCAAGGGGTTTATAGAGCTATAGAGTGCTACTTATACTTGTAAGGGTCACTACGGTATAGGGGTGTCGACACTTAAGGCCTTTTAGCTAATGTTATGAGCGGGGTTGACGAATGGGCTCCCTTAACGCTCGGGTGAAATAGGGTTTGATAGACCCTAGAAGGAACCCTTAGTGATTATTTCGTGATCCCTCTGTCTACATCGATCCTGCTGGTGGCTCTAGACATGCCTCAGCTAAACTTAACGGTTAAATTGGAATTGAAAGAAAGTTTGATTACTCTATTGATGTTGTTTGTGGCTCTTGATTGCCTAATCTAATCAAATGATTTGAAAAGCTTTGGCTACTTGTGATTTAATATCATTATCAGGTCAAATGGACTTGTTTATTTTTGATATTCTACTTGTTTAAGAATATGTTGACTACTTGTGGTTTATAAATGTTTTAAAGATGATGGTTCTCACTACGCGGTTACTCATAAATGTTCCGAATTGTTCCAACTCTTTTGCTCATTGATTTTCAAATCTCTTTATTTGCTTCAACTCATGCTTCCGTGCCACTCATTACTTTACATGTCGTAGTGTGTATTTACTCAGTTTTTACTGATCATTTCTTCAAAACTGCGTCGGCTTTTGCCATTTTAAAACCGCAGGTCATCACTCAACGTGGGGGATGGGAACACGGAACGAGACAAAGACGTTTAGATTAAGTTAGAGTAGATCACATGGATTATTTCAAACACATTATATTTTTAATCTTATCTTCTCAATATTGCTGTATTAATTAAATAAAATGTAATATTCGTAACTATATTTCTACTTTTGGTTATCGATTGTCTCTTTAACCCTGAACCGAGATCCCGGGTTGTTTCAGCCGCTTTTGTTGTACCTGACATCGATGAAGAAATCTATAGGGGCGCTTTTAGCTCAAGAATATGAAGGGCATGAAAGGCCGATCTATTATATCTCTCGCATAGTACAGCCAGCCGAGTCAAGGTACACTGATATCGAACGCCATTGTCTTACTTTATTCTTTTTCATAGAAAAGTTAAGATATTATTTCGCCTCGCACAAAGTTGTGGTGGTTAAAAAGAGTGATCCCATACGGTATCTCTTGAGTCACGCTTCTCCCTGTGGAAGATTGGCAAAATGGTGCATGACCATTTCGCAATATGATATTACGTGTGTTCGACCACGAGCAATCAAATCGAAAGCAGTGGCAGATATTTTGGTACAGTTCCCAGATAGCAGCTATGAACTCATGATCGAGGAGGAACTAAAGGGGCCTGAAATCTATGCAGTCGAGTTGCCATATTGGAAGCTTCACTTTGATGGATCATCCACAAGGAAAGGTGGCGAAATTGGAATTGTTTTGACTAAACCAGATGGGGAAGTCATCCAAATGTCCACCAAGTTAGATTTTCCGATAACGAACAATGAAGCGGAATATAAGGCCCTCATCGCGGGACTTCGTGCGGCCAAGGCACTGTAAGTATACAATTTGACAGTCATGGGGGACTCCAAGCTAATTGTCAAACAAGCTTCAGGCGAGTATGGGTTGAAGGAAGTAAATTTGTTTCCCTATCGGACCCTGGTACAAAAGCTGGTACAACAATTTTGTGATGTCAAGTATGAGCACACGCCTAGGGCCGATAATCGGCATGCTGATGCCTTAGCCACTCTGGGGTCTAAGTTTAGTATGGACAAATGCCCTGCGAAAATCTCGATCGAAGTCCGAACAGCTCCGGCCCTGGAAGAGGAGGCATGCGAGGATGAATCCGTGGACAATGAAGATTGGAGAAAACCAATACTGCGTGCAATTGCTGAGGGCACAAGTAAAGAAAATTGGGCATCCACTAAAGGATACTGCATAGACGACAACTCCCTTTACTACAAAGGTCCGGGAGGAATACTCATGCGATGCGTCTCGCAGCGGGAGGGGAAAGTATTATTAGAAAAGATTCACCAACACTCCTGCGGAGAAAGTGAAGTGTCGATTTACCGAAAGGCCCAAAGATATGGGATTCATTGGCCAGATTTGTCTACAACTGCTGCAATCATTCAAGGAAATTGTGAAAGCTTCACATTAATAAAAGACACCTTGGAAATAGATTTGGTTGATGATGACACAGATTGGAGGAAGCCAATCTTTAATTTCCTGACAGAAGGAATCGAGCCCGATCAAAGAAAGGAAGCCGAGAAACTTAAGAGAAAAGCGGCCCGATATGTGGTGCAGGAAAACATACTCTGGCGAAGGGGTCATGAGGGTAATCTACTCAGATGCCTAGATAGCCAAGAAGCCCAAGAGGTGATGGATTTATCTCACCAAGTGGAGCATCAGGGGGGGTGAGAAACTATGCAGACAACTCCTCACAGTTGGTTATTTCTGGCCAACAATGGAAGCAGATTGTCGCACCAAGGTAAAAAGATGTCAGGAATGTCAATTTAAGGTCAACCTCGTGCATGCTCCTGCTGTAGATTTACATGCTTTAGGAACACCGTGGCCATTTCATACCTGGGCCCTGGATTTTATCGGTCCATTCGACCGGCCTCGCACGGGAACCAGTTCATTTTGACCTCGACCGAGTTGTTTACCAAGTGGATGGAGGCAATACCGCTCAAAACAACAAATGCGCTCACAGTGGTCAATTTTGTTCAAGAAAACATCATATAACGGTTTGGAATTCCCAACACAATCCTCTCGGACAATGGTACCCCTTTTTTAAATCGCCAGGTGGCTGCGAAACTGGCGGAATACAATATAAGGCAAGTCTGCTCCACGCCTTACTACCCGAAGGGGAATGGTCAAGCAGAAGCGACCAACAAGACGCTGCTAAGTATTTTGAGTAAAATGGACGCAGATGATCACAAGAAGTGGGCGAATTCCTTAAATTTGGTTTTGTAGGCATATCGCACTTCGCCCAGGACCCCCACAGGAGCTTCCCCGTTCCTTCTGTGCTATGGAGCTGAAGCTGTCGTACCAGCAGAAGTAAAAGTCTACTCTGCAAGGATAGCCTTTCATGCCTTGTATGAAAATCAACGTGATCACGGCTTGATTCTGTTGGAAGAAAAGCGCGAACATGCTGAGAGGGCTAACAAGAAGTATAGGGAAAGAATTGCTCGCGCGTACAATAAAATAGTTCAACACAGAGACTTTGCAGTTGGGGACTTGGTTTTGCGAGCTTCATATCATTCATGCGGGAAGCAGCTCATCCAAAGTTCGCAGCTAACTGGGAAGGTCCATTTGAAGTTAAAGAAGTCTTTGACAGCGGTTACTGCACGATTCAGAGAATCCATGGAACTACAACAACTCCAAGTCCAATCAATATGCGATGGATCAAAAAGTATTATCCTTAGCCTATCTTTTTATATTTGACTCAAATGTCTGCTAGATTTTAAGCCTAGTCTCCCCATGGACTCATGCGTTTTTTCCTCCCATATGAGGAATTAGTAGTCATGCTCCTCCCATATGAGGGTGTTTTAATAAAGAGGATTCTCCCATATGAGAAGAATTTTTATCTCGATGGTCTCTATTGTTTTACTTTTCTGTTTACATTATGACAAAAGCCTATCTGCCTAGATAGCAGCTATAATACGAGATTCCATGCGACCCGAAGCCTATTTGCCCAAATAGCAGCAATAGTAAACAACGCCACTCTGCGAGGAAAGCCTATCTGCCTAGATAGCAGCAATATTGAATTATGATCTTAAGTGATCTGAAAGCCTATCTGCCTAGATAGCAGCAATAGTAACAACGCTACTGTGCGAGTAAAGCCTATCTGCTTAGATAGCAGCAATATTGCATCATGATCTTAAGTGATCTGAAAGACTATCTGTCTAGATAGCAGGCGATAGCAACAACGCCCTGTGCGATACAAATCCTATCTGCTTTGGATAGCGAATTATTCAGACAACATTCGAATGCAACGCGTGAGGGAAGCACAACTTGTTTCGTTATATAGCAAGCACACATGCGAAATTTTAATTTGTTGAATTGAACAAAGAACAGCAAATGAGAAAGCATATTTCATTAATAGTCAAAATGACTTACAATTTATCTGTCTAGATAGCAGCTTATAAGCAGAAGCCTACACTAAGGAAAAACTCATACTTTAAAATGAACGACCTACGGGTCCGAAGCTATGTGACGCGAAGCTATCGTCGACGTCCTCGATCAAAACAGGGCTCTCATTTGATCTTCTGCCCAAGTGAGATGCCAGATGAACCTCATGCCCTGACGGCTGCGGACGTGAAGAGCAAATGGGAGAACAGCTCCTGGGGCAGGAAGCTGATTGTTCAAAAAGACGACCACAATGGCTCGTCACACCTTGTTCAAAAAAATTGTGGCAAATAGTTCTCCTCCAGGAAAGCTAGTGGAGAAACACACCATTCATTACGATTCAGTAGTGAGATCAGTACAGGACCGGGCTTCGCCGAAAGGTCACCGAAGATACGACCTGCAAACATAATAGACAAAGAGAAATCTTTGTAGAAGCATGAAACCTTACGCAATTCTTCTTCAAAAAGATCAGGAGGATTGGTGAGATCTTCAAAGAACTTCTTGGGAGCTATTTCTATAGCACAAGGCACAAACTCAGGTTTCAAAGCCTGAAATTGACATGAATCAACAAAGGTCAAGGACCGATGCCTGCAGTTGAAAGGACTCATGATAAGCCACATTTTGGTATGAATAACCCAAATAGCAGGAGACAAGGTTTATATAGACTCCAAAAGGGACTATTCAGTTCCCTGGCTGAGTCAACAAAGCTTCGGAAACAGGTAAGAATCAATTACCTACGTCTCAAAAATGGGTAAAAATCAATTACCCTACTAAAGGCTATGATGATTCGGTAGCACGCCCTAATTAATGACGGAAGGTCATAATAAGGATGTGGCTTCCAAGGAAATCGTGTTTATCTAATAAATTATTAGCGTGAAAATCAAGGGAATTACGTCAGCAAATGACGTCATAATTGATATGCATTAAGATATGAGTGCAAAATCCTCAAAAGGGCAAAATGGGACATAAAGTTTCAGATGTCTGAAAAGAAGGGGGAGAAGCCCTAGAATTACAATGACTTTCTTTTTCTAAAATAAATCCTTGATTAGAGGATCTTCTGGGGAAAACAGGAGCGATGTCTCTTTGGCCTGGTTCACTTCATGTTTCAATTTTTCGTACTTGGCCTTCATCGCATGGAAGAGGTTGACAGCTTCTTCAGCTTTCTTCCTTTATTCCTCCAATTTCCGCCTCTCAGACATCAGGTTATGGTATCCATATTTCAGGCTCGCAAATGCGAGGATTTGGGTGACTCTGTTGAGAAGAAAACCGTAGTCCAATCTGCCTTGAGCCTTAGCCTGAAGACCCCTGCATGTGCTATAAAGAAACCGTGCGCTATCAGGAGAAATTGTTGTGGGGGTAGCTGCAGACAGTTGTTATAGAATCCAGATGGCTTCAGTCAAGAAAAGCCTTCTGTCAAAGGGCTCCAACTCCAGAGATCTCGCAAATGACCATGGGTATGAGAGGCGCATCCTTATTAGCCAATCCACATCGAGTTGCCTCATTCCTAGCAAAAATGGTAAGTTTAGGAGCGCGGAACTGTTAAAAAAAATTATAGAATGCGACATATGGAAACATACTTGTCCCTTCAAGGATCTCACGCAAAGAGGGAATGCGCATCACTGGAAAAGCTGAAGCATACCCTCGTTGCAGTGCTTGCCTATGAGCTGCAACTTCGCGCTCATAATAGTTGGCAGGGATAGTATAAGTTGCGATAGGTGTGATGGCAGCTCCAACTTGCGAACTCCAAAAACTCCATGCAGGGTGAACTTGTAAAAGTTCTACCTCAGTGGAAGGGACAGCAACAACAGTGGCTTCTTCCTGCCTAAGAACTTCTTCAGCCGCGAGAGGTTCTTGTGGCTCGGGAGCATTCATTGGAACATCGACAGTTTCATGCGATGCTATGTCTTCCATGACCTGTTCATTTTCATGAACTCCAGCTCTAGCATCTTCCGCTTCCATATCCTCAACTTCAGCATCTTCTTCCCTTAACTCAGTGTCAGCTTCGACATCATCGGATACCTCGATAATGTCCTCCAGAGGTTCTCATGCAAACTCAGTAGCCATGATAGGTTTCTCAACATGCGAGCTTCGCTCTCGGGCATAAGACGTAGGAAGCTGACTTCTCTGTTCCAGCATGTCCTCATCAGGGTTGCCAACACCTGCCTCGCTGATTATCTCTCCTGCAGTTGGAACATTGTCAGTAGAGCCCTGTGCGATGACAGCATCACCTGCGAGATAAGACCGGAAAATGTTGAGGTAAACTTGCGTTATAATGATATTTTTATTATGGTAGATCAAAAGCGAGCACCTCCACACTTAGGTGGGATCGCAGCTCCATCATCATATGTTAAAGATGCGACACCGTATCCTACTAGAGTATCTTCATTTAGCACATCTTTAAGGTGAGCGTGACCTGGTGGTGCGAAGAAACTTGTTACAATAGGGAATGGGTTACCAAGCCTGGTTTACAAACATTGTTTGAATGATTACCTAAGGGTTCGCCACATTTGCCTACTAGCCATCGGCGAATATCATCTTTTGATAACCCATGCTTTAATGCACCAATAATTACTTCTTGATAAGTCACAGCAAGGTTAAAAATATCACCTTCCTTGCCGCCTGCGATCTCCTCAAATTCCTCTTGAGCATGTTCCAAGGCAGCCACGCCTGCGCTAGCAGCATGCTGTTCTTCCAGACTTCTCCTTCTCATGAGCTCGATGTCATCTTCCTCGAGCTTTCTCCTTATCTCTTCTGCCTCAGCAGCCATTTTCTTAGACTCAACAATGATATCTTCGTCTATAGTCTCGATAGAAACGTCAGAGCGAGCACCTTTGGTCTTTTTCGTCTCCTTGTCCAGAAGGCCACTGATGGTCTCTGTGTCATCATCTGCAAAAGAAAATTAGTCAACAATCATTGCAAAATTTAAAGTCCGAGGGAGACAAGTTTATTCAAGACACCTTCTGAACTCTCTCCTCTTATTTCGTCTCTTTCTTCTTCTTCTCTTTCACTTTCTTATCTTTCCTCTTCTTCACCATCTTCTTCTCTCACTTCTCTTTCTTTGTCCTCCTCTTCCTCTTCTTCCTGACCAAAAGGGATTAAGGTCTCAACCGCGAGCTCTTTCTGTGTCTTTCCCGACATGCGGCCTTTGCCTTTGTCCTTGGATGCAAGAGACTTCGCAGGAGACAGAGTTGGAGCATTTCTAGGAGGCGAAGAAATCACAATGTCCTTCTGATTTTGCCTTTTGGCCTTTGGGGAAACCTCTGCATCCACCTCAGCATCATTTTCTATCAGCGAGCGAGCAAACACGTCCATTTCCTCGAGTATCCGAGCCTCTACCTGGGGAGCCAGTTCCATTGCCACGGGAATTTTCTTGTCTTGCCTTTTTGCGGCAACAATAGAGTTGACCAGCGATGCGGAGCGCTCCCCAGATGCGAACCTCCTCAGATAACACTAAAAGAGAAAACGGGGTGTAAGTTTCAGCGCGCCAAAGAAAGAAGTCTTTCAAGCATAAAGGAAAGTTGTTTACCTTGGCAAATTCTTCGCTATACTTGATTACATGCGAAATTCCCTCCCTAACAGCAGTCATCTTCTCCTCAAGAATAGTGGCTGGGCACAAGTGATTGTCAGTATCAAGCAAGGAATATAAACCATATTGTGAATCATCCAAGCTGCAATTGGGGCGGAATGGAAAGGCATTCCTTTTAATCACATGAGATTTATTGGGAGGAGGAGTCGAGTGCGTATCAAACCTAGCCTGCTGAGCAGTCCAGTAAGCGATCCAATTCTTGGTAAGGCGACCTACACGACTCCCTGAAGGTTTGATGAAGGGCAAGTTGCTCAGAAAGATCGTTTTGCACTTAGTGACCAGCAGTCGCTTGTAGCAGTTCCTTGTGATTGACTTAGGCCAAATGGAAGGCGCCACTGCATCAAAACCAAACTGAGGAGAGACGCGAGTTGGGTCAACATCGACTGTGATCTGCTCATATCTTGGAGTTAGCTCAGAAACATTTTCGGCAAGAGCAGGAAAGGAACCTCTCAAGCACCAGCAGAAGAATTCGCGGTAGCGATCGTGTCATTTGAGAAGGAGTTCTTCTGAGTAGGAACCGACTCTATTCGGGTACAGCTTCGGAACCCATCGCACATTTTCAATGCGTGTAGCGTAAGGCCTAGATGTAAACTTTCTCCTATCATCGCATATCAGACTCCATGTACACTTGGGAAGATTAGTCATGTACCATCGAGCAGCTCTCCCGCTAGGAAGTGCATTTTGCGCACCTGGAACGTTCCATTTACTGGGCCTAGAAGGAACAGGAACATAAGAAGGCCATCTTTCGAAAACCCACATGGTAAGAAATGAAATGTTGACAAAAGTCAACCCATCAAGACGCCCACGTGACTCCTTAATCGCGACCACCAGCTGGTCCAATCGATGATATAGGGTGCCTAGTACTAGAGGCCCAAGTGCGACTTTCTGGCCGAGGGACAATTTAACAGCAAGGGGCAAGACATGATAAAAGACCCCATCATGAGGATGACCATCGATCAAATACCTCGACAGCCAGGCACAGAGAAAGCCGCACAAGGTCAGATGATAACCCTTCCCCTCTATGTAATTCTTCGCCTCTGGATCATTATCCAGGATTTCTTTGGTGATCTTACTGTTCGCATAGTCGCGAAAGAAGTATTGCACCCACTTTTTCCAAGTGTTCTTCGTAGAGGTCTCAACTAGCTGCCATTCGGGACGTAATTCCGCAGATGTCCAACGAGTAGAAATCTTCTTCACCTCGGTCAAACATTCCTCCATCTGCGCATATAGAGTAAGCTCTGGACCGGGTTTCAACGCGCTCAGGGGATCCACTTCGCCCATAGGAGAAAGGTCATATAGAATTTGAACATCTTACAAAGTGGGGGCAGCCTCAAATTCAGCAAAATGGAAGGTATGGGTCGCAGGTGAGTAGCGAGAAAGAAGGTTTAGAAGCATGGTCTGATCCAGCTTCACGACAGCACCCTTCATAGCACGAACAGCGAAACAAATTCCAGCATCGTCTAATGTGATGGCATGGTGAGTTAGTACATGGTCAATCCACTCATCCATCAAATCCATCTTTTGTAACGAAGGCCTGGGTGGAAATTTCAGTATGGGGGAAGAACCCATTTTCAACTCCTAATCTTACCACATCTTTGGAATCAATTAACTCCAACATGGCTGGAGTGGTAAGGGGGGTCAATGTTAGCAAGTCTCCAGAGGGGGCGGGAGCCGGTAGATTCTTTACCTTAACCCTAGCATGATAAAAGTCTTTCCCACCCAGATAGGGGGCTTTCCTCCACAGGGTTTTAGGAAGATCAGGAATTTCTTCAGGTTCTTTAACAGACTTGGAACCTTTTGTCTTGGCCATTTCTGCAGAAAAGCAAGAAAAAAGGGGGGAGAAATATTACTCGCCTTTAGTCAGATTCAGGAAGCAATTTTGGGTTTGTTTCTAAATCGAAAGAAGATGAACAGTCCTGGGTCAATTATGGGTTTAGAATCTCAAAATTTCAGAAATTTATTGTTTGAAAATCGTTTCAGTTTGGTGTTTCAATCTTTTAGGGTTTCAAGAAGGACCCCTTCCGCAGTTTTCAAATAATGGCGTGTTCTAAATTAGTTATGGGTTTTCAGATTCAAGAACAGTGCAAAGGATATGGAATACATTAATGAAATTGAGCAAAACCAACCTTGTTTTGATGAAGCAAGTTGAAGAAGACGGTTGGCTAGGAAGAACTGGTGGTTATTATCTGTATCTGCTCTTGAAGGCTCTCAGGTAACATTCACTTTAGAGAGAGAAGTGATACTTTGCAACAATGGAGAGCATGGAGTATTTATTCAAAAACACCGAAGAGTCGTGTCGTTTCAATGGTCGAATCACAAGCGTCACCGCCGAATCGCGCAATCACAGGTCGATACTGACGTCACGGCTAAAACCCTAATAGAACAGACGGCACGACTCTAGGGATCCTAGGTCATAATGGCACGCACGGGGGCTTATTTTGCGTGTATTTGAATTGGTGTGTGGGGACGACGCGTGCACTGGTTTTTGCGCATTGAAGCCTATCCGGCTAGGCGTCTGCACACGCAAAAAGGGGGATAATGCAGATAGTTCTTTCCAGGCAGACATATCTTAGCCACGTGGCGATCATTTAGCACACCTAGCTGTGCTCCACACACACTCGATCACCACCCGCGCTGATCCACGTGGGGGATGCGAGACAGGGCCCTCGCACACCACCACACGGGACTTGTAGGGACTTAGTGGTTTGGAGGCTAGAGTAAGTCCTGTCACGCGCGAGATACAACCAAGCTCGCGCGCGACCTTTAGTAACTGCTTTGAGAGATTTATGGCACGAGCTCCATAAACCCGGTAAACCTCATAACGGTTCCGGTATACGCGGACGAAGTACGTAACGTTTCCTATATATACGGACGAACGTGCCGTTGTGGTTAAGGTAATTAAGCCGACATTAATGGGTGCATTAACCGACTAAAACGGTTATATTCTCCGTTATATATAGATCGTTAACCCTTCTTTACAGAACACTAATCACCTGAACCACGTGGAAGCTCTCCCAAATTTATGTCTCTCTCTCATACAGTTGCCATTGCCTTACTCTCTCCCTACACACAATCTACTCTTCCTGTGTTCTTCTCATCCCCTGCTCTTGGTGTACATTGAATCTTCCTCAAAGGATTCTCTCGTACACAGCTGGTATCAGAGCTTTCTGTATGCAAATGGTAGGAATAAGTAGATCTGGATGTGTACGTGTAAGAGACAAGAACAAACATACAATACAGATGAGGAACAAAGGGTTAAGCAAGCAAGGGTGAGAGTAAGTCTTATCAATGATCTGAGAGACAGAGAGAGAGACAATATGTGATATGATAACCACAAGATCCGAACTTAGAACATAAGACTACACCTCTATATATAAGGGTCTTAGGAAAACAGTTACAAGAAGTTATATAACCACATGCGACGGTTATAACTGCCTCGCACGTGTACGGTCGACCGCATATATAGGAGTGTGATTCGCAAGTCTATCAGATAAATGACAAGGATTGCACGCGAGTGTAATCGTTACTAACGTGCGAGGATCCTTACTCTAGCCTCCAAGTCAGTTAGACCCCTTGACTCCCATATGGTTTACATGCGAGGGTGACCCTGTCTCACAACCCTTATATTGAAATATGCGAATATGGAGATAAATATGTAGTGATAGTGGAGTACCATAAAGTTTCATCAGTGATTGCCACGTGGATGATGATCGATATACACAAGATGCACTATCTACATTAGCCCCCTTTTGCGCGTATGTCACGCGTGCTGTGGCATTTAAAACTGACTATGCGTGTACCTCACGCACAAATTCGAATGATTCAAAATCTCTCAGAAACCCTAGCCCCCAAATTCTCCATCATTGCCCAGGTCTCTGTAGAGTCGTGTCGTAGGCTTTAATGGGATTCATAGCATGACGTGGGTAAAGCCCACATTCACACATTCTCGACGGTTACAAAGGTACAAGCTAGTTGAAAGGTCGTGACCGAAAAAGTCTTTTCACAAGTATCAGCTCCTCCTAACAATTGCACACCATTGTTGCTATCAGAGCTTATGTGCAGAGATGAAGATCTTCAACAACAGATATCATAATGCAACTGAATTAAAAACTCAGTACGGATTAAAACTAAATTAAAAACTTCAAAAGTCAGGAATTGTATAATATACGGATTAAAAATTCAAGACGAACAAACGAAATTATATTTTGTCGGATATTTTAATCCCAAATGAGAATGAAATCTTGGCCCAAATACGTACACGGTTGTATATTTTACCCATTATAGCTCTGTATGTTTTTTCTTTTCCAAAAATAAATTTTTTCGTTAACTTAAACAAGAACCTCTTGCATATTCCTCTTGTCGAATTTTCCTAAACAAAGTTTTTTCCATCTAATTTGTGACTTTCAAATCCAACTAACTTCACCAAAGCATCAACAACTTGGTTTGCACTTTTGGAGATCCACTTCATTTGAGCTTGTTAGTTTGCTATGTCCAATTTGATCTCATCCACCAGGTTATACTCTCCCAACATTTCTTCAAGCTATTAACACATTCACTCACCACTTTGTTATTTGTTTCAAAGCAAATACCTATAGAGCCCAAAGTTTGACCTCTCGATACTGCAAGAGCTTCTGCTATAGTGCTTTTTTTTAGAATCACTGCTATAGTGATTGACTCATCTTTTTCATATCCCCAGCCTTTAGCATACAAAACTCCATGCTCATCTCTGAGAATCCAACCCAGCTAGGTGCCTAGGTTCTTTTTCTCTTTGCACCATGACACATCTACATTGCATTTCAGGCCATAAACTTGGGGAGGATTCCAAACAATTTGACAATGAACAGTTTGTATTGAAGTTCTTTGGGAGATAGCATGTTTCTTCTTGTTTATCTGTTTTCTACGCAACCAAAACTCCCTTTGCGGTTCATGTCTGCTTTAGCTGGATCAATCTTGCTTTTTGAGAACACACAGTCATTCCTTGCTCTCCATATGCTCCATAATCCCATGATAATTAAGAGACATCTCTCTACTGGAAAGCCATGATTTCTCACTTTATTAACACCCTCATCAAGCCAGACCTTTAAATTCCCAGCTTCTTCACACTGTCCAGGAGTCTATATACCCAGGCCAATAAATCGGTGTGTAAGAAAAAAATAATAATAACCAACATCCGTACATTTAAATTTAAAACCAAGCTCGGGCTATACACATTACACTTTTATCTCTTATCTTTTTTTTTTTTTTAGAATTCTATCATATAGCCGGGTTCGAATTTAGAATCTCATGCAGGGGCTTTAAACGCTCTGCCACTGAGCTATCACACATTTGAATTTTATCTCTTATATTTGTTACCATTGCAATCAGGAAAGACGGCTCTCCCTTCTGCATGACTGTCTGGACTACATGATCCCCCCCGAGTCATGCGACCTTCACTGCCGCTAGTGTCGTTCAGGCTGAAACAAGAGGAATCCTTCAAGCTCTAAGATGGTTCAGATCGACCGGCTTCAACAACATCTAAATCCTCACATACTTCATATCTGTCTTAAGAGGAGAAAAGGAGATCTTCCAAATCCTTGGTGAATCGATCGATATCAGGTGTAAGGTATGTATTTCAATAAACTGTTCGTTCCATTTTGTTAGTCGTTGTAATGTCTCGAAAGCCCATGATCTTGCTAAAAGGGGTTTTCATGATTGTCACCGTGTAACGCATTAATCCAATTTGCGTTTTGTAAAAAGACTCTTTTTACAACACCCCACGATTCCAGGCCTAGCCCAAACGGCTAAGATGTCCCCCGCACGAGGAGTTGTGAACGGAGTAGAACGTCGGCCTCGTACCAAACCATAAAGAACAAAACTTCTAATTCAATTCAAAGTCAAATTTATTAAAATAAAGGAAATGACCAAACGTGGTCCTTAACATGGAAACTTGAAAACAAACCAAATTGTTTGAAAAGAAACAAAAACAAGAAACTAGTGATTTATTCCGTGAGAGCTAAAGTGATTCCTTGATCCAAGCTAGTGATTCGTTCACCCAGAGTCTGCAGCGGTGCTAACCTGTGGGTTTTCAAATAGCAAAAGCCGACCACAGTTTTTCTAAAAGTCAGCTTAGGCTGAGTAAAAAATACCTCAACATGTAAACAGATGACTGGGCACATAATTCAAGAATAAATAAAGAAAAAAAAGTAAAGAAAAAGATGATTAAAGCCTTAGATTGAGGTCACAAAAGCAATAAAGAAAGGTAAAAGGAATAAACTTGGATTTGACATTCCAGCTCAATCTTTCTTATTAAAGTCTTCTTCTGAAACTTTTCTGGCGGCCACCTGGCCACGTGCCACGGGAGCTGCTAGCTCTACTGTCCCATGAGCCCCAGAAATTAAACATTGTACGAGCGAATGCAGAGTTCCCGCCTGCCTCGGACATAAATAACTCAGGGTTACTTCGTGGGTCTATCAAACCCTACTTCAACCCGGCAGTTGTGAAAGCCCCTCTAAATATGGCCTTCCCGCCTCAATACTGACCTACAAGACCTTAAGTGTCGACACCCCCTAGAGGTTAGAAACTCCACTAGAGTAGTACAAGTAGGAACCCCCAAGTCCTCATGGTTGTATAGGACTATGGGTACCAAGGGTACGCCAGAGTTTGGCACCCAAAATCTCTTGACCAGAACGTATGGTCTTAAACAATATAATCACCGAAGTGAACTAAAGAACACCTCGTACAAGTTATCTTTCACTTTACGTTACTTAGTGTCTTATGAGTATTCCTTGAAAGAAGGTGATTCTCGATCCAAACCAGATATTCAAATCCAATAAGGAAAGCAAGGATTAAAGTGCTGATCGATTCCAAGATGAACATAACTCATATCTTCAAGAGAGAGATTTTAGTTTCACACTTTGTGCCAAAGTAGACATGATTTTCAGAGTTTCAACAAATGGGTAGTACGATAATCAAAACAGTAACAAATTTGGCACATAATACATCTTGGAAACTCATTTTGATGATGGAAGAGTCGAGCATATAACTTACTTGGATTAAAGAAAGCTCCACACACCCACAAGCAAGCACGAAAACTAGTACTCGTCGTACGGGTTCTCAATGAACTGATCGTCTACGAACCCTACAATAGTTGAATAATCCTAACATTAATACACGACCAATCTCATACAACAAATGCAAGTATGCCTTATATGCAAATGCAAAGAATATTTCCCCGACAAGTTCCCAATTTAATTTTACCCCAAAGTACAATATTAGAAATAAATATTAAGTTATAGAGTTATGATAATAAAGAAAAATAAATAAGACTAAAATAATTAAAAGTAAGATTTAAACTATTTAATAATATATTTATAAAAAACCGTTTACGAATAGTTATTTAGAAAAGAGTATAATATTCAAAATTGATATGAGTATTAAAGAAAATTTAACTTTAATTATTAAAAGAGTAAATAATAAATTATAAACAACACATTTATTTTCATAAGGAAAAATCTTGAAATAAAAACACACAATTGTCAAATTGTCTAAGTTCTTAAGAAAACTAAATTTATTTTTTTATTACTAAAACTCTTATTATAAATTTATATGATAAAACATATACTGATTTTCATGTTTAAAGAAACTAATTAAATTAGAAGTAATATTAATAATCAAAATACTAGTTATAAGTAAATAGCAAAATGAAGAAAAACATTTCTAGTTAACATTGAAAGCCTCCCCCAAAATTTCTGCAAATACAACAATCGCCCCCAACAGATTCAGAAAATTACAAAATAACCCCCCTAACTATAACACTGTTGTACCCAAACAGTGTCTTCTTCTTCTTCTTCGCCCACACACCAACAACAGTAACTTCAACCCAACATTCTCAGGGATATATACATGCTTAACCCTACATAGGCTCAGTCATAACAGAGCACGACGAAAAAAATTAAGAATTAAAGGTGGGTTCTTGGTGTGTACCGATCGAGGAAGACGAAGACGACGGCCGTTGCCTTGGTGGTCGCCGAAGCAGAGGGAAGCGACAGAGGGTGGAAGAAGAGACGCCGGCGGCGGAGAAGAGTCGGCGCTGGGTCGGAACTGGGTTCCCAATCGAGTCGACGTCGGGTTTGAGCAAAAACAGAGCCGTCGATGGGCTCTGTTACTCCTGCTGATTCGCCGGAAAAATAGGAGGAAGGGGAGGCGATCTGGTGGCTGGTGGGTTTCGCCGGAGAAGGAGGAAGTGGTGGCGGTGTTCTGTACGGTGGAACAAGGGCAGTATGGTGGTCGATTTTGGAGACAAAGGGTGTGTTGCTGGGTTCGTTACTTCGGCAAAAAAAGATAGGGTGGGTGAGATGGAAGTGACGATGAAGAAGAGGGTGATGATTTATGTCGACAGTGAGTGTAGTTGAGGGAGATCGTGCGAGTTTTCGTGGAGGAGATCGGGGAGAGACGTTGAGGGAGAATGGGTTGATTCACTGGTTCCGATCAGTTAGAGGGAGAGGAGAGAGAGATGCCAGGTGTATAATTTGGTTTAAGAAACTACAAAAATAACCCCCACGGTTTAAGAAGATACATAATGCCTTAACACTTTGCTATTCTATACTAGTAACCCAATAAAAGTACGGGTATTACATCACCTTCCCCTTAAAACAACGTTCGTCCTCGAAGCTTAAACAGTAACTCCCAGAGAGAACATTTTGTCTATATGCACGATGCAAGGATGAAATTTCTAATGAACAGTAGGACGCAAAGATCATACTAAAAGCGAACAACAAATAGGGTGTTTCACTTTTTCATAAATAAATTTTTATCAACATTCATATGGATGTTCATGATTGGTGATATGATTATAGAAAAATCTTAAAATAATTTTTTATCAACAATCATATCTTGACAGTTGACACATAAGAGGTGAACTTAAAGGGTGAAGTAAAAAGGGTGAAGCATAGCGCTCCTTTTTGTTTATTAGAAGACATTTTTTCGCTATTTGACCATAATTTTCTTTCAACTTTCTTTTTGAGAAAAGTTATGTTTTCAAACTTATGCATGTTACACAAATTTTATCAGATAGCTTCTATTTCTTCTCTTTTATCCATTTGACTTTTTGACTCGTAGTTGGGTTATTTAAACTGGGTGATTTAGATCGCAAGACGATACATTTTTTTTTTTTTTTTTTTTTATAATTTTTTCATTGTGTTTTAAATCAACTTTCACTCTACAACGTCATATAAACAATTCAAAAAATGGCATATTTTTTACTATCCAAAGACTCGGTGAATAGTGGAAAAAATGCTAATGAAGGTAAAAGAGAAGAAACTGAGTGGGTAGTAGTTGATAGCACCTTTTAGGGGCTATAATTCTTTAGCATTTATCACATGTTAATATGTATTTGAGAATGATTTGAGGCTAATTTTAGAGAATAAAGGTAGTTTTTTCACTTGTTGCTTTCCATGTGCTATATTGTTAGTCCGGACTTTATGCATATTTCATTGTTATTTGTCAAATATAATCGCTTGGTATGTTTGTTCATGTTGTTTTGGCAGGGACGGATGCTAATCGGTTGATAGGAGGCATGGAACGAACTTCGGAATTAACGGGAGCTCAAGTGGAGTGCAGAGAAGCCGAATTAGAGGAGCTTGGATGACCAGTCTGCACTATTTTGATCATAGCCAGAGTTCTAAAACTCATTTTGGGGTGAGACCAGTGCCATATGAAAGTAGACTCAGAGAGATTTGCAACGATAGGTCATGGAACTAAATCCGAGTTCGTAGGGAGAAGATATCGCGTTTTGAAGTCAGAAGCAGATTTCAGGGGGCTTTTGTGCAATTACTGAAGACTTCTGCGGGTTATGATTGAAGAACGACCTAGGGACGGAAATATGCACCATTCACGCCTATTGAGAGCCAAGAAGAAGGAGGAGAGCAAGGAGACTCCATTGGGATCGACCTCAAGCAAGGAAGAGAGCCCGGATCGCGCAAATCTTCACGATTTCTAGCGTTTGATCTCTTCTTCTCTCTTTTAATCTTGTATGGAGAAACTTTGTTGTGTTGCTACGATTGTTAGTAGTGGCTAGACGTTTTGCTATGCTTCTCTAGAGAGCCTAGGGTTTATGTAGACAATATGTTTTCCGGATTTTAGACTTGTCTCATGCTTTTGGATTTTGATCTAATGGATGAAGTTTAATTTCATGAACTTGTTAATGAGTGTAGTCTATTGACACGACTATGTTAGGAATTGATATTCATGAACTCAGGGTTTATTCTTAGACTGTAATCTTGATTAATGTTAATTTTTATTCTAGTTATTGTTCATATGCTGTTCTTAATCCTTTGCAAGAATGGAGTAATTAACCGGACTTGTTAATTAGCTAGAGAGTGCGTGAGAGCGACTTAGACCTAGTTGTGATGAGATATGAACAACAATCCTTAATCACTGAGACTGAGAAGAGAAGTGTGTAGGATTGGCCTTAGTGGGTAGATTTGGTAGGAGATAGTGAGGTGTTCGTGTGGTGGTGGTCTAAGAGGACATCATTCCGTGCACTGTCGTTAGCCTACTAGAACGGAATAGTAGATGTAGGTGGACCGACAGGACACCAAGTAGACCGTGACGTAGAACGACATGAGACCGAGAGGAGATTGTCAGTACTATTACCAAGCTTAACTTGAATAGGGTTAACGTGTTACTTAGCTAATCCGGAAATCGTCTACAGCCCTAGGTGATCTAGAGATTGCCTAGTTTCTCCATATTTGTGTAATAAAATAAAAATATACAAAAATATTAGTTTATTTGTTATTTAATTTCAGTCACTTGTTTTTGGGTGACGCCTTAGTTAATCACAATTCTTCCTCCCAATCACGGTACTCTAAACGAATCGCTTAATTAAATAATCTCAATCTTGTCCTCGTGGGATCGATAACTCGGGGTTGAAACATTACCGTATATTGCTTGAACCATGCACTTGCGGGAACACGTAAGAAAGCGTGTCAAGTTTTTGGCGCTGTTGCCGCGGACATCGGTAGATTATTTAGTTAGGATTTAGTTTAGAATACTTTTCTTTTAGTTTGGTTTATTTTGTTTCTATCTCTGTGCTTCACGGGTTTCATGTGAGTTTGTATTTGCAGGAACACAGGAAGCAGGAGACGTAATGAAAATGTGGAGTGATGAGGATTATGTGGGGATCACTTATTACCCCTACTACTGTGCTAAATGCAGAGTTTGGCACAATGATGACACATGCTCAATGATTTGGTGCTACAAATGCAAGAAGGATCACAAGTATGAAGACGCATGCATATTCGATCCACCACAGCTTCATCAGCATCAAGAGGACCCATCTGCAAGCATGGAAGACTTGCACAATATTATGGGGGAGATCCAAGCGCGCATCACAAGGATGTCCCTTATTACAGATGAGCCACAAGAGGAGCCTATTCCAGACATTGGCCCCGTAATTGAGCCTCTATGGACACCATCACAAGATGGTTTGGATGAACCTCATTGGCTACCAGCGGTCCTAGAGATGCAAAGGACACTGATAGCTAGGATGGAGAAAGAACGAGAATATAAATCGCAAGCTGCAGTCGTGGAAGAAGAGGTACCTGAGCCAAGCGAAGAGTGCAATGTCCATGAACAAGTTGTGGAATTTGCCACTTATGAGGACTCAGACTCTGATTCAGAGTGGGGTGAAGTTGTGTGTCCAACAGTAGAGGAGGCAATGCTCGATACAAGGAAATCTCAAATTATCTTACAGCCTTGGCATGATTGGGATGACACATACATTGAGAGCTTGTGGAATGCTGATGATGAAGCTGATGAAACACTTTTGATTGTTGCTATTGAGGATTTGGAAATCAGCAAGTGTGGGGGTATGAGTGAAATGCATGCATTTGGCTGAAGAGCATTTAGCACCAGAAAGGTACTACTGGGATGATTTCATGGCTAGGGATTCACCTGAGCCCATTAGTACTTCGTGGAAGCTGATTAAGAAGAAAAAGTGTATGATGAAAGGGGTCAGCTTCTACAATTTCCCACCATCTTCGAAGCACAGGGGTGCACTTCGTGAGAAGAAAGTCATTGAGAGAAGATGGTGGAAGAAGAAGAAGTGGAGAGTTAAGCAATCTTCACTATCCTAGACGGTTGAGGTAACCGGGTCGGGCCGTCGACCTTAAATTACAAGCGCTTTTTGGGAGGCAACCCAATGTAGAGTAGGATATTTGTTATTTTATTTTTTTATTTAGTTCTCCATACTTGATTTTGAGAAGTGAGAGAGAGTGGTTTAATATTTTCAATGAGTGTAAAGGACACAGGTACCGAAGAACCCTCCGGATTCCCTTTCTTGATGCATGTGCGCAATGTTGCACGCAAAACGAGGAAAACCAAGCTTACCGGGTGCAAGGAACTTGATATAGAAGATACTCGAGGTCGAGGAGTAGCAAATGAGTTATGAGGATCACGGTAGCAAGTTGGAGTATCGGGGTTGCACGCATCTGAATCCGGAGTGGAGAAAGTTAAAGAGCTTGAGGAGGTGAGATTCTTGAACAAGGAGAATTTTTTTGGTAAGAAATGAAAAAATCCCCGGATTTGGAAATGGATTCCTCGTCGAGTGTGGAGTCCAACGGTTCAATAATCGCGCGAATCGGATACCGGATGAAGAAGATAGAGCAAAAACAAAGCGGGCGAAAAGCAGTGATTTCGGCACCCATTTCGGGCCTTTCACTTTCCGAATTTTGAAGCTGCTCCTACCTTGGAAGATACTGAAGTTTTGTTGCATCTCCTGAGTATGGTGGTTGTTGATCCTCTGACCGCTTTGACCGATCCGCAAGAGATTCAACTTTTTAAGGATATAAAGGTCTGCATAGCAGACTTGAAGAAGGCTACTTCGAGATGGAAATCAGGCGCGACCAGCCCTAGCAAGGAATTTTCATACGTGCCTTCCAGTCCTAGAAACAGCTGGCCGAAGTGGGTGATGTACTTATTCAGGGATTGAGTTGAACCACATGTGGCTCGTGAGTGGCAAGACAAGGATCCATAGGCTATTATCAATGTCGACGGCAAGCGACTGAATTTCACCCTCTGTGGCTATCTGTGCGTGTGGATGTCGCGCTTCCTGATAGATGGGTTTCCCCGCGACGGAGTTTTTACCCATGTACTCGCCCTTTCCGTGAGATTGTCACTTGGCCAGAAAGTAGACTTAGGGCCCCTGGTATTAGGGTCCCTATATTACCGCCTTGAATTAGCTATGGAGCACGCCTAGTAGTCGCAGGGGAGGGTTGATATCACTACCTTTGTCAATACTGCCTTTTTATCTATGTGGGTTTTCGAAAGATGGCCTGTGTATGCCCCGGACCCCATTGCTGTGGAATTGTGGAATGCGCCTAATGCCAAACTCCTTTACCTTTCTCCTCGATCGTGGCGTTGGTACAAAACAAAATCTCCCCAACGCACTTTTGCTCTTATATGCGACGATGTTCGTTATTTCAAACCTCGTCCGTACGTTACTCGTATGGAAGACAAAAACATACATTTCTGGGAAGATTTCTATTCCCGAGGAAGACCGTAAAATCACAACTGATCATATTAACAAAAGAGATTGGGTCTACAGCAGGTTCGTTAACTGGGTGCGAAGGGATATCTACCCGCTTTACCTGAATATGCGCCTGGCCCTGAGACCTCCAGTTATGAGCAGCTGACCGTGTTCCACGAATCCGTTCACGTGAGCCCCCAGTTTGGGTATGATGCTGTCGCCCCTCCGTTGTGGCCCGATTCTATTGTCAAAAAGTGTTATGACAGTGTCATACATGACCGGGGTACTTCCCTTCTCCTCGATGAACTACCTCTGATTCAACTATCGCGCAGCAGAAGAGGTAAAAATAGTCCTGCCTGGGTTGATTTCTGGAACTTCCAAACCCATCGTCTTATTAATTTTCAGAACAATCCCGGTCCTGCTCTTCTCCAACCTAGCAAGGCGTCTACACTCTCAAAAAAGGAATACCCCTTTAAAACAACACGTGACCGTGATGATTCGCGTTACTGCTTTTACTCTTTGTTGGCTACAGATCGACATTTGTGTGCTCAATTCGTTCTTGAAGAAAAGATTGACGTACTCAAATAAAAATCTTTTACAGCCAAAGTTAGATATCTCATTTTACCCTTTGTCTTTATGTTTTCATGTGCCATATCTCATTTTACCTTTTCCTCTGTATCAATGTTGTTTGAGGCGTTTCGCCTCTAGAGATCGTAGTGCGAGTTTCATCAACCGCTTGCAAGGAGAAGGAAATCTTAAAGAAGTCCTCCGTACCTGACATTCGTATCGACCCAGCCAGGCCCATGAATCCTGAACTCTAGCAGTTGGTTTCTGATGCTTTAGAAGCCTTTCAGGCTTCAATTGGTGAAACCTCAACAATAAAGAGAACTAGTGGCAAACCCAAAGCTAGCGACATAGTTTCTCAGCAACCGAAGCGTTCTCGAACGAAAATCACCATGCAGTCTGCTGCTAATCCGGTTTCTTCTGCCGCAGGGAATAACTCTGATGAGGAGGGTACAGAAGAAGTTCCCCTGTTTCTGATGCAGGTTCTACAGGGCAGACTGTAACGGAAAGAACTCCCACGGTTGAAGGTTTTCCTGATGGGGAACATGTCAAGTCCCAAGGGCAGGAACACGATGCTACTCTTGGTACCCCATCAATACATATATCTTCGGACGAAGAAATTGCTGGAGAGCCTGAGCCCCGTGAGGGTGAGCGTGTTGCTCCTACTGTTATGGTCGGGCGCAACCTTTCCTTTAGTCAAAATGTCAGGAGAACTGAGTTAGCCAGGCACAGAACTGAGTCAACCGAACGCGACGTCCCTTATGCGCTGATCACTTTGAGAAGTGCTGCATCGGTGGGAAGTTTGGACTTGGATATGGATGCTCTCTTCTCCGAGAACCTATTTGAAGTATGGGGTTCGCAGGATGCGAATCCCGCTGTAATTGGGAGAAGCTTTGTAATTCCTTAATCGTACATCGCGCAAGAGTCTCAAGCAGATCAAAGGTTGGCCGAGGCAATTAGTTCTAGTTCGCAGACAGTAGTACCTGCTGCCCCTCTCCGGAAAATCGTTGAAGGAACAAGTAAGACCATTTTAATTTTGCCCGCGGTCTTCGGTTGCTGAACTCATGTTTCTGATGAGTATTCTGCTTTTACTTCTCCGCGTGCAGGTATCGACCAGGCTTGCCTTGAATGGCTGATGAAAGTGCGCTTGTCTTTCCCAAGTGCATTCGCTAGGGTGCTGGGCAATCATGGATATTTATTTCCCCTTGGACTTCCTCTGCGCATGGGGCGACAAAGAGTCGCTACACATATCTTTGGACGGCTCCTCGGCGACTAGCTGCCCCTCCTTGATTTGCCTATTCATCAGCCATCTGAGCTTTTTGCATTCTCTGGTAGGGTGCATGACCTATCCGTGGCATTCGCACCACCTGGGGTCTCGCAGTTGCTCCCCTATTGGCCTATGTTCTAGCACATGCAAGATTCCGTACTTTCGCCATTTTTTGCAAAGACCGATTGCCTCTTCAATTGAACAGGGAAAGGGTGGTGCCTCCTGAGGCGTAGCCCACTGTTGCTTGCCGGGGGGTGATACTGAATGTATGTTGGTGTCTCGCGTCTGTTTATAGTTGAAATTTCCCACCTTGAAGCTGGGATTCGCCTGTGTTCGCTCGTTAGCGTACCTCTTTTTCATCCTTTCCACCAGCGGCTCCACGTTCCTGGTGCTTTCCATCAATCTTGAAAAGGTAGGCATATTTAAGTTAATGATCATACCTTTGTATTCGTCGCGCATTCCCTGAAGGCATATCTCCACCAGTCGACTTTCCAGGACATCGTCGACACACTCCAAGGACATGGCCCTGAACCTTTTAATGAAGGCGACCCCCTCCTCGTCATGCCTCTGGTACATGCGTGAGAGGTGGATAGTGGTGACCTTTTCTTCAAATTTAAAGAATTTGATGTAGAGTTTCTGCACCATATCTTCCCATGTCCAGACAGATCCGGCCTCCAGGGTTCTGTACCACTTATATGCGACGGCCGCCAGAGACTTAGGGAATTCGCGCATCAACAGTCTGGTGTCTATCCCATGTGGGCCCATCATGCCAACGAATCGCATCACATGCTCGTGTGCGTTCTCGCCGACTTCTTCGAACTTCTCCCACTTGGTTGCTTTGTATCCAACAGGGTTGGGCATCAAGTAGATGTCCGGTGGAATGGGAGGCGCGCTATCAACCTTTGGGATGACAGTATTAGCGAAGCTCTGGTTCGCGATGATGCAGTCTATACGTTGTTCCAAGGCCGCGAAGCCCGGAATGTAGGGCATGCTTGGATCATAGGGAGGTGGTGGCGGGACTGCATGGCTGCCTTAAGCCCCACTTGCGTGATAAGGCACCGCCAAGTATGACGTAGGGTTTCCCGTCGTCATCAGGGAGGAACTCGTCGGGACGCCCGGCGCATGAGGCCCAAGGCCTCCGGAAAAAGAGGATTGGGCAACAGACGTGTGCACTATAGATGTGGTTGCCGCCTCTGGTAGAGGCAACGAGGCTGTCTATGGTGGGACTGAAGCCCCTGTAGCGGTGTTTTAAGCAAACCTTCCCAAGATCGTCATGATTTGAGCAATCTGGGTGGACTGGGCCTGCATAATCTGGGCTTGACTCTGAATCGTGGCTTGGAGTGCCTCTAAAGAGGGTCCACTGCCGGTAGCTGTCTGGGCATAAACATTGGTGTTAACAATGGTGTTGATGTTGGGTTTTGACGTAGGTTACGCAGCAGGATAACAATTTTTTTATCTTACTCAAATCCCACCAAGGATCACAGGTGAAGCATCATAACATGATGAAAGGAAGAAAGGTTACCTCAGCCATACCAGGCTGGTGACGATCACATACAAAGAACAGTATCTTTGTCTCTACGGTATCCACACGAATAGACCTCAACCGGGCTTCTTCTCCAATGGTGCTAGCAATCTAAGAAGAAGTATGAACTTGGACATGCACGGGCTAAATCACATCCATCTACGCGGCAGGGAAGAGAAACGACATCGCCATGCCGTGCGCACAAGAGAGGGGCGACACCAAGAGGAGGTCGACGGCTTCCTAAGGGGGGCTAGGGTTTGCCGAACCCTCATGGGAAGAAGAAACTCTTTTTCTTCTTTTCTCTCTATCTCTCTAGTAAACTTGTGGTGTGTAGGAATTAATTAAGCATAAATTTTCTTAGCCTATAAATCCTATTTATAGCTAGAGAAATTCCTCTTTGCCCATTAATTCAACAATGGGGGACTTATTAAGTATGAATTCTCATAGCCCATAAATCCTATTTATATAGCTAGAGAAATTCACCTTTGCCCATAAATCCACCAATGTGGGACTAGTTACATTCTAGACCACAATTGCTCTTTAGTCCAACTAATGAGCACAGTTTACACTTTAGTCCAATTAATCTATTATTGCTATTTAGTCCAACTAATTAGCAATAATCCCAGTTTGATCTATTATTGTGTGTGACCCTGTAGGTTCCTAATTAGGTGGCAGTAATAATAATTATTACAAACATTGAGCGATATCTAGCAATACATCAATGCTCCCAAGTAATAGGAATGTCAGTGATCTGACTAACCTCTGTGACCAATGTTACAGTGTTGTATAATCCCTTTGTCTCTTCTATCTGGATTGGACACAAGACATGGAGTGTCACACTTGTATATCCAATCCATAGTTTCTCGATCTGTGAGTAGACTTAGATAAACAAATGACATCAATATCCCATATTGATTTATTTGAGCATGGCCATGCATTTTCCTAAGTCTCGCTCATCGAGTGGCCATGGATATTTACTCCCTTCATGTGGGAGGGACAAATCCTCTCTACGTCACTACGATCTCTATGCTTGCTTCATATCATGTCCGATTAAAGCTTTTATAGTTACCCAGTTACGGTGTAACGTTTGACGATATCAAAACATGATAATTCACAACTAGAGTATCTAGTGACTTCAAGCCTAAGGATCACAACACCATTTTCACTATAAGAAGAGCTTGTGACATTCACATAACTCCCATGTAGCCTTCTCACGGTGGGTCAATCCAGTATGCCATTACCCTTAATGCATGCCCATGTGATGGATCGTGATATCTCCATATCAATCCAAACCCATACTAGTCTATAGTTGATCGTCCTGTTAATCAATATATAGTTGACTAGGGATATTCAAGAATATAACCTTTATATTCTAGGGACTTCATTCATGTTAGCATATCTCCATACCGATAACATAATGAATAGTAAGTCCATCAAATGTCACAATAAATTGATTGCCTCTAGGGAACAATTCCGATAGTCTCCCACTTGCACTAGAGTCAATCTGGTGCATCATATGCCTATTGACCTATTGCGCCCCTCACGCTTTCACTGCGCAAGAGGTAAGAGAGACATAGGCTGGTACTTTGCATATATTCACATATCCTCTATCGACAATCGAATGAGATCGAATATTCTGAGTATTTGCATCTAATGCAACAATACACTCAGTCCTCTGTGATAGAATCGACAACCGAATATTGCCTGGAACCTTTCCAGCTCACAGTCCCTCAAATAAGGCAAAACACTAAACTTGACTATGATCTGGAATCATCCTTGTTGGATTGAAAGTTCGCATCATTGTAACTCCTGACAGTGAACCCTTCCATGTATCAAGATCTCATCCTTAGTTCTCTTTAAGTACATAAGGTTTTTCTTGATTAATATCCAATGACTCACATCTTGATATAACTGGTATCTTTATGTCATTCTCAAATGACATGTCTGACCCTAGCACATAACATGGTGTATCCTATGAATCTTATTCATACGGTCCCTCACAATCTAATTAGAAAGACAATTAGTCTTCCAAAGACTAACTCCATGTGACATAGGTAAGAATCCATATTCTTTCATGTTGAACCCTTTCAACACCTTTGTCATTATATGCACTTTGAATTAAGACGTACAAAATTATTGATCTATCTCCTTAGATTTTATAAGTTGCTTCGCCTAAGTCATTTAATTGAAAATCGATTTCCTAGCCAATTTTTACCAGATTGCAGAGTAGAGACATCATTCCCAATGAACAATATGTCAACCACATACAAGATCTGGATATAACTGTGCTCCCACTAACCTTCTTATAAAAACAAGCTTCATCTTCATTCTTGATGGAATCAAACAATTTGATTGCATCATTGAATCGAAGATTACAACTCCAAGACGCTTGATTCTATCCATAGATAGATTCCTACAAGCAATATGCGAATGGATTTAAGCATCGCAACTGGGCAAAGTTTTCGTCATAGTCCATACCATGAACTCATAAGAAACCTTAAGCCACCAATCGTCCCTTAAAAGTAATCCTATTACTATCCATGTTGGTTTTCCTTAAAACCCACTTGCACCCTATGGGTCATACCCTAGTAGGTGGTTCCAACAAATCTCATACTTTGTTGGTATACATGGATTCCATTTCATATCTCATGGCCTTAAGCCAATCTTGAGAGTTTGACCCACTCGTGGCCTTCTTATAGGTTCTAGGCTCATCTCCATGAGCAATATATCATAGGGTTATGAGAAATCCACATTTCCATAGCTCCTTGACGTATCCTACCTAACCTACGAGGTTCTTGTGCTACTTGAGTAGGTTGCTCCACAACACCTTGTGATCCTACTCATGTTCCATCAAAAGATTAATGTTCTATTGTGGTTCTTGAACTCCTTCAAGTTATACTATCCTCTCACTGTTTCTTTTAGAGACAACTTTCCTCTTAGAAACTCAGCGGTTTGAGCAACAAACACTTTGCCCTCAATTGGATTTTAGGTATAATATTCTTTCGAATATTGCACAAAATACATTTATCCGAATTGGGCCCAAGTTTGTCTGTAAACACTTTACATAAACTTCACAATACCAAATATTTATGAAATACTAGGACACCTCCCAGTCCATATCAAATATGGTGTATTCATAACTACTTTCGATGGAACAAGGTTAAGGGCGAAATTGCTATAAGTAGAGCATAGCCCCAAAAGTAAGTTGGAAGTCCTCTTTGACACATCATAACCGGACCGCGTCCAACGAGGTTCGATTTCTTCATTTAGACACGCCATTACTTAATGGTGTTCTAGGTGGAGTGAGTTTGGATCATATCCAACACTCCCTTAGATGCTTGTCAAACTCTTGACTCAAGCATTCTCATCCACGATCTAATGTAAAGTCTTGATACTCTTGCCAAGTTAGTTTTCTAATTCATTCCTGAATTCCTTTGAACCTTTCAAAGAATTCTGATTTGTTCTTCATAAGACCCAAATCTATATTTACTGAACAAGCAAATATGATGAAGTACCAAAACTATCTCTAGCACTTGTGCTTAGTGGTTTACATACATCAGTATGTATGAGTCCAAAAGATCATATCTTTGCCCAATAAACAAGTCTCACATCTCTCATATGAGTCATAATCAAATGAGTCCACAAATCCATCCATATGGAGTCTAGAAATGCGTTCTCATTCACGTGACCTAAACCACAATGCCAAAGTTAATATCCTTAATGTTATGAATGAAATTATCATGATCAATGATCTTCAATCCATTAGATAAATTACAATAATGCATTTTATTAAAATAAATGGAACAACATTTGTCCATTATTTTAATAGAAAAATCCTTTATTGTCCAAACAAGAAATTGTGATAATGTTCCTACTCATAGCAGGGACATAATCATATTTGTCTAATTCATGAATATTTCTAAAAGGTAGAGATATTTTCGTACGGCTAATTTAGCAACCCTTGCTTCATCGCCCCACGTGTAGGTGTACCTCTTCCAATTGTCTACATCTCTTGAGATCCTGCGCATTTCTATAAATGTGAGATCCTCATCTAGTATCAAATACCTACGATGATGAGATAGACACATAGGCCTTCTATAACAAAGATACCTTAAGTTGGAATTCATAATTCCCTTTTACTTCCATGTACTTCGGGCAGCTCCTCTTCCACTACACCATCCTTTTGGCTAGCACTTTGTTCAGTGGCTCTCAATCATATTGAGAAAATCGCCTTTGAACAAAACTCTAATTGCATCCAATGCAATTCTTGGTCCTATTGGGAGAATAACTCCTTATTCTTTATCTACCTCATAGATAAATCCCACATTATAAGCTTTCAATCTTATTGAAATAGCATAGTTGCGTTTGATATCTTGCTTCAGCAATCACACATTACTAGCTTATGTCGTCGCGTCACATCTTGATGAATCAAGTCGCCTTGCTTTGGCAAGCCCGAACTTGATTACATCTTGATCATGACGAGTGCTAAGCAAGAGAAGGTAAAACGCAAATGGAGCAACACTTTAAACCTTTCATGTATAGCCGGCTCTTGAAAGGAACTTATGATCATATCATATGTCTCCATGTTCTCATCTTGCTTCAACAGCTCAGAGTTCATGATAGCTAACATGAGACAAGTCACATCCAAAGAACCATTCTTTGATGTTCCACCCATTATGTCTTAGTGTGTTTTGGTAGTTGGTGGAAGAAAATTTTATGCTCTAGGATATACAACAATTTCCTTTTTGAGAACAATTCTCAATTTTATACCAATTTATAAAACTATTTCCAGACAATCGATAAAGTCGAGTTTGTTGGTTCAATGCCATAGGTATTCAACACAAAAAGGATTAAGCGAAAATATTTGTGACGTTTTTACTATATTTAACAAGGACTTAAATTATTAAATATAACTCCCACTATTTTTCTCGGATTAATAGCCCTCACCATTAATGCAGAAAATATCACATACTTTCTACTGGGCCAAGATCCATATTTCTACCTCCTCTTGAGCCTGATTTGGCACGTCACCAACCATTCCAATTGCATACCATGAAACTCTTGGTCCAATTAGGCGAATAACTCATTATTCTTTATCTTTAGATAATGCCTAATTGTCATGTCTCTACGCTCATCAATCCAATTCATATTAACCAGTTGCGTCCAACCTCTTGATTCAACAAACACAAATTACTTGCTTGTGTCGTCCGCAACACATCATGGTAAATTAGAATCGCCATGCTTTGGCAAGCCCGAAATTAATAAACCCTGATATGAAGGGTGTTTAGGCAAGAGAAGGAAAAATGCAATATTCTATTGAGGGATTTAATATTCATTGTTCGGTTGATCCAATCAACATGATCTACTTATTTGTATTGGGCAATCCACAATAAAAGACCAAACTTGTTTTTTATTATCTTGTTACGTTTTGCATGCATCATCCATACATCAAAATAAAACAAGACATAAATAATAAACATCCACAAAAATAAAATTAACGTGACATGGATATGGCCCCTAAGACTAAGATATTACCAAGCCAATGATAATATCTATATGCCCTAAAGTGACAAGCTCATCTCCATGTGCCTCAACCATAGCTGCGGGTCCTAGGTGTGCAAGTCCTCCATCGTCTTTGTGGCTTCTTGGTTCTTTGGTCTTCTTCTCCATGCTCTTGGCTATTATCTAATTATCTAATTCTAGCTAGCATCTAAATTAAATAAATAAATAAAACATCACATGTCGAGAAGATGATCAGCTCGCAGGCCGTAAAATTAACTAACTATTACATTAAATTGATGAGCTCGCAGGCCGTAAACCAAACCACAAAAAGTAAACATCCATAACCTAGGCCATATCCATTCACCATGCAACAAAGCACATATTACAGTCAAAACAAATTTTTAAAGCGCTTGTTCAATTTTAATTAGTTAAATTGGGACACTAGGGGTAAAATTGTCAAAACGGTTGCGCTAGTCAAACTACCTGAACCGAACTGACCCGCCAAACCGGGCCCACTCGGTCGGTCCAGCCCGCCCGGTCAAACCGGTCGGCTGGCCGAACCGGTCATGGCCGGTTGGTTGGGTCGGCCCACGCAAGGGAAGGGGGAGGGTCATCTAGGCCGAACCCCATGTGGGTTAAAATAATAATTTTTCTCCTTCCCTTATGACCAAACCCCAATGTGGGACAAAAACACCTTTTCTCCCTACATTGTGCTCAAACCCTACCTTTATGTCACCAATTAATTTGTAAATCATATTTACATGAAAAACACTAATTTTCACATCCTATGTAAAATTAGATGATTTCCTCATGAATCATATTCATGGCGTATCAAAATACGCATATTAATTTTATTACAGTTTACGGTCACACTGACAGAAACGGTCAGAATTGAAAAAATTTAGTATATCAAATATATACCCAAAAATTCATTATTTTCACATGATATGTAAAATAATTGAATCTACACATGAATCACATTCATGGCGCATCATAATACGCATATCAGTTTTGCTGCAGTTTCACGGTCAATTTGACAGAACGGTGTAAAACTAATAAAACTAATAAAACAGATAACCACGTAAAATACTGTTATGAGCTATCGACCTGTGGCTCTGATACCACTGTTGGGTTTTGACGTAGGTTACGCAGCGGAATAAAAAAATGTTTATCCTACTCAAATCCCACCAAGGATCATAGGTGAAGCATCATAACATGATGAAAGAAAGAAATATTACCTCAGCCATACCAGGCTGGTGACGATCACATACAAAGAATAGTATCTTTGTCTCTACGGTATCCACACGAATAGACCTCAACCGGACTTCTTCTCCAATGGTGCTAGAAATATGAGAAGAAGGATGAACTTGGACATGCACGGGCTGGATCACATCCATCTACGCGGCAAGGAAGAGACAAGGCATCGCCATGCCGTGCGCACAAGAGAGGGGCGGCACCAAGAGGAGGCTGATGGCTTCCTAGGGGCGGCTAGGGTTTGCCGAACCCTCATGGGAAGAAGAAACTCCTTTTCTTCTTTTCTCTCTAGCTCTCTAGTAAACTTGTGGTGTGTAGGAATTAATTAAGCATGAATTTTCTTAGCCTATAAATCCTATTTATAGCTAGAGAAATTCCTCTTTGTCCATTAATTCAACAATGTGGGACTTATTAAGTATGAATTCCCATAGACCATAAATCCTATTTATATAGCTAGAGAAATTCACCTTTGCCCATAAATCCATCAATGTGGGACTAGTTACATTCTAGCCCACAATTGCTCTTTAGTCCAACTAATGAGCACAGTTTACACTTTAGTCCAATTAATTCATTATTGCTATTTAGTCTAACTAATTAGCAATAATCCCAGTTTGATCTATTATTGTGTGTGACCCTGTAGATTCCTAATTACGTGGCAGTAATAATAATTATTACAAACATTGCGCGGTATCTAGCAATACATCAATGCTCCCAAGTAATAGGAATGTCAGTGATCTGACTAACCTCTGTGACCAATGTTACAGTGTTGTATAATCCCTTTGTCTCTTCTATCCGGATTGGACACAAGACATGGAGTGTCACACTTGTATATCCAATCCATAGTTTCTCGATCTGTGAGTAGACTTAGATAAAAAAAATAACATCAATATCCCATATTGATTCATTTGAGCATTGGCATGCATTTTCCTAAGTCTCGCTCATCGAGTGGCCATGGATATTTACTCCCGTCATGTGGAGGGGACAAATCCTCTCTACGTCACTACGATCTCTATGCTTGCTTCATATCATGTCCGACTAAAGCTTTTATAGTTACCTAGTTACGGTGTAACGTTTGACGATATCAAAACATGATAATTCACAACTAGAGTATCTAGTGACTTCAAGTTTAAGGATCACAACACCATTGTCACTAAAAGAAGTGCTTGTGACATTCACATAACTCCGATGTAGCCTTCTCATGGTGGGTCAATCTAGTATGCCATTACCCTTAGGCCTCGTTTGGGTAAGGTACAAAAATGATGGGGATAAGAGCTGTACTGGTATAAGAGGTAGGATATGATTGTACTGATTTAAGGCAGGATATGATTGTACAGGTTCTGAGTGATTGGTTAGAGCAGGATATGAAATAGGATAAGTTGCAGGGATATGTATTAACATGTTTGGGTAGTGCATGATAAGACGTAGGATATGTGTGTAAATGACTACATTGCCCTGCTTGTTTAGAATTGATTTTACAATCATTTTGCCTTCCATTGTAGACTGTAAACAAAAAATAATATCACGCACATATTATGACATGTTAAATTGTGACAATATTAGAGTAGAGATAATTATAAATCTTAGCTCATGATATCGGGATGTAAGTCTATTAGTTCTTGCATCATAGGTGTTGTTGCTTCCTAAAAATTTAATTATCATGGATGTATACGTATACATAATATGTATGTATATATACATATACATATGATATGTATACTGTACATGTTCTATATGTATATATATAGAAGATATATGTAAATATATTATATATGATATATGTATAATATATGTATATATATATCTATATCTGTCTATATATATTATATATACACACGCATATATGTATACACATATATATACATATATATGTGTGTGTATGTGTTTGTATATATGTGTATATACATGTATGTGTATTTATATATATATATATGTATTAAACACATATATTGTATGGATATCATATGTAAATGTGTGTGCGTGTGTATAAACATATATATAAACATATATATTATGTATATACATACATATAATATGTATATTCATATAATACATATATATACATAATTACATATATACACACGTATAATATGCATAAATATAGATATATATGTATGTATTTTTTTGAGATAATATATGTACATATACATATATATATATACATACATGTATATATATACACACATATATGTGGGGGGCAATTTTGTCATTCCAGAACACCCTCCTCATACCCTCATCCCCTTATCCTACCTTATACCAACCCCTAGGTGGTATAAGGTTGTAGGCAAAAAAGTAGAGAATTGTACCTAAGGGATAAGGAAATCAGATTTGTACCTCCTCCTTATCCTGCACCCAAACACAGGACAAGGAGCAGGAGGTACAGTTTTATCCTTGTCCCCCCTCCTTATACCTTACCCAAACGAGGTCTTAATGCATAACCATGTTTTGGATCGTTAGATCTCCATATCAATCCAACCACATACTAGTCTATAGTTGATCGTCCTGTTAATCAATATAGTTGACTAGGGATATTCAAGAATATAACATTTATATTCTAGGGACTTCATTCATGTTAGCATATCCCCATATCGATAACATAATTAATAGTAAGTCCATCAAATGTCACAATAAATTGATTGCCTCTAGGGCACAATTCCGACAGTTGAGTGGTCCTTCGTCCCTTGAGGTTTCCTCGTTGGAAGGGGACCGATCACCATCACGAACGTTTCCATCGGAAGACATTTATTCTGGTCGGTTTTGAAGGATCAAAGCTCTGAAGATGAGTGTTCACGTCGGGTTCACCAAATTGTGCTCACTGAAATCCCTCGGAGAGTTCTAAGTGTTCACCTCAAGTAGAGAATAAGGACACAGAGAGATGTAGGGTGTTTGTAGGGAGAGGGTAAGAAATGGTAACTGTGAGAGAGAGAGAGACAACTTAATGGCAGAGCTTCGCTAAGTCCAGAAGATCTCGTGTAGCTGGGTTGCACTAGTCTGTCGCAACAGAGGGCTAACGATCCTATATATAGTGGGGAAGTGACCGTTGTGAGGAGGTTCATGCACCATAATTGGTGGCTTAATGGAAGCCCCCGTAATGGCACGTTCGACCGTGTATATAGGAACCATTAGGCACCTGACCGTACATACCAGAGACCGTTATGAGGTCAAGCTGGGTTTATAGGACTTGGCCATTAAGTCTCTCAAAGCAGTTACAAAGGGTCGCGCGCGAGCTTGGTTGTCGCACGCGCGCGACGGGCCTTACACTAGCCTCCAAACAACTAAGTCCCTACAAGTCCCGTGTTGGTACGCGAGGGCCTTGTCTCGCAGCCCCCACGCGGATAAGCATAGGTAGTTATCCTGTGTATATGGAGCACAACTGGGTGTGCTGGACTGCACCCACGTGGGCGTGATCTGTCTGTTTGGAAAGCACCTATCTACACCTGTAAGAGATGATTGGGACCTTTTTAGTATCAATGAGTTTCATAGGCTTGGTCTTGAGGCTGGACTATATATCTACACTAAAATTAGCCATCAAACCTTCATGGAAAAGTTAGATTGGATGGAGGAATGGACTGAACATATCTTACAGCATCACGAGGCTATACTAAACCAAGCAGGTATATATGATGTTGTACGTGTGACTAAAGGATTAAATCTCAAGCTCGATAGTGACATGTTGATGAATCTCTTCTCGAGGTACTCGAAGAAAACACATACAATCACTTTGCAACCTTCGAAGCAACACCTACTCTCGAAGATGTGGAATTTTTGCTTGAACTTCCTTCCATGGGACATGTAGATCCCTTATCCCCTATAATTCTGAGGAAATTGCACTTTTCGAGCAGATGACAGAATGCATATAAGAATTCAAGAAGACAGCATCGAGGTGGATCTCAAGTACTCCTGCGGAGAAGCACTTGTTTCTTAAATCTGGTGCGAAGAATGTTTGGTCTAGGTGGATTACCTGTTTTTACCGTGACTTCGCAAAACAAAAGGTTGCTTCAGAAATAAAGAAGGACAATCCGAAGGCAGATACTTATTTAGAGGGTAAAGGTATCGCATATACATTGTGTGGTTTTCTCTGTGTATGGTTGTCAAGATATTTGATAGATGGTCATCCTCATGATGGAGTTTTCTGTCAAATTCTCGCACTTGTAGTTCGTTTGTCTCTTGGCCAATGGATAGTTTTAGGCCCTCTAGTTTTAGTTACCTTACATCATCGATTGGATTTAGCTATGAATCATGTTGAACAGTCGCATGACAGAGTTGACTGGCTGACATATGTCAATTTCGCTTTTCTAACAATGTGGGTATTTTAGAGATGACCTCAATACGCACCCATTCCGACAAAAGTAAGATTGTGGGATGCACCCAAGCTTCAAAAACTCTTCTTTGCCCCTGAGCATGGCGTTGGTACAAGAAGAAAGGAGTTCAATGCATATGGTCTTTGATCTGCGATGACAAAAACTATTTTGAATTCAGACCTTATGTGAAGACTCTTGTTGATATCATTCCGCGTGCGGATATGTACCCTGTTGCTGACAAAGCTCTCACTGCCGAACATATCACCAAATGACCAAGATGTTATTATAGATTCATGAATTGGTGCGCGAGAGGATCATTGGTTGCTTTTTCAGAGTATGCTGATGAGTGCGTAAGTTATGAGATTATAACAATTGATTATGACCCCCTTCTAGTAAGCCCTCAATTTGGTTTCGATGCTGTAGCACCTCCCTTTTCGTCTGATTCTATAGCGCGCGATTTCTATAATACGGAAAGTGTAATTCTTAGTTGATTGCAATGCTCCCTTTCACTCAACCTTCTGGAGAAAGACGAGGAGATAAAACCCTAATTGGGTAAGTTTTTGGAATGCGCAAATTCATAAACTTGCAAAGTCTCTTCAAATTCGACCCGATAAAGATCCTGCAATTCGTAAAGGCGATTATCCTTTCCAATCATTTTGTTGTAGAAAACTACATGAGTATGTCTATTACTCTCTATTGGACAAGCAAAAGCATCTATGCGCTGATTTAATATTACACGAGAATATTGGTGAAGTAAGGAAGAATTATTTTCAAGAGAGAAAGACATATGCTGATATTTCTATAAGGTATCTTCGACACCGCTTTATCATACGCATTACGATCTTTTCACGTATTAATTGTACTATATATTACAATGTTATTTCAGGAGATACGCATCTGGTGATCGTGTCACGGGAATCATCAATGATCTTCGATTGAAGCAAAGAGAGAATGTAATTATAAGACCTGAGATCGCAATGGACGATACGACATAGAATCGAATTCGTGCTGAACTCGCAGTATTCATTCTTTCGATTCTGATGAAAATTCGAAAAAGAAAAAAGCATCTAATGAGCCTTCAACAGTTGAGACAGATGCAGGAGTCACCAGAAAAGTGAAACGCCCAAGGAACAATCCAGTTGTTATCGAGAAATCAGTTCCACGAACAACCATGCCAAGAACCAGAAGCAAAGCTAGGTTTCCATCAAAAATAATTTGGCGAGTGCTCGACAGTACAATATTACATATTTTGTGGAGTATAATCTAGACGCGACTGTTTCTGTTGAAGAACGTAACCACTTCTTACTAAAAAATCTTTTATGGTCAAAACTTTGTGAAATCTATCATAATGTATATCTACTACATATAGTGAAGAGACATTTAGTGGAACATCTCCAGGGGAGAATATGGAAGATATGGATCCAGTGCAAGCATGGATCAACATATAAAGAGCTATAGAGGATGCATTTAAGGAATCTAGAACAATGGTAGAACAAGCTGTTGAACGTCAAAGGTTGCTGGAGGAAGAACAAACTGAACAAGCAAAGGAGAAGAGCATCGAAGAACAAGAATGTTCACACTCAGTTACTGAAGAGATGCAACGTGCTCAATCAGATTTCCAAGAAATTAGTGGCGAAGAGGACGAAGAAGGTACTATATTCAAATTTTCCTTAACATACCAAGTGTTGGAATTGTGCCCTAGAGGCAATCAATTAATTGTGACATTTATGGATTTACGATTCATTATGTTATCGATATAGAGATATGTTAACATGAATGAAGTCCTTAGAACATAAGTGTTATATTCTTAAATATCCCTAGTCAATTATAATGATTAATAGGACAATCATCTATAGACTAGTATGGGGTTGGATTGATATGGAGATATCATGATCCAACACATGGGTATGCATTAGGAGTAATGGCATACTGGATTGACCCATCTCCGAGAAGGCTACATACATGTTATGTTAAGTCACAAGCGCTTCTCGCGGTGCAATGGTATTGTCATCCTTAGACTTGAAGTCACTAGATATTCTAGTTGTGGATTATTGTGATCTTGGTAGCGTTAAACGCTACACCGTAACTGGGTAGTTATAAAGGCGTGTACTGGATACAATAAGAAGCAAGCTTAGAGATCGTAGTGGACGTAGATAGAATTTGTCCCTCCCACATAACGGGAGCAAATATCCTAGGCCACTCGAGGGATAGTGCTTATAAAATGTCTGGCCAGACTCAAATAAATCAATATGGGATATTGATGTTATTTGCACGAATAAGGCTATTCCCAGGATCGAGAAACTATGGATTGGATATACGAGTGTGACTTGTATGTCTCGTGTCCAATCCGGATATTGTGACTAAGGGATGAGACAATTACTTGCACAAGGTTTGTCATGATGACTATTCTATTTGTTGGCTAGAATGGATGTCTTGCTAGAGGCCGCTCCATATTAGTAAATTGTTACTACCAACTAAATAGAACCTATGGGGTCACACGCCATATAGGGGTGAACTAGACTTGGGAAATAATTAATTAATATGATTAATTAATTAAAAGGATCAAATCGCAACAACTTGCTAACTTAGTAGGACTAATATGCAAGTTGGACTAATCCATGTATAGACATGATTAGGATATGCCAAGGTGGCCTAATTCATGTAGGGACATGATTAGGATTAATTTGCAAATAGAACTAATCCATGTATTGACATGATAAGGACTATTTTGCAAAAGGGACTAATCCGAACTTGAGTAGGATTAGGAGGGGTTCTTTATGTAGTAGGACAAGGAGTTGTTGGACTATATAAAGAACACTCCAAGCTTATTTTTCTCTCAACACACATACACATCTATTTGATAGAAGTAAGGAGAGAACAAAGCAAGGAGAGAGAGCAAGTCCCAAGCAAGGGCCGAACCCCCTTGGGACCGCCGCCCCCTACCCGTCGGCCCAAAGGGTGCCGCTCCACCTTTGGTGCTCCATTGTTGCGTGATTCTTCTTCCTCTTCCTCTTTCCGGGCTAGCACCAAGGATTGGAAGATCTAGATCTCACCTCTAGGCGTGGATCAACCGTGGAGACGTGACATTATTTGCGTTTGAAGTCATCAAGGAGAACCCTAAGGTGTGTTTATGATTTCTAACCCTTACCATCGTTATGTCTCTTGACTTGTGATCCTTGGAGGGTTTTGCATGGTTTTATATTTGTTTATGCTTCCGTTGCGCTATTCATGTATCAAAACCCTACAGTGGTATCAGAGCCACAGGTCGTAGAGCATAAACGTGGTTTATGTGTTACGTTTTAGTTGTTTTACACCTTAAATTGATTGTTTATCGCGTAAAACAAGACAAATCAAGCATGGGATGCAATTTGTCAATAAACTTTCATAACAAGATCTAATTTTTGCATTGGATGCATGAATTAGTGAGTTTGAGAAATTTTAGGATCTTAGATCTAGGGTTTGGGCATCTTTGGGGAAGAAGGAGTTCTTTCCATACAAGGAAACAACCAAACTTGGGCACCAAGCAAGGGAGTTGTTTTGGAAACAACTCCCAAAGGAGGTTCGGCCCCCCTAGGGGACCGCCCCTCCTTGCTTGCCGCCCAAGCAAGGCCGCCCTAGGGGCCGGGGCAGCCCTAGCCCGCGGCCTAGCCGCGTGGGCTAGGGGCCGGCCGGCCCTAGGGCCTTGCAGTTCACCTTTTTGGGCCCGGGCAATTGGATTGTTGGGCCCATGGACCGTTTTAACCCTAGAACATCCTAAAATCAATTAAAATTGACCAAGCGCGTTAAAATTGGATTTTAACTGTTTATGTGCAATTCGCATGGTGATTGGATATGGCCTTAGGATGTGGTTTGATGTGGATGTTTAATTTTTTGGTTTGGTTTTACGGCCTGCGAGCTGATCAATTAATTGTAATAATTAATTAGGGTTTTATGGACTGCGAGCCATTTTTTCTCAACTTGTGAGATTTATTTTGTTTAGTATAGAAGTTAGCTAGTGCTAGATAAAGTAGATTGTTAGCCAAGATTGGAGAAAAGAAGCCCAAAGCCAAAAGGAGCCACAAAAGATGGAGCATGGAGCATGGAGCATTCCACATGACTATGAAGGATGGACCAAAAAGATCAAGACGCATGGAGATGTGTTTGTTTTAGGGTTCATAGATAATTCCATTGGCTTGGAATTATCTTAGTCTAGAAAAGGCCATATCCACATCACGTTTAATTTTTGTTTTGTGGTTGTTTACTTTATTGTCTTATTATTTTGTGGTTGATGTATGGATGATGCATGCAATTAGGATAATAAGATAATTAGACAACCCGGATCTGTTATTTGGAGTTGTGCCCAAACTCAAATAGATAGAATAGTTGATATTGATCAACAAAATAATTAAAATTGAATTCAAAATCCCTCAAAATTCAAATATTGTGTTCTTGCCTTCTCGTTATTTAAACACTCATGATCATCATTATTTATCAAGTTCGTGCGTGCCAAAGCATGGCGACTTGGTTCATAATGATGGAATGCGATGGCACGTAACAATGTGCAATTGTTTAAATAAGAGGTTGAACACAACTGGGCTATTAATATGATTAAGAAACCTAGAGGCAATCAATTGGGATTATCCATATGGATGGATAAATAAGGAGTTATTTTCCCAATTGAACCAAGAGTTGCATAAGGGATGCAATTGGAATTGTTCCTACCTAAAGTAGTCGAATTATGGGTGACTTGCCAAAGCAAGCTCATAAGGAGATGAAACGTGGATCTTGGCCCACTAGAAAATATAATGATATTTTCCGCATTAATATCTTGAGGGTTATTAATCCGTAGTAAAATAGTGGGAGCTATATTTGACAATTTAAATCCTTTTTGAATATAGTTATACGTCACAAACTTTGCATAATCCTATTATGTTGAATACCCATGGCATTAAACAAACAAAACACGACTAGACGTCCATAAGATGGACGAGTTGTCTGGAATCAAGATTGGTATAAAACTGAGAATTGTTCTCAAATAAAGGAAATTGTTGTACATCGTAGAACATAAAGCTCTCTTCCACCAAACTACCAAATCACACTAAAACCTAATGGAAGGAACACCAAAGAATGGTTCTTTGGTTATGACTTGCCTCATGCTAGCCGCCATGAACTCTGAGCTTTGGAAGCAAGAAGAGAAACATGGAGAAGTATGATATGATCATACATTGAAATAAGCTCTTTAAAAGGAGGGAGCTAGACATGAAAGGTTTGAAGTGTTGCTCCACTTTGGGTTATGCAAATATACTAATTCAATATGATTGAAACATTAGTGAATATGCATTGATAAAGAATAAAAGGTTATTCACCCAAGTGGACCAAGAATTGCATTGGATGCAATTATAGTTTTGTTTTAAAATTGATTTACTCAATATGATTGAAAAATCACTAAACAAACACTCATCATGGGCATGGGCAAAGCTGTTAATAGTTAACAGCATGGGTAAGGGCAAATGGTTTGCGCCGACCCCATGGGTATAAAGCAAGCTTGTTGCTAAAACCAAGTTGCCTTGGAGTCCCATAGGTGGTGTAGAGGAAGAGAGGCTACCCAAAGTACCTGGAAGTAAGTAATAAAGGAATTATGAATTCCAATATGGGTATTTTGTTATAGAATTCAATGTGTCTATCTTATCATCATAAGTATATGATACTAGATGAGGATCTCACATTTATGGAAGTGTGGAGGATCTCAAGAGACGAAGACAATTGGATAAGGAAGAAATAATCCTACACGTGGGGCTATGAAGCAAAGGGTTGCTGAACAAGCCGTAGGGAATTATTTCTACCTTTAAGAAATTGTTCATGAATTAGACAAAAACGATCATGTCCTAGCTATGAGTAGGGACATTATCAAAATTTCTTGTTTGGACAAGAAAGCTCCTTATCATAATAAAGGACAAATGTTGTCTCATTTATTATGATATGCATTATTGTAATGCAATTTTGTCTAAATGGATTCTATATCCATGATCATGATAATTTCATCTATAACATTAATACCAGAAAGTTTTCATATTATGATATGAACTTCACTTATCTTTAGCATTATCGTTTAGGCCTCATAAATAAGAGATACATATCTAGAACTCCATAAGGATGGATTTCTGGAACTCATTTGATTATTGAATCATATGAGACATGTAAGACTTATTAGGCAAAGATATGATCTTTTGGGAATCATACATATCGATGTATGAAGGCCGCTAAGAACAAATGCTAAAGATGGTTTTCAGTACTTCATCATATTTACTGATGGGATCAGAGAAATATGGATTTGTGTATCTTATGAAGAAACAAATCAGAATCCTTTGAATTGTTCAGGAATGAAGTAGAGAACCAGCTTGGCAAAAGTATTAGGGCTCTACGATTGGATCATAGAAGAAAGTACTTGAGCCAAGAGTTTGACAAGAATCTATGGGAGTGTTGGATATGATCCAAAAACTCGCTCCACCTAGCATGCCACGTGGTTTTTGGCATGTCTAAAAGGAGAGTTCGAACCTTGTAGGACACGGTTCGATCCATGATGAGTCAAACAGAACTTCCAGTTTACCTTTTGGGGCTATGTTCTAATTACAGCAAATTTCGCCCTTAACCTTGTTCCATCAAAAAACAGATTATGAATAACACCATATGAGATATGGACTAGGAAGTGTCCTAGTATGTCATTCATAAAGATTTGGGGTTAGGAAGTTTATGTAAAAGAGTTTACAAAACTTGAGCCCATGTCGGATAAATGTTTTGTGGAATATTCTGAAAAGGATATTATTTCTACAACCTAATCGAGAACAAACTGTTTGATTGCTCGAACCACAATGTTTCTAAGGTAGAGATTGTCTCTAAAAGAAACAGTGGGAGGACAGTAGAACTTGAAAAGTTCAAGGACCACAATGGAACATTGATCCGTTTGATGGAACATGAGTAGGATCACAAGGTGTTGTGGAGCAACCTACTCAGAAAAACACAAGAACCTCGTAGGTCAGGTAGGATATATCGAGGGACTAGAGAAATAAGGATTTCTCATAACCCACGATATATTGCTCATCAAGATGAGCCTACAACCTATGAAATGGCCACGTGTGGGCCATACTCTCAGAAATGGCTAGAAGCCATGGGATACAAAATGGAATCCATGTATACCAACGAAGTATGGACTTTGTTGGAACCACCTAAAAGGTGCAAGTGGGTTATGAGGAAACCAACATGGATGGTAATATGATTACCTTTAAGGGAAAATTGGTAGGAAAGGGATTTCATGCGAGCTCATAGTATAGACTATGACAAAATCTTTCCCCAATTATGATGCTTAAATCCATTCGCATCTTGCTTGTAACAATCTGTCTATAGATTGAATCAAGCTTCTAGGAGTTGGAATCTTCAAATTGATGATGTAATCAAAGGAGTTTGGTTCCATCAAAATTGAAGATGATACTTGTGTTTACAAGAAGGTTAGTGGGAGCACATTTATTTTTCTGGTCTTGTATGTGGAGACATACTTAATCATTAGGAATGTTGCCCCTACTTGGCAGTCTTACGTAGATTGACTAGGGAGTTGACTTTCTAATGGTAGACTTAAGCGAAGCAACTAGTGAAGATCTATTGAGGTAGATCAGGATGGTTGTATAGCTTAGGTCATAGTACATAAATTGACAAAGGTGTTGAAATGGTTCAACGAGAAAGGAATATTGATTCTTACCTATGTCACATGGAATTGGTCTTTTGAAGACTAGTTGTCTTTCCAATTAGATTGGGAATGGACCGTATGAATTAGATTCATGAGATACGCCATGGAATGTACTAGACCAGATGTGTAAGGAGTCATGACACAAAGATACCAGTCAAATCCGGGTGAGAGTCACTGGATAAATTATCAAGATTATCCTTTAGTACTTGAGAAGCACTAAGGATGAATTTTTGATAAATGGAGGATAGGAAGAGTTTACTGTAAGGGGTTAAAGTGATGCGAACTTCAAATCTGACAAAGAAGATACAGATTATAAGTCGAGTTTTAAGTTTAGCCCTAGTGGGAGCGACTGTGAGCTGGAAAGGTTCCAGGCAAGATTCAGTCACTGATTCTAACATAAAGGACTGAGTAAATTAATGCATAAGATACATTTACTCAGAATATTCAATCTCAATCAAAATTGTTGATGGAGGAGATGTGAATATTTGCAAGGTGCCAGCATATGTCTCGCCCCTACGCAGTGTAAGCGTGGAGGGCCGCGCTAGATCAATAGGCATATGATGAAGGAGATTGACCTTAGTGCAAGTGGGAGACTGTTGGAATTGTGCCCTAGAGGCAATCAATTAATTGTGACATTTATGGATTTACGATTCATTATGTTATCGATATAGAGATATGTTAACATGAATGAAGTCCTTAGAATATAAGTGTTATATTCTTAAATATCCCTAGTCAATAAAAATGATTAATAGGACAATCATCTATAGACTAGTATGGGGTTGGATTGATATGGAGATATCATGATACAACACATGGGTATGCATTAGGAGTAATGGCATACTGGATTGACCCATCTCCGAGAAGGCTACATACATGTTATGTTAAGTCACAAGCGCTTCTCCGGTGCAATGGTATTGTCATCCTTAGACTTGAAGTCACTAGATATTCTAGTTGTGGATTATTGTGATCTTGGTAGCGTTAAACGCTACACCGTAACTGGGTAGTTATAAAGGCGTGTACTGGATACAATAAGAAGCAAGCTTAGAGATCGTAGTGGACGTAGATATAATTTGTCCCTCCCACATAACGGGAGCAAATATCCTAGGCCACTCGAGGGATAGTGCTTATAAAATGTCTGGCCAGACTCAAATAAATCAATATGGGATATTGATGTTATTTGCACGAATAAGGCTATTCCCAGGATCGAGAAACTATGGATTGGATATACGAGTGTGACTTGTATGTCTCGTGTCCAATCCGGATATTGTGACAAAGGGATGAGACAATTACTTGCACAAGGTTTGTCATGATGACTATTCTATTTGTTGGCTAGAATGGATGTCTTGCTAGAGGCCGCTCCATATTAGTAAATTGTTACTACCAACTAAATAGAACCTATGGGGTCACACGCCATATAGGGGTGAACTAGACTTGGGAAATAATTAATTAATATGATTAATTAATTAAAAGGATCAAATCGCAACAACTTGCTAACTTAGTAGGACTAATATGCAAGTTGGACTAATCCATGTATAGACATGATTAGGATATGCCAAGGTGGCCTAATTCATGTAGGGACATGATTAGGATTAATTTGCAAATAGAACTAATCCATGTATTGACATGATAAGGACTATTTTGCAAAAGGGACTAATCCGAACTTGAGTAGGATTAGGGGGGGTTCTTTATGTAGTAGGACAAGGAGTTGTTGGACTATATAAAGAACACTCCAAGCTTATTTTTCTCTCAACACACATACACATCTATTTGATAGAAGTAAGGAGAGAACAAAGCAAGGAGAGAGAGCAAGTCCCAAGCAAGGGCCGAACCCCCTTGGGACCGCCGCCCCCTACCCGTCGGCCCAAAGGGTGCCGCTCCACCTTTGGTGCTCCATTGTTGCGTGATTCTTCTTCCTCTTCCTCTTTCCGGGCTAGCACCAAGGATTGGAAGATCTAGATCTCACCTCTAGGCGTGGATAAACCGTAGAGACGTGACATTATTCGCGTTTGAAGTCATCAAGGAGAACCCTAAGGCGTCTTTATGATTTCTAACCCTTACCATCGTTATGTCTCTTGACTTGTGATCCTTGGAGGGTTTTGCATGGTTTTATATTTTTTTATGCTTCCGTTGCGCTATCCATGTATCAAAACCCTACACCAAGAACTTATCTTTTGAGCACTAAACCATGGAATGTCTAAACATGACATTCGTCAATGGTTGGTCGATCAATTTTGAGAATCATTAGGTAAAAAATGCAAATCAGTCACAAATATCTAATTTGTCGCATTTAAATTATCACAATGACACTTCGCATATAATCAGGTCATGTACTTTTAAAAGGAATTGATGATAATCTTCAGCATACTGCTCATATAGACATCCCATATGGATGTGGAGATGCAATCCCATATGAATGTGGATGTGCTTTCACAAGTTCATTTCTTATGATATGATAATATAAATTCCCAGATTCGTAATGAGACACTAAAATTCTTCTTCTGCAAAAATTCTGAATTCAGGGGCAATTCATCTCGAAGTACTGTTGTACGCGCTTCTGAAGTCATTACTGAAAATCCTGCTAGAGAAATATATAACGATGTCTGAGCAATCAGCTCAGACAAAGGAGGTGCAAGTACATGAAGAACAACCTCTGATCGCAGATGAAAGAATTGAGCTTATTTCTGAACAAGAACGAGATCAAAATCTTGAACAAGAAGCAGAACAGTTGCCTATCGCAGATGATATAAACATGGAAAACATTGAGAAAAGTGAAATAAAGAAATTGACTTATTAATTGCCTCCAAGGGATGCAACTAATTTACCCTCTATAGAAAAAGTTACTCATTTAACTCCATCAAGGAAAGTCAATGCAAACCAATCAAATGTGAATCTTACTGAGCAGCCACAAAATGCTTCTTCAAGTGTTAACACACCTGTGGTAACATTTGAAACATAATAAAGAGTAGTTCCTGCTGCGGTGAATCCAATTAATGCTTATGTATTAAGAAATGTGGCTTCTTTTGAAGGTATTAGTGGTAGATCTACATTCGAAAGTTATCTATTCCTGGATTTGTTTGTGAAGATTTGCATGATGAAAGTCGCGCCTTTAGTGGAACTTTGGATACGTCATTACTTCCAAATCCATGGAGTATATGGGATTCGCAAGCTGCTGCGATAATTGTGAATGATGAGGTAATTGTTGTCCCTGAGGATTATTTTTAGAAAGAAACTCGTGTAGACGAGCAACTGGCTCATCAAGACGCTGCCACAAATAGCCAATCAGCGTCTCAAGAAGCTGCCACGACTGGCCAAACAATGCCTTTACAGATCCCATCACTTCAACATATTATTGAAAGGAGATGTATTGAATTTTAAATACATGATATCAATGATATGTTTTGCATAGAATCGATTTCTGATTAAATTTATATACAAGCATAAAGCAATCTTCATTGGGCTGGTTTATGAAAATGCGAATTTCATATCCCAAAACCTTTGTGAAAGCAATGGAGTTGCTGCCAAAAGAGAGAGGAAATTTTCTGAACGAGATAGCGAACATCTTGGAGCAAATGCCTGAGACTACACCATTAACTATTTCTGTTGTGAATGCGAAGCATTTTTTGTGAGACATGTGCAAACTGTTTCTCAAGGCAAACTTGATCTTTACTTCTTCATTCGAAGATGCATAAAAATTCATAACTCTGTCATGTTGAAGTTTGGATATCAAGATCTAAACATGAAGCATAGCTAGTTGAAAGAGCAGAAACAAGCGATAACAAAAGTCATCGAACAATTTACTGAGATGAAGGCAAATTATGATAAGCTGAAGAAAGGCATTGTTTGTTTATTTGGCTTGAATAAAGGCATCATTTGGTTAAGGTATAAGGGGGGGGGATAAGGATACATTTGTATCTCTTGCTCCTTATCCCGTATTTAGGTGCATGATAAGGAGCATGTAGGAATTACTTTTTCTTATTCCAGTACAAACTTTTTGCCTACAACCTTATACCACCTTGGGTATGGTACCAGGCTAGATAAGGGGAGAGGGGGATAAGGTGGATTTTGAAAAATAATGATACTACCCCCATATATAAGGTGGGTGTTATATATATATACATACATATATGCATATACATATATTTATATATACACAATATACATATACATACATACATACATACATACATACATACATACATACATACATACATACATACATACATTTGTATCTCGATGTTTTCCGCCTGATTTGGGCGAAATTTTACTTCTGTTTCCTATTATAACATTTCCGTTGATTTTCCTTTCATTTGATTTTCCCTTTATTTTCTCTTCTTTCCAAACAAAAAAAAGATTTTCCATGTTTTTGTTTTCTTTTCCGTTACATTTTCCTTATCTTTTTCAAATTCCAAACATAGCTACGGGAAGTAAATAATAGGATCTGAGTAGTCTTGAACATGGTTTTTGATTTCACTTTGTGGCATGGAGAGTTGGTATCCATAGAACATGGTTATTCAACCTACCCCAAGAGTTGGTCTCGCCTCTTACTGTTCGAGAAGTTTGTCAACCACCTCTCCTCTGCGACCTTTCATATTAGAGGATATCATTTAACTCTTTCACGCTTCTGATACTTCCCTGGAATGCTATTATCTTGGGTTGCTGATTTAAATCTGTTTTTTCTCACTGTGGGACAGACTGGTGGTTCAAGCAATGGACAGAAAGAGAGCAAGAAGAGAATGCCACTAGCTGCAAATAGGTCAAAGATTTGCAAAATCCCGGATAGTGGAAAAGAAGGCGGCGAAGGTTGCCGACAAGAACTTCTGAGGGAAAAAAGTATCGAAGTGATCTTCTCACCCGAACAAGAGCACAACAGCTCCAAACGTCTACATGTTTACAGCTTGCTCTCTCTTCCATTTTATTTATTCTATAGCAGATGAGAATCCATGTAATAGCTCAAACACAGTTTCTGTCCCCTTTTTTATGTACATTTTATTTCAACCCTTTCATACAAGTGTACTACTTCCAGTAATGACAACAATGACAAAGTCTAATTCAGCTTTTGGTTCATGTGTATGTGGCTTTCCTGAGGCAGTTCTTCCAGTAGCTTTGTTTTGGGGTTATGTTCTGCAGCTTTTGTGTTCCAGTGTTTTTAGCGCCTTTGTTTTGTGAACTTCAGGTGTTTATGTAGTCCTTGGTAGCTGGGGAGTTTGGGTTGATGTTGGGGTCCTTGGTGGTTTTGGTTTTCTAGCAGAAGGCTCGTCTAGCAGTTGGTTTCCTTGCTTTGGTAATGATGTTCGTAGCTACCTATTTAGCCTCGTATCTTTATCCTGCATCACGTACTTTGCTAAGCTCACCTTCTATGAATGAAGTGTATCAAACTCTTCATCTAAATTGACTTTTTTTCATAGCTTCCATTGTTAAGATTTTGTCTTCAGTTTCGTACTTGCGAATCTTTTACTGTCCGTTTGTTATGGAGTGACGTTTTACTTTTATTTTCATTGTCAATCGCATTGGAGCTGCTGCCATGAGCGATGAACATATTTACCTGTATTTGAGATTGAAGTGAGCAGGTGACATGATTTCATAGAAAATACATTCTCGTTGTGTTTGTGTGTGATCTGCCCCCGTTGTAGTATTTCTTTCCCCGTTGATGTAACATGACAGACAAACCTCAATGATCATAGCACATTCGAGGGAAAGCGATGTCTGCGATCTTGTTAGAGGGTGAAGGGGAATTCTGCGTGAGATAAAATGTTCACATATTGTCGGTTGTGATGGTTATCCATTGTCCATCTTAGATAATAGTTTTAGTTTGATTTTTAACAAGTAGACAAGCAAGAGGAACAGAGACAATTTTATGTGGGTTTTCTTCTGAATTCTTTGTAATGGTTTTCCTCAACGGCGACAAGAACTAAGTTTCGTCATTGACTTTAGTTTAATGATAAACGTACTTGTAATGACAAACTACCTCACGAACGATATACGAATAAAAAAAGAACATATGATTTTACGTGGTTCACTAGCGAAAATTCGCTAACTACGTCCACGACGGAAAAACACAATTTATTTCACAAGAGGAATAATTACACTTTGTTTGCATGCCTAATAGTGTGACTACTAGGTTCCTTATATAGTGCTTTCCGAATCTGATTTGGAAACAAGCTCGTTTTCCTAATTAATCCACCACCGCCTTTGTCTTTGTTAGAATATGTAGTTTGTGCTAAGTTCTGGGATTTTCTGTAATAACTAGAAGTAGTTAGTTACAGTATTGAGTTGCTTAAATACTTGTCAAAATGGTTGTTATGAAATAATGTGAATTACAACTGTTCATCTTCTTCTTCCTTCTTTCCATTTTCTCTCTCTCTCTCTCTTCTGTGTTTCTGAGATTTCTCACATGGTATCAGAGCACGAGATCCACAAATTCGGCTACGACTTCGTCATCTTCACCTTCGATTTCACCAAATCTGCAGTTCTTCATCAGTAATTTCCACCATCTCATCCCAATCAAACTTGATTTGACGAACTACGGTGTCTGGCGTTTACAGTGCGAAAGTGCCCTAGCGGCGAGTTCTCTCTTCGATCGAGTACTCTCTTCATCGTCTCCGTCACCGGTTGTGATCGATTCGTCAGGTAATCGTTCTGCAAATCCTCTGTTTCCTCAATGGAGTGTTGAAGATTCTTATCTCCGTAGTTGTTTGCTTGCAACTCTTAGTCCTGCTGTGCTTGTTCAAGTTAAACATGTTGATTCTGCATCTGCTTTATGGTCATTTCTTGAAGCAAAATTCACTAAACTTAGTGCTTCGGAGGTGTATAATCTTCGATATATTCTTCATAATCTCAAGAAGTCTCCTACTCAATCGGTTCAAGAATATCTGGTTTCACTTAAGAATATCACTGATCAACTTGCTATGGCTGGTTCTCCGGTTGATAAATCAGATGTTGTGTTCTATTCACAACAAGGATTGCCGGCTGATTTTAATCCAATTACACCTGTTATTCGTAATCTACCGTTATCTCTGGATATTGATGATATTCATGCTCGGATCTTGTCTGAGTCTGTGCATTTGGATCTTGAGCACAAATCCACCTTATATGATACATCTCCTCCCTTGGATATGGTGGCTCACAATTATTCTCAACCATATAAACACTCACAGAAGCTTCACAAAAGTTGGAATAACAAGTCCTCTACCTCTGCACCTGGATTTCTATCTTCTCAGAAAGGTTTTGGCTCTACTAGACACCCTGACAACAGTTCTTGGCACTACAAATCCAAGCCTACTGCATCAGTTACTTGTCAAATTTGTAATAAGGATGGTCATTCAGCTCTTACTTGTTGGCCTAGATTCAAAGAGGGATATCAACCTAGAGCTTTGTATGCTCATTATTCATCTTCACCAAAATCACCATGGATATTTGATTCCGGAGCTACAGAACATCTCACTAGCAATACACAAGCTCTTCACAATTATGCTTCTTCCTCTCAACAGATTGTTATGGCTGATGGAACTACCACTCATGCTACACACAAGGGAGATGGTTTACTTCCAACTCCACATGGTACTCTTCTTCTCAATAACATGTTGCTTGTACCTTCTTTATCTCATAACCTTATTTCAGTACAAAGACTAGCTCAAGATAATCACTGTAGAGTGATCTTTGATGACACTTCTGTTGTGGTTCAGGACAAGACTACTTCTAAAGAAATCTTTAGAGGACCTGTATCTCATGGTCTCTACAGTTTTCTTCCGTCTCATCTTGGTGGTTCTGCTTGTAAGTCTTCCTCTACTGCTCTACATGTTTCTCCTTCATATTGGCATGCTAGGCTTGGCCATCCATCCTTTGATATCTCCAAAGCTCTTGTAAACAAATACTCTGTGGCTTCATCTGCTGTAGCTCACTGTTCTGCTTGTTCTCTATCCAAGTCAAAGAAACTTCCCTTTCCTGTTACAAGATCAAGATCTACTAAAGTGTTAGCTCTTTTACATTTGGATGTGTGGGGTCCCAGTCCTAAGGTGTCTTCAAATGGGGCAACGTATTATTTTCTCATTGTGGATGATTACACCAGATACTCATGGTTGTATCCTATTGCTTTGAAGTCTGAAGTATTTCCTCTCTTTAGTACTTTTCTTACTCAAGTGGAAAATCAATTCTCTAGCAAGGTTGGCAGAGTTCAAATCGTCAGAACAGATGGGGGAAAAGAGTTTGATAATAAGTGTTTTCTAGAGTTATTACAATCAAGGGGTATTTTGTACCATAAAACTTGTCCATACACCCCAGAACATAATGGGGTTGTAGAAAGGAAGAACAGACATATTGGTGAAACCATGAGAACTCTTCTAGCTCATGCCTCTGTGCCACATCAATTTTGGGTTGAAGCTGCTCTTACCACAGTTTATCTTATCAGTAGAATGCCTCTCTCTACAACAAACTTTATTAGTCCTTATGAAATCTTGTTCTCTACACCACCTGTGTTCTCTCACATGAAAGTGTTTGGATGTTTGTGCTACCCTTGGACAAAACCCTGTTCTTCTAACAAGCTAGCTGCAAAGTCTATTGGTTGTGTCTTCTTGGGCTATCACTATCCTACTGGTTATAAATGCTATTAAGATGTATTTTTCAAGACATGTTACTTTTCAGGAAAGTCTTTTTCCTTTTCAAAGCACTATGGTTGCTGCAGATTAACCACCTCCACACCCAATTTCTGTTTCTAGCTCTCTTACACCTGCCACTCCATTAAATGCTCCTATGCTCTCTTCACATACAATCTTGTCCACTTCAGACAACACATCACCCCATGAGCCTTCTGACACTTCTTTATTACACCCAACTGGCTCTTCCATTTCAGAGTCTTCTTCCTCTGCCACTGAAACATCATCTCACTCTGTTACTCCCACACCTCCAGTTGTACCTCCTCCAGCTGTTTCTCACCATCATATGGTCACCAGATCCAAATTGGGGATCTCTAAACCCATACATGTTCTGAGTCTTGCTGCTCAGTCCTCTTCTCTCTCAGAATCTGAGCCTACTTCTGTCAAACAAGCTTTAAAAGATCCTAAATGGTTTCAAGCTATGAGTGAAGAGTTTAAGGCTCTTCATAATCAACATACATGGACTCTTGTGTCTCCTCATCCTTCTCAAAATCTAGTAGGCTGTAAATGGGTGTTTAAAATCAAGAGGCACTCTGATGGGTCAGTTGCTAGATACAAAGCTGGATTAGTGGCTAAGGGATTCAATCAAATTGAGGGTGTTGATTATCAAGAAACTTTCAGTCTTGTGGTGAAGCTTCAAACTATAAGGCTCGTTCTTGCTTTGGCTTATCAATTTGATTGGCAACTCAGACAGTTTGATGTCACAAATGCTTTCCTTCATGGACCTCTTCATGAAGTAGTTTACATGGTTCAACCCCCTGAATTTGCATATCAGTATCATCCTAAAGCTGTATGTCAGTTACACAAGGCTTTGTATGGTCTTAAACAGGCACCTAGGGCCTGGTATCAACTATTGCATCATTTTCTTGTTATTCAAGGGTACTCTACTTCTCCCACAGATACCTCTTTGTTCTATAGACATCATGGTGGAAAGGTGAGTATTTTATTGGTCTATGTTGATGATCTTATTCTCACTGGAAATGATGTTGCTTTCAACACCTTCCTCATACAAAGAATTGCTGCTGAGTTTGCAATCAAAGATCTTGGTAGTCTTGCATATTTTCTGGGTTTGTCTTTCACTAGAAGCTCTACTGGGTTTTTTCTTTCACAAACCAAATATGCTACAGATATATTGCATAAATCTGGTTTTTTGGAGTGCAAACCAGTAGCTACTCCTATGGCACTTAAGACTGATTTGTGTACAGATCTCACTCTTCTCCCTGATCCTTATACTTATAGAAGCTTAGTGGGTTCTCTTCAATATCTCATTACTACAAGACCAGATCTCACTCATGCTGTTAATAGTGCTTGTCAGAAAATGCACTCCCCTACTGTGGTAGATCTCAAGGCAGTACACAGAATTTTGAGGTATGTTAACCACACATTGGATTTAGGACTTACTTTCACCAAATGTCCTCTCAATCTAGTGGCCTTCTCAGATTCAGATTGGGCTGGAGACTCTTCTGACAGAAAATCTGTGTTTGGTAGTTGTATTTTTATTGGCAACAACTTGCTGTCTTGGAATTCAAATAAGCAAGCCACTGTTTCAAAGTCCTCCACAGAAGCTGAATTCAGAGCTCTTGGATCTACTGCTTCTGAAGTTTTGTGGTTAAAAATTCTTCTTACTGAGCTTCACATCTTTCTTCAGCAACCTCCTCTGCTTTATTGTGATAATATTTTTGCTCTCAAGCTATCACTTAATCCTATTTTGCATAGTAAGACCAAACACATGGAACTTGATTGTTATTTGTTAGAGACAGAGTTCAAAAGGGAGAGGTCCTTGTTGATCATGTTCCTTCTGAGTTTCAGTTAGCAGATTTCTTCACTAAGCCTTTCACAGTTGCTGTATTTCAATTTCTCAGAACTAAGTTGGCTGCTTTGGTTTCTGTGCAAGCTTCAGGTTCAGCTCTCATGGTGTCTTCACCTTCAGCTTGAGGAGGGATGTTAGAATATGTAGTTTGTGCTAAGTTCTGGGATTTTCTGTAATAACTAGAAGTAGTTAGTTACAGTATTGAGTTGCTTAAATACTTGTCAAAATGGTTGTTATGAAATAATGTGAATTACAGCTGTTCATCTTCTTCTTCCTTATTTCCATTTTCTCTCTCTCTCTCTTCAGTGTTTCTGAGATTTCTCACAGTCTTCCAATTCCAAGGTGTTGGGTTTGTCTCGAATTCCACAAGAAAAATTAGTGTGCTCGGTGCATCTGATTACTTCCTCTGAGGAGGTGACAAATTGGGCTTAGTGGGTTTCTTCACCTCCTCTTAGTAAGTATAAATAGATGTAATTCTAAAAAAAAAATTATAAATAGATGTGCTAGCTATTGTTTTAGATGAGTGAGTGAAGTTTAGAATTGGTGAGAGATATCTTTGAGCGGATGTGTGAGGTTAGGGTCATGGTTGTAGGCCATGAAGATGAGAGTACCGCGTTAACGTGGTCCGTGAATTAAGCTGTCTCTCCCCTACGATGTATTCCCTCATTGAATGGTGAGATTTTCCTCCTCCCGTGGGTGTAGGCAGTTTTAACGAACCACGTTAAATTCTCGTGTTGTCGTTTTTCTTCTCCTATATGGCGTGTGTTGAGTGTGTAATCGTGTTGCGTATTTTTCTTCCGTTGCGGCGGAAATTCGGATTGACGAACAATTCTCAACACAAGACATATTCAATAGTACATAAGTTCATCAATAATAGAAATAGTACACCGTCGATGTTAAATCGAACATGTAAGACAATGCATAACCAGCAACAATATTAGTATTATAATCCAACTCTTACAACTTTAATTTATTTGATGTGAGTTGCCACAGACATGCCAAAGATTACATGTGATGTCTTAACCATAGATTTTCTCTTGCAACCTCACCTCAATGAAGCTTTACATGAGTTACCATGTCCAGCGGAGATTCATTTTATATCTGTACTGTGACTTTGTAAGTACTAATTGTGGGCAGGTATATTTATTCTTTCGCCTATTCTATTTGAAAGTAAATATATTATGAACATCGAATTGATGCACTCTATTCTCCTAGGAGCATGTGGTGATTCATCTGTGTCAATATATGCATGTTTCTTCAAGTTTCTTTTTTTTGTTTGAATCTCTTGATATTTTTCTCTCTGCACTCCCGCATGAACTTATAAAAAGATCAAGCAACATGCTAAACTTCTTATTTAAGTTGATATTTATCTCATTTTTCAAACAAAATAAGAGTTCCCTGAGAATTTGTATCAAAGTTCTGTGTTACATGAGATGGGAATTGAGTACATATATTATTGTAATGTCACATTTTAAGTCCTTTACAAGTTGATGTCACAATTTACAGGTCCATGTAATCAAGAGTGTCCCTACTTACTCTCAAAGAACACCTGCGATGAAACAATCCGGGATCTCGGTTTAGGGTTAAAGCGACAATCGATAACCAAAATTAGACTATTAATATTACATTACGGTTAAAGTACACAACAAATATTACCGAAATAAGTTTACGAAGTTAGTATGTTTGAAAAAAAAACTATGCGATCTACTAAGTGATCTAACTTAAGCTCGGCGTCTTCTTCTCCATCCGTGTTCCCATCCCGAAAAGCACTAACATGTGATGGTTTTAAAACAACAAACCCAGACACTAAAGTTTGAAAAAAATCAGTAAAAATTTAGTAAATACACACTACGACATGTAAAGCATGAGTGTCAGAGAAGCATGAGTTGAAACAAAACAAAAGATTTAAAACAATAAAAATATCAGGTTGGGGATTTTGGAACAACTGAAAGTTACCGAGTAACAAAACCTCTCAATTTAAAAACATTAAGAAACCATGTATTCAGTAAAATATCCAGAGTAAACAAGTCCATTTGATTTTATAGCAATATTAGTTCACGAGTAGCCAAAGCTTTTCCAATCATTTCAAGCAATAAAGTAATCAACTTTCGTTCAACTTCAATTAATCGTTACATTTAGCTGAGGCTTGTTCAGAGCCACAAGCAGGATCGATGTAGACAGAGGGATCACGAAGTAATCATAATGGGTTCCTTCTAGGGTCTATCAAAATCTATTTCACCCGAGCGTTAAGGGAGCCCATACGTCAATCCCCGCTCACAACGTTAGCTAAAAGGCCTTTAGTGTCGACACCCCTATACTGTAGTGACTCTTACAAGTATAAGTAGCACTCTATATCTCTAAGTACCCCTTGGCCACAATACCGTGGTACATTTTGGCTCGTCGGTGGCAGATTGTGAGCATTTATGTTCTATCCTACAAGAAGAAGCATTGCTTCAATGGCCGTAGCCATAAGTAACAGGAGGGTCGCTTGGCGCCTCCGGCCGGAGCCATAAATAACACAACTCTGCACATCGTCCTTAGTCTATTAGAAGTGTCTTATTCATTCACTTTAACGTATTCAATATTTCAAAAGTAATTTCCAAGACTTCTCAAAGGAGATCGATAAAATTTTCCAAATAACTTTCGACTAAAAATCATGCATCCCATACTTTTCCATAAAACAAAGCAATCATTTGAAACTTCACATACATACACACATTTTGATAAGAAATGCCGCACATATGTACTTACCTCTGAGCCAAGAAAGGCGCAAGCAAAGCTAGCACTCCTACGACGCTCGTCTCATATGAATTCGGGACTCACAATCAATGCAGCAATACGAACACATACGTCTATCGCGGAAAGGTCCTCAACACCGGATGGATATACACAAGTCCAGTATACAGCACATATCCTCTATATGAGGTTGTATTCAAGAATGCGATGAAATGCGGGTCATGCAAGCTAACTTGACCAAAACGCCCCTAAAACTTTGAAACTGTCCAGTACAGTCCCTGACTGTGCCTGGACCCAAAATTACACTCATAATGGCCCAACAACATGCAAGAATGACTCTTAACTCCCCCATACGAACTTAGCATCGAAATCTACAACTTTCTGTAAATTACAGTCAGGCCCCTAATTTTTAGTAAAACTACAAAAATGCCCTAATTGTTGACTTGGTCAACCCTAACTGAGAATTACATACAAGTACGCATACAATACACGTTGACTAGCTCCAAGTTACTAAACTAATCTCAATTCAAAGCTTAAGTGAAATTATTATTTTGCCCCTCCTATACCGTTCAGTCAAATTAGGGTTTTCGAAAAGTCAAACTTGGTCAAAAATTAATATTTAGACTCATAAAATGAATATGAACAAGTTTCATGAAGAACGCTAAGTCTTGAAATGTCGTTCAAATGGTCAAACCGAAGGTCAAAGATAGCGACAAGTCATTTCAAAGAGTCAACTTCGCGGTTGATTTTTGGTCAATTGGGAACAAGTTTTGAGAAGCTGGGAATAGGGTTTTGGATATGATAGTTCAAGGATTCCAGAACATAGTTGAACTCCTAGAAACTCCAAGTATTCAAAGAGATATCGCTAGTCAAAGTTGGACGAAAACTACAATTCAGCACTTGGAAAATTCAAGTGTTTCTTTCAAGTTCAAGGTAGCAAGTTTGGGCTCGATTTGTGAGAAATCCATTACGAATTTGAAGATGACGCAGAGAGGATAAAATGAAGTATTATGTACCAGCTTCACAAAGGAGAAAGAAAAACAATGTTTCACTAAGAATTGAGGGCGTTAAAATCGTTTAAAAATGACTACTTCAATTCAGACTTCAACACTTAGAAAATTCTGAGTTTTTGCTAGCGAAGAACATTAACATTGCAGCCACTTTGGAGGCAAAATCAAAGGGTTTAGAGATTTAATTGGACCAAGAAATCAACATGAAAGGTTGAGTACTACATGAAGGGGATCCATAGCAACAAAAATTAGGTCAAGGCATCAAGTATCGAGAGAGTTACATGCCCATGAACAGGGCATGTTTTCAAGCCGGAAAACCCAACATGCACGAATCAAACTTGTCAAATCTGTTGTTACGGTCATGTTTGGATGATCTAACGTGTTGAGGGCATAATCATGAGCATGATCAAGCTTTTAAACGATCAAAACTAGCAAGAATTGAAGGCGTACCAAGTTGTGTCGCTTTCCCGATGGTAATGGCAGAATCCGGCGATTTGCCGACCGATTTTGGGTGCTCCAACGAATACCCAGAAGTAACTGAGATGGTAGAAGAGTTACTTGACATCCAGAGGTCACGTGGAAGTCGCAGGGAGGAGAAGAACGGCCAAGAACGAAGAGAACACCGAGCTTCGACGGTGGTACGCGACGGGTTCTTCAACCCAGACTACGGCGACCCCCTTTCTGATGACCCACAGTGAAAAACCCACTCCCGTGGGTTCGCGAAGACCTTTGAAACACAAAAGAGAGGATTAATTTAACTGATAAACAACGTAGGAGGAGGAATCAAACAAAACCCGAAGCTAGGGTTCATGATTGTTATCTTCGATTTTGACGTCAAAACTCGATGAAATCTCAAATTGATTTGTGTGTATTGCTCCGTGGGCCGAGGTTTCTTGGAATAGTGCCCTAGAAGAAATCTATTTATGGTGACATTTATATGGGTTTAGGATTCATTATGTTATCAAATTGGAGATATGCTAACATGAATGAAGTCCTTAGAATATAAATGTCATATTCTTAAATATCCCTAGTTGAGTAATACAGTTAACAGGACGAGTGTATTGCATCGAAACTAGTATGTGGGTAGATTGATATGGGGATATCAAGTCTAACACATGAGAATGCATTAGGAGTAATGGCATACTGAATTGGCCCACCATGAGAAGGCTACATGGGAGTTATGTGAATGTCACAAGCGCTTCTCATAGTGACAATGGTGTTGTGATCCTTCGAATTGAAGTCACTAGATACTCTAGTTGTGAATTATCATGTTTGATACGTCAAACGTTACACCGTAATAGGGTAACTATAGAGGCTTTAATCGGACATGATATGAAGCAAGCTGGGAGATGGTAGTGATGTAGAGAGGATTTGTCCCTCCCACATAACGGGATTAAATATCCACGGCCACTCGATGAATAGGACTTAGTGAAATGCATGGCCATGCTCAAATAAATCAATATAGGATATTGATGCTATTTTTTTGTGTAAGTCTACTCACAGATCGAGAAACTATGGATTGGATATACAAGTGTGACACTCCATGTCATGTGTCCAATCCGGATAGATGAGACAAAGGGATTATTCAACACGGTAACGTTGGTCACAGAGGTTAGTCAGATCACTGACATTCCTATTACTTGGGTAGCATTGATGTATTGCTAGATACCGCTCAATGTTTGTAATAATTGTTATTACTGCCAACGTAATTAGGAACATACAGGGTCACTCACAATAATAGATCAAATTGGGATTATTACTAATTAGTCGGACTAAGTAGCAATAATGAATTGATTGGACTAATGTGTAAAGTGCGCTCATTAGTTTGAACTAAAGAGCAATTGTGGACTAGAATGCAACTAGTCCAGCATTAGTGGATTTATGGGCAAAGATGATTTTTTCTAGCTATAAACTGGATTTATAGGCTATGAAAATTCAGTCTTAATTAATCCTACACCACACAGTACACTAGAGAGCTAGAGAGAAAAGAGAAAGAGATTTTCTCCATGTAGGGTTCGGCCAGCCCCATGCTGCCCCTCCAAGGAGTCGTCGGCCTTCTATGGTGATGACCGCCCCTTTTCTCGCTGCCCACGACATGGAGATGCCGTCTCTCTTCCTCCATGCCACGTTTATGGATATGATCCAGCCTGCGCAAGTCCAAGTTCATCCTTCTTCTCACGATTGCTATCACCATTGGAGAAGAATCCTAGTTGAGGTCTATTCGTGTGGATACCGTAGAGACAAAGATACTATTCTTTGTATGTGATCGTCCCAGCCTGGTATGGCTGAGGTAAGATTTCTTCCCTCATCATGTTATGATGCTTCTCCTGCGATTCATGGAGGGTTTTGAGCAGAATTAAAATTATGTGTTTCCGCTGTGTAACCTGTATCAAAATCCTACAATAGTATCAAAGCCACATGTTGATAGCGCATAACATGGTTTTATGTGGTTATCTGTTTTATTAGTTTTACACCGTTTACACCGTTCTGTCAGATTGACTGTAAAATAGTAATAAAACTGATATGCGTACTATGTTGCGCCATGAATATGATTCATCTGGAGATTCAACTATTTTACATATGATGTGAAAATAATGAATTTTCAGGTATATATTTGATATACTAGTTTTATCAGTTTTTGACTGTTTCTGTCAGTTTGACCGTAAACTGTAATAAAATTAATATGCGTATTTTGATACGCCATGAATATGATTCATGAGGAAATCAACTAATTTTACATATGTTGTGAAAATTAGTGATTTTCATACACATATGATGTGTCAATTGGGTTCATGAAAAATTAGGGTTCTTGGGCACAAAATTGGGGAAAAGGGGTTTTTCTCAATTTTGGAAAAAATTAAACTTGGGCAACAAGGAAGGAAGGAGTTGTTTTAGAAACAACCCCTAGAGGTTCAGCCCCCCTAGGGACCGCCCCTCTTCCTTGCACGCCAAGCAAGGCCACGACCACCATATGGCATCCGGCCTAGGCGCACGGTTGGACCGTGCGGCCTACACCTGGGCGGCCCGGTGGCTTGTGGCGGTCCCTTGGGGCTCGGCCAAATTTTTTGGTGGGTATCTTGAACCGTTTTGACCCTAATTACCCAATTCCAACTAAAATTGAACAAGCGCGTTAAAATTTAGTTTTAACTGTATTATGTGCTTGTTGCATGGTGGATGGATATGGCCTAGGTTGTGGATGTTTACTTTTGTGGTTTGGTACAGAGTCTGCGAGCTGATCAAATTAATGTAATAGTTAGTTAATTTTACGGCATGCGATCATCTTCTCAACATGTGAGGTTTTATTTATTTATTTATTTTAGATGCTAGGCTAGAATTAGATAAATTTGATAATAGCCAAGAGCATGGAGAAGAAGACTTGAAGACCAAGGAGCCACAAAGACGATGAAGACACCCATCCTAGGTGTGCGGCTATGGTGGAGCACATGAAGACGAGCTTGTCACTTTAGAGCATATAGATATTATCATTGGCTTGATAATATCTTAGTCTAGGGGCCATATCCATGCCACGTTTATTTTTCTTTTGTGGATGTTTATTTTATGTCTTGCTATTTATTTTGATGTATGGTTGATGCATGCAAAACGTAACAAGATAATAATAAACAAGAATGGTCTTTTATTGTGGATTGCTCAATCCAAATAAGTAGATCATGTTGATTGGATCAACCAAACTAAATAATGACTTATTTAAATCTCTCAAAGGAAATATTACGTTTATTGTCTTCTCTTATTTTAAAACCCTTCATGATCAGGGTTTATTAAATTCGGGCTTGCCAAAGCAAGACGATTTTAATTTACCATGATGTGTTGCGGTGACACAAGCAAGTAATGTGTGGTTGTTGAAATAAGAGGTTAAAACGTAACTAAGTATTTTAAATTGAATTGATGACTTAGAGGCATGGGATTGGGATTATTTATGAGATAAATAAATGAAGAGTTATTTGCTCGGTTCCACCAAGAGTTGCATTTTGGGGTTTTTTTGGCATGTCGAAAGGTATTTTGGTTGTAATTCTTTTCATGATACTATGGTGTGATTGTCGATCAACAATATTAGGTCGAGATTCACTCATATTTGTAAAATCTAGATAATTAAAAATTGTGCTCAAATCGGTTCGAAAGCTTATTTTGAGTGATTTGGTTTCTCAAAATGGTAAAAGGTTTGAGGGTTTGGGGTCCATTTTAGTCTTTTAGATTTCTATTTAGATTATAATTCAGGATTTAATATTATAGGGGTTATTTTAGAGTTTGAGGTTATGTTTAGGGTATGGTTTCTAATGATAAAAACAAGGTTTCGATACATTTTAAATGAATTTTAGAGGTGTTTTATTGCAAGTAATTTTTTCGTGATACTATAGTATGAATGTCAATCTACAATAAGAGGTAAATATTCACTAATTTTGGTAACGTATAGATAATAAAAAATGGTGCTCGAAATTAATCATTCGCAAGCTTGTTTTGAGTGATTTGGTTTCTTTAAAGGGTAAATGGTTTTAGAGATGGGGTTCATTTTAGTGTCTTTTATTTCTATTTAGGGTTTAATTAAGGACTTAAGATTAGAGGTTTGTGTTTATTAGAGTTTGAGGTTAAGTTTAGGGTATGAGATTTAATGATAAAACATGGTTTCGAGGGATTTTATGGGCATTTTGGGGGTGTTTTTTGGCAAGTCTAAAGTTGTTTTTAGATGTAATGTTTTTCATGATACTATGGTGTGATTCTCAATCTACAGTACTAGGTAACGATTCACTCATTTTTGTAAATTATGGATAGTCAAAAAACTTGCTCAAAGTGGTTCGAAAGCTTTTTTGAGTGAATTCGTTTTGCTAAAGGGTAAAGGGTTTGAGAGTTTGGGGTTCATTTTAGTGTCTTGGTTATATATTTAGGGTTTAGTTGAGGATTTGGGACTAGAGGTATGTGTTATAATAGATTTTGGGGTTAAGTTTAGGGGATGATTTTTCATGGTAAAATATGGTTTCAAGGTATTTATGGGCACTTTCGGGTTTTTTTTGGCTGGTTTTGAGGTTTTAGGGTCGGACTTGGGCACAAATATCGAACAACGGGCTAACCCGAATTGCCCGATTTGCATAACCACTACGTATAAATGTTATATTTTGAAAGAATTATGTAGTATATCTAACATGAATATGCTACTCTTCTTTCAAGTATTAGGGATGTTTTTAATCATTCTTTTGTTCTTCAACTAGTTGATTTGTTTTTTCGCCAACAATTAATTATTCTCTTGTGTTTTTAAGAAGATATTAAGTTTAGTGTACTAGCCAGAATTCAACCCGAACCCGAATTAATTTATACGAATTTGGGCTCGGACGGGTTGACAATGCTCTTAACTCGGGTCGGGTTGGGCTTGGGCAACCACGACAGAACTCGGGCTCGGGATTAGACATGGGTGCCAACCCCTCCAGCCTGCCCGAGTTGCAGTCCTAAAAAATACATATATTAAGGGTTATTTTTAAATTTCAGGGGGGCTAAATTACATTTAACAGATAAAATATGGGGTAAAATTGCAATTGTCCACAAGTTGAGTGGGGCTACACCCCACCATATTTAGTGTAGATCCGCCCCTGGGAGGTCTTATTGAAGCGATTCAATTCATCACCGAGTTGAATCTCAATAACACAATTATTCAGACGGATTCGAAGGAAATAGCAAGCTTGAATCTCAATATTTCGGAGTTGATAATCTCCAAACTGTTATGGGAGAAGCTTATAAATATGATAGTCACCGTCCCTGCCCTTATACCTCTCTCTCTCTACAGACCTTCGTCCACAGTGATCTCCAACCGACAATGGCGTCACTTAAAGGTTTCGTGCGAGTACTTCTCCATATCTCTGTATTACTGGTGGTTCTTCTGTGCTACTTCGGATACACCGCAAACGTGGCGTATCACTACTCCTTCGGGAACAAGCTCGAAAGCCTCATACTATGGCTCTGTTCATTTTTCTACACGTTCCCGGCGGGCTACGACATTTTCCTGATTCTCCACGGCTACATTTCTCCGGCGACCATCGCCGCCACGAGAGCTCGAGCGTTGGAATGGTACGGAGACCACCAAGTGGTCTTTGTTGTGGTGTTCTCCTTCTTCATCTCCGCCGGCACCGGATACGCCATCAGAATGGTCCCATGGAACGATGAAGTCCTCATCACCTTCGGCGTCGTGGCGGTGATTCTCGTCGCTTGGCACGTCGGAAACCGCACCGTCGTCGTCGACGTGGCGTCTCCGATGACAGCGACGTCTTTCCTCATCGCCCTCGTCCACCTCTTACAACACAACTACGCGTTGGCGGGACTCTTCTTCTTCAACGGCGTGTATGCAACTGCCAACGTCTTGGTTCATCGAGAACCACCTCAAGATCAAGCACTCGGCGGCGGCAACGACGACGACGACGGCCTGTGAACGCCGGAGTAGAGATACCTGATCGACATTATGTTTTTTCGTTTTGTTGTAGATGCACTTTTGGCGAGGTCTTGTTTTGTGCATTCTTGTTACTATGATTAGGCGGCTATAGAGATGGTTAGGGAGGATCAGAGCGTTGTTAGTTTGTTGTTACGGTTTCTGGATCGCTTCTTGTTCGCTATATGAGTTACTATCACGGGCTGCTTTTCTCGTCCTTCATGTGCGGCACTTAGTTTCTTCAATTCTCTCTGCAAGCACTAAGTCAAACTCCCGAACTGTTCGAGCAACAAATAAGAACAACCGAAAGAGCTGTGAAGGAAAGTACTTTTATTGCTTTGAGAGAGTTTACAACTTGTGGATGATGGGTTGGAGCAAATGAGCCCCTTCCTATTTATACAAGTTATTCCCCCTTGGAAGGATCTAGAGACTATCTAATCTAACGGATTGGATTGAAGGCGTAGAACCTTCATCAACCATCTAGCCTAAGATATTTACAAGAGATGATTCTAGAGCTCCCTACACACTTTACATCCTTACAACTTGGGAAGCTTCTAGAGAATGGGACTAACTAATGGGCTCAGTGGGCTAAAGGTGTCATGGGAAAATGCAAGTCCAAAAATATCAAGTAAACTATGCGGCCCATGACATTCTCCCCCACCTAATGATGCGCTGTCCTCGTCGCGTCGTCTGCTCGGAATCGTTCGATCTCATCTCGGAATTGCCATAACGAATCCTCGCTTTTCCACGTTCCTTCCTGCACGAGTGTGCCCTTCCACTTGACGAATTACTCCTTGTGCTTCGGCACGCCCTTGCGACTAACCGTCTGCTCCTTAAGAATCTCATTCACTTCTTTGTCAAAAGAAGGGGCTATTTGTTGTTACAGAACTCCTGTTTCAGATCTCTGTTACCAGTTTGTTATAACGTGGGGGTATTCGGGCAAGAACGATGAGACGAAACAAGAACGAGACAGATATAACGCTAACGAGTTCGCAACGAACCCGCTAGCCACCTCCACGACCAGAACCAGATATTTTATTGAGAAGAGAACCCGATTACAATGCACGCCGTGGCCAAAACGGCCACGACGGCCACCCGATTAACACCCACCCACGACACACACACTAAACTCTCAAGCAATAACTCTCTCCGTGTGTGTATGTGTATGTAAACCAAAACCAAAGCCCACTTAAATAGTCATAAAGACTTGTTGCCAAAGCAACATGCGTCCAAAACATTATCAAAATAAGACTAGAGGCATTAGGAAACTTTTTGACCTTTCCTTGGACCAACTTGGCAATTTCGATACAAGTCAAACCCCAACACTATTTATATGAACAACTTCGTTTATGTCCTTTCCAAATATGTTTAGAGTTGGTTTGATTCTGAATTGGCATGTTGTTATTGAGCATGTCGAATGACAAAATTTAATAGATGATGAAAACGTTATTTGCTAGTTTTTCAGATATTAATGCCTGATGCAATGCCAGTAGGATCTTCGCTTTAACTATGATATTGATTACACTGCAGCAATTGAGAAATTACTTTCAAGTAAATTGGAACAAGTTGGAGACATGGTTCTGCAGATGATTGTTAAAGGTCTGAGAGAGTACAAAAATCTATATGTCACGCTGCATAACTTGTTTGGCAGGTTGATGTAAATCAATACACCTTCCTCGTTTGGTGGAGTTACCCTCGAGGAGCGTTGTGCGGCTGAGCATACTATGATGGTTTAACCAGTTGAAAGGTTGTTCAAGTTCCTATATCCTGATTTGGTTAGGATTGATGAGTGTATCCTTAAGGTACTCTCTTTAATCATCTATCTTATCTTTTTTTTTTTTTCCTTCAAAACTGTCGCAAGTATGAAATGTCCTGTTGCATCTGTCATTTGCAGGCATCTTCGAAGGTCGATGAGTTCAGAAAATCAAATCTACCTCTTACATTAGAAAGCATAGATTCCAGAGGCCTTTATTTATATGATGATGATGGCTTCCAGTTCGTTGTATGGTTCGGTCAAATGCTTTCACCTGATGTAGTTATGAATCTTCTTGGAGTAGACTTCGCGAGAGATTTTTCAAGGGTATTCTCTTGCCTCCTTTAGTATAGACTTCTACGTTGAAGATTATTTTGGAATAGTGAACGCTTCATGTTTCCTCTGATCAACAGTTTTCAGTTATTTGTCATTTTTTCTAGAGAGACTCAACAGTGTTTAATGTGGCAAGACCAAACCAATATTAGTTTGATGGAGTGTCAGAATCCTTCTATGTGATTCTTTTTTCAACTTATTTCAAGATTCTTAGTCCGCTAAGCATGCTGTTACTAGTACTCCTACATTTCAGTATATTTTTTAGGCTGGGATTTCCCTTGAGATTAAATAATCCAAATGAAGGTGTAACTAGTCTCTCAATTGTTCGATCCTCGGTGAACAATCATGGTTGTTAAGAATTAAGATGCCTAGACACTTGTCCAGCAGGCTTCCTCCTTTTTGGCCTAGTCTATTCTTCGGAGGATAACATTTTAAGAGCAAAATGATTCCTATATCAGTATAGCGTTCTGACTTTGGTATAGTGAGGGACTTGTGTACCCAAAGTGGGTTGCTTCCTTTTCACCCTAAACTTGCGCACCATACCTGACCCAAATAGGTCTGAATTGGGAGCTGCCTGGATTGTTTTTTTAACAGTACCAGAATTGCCATTTCTGTGAATCATAAGAAATTGAGAGTGTGGGATTCTGGGGAATCAAATTCAAATCAGTGTTTTTTAGTTGCAAATGTTATGGATGCTGCTCTATTACGCATCTTGTAAAGGTTCTTTGAACTTTATCCACCTTTAGCTTCCAAAAATGAATGTGCTAGGTGTAATGATACGGAATACGAATCCGCATCAGGACATGCCGTGCGGCGTGGGACTCGGCTACGCATCAACCGAATCGGTTTGGGGATTATAGGAGATAGTATTTACTTCAGTAGCTGTTATTTAATTAGTTAATAAGCTCTGGGGTTTTATTTAAGTTATTAAGAGTTAAGGTAGTGCATCATTGTTTGGGGTTTTGGGTAATTACTTGATAGTTGGTATTTAGTAGTATAACACAGTATTAGCTTTGTTTTTAATCAATCAATCAATGAAGAATTAAATCAAATAGTGTAATTTAGTTAGTTTTCGCGATCACAGCTTCTCGAATTGCTACAAATCGATAGGAATACCTATCATGTAGTGTGCCAAGCACCTTAGCGGTCATTTTTTCGCCAGAAAAGGGCTCAATGAAGCAGAATAAATATAGTGTCTTTTCACTTCATACATTTGATTCATTTGCTACACTACTATCTAATGAAGTAATAAGAATAAGAACTGTTATGATCTGGACCTAGCTTTGAGAACGAAGTAAATGATAACACAAGAACACGAGTATTAACGTGGTTCACTAGTTATTAGCTAGCTACCTCCACGACCCAAAACTCCGATTTTATTGAGAGAACGCACCCGAATTATAACCACCCCGTTACCCTCTGTGTGTTTTGTGTGTATTATTGTCAATGGTTGTAGCCCCTTTTATCAAAGTGGGGCGGTGGAATTTGCGATAAGACAAAACCACCCACCGCCTCAGCAAGTTGTCTTAAGTGTCTTTGACTTCTCTTTTTTCTTTGCCGACCAATCAATTCAAGACACCAACAAATCTCCACCTTGTCTTGAATCATCTCAGCAACCCGAACCTGAACCGATGCTTCTCTCCAATAATCAACCCCAAATGTTTCACAGCTGAATGTGAAACTCTCACGTCACAAGTTGCTCCAACTTCGCCAAGTTCCTGCAACGAGTGCCCCCAGCGATAGTCCAACTCCCGTCTAGTTCCTGCAATCGAACCATATCGATGCTCCAACTACGGTCGAGTTCCTGCAATCGAAACCCTCGTTTGTTGTTCTAACTCCCACTGAGCTCCTACAACAAATTTGTTTGTTGTTCCGACTCCCACCGAGTCCCTACAACAAAACAGCCCAATACGTTGCTCCAATTCCCACTGAATTCCTGCAGCGTTTTGCGAGATTGCTCCGATTCCCATCAAATTCCTGCAATATCGCCCCCTTGCACGCCTCCTACACGCCCCCTTGAACGTCTCACACGTGTCGTGTCCCTTGTCAGAGACTCCCCCATGCCAAATCCGCCTCCTCGTCAAGAGCACGGATTCCATTCCCCCCAACGGGGCCTAGAGGACGTAGTCGACCTCCGAAGCTGTAGCATCTACAGCCAGATCTGCAGATGCCTTCTTCGGACACTCCCTCTTCCAGTGACCCTTCTCTTTACACAATGCACAGACGTCGTTTGGCAACTTATAACCCTTGTTATTCCTTTTGCCATAACCCCCTTTGGACACCATGAATGCGCTCGAACCCGGAACGTCGTACTCCCCATACGCGGCCCTGCGCCACATGTCCCTTGTGTGAAGAGCAGATCTCACCTCCTCCAACGTGAGAGTCTCTTTGCCAGCACAAGCAGACTGCACAAACCCCTCATAAGACGGTGGTAGCGACACCAACAAAATCAGTGCGGCATCTTCATCACTTATCTTCTCATTACTGTTTCGCAACTCAAGAAAAATAATATTAAGACGATCCAAGTGATCTCTTAGATCCGTACCTTCCCCCATGCGTAGACCAAAGAGTTGTTGCTTCAACATCAACTTGTTGGTGAGCGACTTCTTCTTGTAGAGGCTCTCCAACTTATTCCATAGTTTCTCAGCCGTCTCTTGATCTGCAACCTCCGTGATCACGTCGTCCGCCAAGCACAACATGATCGTTGAGTGTGCTCTTTCCTCCATCGTATTGTACTCCTTGGTGGTTGTCGAATCCCCCTCTTTATCTTCCGTCAATGGCAACCACATGCATTGCTGCTTCAACAAAGCACGTACCTTGATCTGCCATAAGCTGAAGCTGTTTCTCCCTGTGAACTTGTCGATCTGGGTCATCCCCGCGACCATCTTCTCTGCAGCTCCTATTTCAGATCCTTAACCCCCGAACGTGTGCTCCACCTTGATCGCAAAACCCTAGCTATGAATTTCACGGATTGTGAAACCCTAGCTCTTTAGCTCCACCTGGATCTTGGAACACCGAAACCCAAGCTCTGATACCAGTTTGTTATGATCCGGACTTAGCTTTGAGAACGATGTAAACGATAACACACGAACACAAGTATTAACGTGGTTCACTAGTTACCCGATTTTATTGAGAGAAACGTACCCAAATTACAACCACTCGACACACTAATAAAGTGATCAGCCCTATGCTAATAGCTCTCCGTTACTCTCTGTGTGTTGTGTGTGTATTATTTTCAATGGTTGTAGCCCCTTTTACAACTGCAAAGTGGGGCGGTGGAATTTTCCATAAGACAAAACCACCCACCGCCTCAACATGTTACCATAAGTGTCTTTGATTTTTCTTTTTCTTTGCTAACCAATCAATTCAAGACACCAACAAGAACTTTTCTTGAGCATTGAAAAGTGTAAAAACTACTGAACTTGTACGGATACCACGGGCGTAAATGATTACAGTGTTGGGCTTGAAGTGTAAACCATGATTAATTCCGTTGTTCAAAATTTATAATGTATAGATATTTTATGGAACAATCCAATTTTTTGAGAAGAAGTAGGCCAAGAATGTGCATAAATTAGAGTATTTTATTGGGCTCGAAAGTTTTTCCATTCATAAATGCTGTTATGAGAAAACAGCATGCTTTTTTAGTCTGTTATGACTGGCATGTTTGGATTTTGAGGCAGATGTATTCTTTTTTTCCTTCTTCTGCGGAGCAATATGGAAAGTTTTTCGCGGCCTTCCGTTTCAAGCACCCAAGTATGAGAAATACATGTACTTTGGCACCCTTGAAATCACATTATTCGGTTTCTTATTGTTTTAGGTTGCAAGGTTAATAGCAGAGTGCAACTGATCCCAAGCATCAGGTTTCGAATTCGAGACTTTGACAGCAAAATTGACATGTTGAAAAATAAAAAAGCATAAAACGGACACATGAACCAGTGAGAAACTTTAAACAAAAGAAAAGAATCTTTAGTCAAGGAGATATGGTTGTTGTAGGCCACAAAGGAAGGACTCTAGAGCTTTGTATTTTCCTTTTTTTCTCCTATCTTTCTCTTTTGAGCCAGTTCTATGTGGACACACACACATCGTTCTGTGACGGTTTGGAAATAATTAAATAAAACCCCAAAAAACAACTACGACTAACTTAAACTTGAGGCATAAGCAATAAAGTTAAACTGTGAAAATAGGTGGTCATGTTTACGCTAATTCTACTGGCAATTGCCTTTTCTTTCCCTTGACCTCTATAAGACGTGCATATAGCTTGAGGGTTTACTATATTCTATTTTATCATGTGCAGGCTCTTCTTTAAGCTGCAGCTGAAGATGAGGCCTACTTGGCTGTGAACTGAGAGATGGATGCTCGCTTTCTGCAAAACAAAAGGAAAGATGCATCAGGCTTGCCCGATGACCAGGGGAGGGACTCCTTAATACGATGCCTCTTGCTGTAAATTGTAGACTCTTGCCCTCTACTTCGTCCAGTGATGACGCTTCCAGGTATGTCTCAAACCCCGCGTTTTTAGAATCTTCTTCTTGTCTGAAATCAGTCTATGTGGAGGGAAATCGTTGAATTTTGGTTGATTTGTGTTGCTATAGAATTTGGGCTTTTGATCATGATGTACTTTTTGGGTGTTAACCATGATCAGAAAATGTGCATTCAAATCAATTTGGTGCTAGATGCTACAGCCGTGTTTTCGTGGAAAGGATAGCCTTCATCCCTTACATCATGGCTGGTGACCGCGACCTTTCAACATCTGCAGAAGCTCTTAAATTACTTGACTCCTGTAGATCAGACATTATCGAATAGGGAGTACCATATTCTGATCCTTAAGCAGATGCTCCAGTCATTCAGGTATACCTTGCATATTTTTCAAGTGTTTTGTGTTCAAAACTGATCTTTGACTATTTTCTCCGTTTGATTTTGTGTAAATATTTACGCTGCAGCTACGTGAGATCTAGCAAAAGGGACCAATATTGATGTCGGTATTTCGATGCTAGAGGTAATAGCAGAACCTGAGATAATTTTTTATCTTCGTTTCCTAACATTGTCCATTAGAGCTCCAAACCCGGTAATATTCTAATGCATGTCTGATACTACTCATTGATTGACTAACTAAATAACAGGATTATAAACATAGTTAAATGGATTTTCTGTTCATAAGCTAGCTGAATCTAATTAATCTCTTTTCAATGTAAAGTTTGACGAAAACAAATGTTGGTGATTTTTCTTTTCCAAGTAAACTCGAATGCTGGCGTGTTTAACTTTTGTTGGCATGTTTGCGGTGGCTATGAGAGAGGTCGCAGCGTGGCTACAACGAAGACGAAGTTCCGGCAGAGATAACGTTTGACTGCTGTGCACAAGAGATTCCGGCGGGGAGACCTCCGTGTACACCGTACGTAGTGGATCAGGGATCGCACAGGAAGAATAGGGGTGTGTGTAGGGAGAGAGCAAGTCAGTAGCAATGTCTGAGAGAGAGACAGAGGTTTGGCAGAGCTTCCGCGTATGGCAGTGTGTCCTCCTTTGTATGGAAAGGTTAACGATATATATATACTGGAGAACGTGGCCGTTGTAGTGTGGTTAATGCGCCCATTAATGGCGGCTTAATTAGCTTAACCATAACGGCACGTTCGTCCGAGTATATAGGAACCGTTAGAGCACGTGGTGCGCGAGTACCGGAACCGTTACGAGGTTGACCGGGTTTGACCGGATTGACCGGGTTTATGGAGCTCGTGCCATAAATCTCTCAAAACAGTTACTAAAGGTCGCGTGCGGGCTTGGCTCGCACGCGACAGGGCTTACTCTAGCCTCCAGACCACAAAGTCCCTACAAGTCCCGTGCAGTGGTATGCGAGGGCTCTGTCTCGCAGCCCCCACATGGATCAGCTCGGCTGGTGATCCTGTGTGTGTGGAGCACAATATGGTGTGCTGGATGGTTGCCACGTGGCCTAGATCTGCCATGTCATAAAGCAGTATCTACATTAGCCCCCTTTCTGCGCGTGAAGGCTCATAGCTGTGTAGGCTTCCATGCGCGGAAACCAACATGCGCGTCGTCGCCACGCACCAATTCAAATACGGGTAGGTTCAGCCCCCGTGCGTGTAATTATGACCTAAAACCCCTAGAGTCGTGCCGTCTGACCTTTAGGGTTTTAGGCGTGACGTCAGCCCGTCCTGTGATTGCGCGACACGACGGTGACGGTTGCGATTCGACTACTGAAGGGACGCAACCCTTCATTCTTCTGGATAAATACCTTGTATCCCATCATTGCAAAGCATTACTTCTTTCTCTTAAAGTGAATGGTACCCGGAGATCTTCGAGAGCAGATCCAGATAATCAATCACCAGTTCAGAACTGCAAATCGTATTCTCCAATTGTGTATATCCAGGCAAGCTTCAAGGAAACAAGGTTGGCCTCGTTTACTTTTGATTTAAAAAACCAGTGTTTGCCTTGAATCGCATTGAATCTGTAAGTCCATGAAATTTGTGAAGAGGCTTTTGATCTTTGAACCCGCTTCGTTTTGATCTTTCAACAATATCAACTCCCCAATTTCTGAAATCGGCACCGAAGCTGTTTGCTTTGTTTTGCATAGATCTCAAATTTCAAAATTCAAACTGAAGTGTGCTGTGGTATTTCTCCCCCCTTTTTCTTGCCCTTTCGCAGGAATGGCCAAGACAAGAGTAACCAGACCCGTCAAGGAAGACGAAGAGATACCGGAGCTTCCGCAGGCTCTGTGGCGTAAAGCCCCCTTTCTGGGTGGGAAAGACTTTTACCATGCGAGGGTGAAGGCGAAGAGAATGCCTGATCCTGTTCCTGCTGAGCAATTGCTGACGTTGACTCGCCCAGTTAACTCGGCCTTGCTCGAATGGGTTGGTTCCGAGGATGTAGTCCGATTGGGGATCGAGAACGGGCACTTCCCGTATACTGCGATTTCTACTCAAGCATTCGTCCAGAAATTGGACTACATGGATGAGTGGATTGACCACGTATTGGATCATCATGCCGAGACGCTTGATAAAGCCGGCATTTTCTTTGCTATCCGTGCTATGAGGGGTGCTGCCGTGAAGTTGGATCAGTCCATGCTTCTAGACCTTCTGTCCCGTTACTCGCCCGCGACTCACACGTTTCATTTTGCTGAGTTCGAGGCTGCCCCCACGCTCGAGGACGTTCAAATGCTGTATGAGCTTTCCCCCATGGGCGAGGTGGACCCCTTGAGTCACTTGAGGACATCTGCTGAAATGGCCTTGTACGCGCAGATGGAGGAGTGCCTAGCAGAGGTAAAGAAAATCTCTACTCGGTGGACCACTACGAAGCCTCTTCCGAATTGGCAGCTAGTGGATACGTCTGCGAAGAATACCTGGAACAAGTGGTTGCAGTACTTCTTCCGAGACTATGCAAACAGCAGCATTACTAAGAAGCTTTTGAGCGAGGACCCGGAGGCCGAGAATTATGTAGAGGGCAAGGGTTATCATTTGACCCTTTGCGCCTTTCTCTGCGCTTGGCTGTCGAGATACCTGATGGATGGTCACCCCCATGACGGGGTCTTCTACCATGTGCTGCCACTTGCCGTAAGGCTCGCTCTTGGCCATAGAGTCGCACTCGGACCCTTGGTCCTGGGGACGCTATATTACAGGCTGGATCAGCTGGTTCTGGCGATGAGGGAATCGCGTGGCCGCCTCGATGTTCTGACCTTTGTCAATATCAGCTTTTTGACAATGTGGGTTTTCGAGCGCTGGCCGTCTTATGCTCCAACTCCCCTCCCACTTGAGAAGTGGTGTCCCCCAGGCGAGACGGAGGCGCGCAACAGCGGAAGGGCTGCGAGATGGTTTGGAGCAAGCAACACCAAGTGTACTTGGAGTTTGATATGCGACAAACGAAAGGAGTTTACTGCCAGGCCCTATGCCACACGTGTTGAGAATGTGCGGTGGTTTCCAAAGCTATACCCTTCCAGAGGTATGGTCTTGTCAGAAGACCTTCTCTTTGAAAAGGGGCCGCATTTCCACGAACGCTATCGTGACTTCTTCTGTTGGTGTCTGCGAGGTTCTCTACCTGCCCTTGCAGAGCATATTCGTGAGCTCGCGCCACGGTATGAAAGACTTACAGTGGATGTTGACCCTACTCGAGTCTCTCCTCAGTTTGGTTTTGATGCGGTGGCCCCATCGATCTGGCCGCAGTCTATTATCAGAGGATGCTACAAGCGTTTGCTGACAAAGGAGTGCAAGACAGTCCTCATGAGCAATCTTCCCTTTGAGCAGCCTGCGGGAACTCGCAAGGGTGGTTGTTCCCAGAACTGGATCGCATACTGGGTTGCCCAGCAAACGAGGATTGAGACGGAGGCGGCGGCGCAGCCAGGAAAGGCCCCCTTGATCAAGAGAAACTCCTTTCCGTTTCGCCCCAATTGCAGTTTGAGCGAGTCTGAGTATTGTTTTTACTCACTGTGGGACCGCGAGAATCATTTGTGTCCCGATTTCATTCTGAAGGAGCAAGTCGACGCAATCAAGAAGGGTGACACGCAGGTCATCAAATATAGCAAGGCGTTTGCTGAGGTAAGCAATTTCCTTGTGTGCTTTGAGCCTTTTGATTTCCTCGCGCTGATGCTTTTCGTTCTGTATTATTTAGTGTCATGTGCGGAGGTTCGCAGCTGGTGATCGCTCCAAATCGCTGGTGGACACCATTGTTGCCACTAGAAGGAAGGGGGAGTCGTACCGGTTAGCATGGAGGATGGATGCCGAGGTCGAAACAAAAGTTCGCGGAGTCATGAATACTTTTGCTGACTCGCTGATAGACAACCCTCCGGCTCCGTCTTCTCCTAGAGACGACCCGTCCCCTCCAGCGACTGCGGCGCCGAGAGCGAAGAGACCTAGGCAAAAGGGAATTACGATTTCTTCCCCTAGGAGTGCTCCAGCTTCTCCCCCAGTGAGGTCCCTTTCCATCAAGGACAAAGGCAAGGGTCGTATGCCCAGCAAGGCGCGAAAAGATCTCGCAGTTGAGACTTTCGTTCCGTTCAACCAAGAGGAGGAAGAGAGACAGGAGACCCAGGCAAGTGATGAAGAAGCAACAGTTGTGATGTGCGAGGAAGAATCAGGAGGTACTTCCGTCGCATCTCCTTGCCCTTTGTCTAGACTTATTTGTAGTTCTTTTCTTTGAACCAAGTATGTATTCGCAGATGATGATGATGAAGCCGTCGGTGGCCTTGTGGCCAAGAGGCAAAAGAGAGATGCCCATTCTGGCATTTCAGATGATCCTATAAGCGAGGATGTTCTTGCTGAATCCCGGAAGACAGCCGCGGAGGCTGCTGAAAGAAGAAGGCAGCGAGAGGAAGAGGAGCTCGAGCTTGTGAAACAGCGGAGCCTCGAGGAGCTGCATGTTGACGACTTAGTGCGTCCAGCTGGCGAGGAAGACGAGCTTCCCGAAGAAGTGGCTCCTCATGTGGAAGAGGAAGATGAGGTTCCTGAAGAGGACGCAGCAGAGCTAGAGCAAGTCCAAGCGGACTTCGCAGAGATCGCAGGTGGCGATAAAGGTGAGATCTTCAATCTCGCAGTTACTTATAGAGATGTAATTGTGGGTGCGTTAAAGCACGGTGTGTCAAAGTCTGACATTCGCCGTTGGTTGGTAAGCAAATGCGGAGAACCCTCAGGTAATTATTTTGAGTGATATGCGCATACTAGGCTGTGGCCACTTGAGGCAAAATCATGACTGGTTTACTCGCGTCCCAGGTCATGCTTCTCTTAAAGATTTGCTCAGTGAGGATACACTGATAGGGCACGGTTCCACGTCCCTAGTGTACGATGAGGATACCTCAATCCCACCTTCGCGTGGAGGTGCTTATTCTTAGCTTCAGTAAAGATAGTGAAATAATTTATAACACAAGTTACCTCATATTATCGCATTTGGTATCGCAGGTCATGCTATGGAACCTGAGCTGGAGCAGAGAAGTCAGCCTTCTGCATCCCATGTTCCAATTTCAAGCTCCCATACCGAGAAGCCTGTCGCAGCTGCCGGACACGCACGTGAGCATCTCGAAGATGTCATCGAACTCTCCGATGATGTCGAAGCTGATGCTGTGCCGATGGACGAAGGTGTCCGTACTGGTGGTGAGGAAGAAAGGACAGGTGATGCTAACATTTTCGCATCTGGGAGTGTCCGTCCAGCGACTTCGGCTGTCCCTTCGCCTCCGGCGATGACTGAACCAGAAGCACCCATTCCTGCGTGGAGCATTTGGGGCTCGCAGGTTGGGAATGTAGTCGCAGCTGGTGCGGCCTACACTCTTCCTCCCGACTATGAGAGGTTGGAGCTTGCAGCTGATAGGAGAGCCATGGAGCGAGGGCAGTCTTCGAACAACCCGGTGGCCCGCATCCCTTCTCTTCATGAAATTCTGGAAGGCACTGGTAAGTAAAGATTTACTGTTCGCACGTCGCATTATTTGCTTGCGAGTTCTGGCATTATAACCATTTTTGATGTCTCAGGTTTGAAGCAAACCGATGTAGACTGGGTGGTTCGAATGCGTCTCAGATACCCCCGATCGTTTGTGAGATCTCTGGAGATCGGACCTTTTGACAGCAGGCTATTCCTTACTGAAGCCATCTGGATACTGGAGCAGCTGTCTGCGGCTACACCTGCGACCATTTCGGCCCAGAGTGCTGAATTGCTGTGTGGCATGTGCCAAAATCTCTTGTTCAAAGTCCAAGGCAGACTTGGTTTTAAATTCCTCAAGGACAGAGTTACACTGATTCGCGCAGCTGTAACTTTGAATCTCGGTCACCAGAATCTCGCAGCTGAGATGCAGAAGGTGGAGCAGCAAAAGCAAAGGGTTGATGAAGCTGTAAAGCTGTATCATGAGATGCATGCTAAGTGCGAGCAATTGAAGCAAGAAGTGAAACAAGTGGAGAAGCTGAGCGAGCAGTTCGAGCCCCAAGACTCCTTAATCAAGAATTTGTTTTGACTTTTCGAATTTTGAAAAGAAAACAGGAAATGGCTGAGACATTAATGTAATGTTTTGAAACATTAATGTGATATTGCTAGGGTTTCTCCCCCTTCTTTTTTTTTTTTTTTTAACAACAAACACTGAGTTTGCCCGTTTTGCCCTTTTCGGGATTTGATTGGACATTTCCGTGCATATCCAATTATGACATCAGCAATTGATTTTCTTCTTGATTTTCGCGCTAATTTCTCGGCAGATAAGCACGCTTCCGTTGGGAAGTCCATCCGAATCATGACTATCCGTCATTTATTAGGATACGCAACTGAATCGTCGTAGCCTTTAGTAGGGTAATTGATTGTTACCGCTTTTCAAGGCGTAAGTGATTGAACTTACCCTCTTTTTTGAATTTTGCTGACTCATCTTAGGCGACCGAAGAGTCTCCACAGGGCCTATATAAACCCTGTCTTTGCCATTTGGGTTCTTCATCCCAAACATGTGCTTTGCCGTGAGTCCTTATGACTGCTGGCTTCAACGCTTGTTTTTCGTTGATTCATGGCAACTTCAAGTTTTGAATCCTGAGTTTGCGCTTTGTGCCATAGAAATAGTTTCCAAGATCCACTTTATGAGGCTTATTGCTGTTTATAACCGTCATAAAGAGGATGCAGATAATACCTCATGTGTGTTCGAAGAAATTTCTTCGTGTATTATGTGTGCAGGTCATGTTTCCGGCCGCCTCGTGGCGAGGTGCAGCGCCGAAGTGACCGTGCTACCGTCTCGTAATGAACGGCGGAATTCTTCTCCAGCATCCCTGGAGGAGAGTTTCTTGCCTCTTCGTTCTTGAACTCAGGAGGCTCGCCAACGCCCTTGTCTATCATGACAAGGAGCCCAGTACCAGAGGAATGACGGCTTCCCCTGTTTTGCACGACGGCATATGCCGGAACAGGTGGTTCCTCTGGTACATATCTTGATCAGACAGGGGTTTCGTCAGACCCTAAGACCTTTGGACGTGGATTCGCCCGGCTCTTGCCGCTAAGGATGTAGCGAATGGCGAGTTAATCTCTTCGCAGATGCATCCTACTTGCTACAGACCTTTAGTCGCGGATCTGCGTACTGTGCTGCCGGTATCAGGACCGGTGGATTCTCCCTTTTCTTAGTCGAGAGTTCCCTTGGCGCATCTCTGGCTTACCAGCTATTTTTCGAATGTATTGTTAGCCATGTTGGCTGTGTAGTTAGATTCGAGCTTTTCGCTTGTAAGCTGCTATCTAGATAGATAAATTGTAAGTCATTTGACTCATAATGATATATAGCTTTTGTACTATTTGCTCTCTTTGCAACAAAATACAATTTCGCATGCGTTTCGGCTTGTTTTGCCTTGCATAATGCCATGTAATGATTTCACATATGCGACGTCAATGCGCAGATGTTTCGCTAGATCATACGAGATCATAATTTCGCAGTTGTGCCATCTTGACGAATGGGCTTGCAGGTGGTCGTTGTAAATCGTATGAGATCACGTTCACAACTTTGCTATCATAACAGATAGTTTTTTTTTTTTTTTTTTTAACAGATCAATTGAGATCATTGAGCGGTGTGAATTGCTATCACAGAAGATAGGCTTAATTAGAGGATTGCTTGAGATAATTTCTCGCATGAATTGCTATCGCAGCAGATAGACCTTTAGAAGGTCTAGCAAGATGGTTCTGCAGTTACGTTATCATCGTAACATACGGACTTAGGTGATCAACTAAAATCACTTTGCGTATAAATTGCTACCATAACAGATAGGCTTGAGAGGATCATATAAGATCGCATTTGTGTAAACCGCTATCGTGAGAGATAGGTTTTTGATGATCGATTGAGATTGGCTTAAAAAGATCATACAAGATCGCGCTTGAGTAAACCGCTATCGTGAGAGATAGGATTTTGATAATCGATTGAGATCGTTTTTGTATTTTTGCTGCTATCGTAGGAGATAGGCTTATGTGATCACTTAAGATCGCATTTGCATCGGCTGCCATCATTAGGGATGGGCTTTAGATGATTAATTAAGATCGCATTTATGTTGACTGCTTATCGTGAGAGATAAGCTTTGGATGATCTTTTAAGATCGCATTTGCATTGGTTGCCATCGTAAGAGATAGGCTTTTAGGTGATCAATTAAGATCACATTGGCTGCCATCGTAAGAGATGGGCTTTTAGATGATCAATTAAGATCGCATTTGCATTGGTGACCATCGTAAGAGATGGGCTTTTAGATGATCAATTAAGATCACGTTTATGTTGACTGCTATCGTAAAAGATAGGCTTCGGATGATCACTTAAGATCGCATTTGTATTGGCTGCCATCGTAAGAGATGGGCTTTTAGATGATCAATTAAGATCGCGTTTGCTATCGTAAGAGATAGGCTTTGGATGGTCGATTGAGATCGCGTTTGCTATCGTATGAGATAGGCTTTGATGATCAATTAAGATCGCGTTTGGGTTCGGCTGCTATCGTAAAAGATAGGCTTTAGATGATCGATTGAGATCGCGTTTGCTATCATATGAGATAGGCTTTGATGATCAATTAAAATCGCGTTTGCGTTTGCTGCTATCGTAAGAGATAGGCTTTAGATGATCGATTGAGATCGCGTTTGCTATCATATGAGATAGGCTTTGATGATCAATTAAGATCGCGTTTGCGTTTGCCGCTATCGTAAGAGATAGGCTTTGATGATCAGTTGAGATCGCGTTTGCGTTTGGCTGCTATCGTAAAAGATAGGCTTTAGATGATCAATCAAGATCGCGTTTGCTATCGTAAGAGATAGGCTTTGATGATCACTTAAGATCGCGTTTGTATTTGTTACTATCGCAGCGCATAAATCATTGTTAACAGTTATAACGAATTAGATAAAGCGATATAAACAGCTAAAAATATGAACTTCTCATTTGGGAGAATTCTTTTATTATGACATTCTCATATGGGAGAGATAGGATTACAATCCTCTCATATGGGAGAGGAGATTGCGAATATCGTAGCCACATGAGACATTAAGCAACGTTATCATAAAACGTATGAAATAAGAGAAGTCAAGGATAGTACTTCTTGATCCAGCGCATGTTGACTGAGCTTGGAGTTGAGGTTGTGCCGTGCAACCTTCGTATGCTGCAGTAGCCGCTATCGAAGACTTCTGTGACTTCGAAGGGTCCCTCCCAATTAGCTGCGAACTTTGGGTGGGTTGCCTCTCGCATGCAGTGATCAGATGCGCGCAGGACCAGGTCGCCAACTGCGAAATCCCGTCGCTGGACTGTCTTGTTATAGGCGCGAGCGATTCTCTCTTGGTACCGCTTGTTAGTCCTTTTGGCTTGTTCTCGCTTTTCTTCCAGCAAGACTAAATCGTGATCGCGTTGATTTTCATAGAGTGCGTGGAAGGCCAGCCTTGCCGAATTGACTCTGACCTCCGCAGGTACCACAGCTTCGGCCCCATAACATAGTAGAAATGGCGAGGCCCCTGTAGGTGTCCTTGGAGAAGTTCTGTAGGCCCACAGAGCTATGTTAAGGGAGTCGGCCCACTTCTTGTGGTCATCTGCGACCATCTTGCTCAGAATTCGCAACAGCGTTTTGTTAGTCGCTTCGGCTTGTCCATTTCCCTTTGGATAATAGGGGGTGGAGCATATTTGCCTGATATTGTACTCCGCGAGTTTGGTAGCTACCTGACGATTAACAAAAGGAGTACCGTTATCTGAAAGAATAGTATTTGGGATTCCGAACCTGCATACGATGTTTTCCTGGATGAAGTTAACCACAGCCAGCGCGTTTGCCGTCTTCAGTGGTATTGCTTCCACCCATTTGGTGAACAGCTCGGTTGCAGTGAGAATGAAGTGGTTCCCATGTGACGTTGGTCGGATGGGGCCAATGAAGTCCAGAGCCCATGTATGAAATGGCCATGGCGTCCCAAATGCATGTAGATCCACGGCAGGAGCGTGCACTAGGTTCCCTTTGAATTGGCATTCTTGGCAGCGTCGCACCTTGGTGCGGCAATCGACTTCCATCGTGGGCCAGAAGTATCCGATTGAGAGGAGTTGTCTGCATAATTTCGCACCTCCCTGGTGTTCCACCTGATGAGAAAGGTCCATGACTTCTTGTGCTTCCCTGCCGTCTAGGCATCGCAGCAAGTTGCCTTCGTGACCTTTTCGCCAAAGCAGGTTTTCCTGAACCAGGTATCGAGAGGCTTTCCTCTTCAATTTGTCGGCTTCTTTTCTCGATTCGGGTACGGTGCCCTGGGTGAGGAATTCAAACAATGGCTTCCTCCAGTCTGTGTCGTCATCGGTTAGAGCGACGAGTAGAGAATCTTTGATTAGTGCGCAACTCTCGCACTTCCCTTGTATCAGGGCTGCAGCTGTTGACATGCCTGGCCAATGAATGCCATATCTCTGAGCTTTCCTGTAGATTGACACCTCACTTTCTCCGCAAGCGTGTTGGTGAATCTTTTCTAACAGCTGTTGTCCCTCTTGCTCGGAGACACATCGCATGAGTATTCCTCCAGGACCCTTGTAGTAAAGGGTGTTGTCGTGGATGCAGTATCCTTTCGTGAGTACCCAGCTTTCGCTACTGGTGCCTTTCGCAATAGCTTGCAAGATTGCTTTTCGCCAGTCTGCGTCATCCATGTGTTCATCGTCGCACGCATCCTCTGTTAATGCCGACGATGTTCGCACTTCGATGGAAATCCTTGCGGGGCATTTGTCTATGCTGACCTTAGATCCCAGAGTTGCTAAGGCGTCTGCATGCCTGTTGTCCGCTCGGGGCCTGTGCTCGTATTTCACGTCGCAGAATTGCTGCATCAGCTTTTGCACTAGGGTACGGTATGGCAGGAGGTTGATCTCCTTTAAACCATATTCGCCCGAGGCCTGCTTAACAATCAGCTTGGAATCTCCCATGACTGTTAAGTTGCTCACTTCCAAAGCTTTCGCCGCACGGAGCCCCGCGATCAGAGCCTCGTATTCCGCCTCGTTGTTCGTGACTGCGAAGTTGAGTTTTGCGGACATCTGTATGACTTCACCGTCCGGCTTTGTCAAGACTATCCCAATGCCTCCACCTTTTCTGGTTGACGAACCGTCGAAGTGGAGGGTCCAATAGGGCACGTCAATCGCGTAGATTTCAGGGCCTTCGAGCTCTTCCTCGATCACAGGTTCGTGACTGTTGTCGGGGAACTGTGCTAACAGATCTGCTACCGCCTGCGACTTGATCGCTCTTGGTTTCACGCATGTGATATCGTATTGAGAGATAGTCATGTACCATTTCGCCAATCTTCCGCCCGGAGTAGTGTGAGTTAGCAGGTATCTTATGGGGTCGCTTTTGGTGACCACCACTACTTTGTGCGATGCAAAATAGTGTCTCAACTTCTCTATTACGAAGAATAAAGCAAGGCAATGACGTTCGATGTCCGTGTACCTTGATTCAGCAGGCTGCACAATGCGAGAGATGTATTAGATAGGCCTCTCTTGTCCCTCATAGATCTGAGCCAAGAGCGCTCCTATAGATTTCCTTGTCGATGTAAGGTATAGCAGAAGCGGCGATCCCAGCTGAGGCGCGATCATTATCTTTGGGGATGTGAGTAGCTCCTTTAGCTTTTCGAATGCGGTTTCGTGATCAGGAGCCCAGTTGTACGCGGCGTCCTTCTTGAGGAGAGTGCTGAAGCAGCATGTGATTTCGGCGATTGCCGGGATGAATCTCCGCAGATATGACAATTTTCCCAAGAATGTTTTCAAGGTACTTTGGTCGTGAGGTGGCGTCATGCTGGTGATGGCTGACACTTTTGCAGGGTCAGGCTCGATCCCTTGGCGATGAACTACACATCCCAAAAACTTCCCCGAGGTCACGCCGAATGCGCATTTCATGGGGTTCATTTTCAGTTGAAAGCTCCTGCATCTGTTGAATACCTTTCGCAGGTCTGCAAGGTGATCTGCTTCATACTTGGATTTGACTACCAAGTCATCCACATAGAATTCCACTTCTTTGTGCATCATGTCGTGGAATAGAGCCATCATGGCCCGCTGATAGGTTGCGCCTGCATTCTTAAGACCGAATGGCATTACCGTATAGTTGAATACCCCCACGGGAGTGATGAACGCAGGTTTTCCTTGCATCTTCGGGATCCATCTTGATTTGATTGTACCCGCTGAAGCCGTCCATGAAACTGAACATGCGATGGCCTGCCGTTGAATCAATGAGCAAGTCGATATTAGGCAGTGGGAAATCGTCCTTGGGACAGAAGCGATTGAGATCTCGGAAGTCCACGCAGATGCGGAGCTGTCCGTTCTTCTTCACCACTGGCACGATGTTGGCCAACCATGTGGGATGGTGATTTGGCTCTATGAACTTGGCGTCTAGGAGTTTGACGATCTCCTGTTTGATCTTCACGGTGAGTTCGGGCCTGAAACTTCTGGTGCTTTGCTTGACCGGTTTAGACCCTGGGATGATGTCTAAACGGTGCATGGTGATGCTCGTGTCCAGACCCGGCATCTCGTCATATTCCCATGCGAACACGTCCTTGTATTCGGTTAGGAGCTGCAGCAGTCCTTGTTCCTCTTCGCTTGTGAGGTCCGCACTCAGGAAGACTGGTCTTTTCTTTTCCTCATTCGGGCTGAGGAACACTTCCTTAAGCTCTTGCTTTTGCGGTCTTGGCCTGTCTTCCATGCATTTGGGCGCTTCTTTGAGTTTCTCCTCTGGAGTGCCCTGTGTTGGCTCTTCTGTCAGCGCAACTTGCTCGATTTGATTGATTTGCCCAGGGACATCCCCATGCCCGTGTGAGGACGTCCCCGCGCACCTTCATATGCGATAGCATTTCTTCCCGTTGGCGTAGAAGCTCTCTATCTCCTTGCCCTCGGGGTCATGCTTTGCGATCCTCTTCAGAGTGTAGACACTCTTGCGATGATATGCGATGCGCGGCGCCTCTTCGTGAGTAGGCGGCTTTTCTTTGGCATCTCCCCTTGTCACCATCACGCCTGCAGGTGACTGGTCCTTGATGTCCTCCCAGAGAGGTAAAGGAGTAGGGTTGAATGGTCCGGGTGTTTGCTCATCCGCCATCTCGGTGAACCACACCGCCTCGCTGAGATGCGCTTCGTCCAAGTTGAACGGGTTAGTTGAGGCCGGTATCTCGACAATCCTGTCGTTCCAGATAGCTTTCATCACTTGGTGAGCCGTTGAAGGGATTGCGTCAAAGCGATGAATCCAGGCCCGACCTATGATCATGTGATATGTGGTGTTCGCGTCTATGACATAGAACTTCGCCGAGCACTTGATTTTGCCGATCTGAACGCCCAGGCGGATCCATCCGATCGTCATTCTAGAATCGCTCCCGAATCCCACCAGCGGGGATGGACGTTTGACTACCTTGTGCTCGGGGATCCCTGCTAGCTTCAGTGTATGGAGTGGAACAACATTGACCGCTGCTCCTCCATCGACGAATGCTCGCTTGAATTCGACGCCGTTGATGATGGCGGTCACGTACAGGGGCCTCTGGTGGCTCGCATCTGTCTTCTTGTCGCTGGCAGAAAAGGTCATAATCTTTTCTGTGGAACGGGATGCCCTGACGACTTTCCCGTTGGAGACCACGAGGTCCTCCTCGTAATCCTCTGCTACCCTTAAGATTTCTTTTGTCATGTCCACTCGACATTTTTCGGAGAAATTCATCTCGTTGAAGAATTTGTCGAAGCCGTGCGACCCTTTCATGCGGTCGGCACGCTCATCTTCTGTGTCCATGCTGTAGTCTTCATCTTCATGGACTTCAGCAACGATGGGCAGACCATCCTCTGCGACTTCTTCCAAGTCAACTATCGAGATCATGGCGACCTCTTTGCCTTTTGAGCCCGAATCTGAATGGGTAGGCAGCGGGTTGTTGCGCACATCCTTCCGATGGTCGCTGACGATGAGTTCGCCGCTCTTCATCTTCTGATCGAGCGTGAATCTGAGCTTCTTGCACTCGGCTGTGGGGTGCATGACCTTGCCGTGGTATTCGCACCACTTAGGGTCCCTCGTCATCTCCTTGGAGGGTGCTTTCTCGAGCGGTGGGAGGACGCCGTCCTTACGCCACTGTCTGCAGAGATCGCTTGCTTCCTCCACCGAGCATGGCAGAGGCGGTGCATCGAAGTTTGCAGCCTTCGCTTGCTTCTGGGGCGAAACTGTATTGACCTCAGCTTCGCGTCCCCGCTTGTAGCCAAATCTGCCGATCTTGTAGGTGGTGCCGTTCGCAGGTCGTTCTGGAGCGCTCTTCTTTCTCTGTCTCTCGACGATGGGCTCGATGTTCATCGTGCATTCGATGAGCTTTGAAAACGTCGGTGTTTGCAAATTGATCAGCATGCTTTTGTATTCGTCTCGCATGCACTGCAGGCATATCTCTACGAGCCGACTTTCGAGCATTGGATCCTTGCATTCCAAGGATTTCGCTCTGAATTTCTTGATGAAAGTGATTCCATCTTCCTCGCGTTTCTGATACATCCGCGAGAGATGGATCATCGTCACCTTTTCTTCCATCTGGAAGAACTTGGTGTAGAACTTCTGGACCATGTCGTCCCAAGTTTTCACAGATCCGGCCTCCAATGTTCGGTACCATTTGTATGCTACATTCCCAAGAGTTTTTGGGAATTCTCGCATCAGCAGCTTGGGATCGGCTCCGTATGGACCCATGACATCGATGAAACGCATGACATGCTCATGAGCGTTTCCATTGACGTCCTCGAACTTGTCCCATTTGGGAGCCTTGTACCCCGCCGGGTTAGGCATGAGATAAATTTCTCGTGGGATGGGTGGATCGTTGTCTAGCTTCGGGATGATGGTATCCGCGAACGACTGATGAGCCAAGATGGAGTCCACGCGCTTCTGCAAAGACGTCATGCATTCTGGAATGCTTCCCTCGGTAGTTGGCGGAGGGGTTGCTGTAGGCGGTGGCGACACATATGCCGCCGGAGGATTGGGAGTGTATTGACTACCCGCGTTTCCCCAGATTGTCGTTGGTGGAGGCAGAGTGTACTGCAGAGCTGAGTTGGACGCCAAAGCCGGGGGCTGAGAGGCGTGAGCAACAGGGGGCAGCATCTGTGCCGTTGACCCTTGGACCGAAGGCAGCTGCGCGGCCGACGGTGGGGTTTGCAGATGAGGGTTTGGAGGCGTGGCCGACACTCCCAATCCTGGAGCGGAAGGGGTTCCTCCTCCCTGGGGAATAGCGGTGGCAGGTGGAGGATTTGGCGCAAGAGTGCCCAGAACGGCCAAGATCCGTTCTAATTGCGCGGACTGAGACTTGAGAGCTTTTGCCTGACTTTGGACAGTGGCGTCCAAAGACTCTAAAGTTGGCGCCTCGCCGGGAGTCGTCGGAGTACGGCGAGCCTCGTCTCCCGAGGGAGTTTCAGTGGAAGGAGATCGGTTGCTGACATCGTCCTCCTGAGACATGGTTGCTTTTGCTAGTAAGTTTCACGTCGGGTTCACCAAAATGTGCACAAGAGATTCCGGCGGGGAGACCTCCGTGTACACCGTACGTAGTGGATCAGGGATCGCACAGGAAGAATAGGGGTGTGTGTAGGGAGAGAGCAAGTCAGTAGCAATGTCTGAGAGAGAGACAGAGGTTTGGCAGAGCTTCCGCGTATGGCAGTGTGTCCTCCTTTGTATGGAAAGGTTAACGATATATATATACTGGAGAACGTGGCCGTTGTAGTGTGGTTAATGCGCCCATTAATGGCGGCTTAATTAGCTTAACCATAACGGCACGTTCGTCCGAGTATATAGGAACCGTTAGAGCACGTGGTGCGCGAGTACCGGAACCGTTACGAGGTTGACCGGGTTTGACCGGATTGACCGGGTTTATGGAGCTCGTGCCATAAATCTCTCAAAACAGTTACTAAAGGTCGCGCGCGGGCTTGGCTCGCACGCGACAGGGCTTACTCTAGCCTCCAGACCACAAAGTCCCTACAAGTCCCGTGCAGTGGTATGCGAGGGCTCTGTCTCGCAGCCCCCACATGGATCAGCTCGGCTGGTGATCCTGTGTGTGTGGAGCACAATATGGTGTGCTGGATGGTTGCCACGTGGCCTAGATCTGCCATGTCATAAAGCAGTATCTACAACTGCTGGCAAAGCTTCAAAGGTTTGCAGGTCCTTGGGTGTCAAGGACCTACTCTCACTTGGACTAACAACAGGGCTGGATTTGCCAACACTATGGAGAGACTTGACAGAGCCTGCAGCAATGCCGAATGGAGAGTGCAAAACCCGGATGCCGTGGTGAGGAATCTGCCTAGAACTTACTCGGACCATGCCCCTCTCCTCATCAACGTGGATGGTATGACTTCTAACCCTCCTCGTTTTAAAATTTTTAAGTTTGAGAATGCGTGGCTTTTGGATAATCAGTTTAATGAACATGTTAGAAATTCGTGGGCTAGCTTACATCACACGGACTTAATTAACAAAACTAGCCTTATTACTGTTAAAATCAAAGATTGGTGCAAGGTTAATTTTGGAAACATTTTCAGGAATAAAAGATGGTTACTTGGTAGGCTAGAAGGAATTCAAAAGGCCCAAAGTCTTGCTTACTCGCATAGTATGTTTGTTCTCGAAAAAGAGTTAATTGCAAAATATAATGTCATTTTAAATCAAGAGGAGATGCTTTGGAAACAAAATGCTAAGTGCAATTTTATTTGCAAAGGGGATAGGAACACTAAGTTTTTCCATCTTAATACCATCATCAAAATGAAAAGAAAAGAAATTGCGGTCCTTAAAAAAGATGATGGTACTTGGATAGATAACGGTAACGAGATTAAAGAGTTGATTAATAATTACTTCATGGATCTTTTTAAAGGAAGAACTAACTGTCCCACCAACACCTCTCTTAGTTGGAATGATGGTAACTTCCCTTCTATTGGTGAAAGTGATTTAATTGATTTAAATAAGGCCATCACTAATGATGAAATTAAGGCTGCTTTCTGGGATATGAATGCTAACAAATCTCCCGGTAGAGATGGGTTTAATGCGGGTTTCTATGAGAAGTTCTGGGATGTTATTGGCACGGATGTGATGGACTTTGTCAAGAACTGTTTTGCTAACTCTTGCATCCCTCATGAAATTAATAGAACCCTTATTTGCCTCATTCCCAAATGTGAGAATCCTGAAAGTATTAAGCAGTTCCGTCCGATTAGTCTTTGTAATGTTTCTTATAAGGGTATCACCAAGTGTATTGTTAATAAAATTAGACCGTACCAAAGTAGTTTCCTCCCAGGCAGATCCACCAAGGATAATGTTATTATCACTCAAGAGATTATTCATACTCTTAAAAAGAGAAAGGATAAGTTAGGAGGCATGATAATTAAAATCGACCTTGAAAAAGCTTATGATAAGCTGTCGTGGAATTTTATTCTTGAAACTCTACAGTTCTTTAAATTCCCTTTAAATTTGATTAATCTGATCATGGATTGTGTGACTAGTGTGAGAACGGCCATTATCTGGAATAGGGGAACCCTCCCTGAGTTTAAAACCGAGAGAGGGCTGAGGCAGGGAGACCCTCTTTCTCCATATCTTTTTGTGCTCTGTATGGAAAGGTTGTCTCACAAAATTTTAGAGCAGGTCAGGGATAAAAAGTGGTGGGGGATTAAAGCCTCTAGCAATGGGCCTGTTATTTCTCATTTTTTCTATGCTGATGACCTTATGTTTTTTGGTAAATGTGATGAGGTAACCTGTAAAACTATGAAAACTATTTTAGATGATTTTACCTGTATTTCTGGGTTAAATGTTAATGCTAATAAGTCCAAAGTGTTCTTCTCAAAAAACACTAAGAGACCTGTTAGAAACTCTGTGAAGAATATTATTGGTATGCCTGAAACAAATGACTTAGGTAAGTACCTTGGGATTAACTGGTTCATGGTAAGCTTAACAAAATCAGTGTGGCTGATATTATTGATAACCCCGGTTACGGTGTTATATTTACAACTGAAAGTCTACCGTTTTGTGTGATTTCCGGGTAAAATACATGACATTTACTTGTTGATCTTGAGTAATTTTTAGTTAGAGTTTAATGTGCTTAATTGCTAAGCCCGGACGTTTTCTAGTATATTTGAGCTATTAATTGTCACATTTTACACCCGGTGCGTTAGTGTTGTGATTCGCAGGTACCGGAGGCCCGAAACTTGAATTGGATTTGAAGACAAACTTCGAACACGATGAAGCTCAATAAATTGGCTTGAGGAAAATGAGAACAGAAAATAACAAAGCTGCTGTAACCAAGGCCATTTTACCATCCACCATTTACACCACCAGCAAGTACCTTCAGCCACCAATTAAACCAATTCCTTCACCCAAACTAATTACATTACACCATTGCTACAACTTCAATGCTTAGACACCACAACTACACAAACGAATCACCATGAACCATTTCTTCACCATTTATCATTACATAACCAATACCAGTTCACTAAACAACCTGACCATCACCAAAGCCTCCTTGCCAACAAGCTTCAGTACCTACACCATTTAATCATCTCCATAGCTACCTTCAACAATACCCAATTCCTGAATACACCATCAGCCATGAAACCACCATGGCCAATTCCATCTCCATTCCACCATGACAAATACTACCACCTGCAAATAACTTAACTACCAATACAACCAATCTGTCACCATCACGAACCAAACCCAGCCAATAAACCAACCTAAATTACCTGCAACCTTATCCACCCACAAATAATAACCAGAAAATACCAACCCCCTGACCAGCAGTACTCAGACCACAGCACACTCCCCTTCACCTGAAAACCGCCAAGACCAGAGTTATATTGATCATCCATATTCCATAGTCAAGGAGTTGGAAGTCAGCAAGTGTGGGGGTGTGGATAATTTTCATGGGTCATTTGAAGATCATATAGCATCAAGGAAGTACTACTGGGATGATTTTATGGCCAGAGATTCATTTGAGCCCAGTGGTACTTGGTGGAAGTTTCTCAAGAAGATCAATTGCAAATTGAAAGGAGTCAGCTTCCACAAGTGTCCACCTTCTTCAGAGCACAGGGGTGCACGTGAAGTTATCGAGAAGAGATGGTGGAAGAAGAAGAAGTGGAAGGATAAAGCAGTCTCCACAATCCTTTTTGGTTGAGTGTGCAGGGACACAAGTACAGAAGACGCACCAGAGTCCTCTTCTTGATGTGCATGCTAGAGATTGCACGAATTTGGGGAAAGAAAAAGCCCCACAGGATTATGCATAAAAGAATAGAGAATTGGTCGAGGTCGAGGAGCGATTCCAATATGTTGATTGCCAAACTTATGAGAGGGCTACAATTTATATCTTAGCCGCACATCGGAATCCGGGCGCGTAGAGACTTCTCTGGAAATTTTCAACGATCCACCAGACCCCTTCTTGTTGCAATTTCGCGGCAACGGTGCCCATGTAGGTCCGGGCACCCAGGTACCTCTAACACTCTCTTTCCAGTCTACGTTTTTGAGCGATGAATGTTGCAATCCACCGCCGTCACATTTAAGCGATGATTCCTCCTTCATTATCTCTTAATTCGTTGAGGAAAACGAAATGCTTAAGTGTGGGGGGGTTTGTATCTATGTTCACTAGCCATGTCTTTGTTTGCATCGCCTTGTTACATATAGTTATGTGTTCATATTGTGTTGGTTTGTGGTAGGAGTGTGTAGTTTATGAATTTTGTTAGCACTTTTACATTATTGAGTCCCCTACCCAAAACTTGTGTTTAATCGAGTTGGCCAAAAGCATATAGAGTTAAAAAAAAAAAAAAAAAAAAAAAAAAAAAAAAATCATAAAAATTTTAAATTTTTGAGAAAGGGCAATCGAAGAGAGTGAATGTGGAGAGGGCTTAATGATAGAATTCCTTAGGAATACGAACATCTGAGGTGAGGTAGACGCGAGAATCTGGAGTAGGAAGACTTATAGGGATAATGCACATTAGAACTCCGAGTAGCTGCCTCTCAGACTAGTTATCCTACTAGCGCTACACCACCGTCACTTAGGTATTCGTCAACCCTCCTCGTAGTGGCAACGGAACAGCTGTGCGAGTGATGTTTATGGGGGCCTCACGTCCCGTCTCCATCTCCTAGGTCCACTAGTTACCCCTATTGATCCGTTTACCCCTTTTATTCACAGCCTCTAGCCTAGGAAGCCTTTCATTGTGACTTTCATCACTTGTTAGAATGGTCATTTCCTATGCGCCATGATAGAGGGAGTTGAGTTAGGGAGGTTCGATGAGGGTGAGCTGATTTGATACATCTTACGTGGATTCTCTTACATGTCGTCTTTTGAGGGGATGTGAGGGTGAGTTAGAGACGGTAGCACACTTCGGTGTGGCGGTGAGTCGTGTCCTTACACCACGATCACAGGTGGAGTACCGTAGTGCGTGATATTTCTTCCGCGCGTCATGGGGTGGGGGTTGGTTGATCTTATAGGAGGCCGTGCTTATGCTTTATTTATATTCTCTATATCTTAGGTGATGAGGAGGATCGGTTGGAAAAGCACGTTTACACATTGACTACTGGGTTCGTGATTTGCTTTGCATCAAGTGTGGGGATGTCGACATCTATGTTACATCACTAATTTGACACATTCCACCCCCATGTTATCTAATTTTGATATTTGATCTCCTCGGATATTACTATCGTATTGTCGGCTCCATGTGCTTAATGTTATTGTGTGGAAATGAAAAAAAAGAGAGATAAAAAAAAAGTAAATTAGAAAGTGAAAGTAAAATTGAAAGGGAATAAAGGAGCAAGCTTGAAATTGAAGACCGGGAAGATTAGCTATTGTTCGAGATCACTTCTTCACATTTGTGGCCGCGAGAAAGGCGTTGCACCAAGATTGAGGGAATGAGGGCCGGAGTAGTGAGATTCGGTGTGGTTCCTTGGATTTTGGTGAGGGAGTGTGAGAATCGAGTTTTGCGAGTTAGATCATGACGTCTAGGACTACGCTTCTAAATATCCTATCCTACCTGTCCTAAACCGTCAGCAATTTAACCCGTGGATAAATAGCTCGGATGATAAGTTCTGGGGATACGTTTGATGAGTGTGCGGAAGCAACATTTTTTGTGTTCGTGCCCGTTCTGTCTAACGAAACTGGCCGCAAGTTCTACCGATCACCAAATTTATAGAACTTCCGAGGGAATATGAGAGCCTTATGACTTGCCGGTTTAATTTTTGAGATTTCCCAATCTCTAACGAAAAGGAAGAAAAAATTGTGTTGTTTCAATTTTTGCATTGTTCTATAATCGAGTTGCATTGTATAGTCATGTAGATTGCATGGGTGTGTGTGTTGTTTGTGTCACATGGCTAGTGAAGTTGAATGCAATTCGGTGGATTGAAGATCATAGTGTGAGGGATATTGTTCTTGATTTTGCTCGGGACGCGCAAAAAAGTAGTGTGGGGGTATTTGATAACCCCGGTTACGGTGTTATATTTACAACTGAAAGTCTACCGTTTTGTGTGATTTCTGGGTAAAATACATGACATTTACGTGTTGATCTTGGGTAATTTTTAGTTAGAGTTTAATGTGCTTAATTGCTAAGCCCGGACGTTTTCTAGTATATTTGAGCTATTAATTGTCACATTTTACACCCGGTGCGTTAGTGTTCTGATTCGCAGGTACCGGAGGCCCGAAACTTGAATTGGATTTGAAGACAAACTTCGAACACGATGAAGCTCAATAAATTGGCTTGAGGAAAATGAGAAAAGAAAATAACAAAGCTGCTGTAACCAAGGCCATTTTACCATCCACCATTTAGACCACCAGCAAGTACCTTCAGCCACCAATTAAACAAATTCCTTCACCTAAACTAATTACATTACACCATTGCTACAACTTCAATGCCTAGACACCACAACTACACAAACAAATCACCATGAACCATTTCTTCACCATTTATCATTACATAACCAATACCAGTTCACTAAACAACCTGACCATCACCAAAGCCTCCTTGCCAACAAGCTTCAGTACCTACACCATTTAATCATCTCCATAGCTACCTTCAACAATACCCAATTCCTGAATACACCATCAGCCATGAAACCACCATGGCCAATTCCATCTCCATTCCACCATGACAAATACTACCACCTGCAAATAACTTAACTACCAATACAACCAATCCGTCACCATCACGAACCAAACCCAGCCAATAAACCAACCTAAATTACCTGCAACCTTATCCACCCACAAATAATAACCAGAAAATACCAACCCCCTGACCAGCAGTACTCAGACCACAGCACACTCCATAACCAGGACAATACACCCTCCACCTGAAAACCGCCAAGACCAGAGGCTCAATCACTGATCTAAATCAGTAGCCATTACCATCCTCCTCCTTAACAAATCAAACCAGTACACCACTGCCTTTACACCATTACACCGCCACAACCACTGACCCACCTTCACTATTACCCACAAAACAATGACTGAAACACACACAGACCTGAATCTCCACCTTCAAACCACCATTGCTGCCACTTCTTATCTACTGCCACCACCTGTAACTCAACCACCATCATCACAGACCCACACACCCAGCAAAACAGATTAAGACCCAGCAGCAGCGCAAAAGAAGAACCCACTGCAAGAAAGAAACAGAGCATAAATCAAGGAGAAGAAGAGAAGGTTCTGATCGCAAGACCATCCTCTCTTGATCGTGCGATCAGAAACCCATACTTAGCAGAATTTTGGAGGAAGAAAAGTGAAACCTACTGTTTTACACGATCAGCTCTCTTGATCGTGCGATCAGCAGCCAATAAAGTAGCAGATCACACGATCTGTGAGGCTGATCGCAAGACCTCCTGAAGCCAACGCACGGAGAAGAGGAAAAAATAATTAAGAGTCACGGGCTTATTCTCAGCAGCCTAGGGTTAAGGCTAATAATGATTTCTCCAACATTCTTGGAGGGGTGAAAGTGTAAAAAAGGAGAAGTTTTATTTTAATTGATGTACGGGTTTGATATACAAGAGGAGGGGCTGTTCTATTATCAAGGGAGAGACCATTGACGTGAAACAAGAGAAGAAAAAAAAGACACACGTGAGAAGAAGGCATGAACGCAAGGAGAAGAGAAGGAGGCACGCACAAGAGGAGGACTCCTCCTCCATTGAAGCTCTAAGTTTGATTTCTTCTTCTTCTCTCTCAATCTCTCTATGGAGAAACTAGTAAGTCTTGTTTGATTTATTAGTATTAGCTAGACGTTTTGCTAGGCATCTCTTTGAGAGCCTAGGGTTTATGTAAACGATGATATTTTTTCGGATTTAATCTTTGCTTCATGATTTCTTGATTTCTTCTATTGAATCAATTCTAGTTTCTTGTTTATGTTAGTAATCATAATTGAGTGACACGATTATGAGATAAATTAGGGTTCAAGAACTAGGGTTTCACTCAATAGTTGATTCATGCTTAAAGTTAGCTTATTTTGATTCTATTGTTCTTGTTCTATGCTTAATCTTTAGTATGAATGGAGTAGCTACCCGGACATGCTAGCTAATTAGGTGAGTGCACGACAGTGACTCAACCTAATTGTGTAGAGAACTTGAACATCAATCCCGTATCACTGAGACTGAGAAGAGACGTGTTAGGATTGGCCAAATGTGGGTAGATTCGGTAGGTGAGATTCGACGGTTTCGTGCAACGGTGGACCGACAGGACCCGTTGTCGTGCATGTCGTTAGCCTACTAGAACGAACCGGTAGACACAAGAGACCGATAGGAGATTGTAGTGTACCGTGAAGTAGAATGACTTGAGACCGATATGAGATAGTCAGTGCTGTTACCCGGCTTAGTTAGAATATAGTTAACGTGTTGCTCAGATAATCCGGAAATCGTCTACAACCCTAGGTGATCTAGAGATTGCCTAGTTTCTCCAAACTTATTTATTAAATATAAAAATCCAAAAATATTAGCTTAGTTGTTATTTCAATTCTAGAAATCAATCAAATCTTTCCTCCTGCCCAATACTCTAAATTAAATAACTAATTAAATAATCTCAAGCCTGTCCTCGTGGGATCGATAACTCGGGGTTGAAATACCACCCCTATATTACTTGACCGTGCACTTGCGCATACGCGTTAGTAAATCCGCGTCAAGTTTTTGACGCCGTTGCCGGGGACAGCGGTAGATTATTTAGTTAGGAGTTAGTTTAGAGTACTTTTATTTTAGTTTTATTTTAATATTTTTATTCTATATCACTGTGCTTCACGGGTGTCTTGTGAGTTTGTTTCTCAGGAACGCAGGAAGCAAGAGACAATTTAAGCATGTGGAGCGAAGACTGTTATTCGGGTCCCCCCTACTGTTTCCACTGCAGGGGTAACCATGAAGACGAGGACGCATGCATAATTTGGTGCTACGTATGCGGAATTTGGCACGACCGTAGAGACTCATGTCGAGTACATGCCCCCCCAGCTTCATCAAAACCAGAAAGACTCATCAGCGGATATGGCAGAACGGCGTAGTATTATGAATGACATGGAAGTTTGCGCCAAATTGTTGTCCATAGATGCACAATTACCAAAAGAGGATTTAGCCACAGGTAGGGAATACGTGAGGGAGATGTTGGAGAGGATAAAGAAGCGAATAGAAAAACTGTCAACAGCAGGGGAATCAAGCATTCAAGAGCCACAAGAAGAAACTCTGCCATATGACAGTGAGCCGAACGTTGAACCTTCATCATCCCCACCACAAGTGGAAGAAGAGATATCTGAGCTGAACGAAGTTTGCAGTGTCCAGGAACCATTGGTGGACTCTGCCATATATGAGGACTCAGACTCTGATTCAGACTGGGGTGGTCCTGTGTGCCGAAGATGGGAAGATCTGCCGTATTGCGAGCCAAGACCGCAGGTTCCCTCACATCCTTGGTATGAATGGGAAGAAACCGACATTGGAAGCCTGTGGTGTGCCGACGATGAAGCTGGTGAAACACTTGTGCTCAGTGATATTGAGGTAAAAAGCCCCAACTCTGATTAATGATGAATTCTCCATATCCTATGTCACGCAAGTCTGCGACGAGCTGGAACAATTACTGTATGGGGATTCTTATGGGGAAGAAGGTGATGAGCAACGTCCAATATCTTGTTCTATGGGAGATTATATTGATCATCCATATTCCATATCTAAGGAGTTGGAAGTCAGCAAGTGTGGGGGTGTGGATAATTTTCATGGGTCATTTGAAGATCATATAGCATCAAGGAAGTACTACTGGGATGATTTTATGGCCAGAGATTCATTTGAGCCCAGTGGTACTTGGTGGAAGTTTCTCAAGAAGATCAATTGCAAAATGAAAGGAGTCAGCTTCCACAAGTGTCCACCTTCTTCAGAGCACAGGGGTGCACGTGAAGTTATCGAGAAGAGATGGTGGAAGAAGAAGAAGTGGAAGGATAAAGCAGTCTCCACAATCCTTTTTGGTTGAGTGTGCAGGGACACAAGTACAGAAGACGCACCAGAGTCCCCTTCTTGATGTGCATGCTAGAGATTGCACGAATTTGGGGAAAGAAAAAGCCCCACAGGATTATGCATAAAAGAATAGAGAATTGCTCGAGGTCGAGGAGCGATTCCAATATGTTGATTGCCAAACGCATGAGAAGGCTACAATTTATATCTTAGCCGCACATCGGAATCCGGGCGCGTAGAGACTTCTCCGGAAATTTTCAACGGTCCACCAGACCCCTTCTTGTTGCAATTTCGCGGCAACGGTGCCCATGTAGGTCCGAGCACCCAGGTACCTCTAACACTCTCTTTCCAGTCTACGTTTTTGAGCGATGAATGTTGCAATCCACCGCCGTCACATTTAAGCGATGATTCCTCCTTCATTATCTCTAAACTCGTTGAGGAAAACGAAATGCTTAAGTGTGGGGGGGGGTTTGTATCTATGTTCACTAGCCATGTCTTTGTTTGCATCGCCCTGTTACATATAGTTATGTGTTCATATTGTGTTGGTTTGTGGTAGGAGTGTGTAGTTTATGAATTTTGTTAGCACTTTTACATTATTGAGTCCCCTACCCAAAACTTGTGTTTAATCGAGTTGGCCAAAAGCATATAGAGTTAAAAAAAAAAATAATCATAAAAATTTTAAATTTTTGAGAAAGGGCAATCGAAGAGAGTGAATGTGGAGAGGGCTTAATGATAGAATTCCTTAGGAATATGAACATCTGAGGTGAGGTAGACGCGAGAATCTGGAGTAGGAAGACTTATAGGGCTAATGCACATTAGAACTGCGAGTAGCTGCCTCTCAGACTAGTTATCCTACTAGCGCTACACCACCGTCACTTAGGTAGTCGTCATCCCTCCTCGTAGTGGCAACGGAACAGCTGTGCGAGTGATGTTTATGGGGGCCTCACGTCCCGTCTCCATCTCCTAGGTCCACTAGTTACCCCTATTGATCCGTTTACCCCTTTTATTCACAGCCTCTAGCCTAGGAAGCCTTTCATTGTGACTTTCATCACTTGTTAGAATGGTCCTTTCCTATGCGCCATGATAGAGGGAGTTGAGTTAGGGAGGTTCGATGAGGGTGAGCTGATTTGATACATCTTACGTGGATTCTCTTACATGTCGTCTTTTGAGGGGATGTGAGGGTGAGTTAGAGACGGTAGCACACTTCGGTGTGGCGGTGAGTCGTGTCCTTACACCACGATCACAGGTGGAGTACCGTAGTGCGTGATATTTCTTCCGCGCTTCATGGGGTGGGGGTTGGTTGATCTTATAGGAGGTCGTGCTTATGCTTTATTTATATTCTCTATATCTTAGGTGATGAGGAGGATCGGTTGGAAAAGCACGTTTACACATTGACTACTGGTTTCGTGATTTGCTTTGCATCAAGTGTGGGGATGTCGACATCTATGTTACATCACTAATTTGACACATTCCACCCCCATGTTATCTAATTTTGATATTTGATCTCCTCGGATATTACTATCGTATTGTCGGCTCCATGTGCTTAATGTTATTGTGTGGAAATGAAAAAAAAGAGAGATAAAAAAAAAAGTAAATTAGAAAGTGAAAGTAAAATTGAAAGGGAATAAAGGAGCAAGCTTGAAATTGAAGACCGGGAAGATTAGCTATTGTTCGAGATCACTTCTTCACATTTGTGGCCGCGAGAACGGCGTTGCACCAAGATTGAGGGAATGAGGGCCGGAGTAGTGAGATTCGGTGTGGTTCCTTGGATTTTGGTGAGGGAGTGTGAGAATCGAGTTTTGCGAGTTAGATCATGACGTCTAGGACTACGCTTCTAAATATCCTATCCTACCTGTCCTAAACCGTCAGCAATTTAACCCGTGGATAAATAGCTCGGATGATAAGTTCTGGGGATACGTTTGATGAGTGTGCGGAAGCAACATTTTTTGTGTTCGTGCCCGTTCTGTCTAACGAAACTGGCCGCAAGTTCTACCGATCACCAAATTTATAGAACTTCCGAGGGAATATGAGAGCCTTATGACTTGCCGGTTTACTTTTTGAGATTTCCCAATCTCTAACGAAAAGGAAAAAAAATTGTGTTGTTTCAATTTTTGCATTGTTCTATAATCGAGTTGCATTGTATAGTCATGTAGATTGCATGGGTGTGTGTGTTGTTTGTGTCACATGGCTAGTGAAGTTGAATGCAATTCGGTGGATTGAAGATCATAGTGTGAGGGATATTGTTCTTGATTTTGCTCGGGACGCGCAAAAAAGTAGTGTGGGGGTATTTGATAACCCCGGTTACGGTGTTATATTTACAACTGAAAGTCTACCGTTTTGTGTGATTTCTGGGTAAAATACATGACATTTACGTGTTGATCTTGAGTAATTTTTAGTTAGAGTTTAATGTGCTTAATTGCTAAGCCCGGACGTTTTCTAGTATATTTGAGCTATTAATTGTCACATTTTACACCCGGTGCGTTAGTGTTCTGATTCGCAGGTACCGGAGGCCCGAAACTTGAATTGGATTTGAAGACAAACTTCGAACACGATGAAGCTCAATAAATTGGCTTGAGGAAAATGAGAACAGAAAATAACAAAGCTGCTGTAACCAAGGCCATTTTACCATCCACCATTTACACCACCAGCAAGTACCTTCAGCCACCAATTAAACAAATTCCTTCACCTAAACTAATTACATTACACCATTGCTACAACTTCAATGCCTAGACACCACAACTACACAAACAAATCACCATGAACCATTTCTTCACCATTTATCATTACATAACCAATACCAGTTCACTAAACAACCTGACCATCACCAAAGCCTCCTTGCCAACAAGCTTCAGTACCTACACCATTTAATCATCTCCATAGCTACCTTCAACAATACCCAATTCCTGAATACACCATCAGCCATGAAACCACCATGGCCAATTCCATCTCCATTCCACCATGACAAATACTACCACCTGCAAATAACTTAACTACCAATACAACCAATCCGTCACCATCACGAACCAAACCCAGCCAATAAACCAACCTAAATTACCTGCAACCTTATCCACCCACAAATAATAACCAGAAAATACCAACCCCCTGACCAGCAGTACTCAGACCACAGCACACTCCATAACCAGGACAATACACCCTCCACCTGAAAACCGCCAAGACCAGAGGCTCAATCACTGATCTAAATCAGTAGCCATTACCATCCTCCTCCTTAACAAATCAAACCAGTACACCACTGCCTTTACACCATTACACCGCCACAACCACTGACCCACCTTCACTATTACCCACAAAACAATGACTGAAACACACACAGACCTGAATCTCCACCTTCAAACCACCATTGCTGCCACTTCTTATCTACTGCCACCACCTGTAACTCAACCACCATCATCACAGACCCACACACCCAGCAAAACAGATTAAGACCCAGCAGCAGCGCAAAAGAAGAACCCACTGCAAGAAAGAAACAGAGCATAAATCAAGGAGAAGAAGAGAAGGTTCTGATCGCAAGACCATCCTCTCTTGATCGTGCGATCAGAAACCCATACTTAGCAGAATTTTGGAGGAAGAAAAGTGAAACCTACTGTTTTACACGATCAGCTCTCTTGATCGTGCGATCAGCAGCCAATAAAGTAGCAGATCACACGATCTGTGAGGCTGATCGCAAGACCTCCTGAAGCCAACGCACGGAGAAGAGGAAAAAATAATTAAGAGTCACGGGCTGATTCTCAGCAGCCTAGGGTTAAGGCTAATAATGATTTCTCCAACATTCTTGGAGGGGTGAAAGTGTAAAAAAGGAGAAGTTTTATTTTAATTGATGTACGGGTTTGATATAAAAGAGGAGGGGTTGTTCTATTATCAAGGGAGAGACCATTGACGTGAAAAAAGAGAAGAAAAAAAAGACACACGTGAGAAGAAAGCATGAACGCAAGGAGAAGAGAAGGAGGCACGCACAAGAGGAGGACTCCTCCTCCATTGAAGCTCTAAGTTTGATTTCTTCTTCTTCTCTCTCAATCTCTCTATGGAGAAACTAGTAAGTCTTGTTTGGTTTATTAGTATTACTAGACGTTTTGCTAGGCATCTCTTTGAGAGCCTAGGGTTTATGTAAACGATGATATTTTTTCGGATTTAATCTTTGCTTCATGATTTCTTGATTTCTTCTATTGAATCAATTCTAGTTTCTTGTTTATGTTAGTAATCCTAATTGAGTGACACGATTAGGAGATAAATTAGGGTTCAAGAACTAGGGTTTCACTCAATAGTTGATTCATGCTTAAAGTTAGCTTATTTTGATTCAATTGTTCTTGTTCTATGCTTAATCTTTAGTATGAATGGAGTAGCTACCCGGACATGCTAGCTAATTAGGTGAGTGCACGACAGTGACTCAACCTAATTGTGTAGAGAACTTGAACATCAATCCCGTATCACTGAGACTGAGAAGAGACGTGTTAGGATTGGCCAAATGTGGGTAGATTCGGTAGGTGAGATTCGACGGTTTCGTGCAACGGTGGACCGATAGGACCCGTTGTCGTGCATGTCGTTAGCCTACTAGAACGGGCCGGTAGACACAAGAGACCGAAAGGAGATCGTAGTATACCGTGAAGTAGAATGACTTGAGACCGATAGGAGATAGTCAGTGCTGTTACCCGGCTTAGTTAGAATATAGTTAACGTGTTGCTCAGATAATCCGGAAATCGTCTACAACCCTAGGTGATCTAGAGATTGCCTAGTTTCTCCAAACTTATTTATTAAATATAAAAATCCAAAAATATTAGCTTAGTTGTTCTTTCAATTCTAGAAATCAATCAAATCTTTCCTCCTGCCCCGTACTCTAAATTAAATAATTAATTAAATAATCTCAAGCCTGTCCTCGTGGGATCGATAACTCGGGGTTGAAATACCACCCCTATATTACTTGACCGTGCACTTGCGCATACGCGTTAGTAAATCTGCGTCAATTATCACAAGAATGAATACCAGACTTTCGGGTTGGACCAGTAAAATTTTATCTAAAGCTGGTAGAGTGACTCTTTGTAAAAGTGTTCTTGCTACTTTACCCTCCTACACCATGCAGGTTCTGCCTATCCCTATTAATGTTTGTGATAAAATTGACAAGATTTGTAGAGATTTTATTTGGGGTGACACTGTGGAAAAGAAAAAAACTCATCTGGTTAAGTGGGACACTCTTTGTATCCCTAAAGAGAAAGGGGGTTTAGGGATTAGAAAGGCCAGATTCCAAAATTCTGCTCTAATCGCCAAACTAGGATGGGGGGGGGGGTGTTTTGAAAACAATATTTGGTGTAATGTTCTTAGGAAAAAGTATCTTCGGAATAATAATTTAGGTATTTCCAAGAGCAAAGGCAACACTTCCCCTATTTGGAAAGGTATCATGGGAACTAGAAAGTATATCTGTGATAATCTTAAATGGACCATTGGTAATGGTAAGAATGTTTCCATTTGGAGTGACTGGTGGTGCGGTGATAAAGCGATCGGTCCTCCTCTTGACCAGAGCTTAAATCATCTGAAAGTGGCTGATATCATTGATGAGAATTGTGAGTGGAATCTTAACCCTATCCTGAATGAGATTGATGTTACTACCAAAGATAATATTCTCAATACTGTTATTCCTATTTTGAGTCCGCTTGAGGATTCACCCTTTTGGAAAGGATCCAATTCGGGATCCTTTACTGTCTCGGCTGCCTATAGTGCGATGAAAACGGTTTGTGACCAACGTGCTAATATAAGTGGTGGGGATTGGATAAGGCTTTGGAAACTTAGAGTTCCAAACAATCTTATCCATTTTTTATGGACTATTCTTCATGGTAAACTTATGACGAATCTCAATAGAAAACACAGGGGTATGACGGAGGTTGATACTTGTAATATTTGTGGCCTTATGACGGAAGATATGGATCATTTGTTCAGAATGTGCCCCAAAGTGAGTAATATTTGGAGTATGAACTGGAACCCCAATTGGATTAGCAATGGAACTAATGTTAGCTTCACCAATTGGGTTCTGGATAATATCAAAAACAAGAGCTCTCATGGTAGTTTTGATCACAATACTCTTTTTATTTATTCTCTTTGGAATATTTGGTTAAGAATAAACAATTTTATTTTTTCGGGGATTATGGAGACTGACATGTGTTTTGTGCAGAAAATTAGGAAGCAGACACAGCTCACCCAGGGAGCATTCTACACAAACCCTAATGTCTTTAATTTCAATTTATATAATGCTGGTCCTAATTGGAATCTTCCTATGATAGGGCAAATCAAACTCAATGTGGATGGATGTGTCAGAATGGACAATGAGAAAGCTGGAATAGGAGGAGTCTTCAGGAACAGCAATGGAGAATGGAAGCTCGGGTTTATTGGAAGGATCAGAGGATGCACAAGCTTGGAGAGAGAGATATGGAGTATCTACAGAGGACTTACTGTGGCCTACAACAAAAATTGGATCAACCTTGTCATTGAAAGTGACTGCCTCGAAGCGGTCAATATCTATCAAGGAAACTCGGATGGCCCGACCTCCATGAATGCTTAGATCAATGATGGAAAGGTACTTCTCAACAGGATTGTAGGCAGAATCAAGCACATTGGAAGGGATGCTAATGAAGTGGCTAATGCACTCGCCAACATGGGTGCGGAGCAAGTGGATCATCTCAAGTTGATTGAAGAGACCCCGGACAATGTGAAGGGTCTAATCATCGCGGATAGGCTCGGGATGGGGAATTTCTTCTAGCTTATTGTTTTTTTGGGTGTCTGGTGTTTTGCCAGTTTGGTTTGTACTAAACTCTGTTTGAACTTTCAATTCCGTAGTAGCTAAAAAAAAAAGTTTGCAGAATAAATACTTCCTCTCTCTTTGACTGCTGGCAAAACTTTTATTGGCCTGTTTGCATGTTTCTGTAGACATTCAGAACGTCCTTTTGAAGCTCTGCCTGGCTGCTGTACACAGTCCCTTCCCCGCTGAAGCCACACGAGGCTCCTCGGAGTATCTCTCTCTATAAATCCCTTACTAATTTCAATTCTCTCACTTTCACAAGTTACGTACTGGATTTTCAATATTGTTTTTGATTTCGTTACCCTGTATCTCTATCTATGTGCAATCTGATTCAGGTCTTTATTGAAGAGCCCATCAAGGGAATCAATTTTGGTTGACCAATTAAGCATCATGAATTTAGTTAGTTAGTTGATTGAAATGTTCATCAGAAGGGGTCAAATTGATGTCCCTGATAGCAGATTTGCTATCGATCGGGCACACACACAAAACACAAACTAGGGTTCTTCCCCAACTTTTTGATTTTGATTCACGATGATAATCCACACTCACGCAGTGACCACTTTTTATAGACGAAATTTAAGTAAAAGACATCTACCTCCCCCTAACTTAACTAAAGATCACTAACCCCCTTAACAATAATTAAAACTAATACATTAAAAAATACAATAAACTTCTAATAATTGGCGAAATCGTCGAGATACTTCAGTTGATGCCTAATAGGATCCCCACATCTCCGAAACGTGTCGGCACGTGGATACGAGTCCGTATCAACTCCCCCACGCTTAAAAACTGCCTTGTCCTCAAGGTGGACGTTGAAATCCTCAATATTCCCGGCTCAAATTGACGGCGAACGGGCTTGAAATGATCGGGTTGTAGGCCAAAATCAGCAATAAGCCCAAAAATCGTCTGCCAAAAAGAATTAAGCCCACAAAACAAAGAAGGCCCAAATGGTGAAATGATTTCAACTTGGAAATCAGCCCAAAAAGTGTGAGTAAGTCCACCAGAGTGAAAAATTAGCCCATTGTAAGCCTTAGTTACAACCTGGTGTAGAGCACGTCCTGTTGGTTGTTGCAGGTAATGTCCATGATTCGTGGATGGTGGTGGCGGTTTTGGTGGTGGTTGGCGCAGCGCCTGGAGTGGACAACCACCAAGTTGACGAATTGAGCCTGGATTTGTTGGCTGGGGGCACGAATCTGGAGGTTAAAGTGGCCAGCTGTTGCAGTTGGAGGTGGTCGGAGATGGCTGCAACGCCGGAATTGGGTCCGGATCCGGCGGTTTGGACGGCTGAATTGGCGGCCTGGGCTTCGTCGGGAATTGGTGGGTCTGGTGGGTGGTTCGATATTCGTCCTGCGCGATTGCAAACGCCGTTCGACTTGCCGGCGGACTTGCGGTTGAGGGGGGCTTCTGAAATCCCTTCAGAACAGTGAGTTCCGACTGGTTGTCTTGTTCTGTTTCGGTCGGTGGTTTATGGGCAGAGGCCATTGTTGGAGACCATCAGGGTTGCCGTTGATGGCGATGACGGCGTCGGACGCGTGCACTGTCGCACCCTCTTGGGTCTCTTGTTTGTCATCGTTGTCCTCGGTGTCGTCCGTGTTCCCTTCCTCCTTGTCAAGTGGTTTTTCTTCGGTTGGCACTGCTTGTTGTGAGTTCTCCAATGGCTGCAATTGGGTTGGCAGCGGTTGAGACGGCGCTTGCTGTTCAATTGGCGGCGATGGTTTTGGGGCTCTGGCGATGTCTTGGAGGCGGCAAAATTCCTCAACCAAAATTAATCGGTATTGTTTCCCATGGAGAGTTATTTGTCTCCCACTGGATTTGATTCCAGCAAATGTTGGACTGTCTTTGATGTCAAGAACGGCGGACGGGAAATCAACTGTAATCGGGGTTGAGTCCGACATGGTTTTCACCAGTTGAATGGCGAAAAACAATGAAAGCACCAATTGATAGCAGATTTGCTATCGATCGGGCACACACACGATCACTAAAGACAACTACCTCTCCCTAATTTAACTAAAGATACATACTCACGCAGTGTACACTTTTAATAGACAAAATTCAAATAAAAGACATCTACCTCCCCCTAACTTAACTAAAGATCACTAACCCCTTAACAATAATTAAAACTAATACATTAAGAAATGCAGTAAACTTATAATAATTGGCGAAATCGTCGAGATACTTCGGTTGACGCCTAATAGGATCCCCACGTCTCTGAAACGTGTCGGCACGTGGATACGAGTCCGTATCAGTCCCCTTGGTAACTCGCTAAGGGATTTCGCTTCTAAAATTGAATCTTGAGCTGCTAAGATTCGGAACCTGCATGGATGAGTTTGCAGTGTCTTAGATATGGTGTGGTGTCCCATTGATACACCTTGTTATCTCAACAAGTAGACAACTCAGAATGAGTTTGCATGCTATCACTCCTATCTTTAACTTCTCGCACACATCATGTGATCATGTTGAACTAAATTGCTCGAGTTGACTAAAAAATTTTGCGCCTCGACCAACTCCTTTTCACCCCTCGTCTACAAAGAACCTGGTGAAAACTCAATAATGAGTTTGACATTTGAAATAGCTTTGTAATAACACATTTGAGTTGGACAAAGAAAAGTTTTTCATGGCTTCAATTGGAAAAAAAAAAAAAAAATACAGGTAAATTGCACCATGTTTTAGTTTGTTGTTTTCCGATCAATTTTATGTATTGTGTATGAGGAGAATCCTTTGGTCCATGATCATGTAATAGGCAGTTTCAGGTAGAAGTTCTTATTTCGACATTGCATGGAAATTCCTCCTTGATATGTGGCATCTGAAAAAGCTGTTTTTATGTGATTCTCACCTTGTAACTTATTTCTATCTGCCTATGTGATGCAGGGGCGTACTTGAAGTCTATCTGCCTATGTGATGCAGGGGACGTAGTTGAAGTCTATCTACCTATGTGATGGAGATGACGTAGCTGTTGGTGAATAACACTAAAATTATCAATTTTAGACAGATATAGATGTCAGATTGTGAAATGGTCCTCTCTGGACTTCTCTATTCATCAGTAATATATACCCAAATAATACAAACTTAATTACATGTGAAGACCCTATGATTAAGCTACGCTATAAATTAAGCTACACTATTACACTGCCGCAGTCGGAGCGGGAGAAGAATGAACGTTCAGACTGGAGTGGAATCTCTCAAATAACTGACGAGACAGACCTTTGGTGAAGATATCCGCATACTGAAAATCAGCGGGAATGTGAAGAACCCGAAGTTGACCGAGGCGAACTTTGTCCCGAACAAAATGAAGATCAATCTTAATATGTTTCGAGCGTTGATGCTGAACTGGATTACCTGATAAGTATACCGCACTGACATTGTCACAATAGCAGAGAGAGGTCTTCGGAGGACGAACCTTGAGCTCAAGTAGAAGGTTGCGAAGCCAGCAGAGCTCAGCAACGGCTTTGGCAACGCCACGGTCCTCAGCCTCGACACTGGAGCGAGAGACGGTGGCTTGTCGCTTGGACAACCAGCTAAGAAGGTTGTCTCCAAAGAAAGTGCAAAAACCAGAGGTGGAGTGACGCGTGTCCGGCAACCAGCCCAGTCAGCATCCGTGTATGCTGTGAGACCCGTAGAGGCAGTAGTCGAGATGTGAAACTCGAGATCAAGATTGCCGCCCACATAGCAAAGCACGCGTTTCAACGCGCGCATATGATGCTCTCGAGGATCATGCATGAAGAGACAAATCTGCTGAACACCATAAGAGATGTCCAGACGAGTGAAGGTAAGATACTGAAGCGCACCTGCTAAGCTGCGGTAGAGAGTGGGATCATCAACGGAAGGTCTGGAACCCGCGGTGAGTTTGGAGCCAGTCTCAACCGAAGTGCTAACGGGCTTACAGCCCACCATCGATGCACACTGCAGAATCTCAGAGGCATACTGACGTTGTGAGAGAATCATACTAGAAGTAGTACGAGTTACAGCAATGCCCAAAAAATGATGTAGAGTTCCAAGATCGGTCTAGCAAACTCAGTCGAAAGCTGAGAGATAACCCGCTGCACAACTGTAGGATAGGACCCTATAATTAAGCTACGCTATAAATTAAGCTACGCGATTAATAGATATTTAACAAATCATGGCCATTGAAACGTAGGTAAGAAAAACATGAAGGAAAAAATTTGATAAAAAGACGAGAAATTAGAAGTCGTACCTCTAATCCAAGATTTAATAGAAATAGATGAAAGCAGCTGAGTCGTCAGGTCTTGCAAGTAGGCCTGACTGTTCTTGAAGAGATAATCTCCCCCACTTACACTGTGTTGGGATGCCGGCGATGATTCTTCCAGGATAAAACAGCTTTGATATTCTTCGTCACAGCAACGTTGAAAATCAACGACGATTAGCACCTCAGTTCACCAAGAACACCACGAGCAGATCAGATTTTGGGTGAGAGATAGTCTGTCAGAAGCCAATTTTTGCAGAAGATGCCAATTGCCCTATTCGATTTTCCATTCAAAACTCTTATGGAAAAAACTGGTACAATTATCTCCGTAATTAATACCCATTAATACGGTCAAAACCGTTTTAATTCCGTTACAAATAACCCCATTAATTAAAAGTTTAACTGGTGTGTGATGGAACAAAACTGATTTATAATCTCACGCCAGGTCGCCTCGCGTACGCGCGACGCCGAGACATTTCGCCCAAATCGCCCTTCGACCCGGTCCGACACGGCCCGAGGCGAGGCGCAGGCGGCGCGCGTGTGTGTGTGCGCACGAGGAACACAAGAACACCCATGGTCCACCACACACCTTAGTAGTTATACACTACTCTTGTGTGTGATACCATATAAAGCCACCTACCTCCCTCCTTGGTTTCAAGCACTTCCAAGCTACCAAGTGACTTCACTTTCTCTATGGATTATACTAAGAAAATCCATTTTCTAACTATCCCCCACAAATCCATACAGAAATGCATTCAGGATTCCTATCATGACTTGTTTTCTGAGTCGGTACCCTTCCGGGTTTGAACCCTCCTAAGTCCTCTACTTCGATGACTACCGAATTCAGATGGAATATTTCACCTTGAATATTAATCTGTCTGGTGTAATCATGCTCCATATAAGACGACAAGTCAACGGCTATGGTGCGAATCTACGGCTTTGAGACACTAATGGTCTTGTCTCGATCCTGTTCGTTGAATGCTTCAAGGAATAACCCTTTCTTCTAATTGCGACCGCACAATTACATTCGCTTAGCTGGGCATCTCCAGAGATATTTGCCACCATCTCGTCAAAATACTTGACCCCACTCAGAGTTAGAATAATTCTTGCTACACTAGCAATGTCAGTACCTTATAGGTTTACAGGGGATAGGCTTTTATACAAATGTGTCATCTATATAGCAAAGGTACTACCAGTTCATCCTCACAGCTTGTTATTACCACATTGAATACACTTTCGAGGGGTCTCCTCTCATATGTATTGGGTTCCCACTTTTGATGAACTATGACGCGTTGTTAGTCCCATCCCCAACCTCGACTTAAGGACCACTGCAGGTTCCAGTCCTTTACTCAAAGGATCAACTGTATTATTCTGAGTTCCTATAAACTCAACAACTATAATCTTATCAGACACTAAACCCCTTATGGACTTTAATCTAACTTGGATGTGCCTCCTTGTTTTAGCATTATACTTTTTACTGCTAATCTTGTCGATAGTCGTCCGACTATCACAATGAATAGAAATAGCAGAAAGTGGTTTACTTACTACATGTATAACGGACATAAGTCCATGTAACCATTCAGCCTCCGTCCCCGTGGCATCAAGCGCACACAACTCAGCCTAAAAAGTAGACCGAGTTACAATAGTCTGTTTAGTCGACTTCCACGATATTGCTCAACCTGCCAAGGTGATACATATACAGTCATTCCATTGGAACCAGACTTCTTAGCTATCCAACATGCATCACTATACCCCTCAAGTACACCAGGAAATCTCCTATAGTGTATACTTAGGTACATTGTGCCTTTCAGATATCTAAGCACTCTATCAAGAGCATCCCAATGAGTTCTGTTTGGACAGCTAGTATATCTAGCCAACTTAGACATAGAGTATGACATATCTGGTCTAGTAAAGTTAGCAAGATATTGCAAAGTCCCAATAATCTGGGAATAGCTTAATTGAGACACATGTACACCTGAAGAATTCTTAAATAAGGTAATTTTAGGATCATAGGGTGTACTGGCGATTCTACATTGTGAATAACCATATTTCTCAAGTTTAGATTTCTCTATATAATGAGACTGAGATAAGGTTATTCCCTCAACTGACTGAGTCAACTTCAATCCAAGAATCACACTAGCCTCACCCATATCTTTCATCTCAAAAGTCCTCTTCAAGAAAGCTTTTGTCTCATTAATAATCTCAATGTTGGTTCCAAACAATAAAATATCATCCAAATATAGGAATAAGATCACATTCACTACCCTTAACTTTGGTGTAGATACACTTGTCACTTTCATTAATAATAAAACCGAACGGCAAAACAGTTTCATCAAACATTTTATGCCAATCCTTGGGATCTTGTTTGAAGCTGTATTGGGACTTAATTAACTTACATACTTTACTTTCATTGCCTGATGCAACAAACTCCTAAGGTTGATCCATATAAATCTCTTCTTCAACACCATGAAGAAAAGTTGTCTTAACATCCATCTGATGGATGATAAGACCATGGACCGAAGCCAATGCTGTAAGCATTCAGATTGTTGTCATCTTAGCAACTGGAGAGTATGTATCAAAGTAATCAATTCCTTTCCTTTGCCTAAAGCCCTTAGCAACCGGTCTAGCCTTGTACTTATCTATTGACCCGTCAGGGTTCAATTTCCTCTTAAAGATTTATCTGCACCCGATAGTACAACACCCAAGAGGGAGATCAACTAACTCCCATGTTCCATTAGAAAAATAGAGTCAATTTCATTCTTAATAGCGCCCTCGAAGTGCCTAGATTCAGAAGAATCCATAGCCTGCCGGAAAGTTAAAGGTTCGTCCTCGACATTGTAAGAGACAAAATCACTTCCAAAATCCTTGACTACCTTTGCACGCTTACTCCTTCTTGGTTCCTCTACTTCCTCAGGGACAGACCTACTACACGATTTCGCCCCCACATTTGTTTTCTTTTCAACATGATCAGGAATAGAACTCGATGTGTGAGATGGATCTTCGTTAGTAGTTTATTGAGGTATACCAGTCTTCATAGGGTAGACATCCTCAAAGAATGTTGCGTCACGAAATTCAACTATCGTGTTGGCCACTATACCGTCTATGTCAGATTTCATTACTAAAAATCTCATAGACATAGCCACGTAGGTAACAAAAACATGAAGGAAAAAATGCACATATCAGAAACTGATAAAAAGACGAGAAATTAGAAGCCATACCTCTAATCGAAGCTTTAATAGAAATAGATGAAATTAGCTGAGTCGTCAGGTCTTGCAAGAAGGTCTGACTGTTCTTGAAGATGAAAGCTCAGGTTGTTCAGACTTGAAAGAGCTTGGCTATTTCAAGGCCTTGAAACAGATTTCAAAGCCTTGAATCAGCTTCAGAGTCTTGAAAATAGTCTTGGCTATTTTCAAGGCCTTGAAACTGGATTCAAAGCCTTGAAATTGTTAAACCTGAAAGCATATTCTCAGGGGGAGTTTTTTGCTTACTCTCTGATCTAATCTATTATCTCTCTTGCATATGTTTGATTACTTGTTGTTAGATGATGAAAGATTTTTTTTTAACATGTTTTGAATCGTGCTATATCAACTGTTTGACCATGATAATGCAGAAAATATTGTTTCTAAGTTTTGCAGGATTGTTTCCTAAACTGGATTACTGCAGAATTGGAAACAATTGAAGACTTTGATCCTGTGATCAATCAGACGTGTTTGACAACTTATCTTTATGGTTAAATGAAGGATTACAAAAATATCTCAGAAGATTACAATCACTCAACCGTTGGAGAAGATCTCAAGATAGTCAAACTATGTTACCTACATAATAGGAAGGTTGTTGCTGAAAATCTGGAGATTGCAGAGTTGTTTCAAGTACTTAAAGATCTCAAATTTGAAGCAACAAGAACACAATTATCAACGGGAAAAAACAGGGAAAGCATTTTGGATTGACAAGCATCAAAGAAGTTCTTCATCTCTTCCAATCCATACATAGAAGTTCACTGCATTTCACTGCTGTTTTCTACTCTTAAGTGAACTTCTGTATAGAGCTATATTGGTAGATCATTTCTGTATTACTTCTACTTACAATCTCAAGGATTGTTCAAAGTGAACAATATAGAATTCTTAGTTAATCAATTAGCTAGAGTAGGTACTAGACAGGTTAGGGAAAACCACAAGCTTTAACAGAGTAAGGGAACTCTATGTGCTTGAGTTCTAGGGATTAGCTTTTGATTAATAAGAATTTACTTGAAAATCCTCCAGGGACCTAATTCCTGAGGTAGAGACGTAGGTCTAAGTGGACTAAACTCTATAAATCACTTGTCTTGTGCATTTTCAGTTCATCTACTTTCAAAGCTTTTGCTGCATACAAAAACTGTTTATTTTTCAAGGGTTTGAACTTGTTTTCAAGGCCTTGAAAAAGGCATCTTGTTCTAAAACTTTTTGCTTCTCTTCAAAGGCTTGAACTTGTGTTCAAGGCCTTGAATTCCCTTTTCTGCTCTATTTCTTCTACTTGTTAGCAAGTTTTGCAAAACGTTGGCATGCTCTATTCAACCCCCCCCCCCTTCTAGAGTATCTTAGTTGCTTATACATCTGCTTGCTCACACTTTCAATTGGTATCAGAGCTTGTATCACTGTATAAGATTTAACCATCTGGTGATCATGAGTACTGCAGGTGATGGTGGTTTCTCATAGGGAAGAGCTGCTAACAGACCTCCTCTATTATGTGGAGAAAATTTTGCTCACTGGAAAGCTCTCATGAAAATGTTTATCATTGATCAAGATCTAGAGCTTTGGTCCATTATCCAAAATGGACCTCATACTTTCTATACAGAGAAAAATAGGATCAGAACTCCAAAAACAGAAGACTCGCTCTCCTCTTCTGAATTAGAGCAAGTTTCTAAGAATTACAAGGCTGTTAACATTTTGTATTGTACTTTGAGTACAGATGAATTCAACAGGATCTCTGGATGCACAACTGCTAAAGAAATCTGGGATAAACTTGTGGTTACCTTTGAAGGAACCAGCCAAGTCAAATAGACCGAGATCAACATTTATCTTAGACAGTATGAGCTGTTCAAAATGAATGCATATGAGTCCATCAGAGATATGTTCAAGAGATTCACTGATATTGTCAACAACCTTGACTCACTGGGAAAACACTTTTCCAATGAGGAAAAGGTGAGGAAGATACTTAGAAGTCTTCCAAAGGCAAAGTGGGAACAAAAAACCACAGCTATTGAAGAAGCTCAAAATCTCTCAACTTTACAACTTGATGACCTCCAAGGGAAGCTCCTGACACATGAGATATCCATGAATGAAGTTGATGGAGAACTTCCAGAAGTTGTCAAAAATCTAGCCCTCAAAGCCAAAGAGAATGAGAGAATTCAAAGCCTTGAAACTAAGGATGGTGATGATGAAGATCCAATTTCCTTAATTTCCAAAGCATTGACAATGATTCTCAAAATGAAGAAAAACTCTGGAAACAAAGATTTCAACAGATAAAGGCATAGAACATCCAACATCAAGGACTACAAAGGTAAGTCCTCCTCAAAAAGCAAGTCAAAAGTTATGAACTTCTTTGAGTGTGGTGATGCAGGACACTTGATAAGAGATTGTCCATACCAAAAGAGCAAGAACGTTCAGAAGAAAGATCATGACAGAAGAACATGCCAATCTTTGCTTCATGGCCAAGCAGGATGATAGTTCTAAAAAGAACATTGAGGTAATGGTTAACTGTTTAATTTCAAAGCCAAAATAAGCTCTTTCAGATTATCTCAAAACATTGCTTTTAAATGAGGAAGATTATCTGAAAGAGATCAGGCTCTTGAAAGAAAAAGTTCATGAGCAAGCTAAAGAAAATTTACAACTTGTTTTCCTAAATCAGAATCTTGAAATCTCTCAGAAGAAAACTGACAGTGATTTCAAGGCCTTGAAAACTAGTTTCAAAGCCTTGAAAACACAAGTCAAGGAAGTAGTCACTGAAAATTCCTCTCTGAATGACAGCCTTGTTAATCTAAGACATCTTGTTGATGACTTACAAAGACAAAAGACTACTCTTACTGATAACTCTCTTTTATGAGTTATTTTTATACTTCCATATTACTTGTAATAGGCTTATTTCACATGATTTATATGTTATATTTGCACAAATATGTGAATTTGACGATTTATAAGCCTAAGAGTGAAAAGTTGTGTTTCTAGCTTATTTGTGCATGTTCTCTCTCATATTTGCTATGATAATTGCACGGGTTGTTTAGTGTTGTGTATCTCAGGTAAAATAGGTGCAATGGAGCCTATGTGGGGCTTGGATATGCTTGGAATGAAGCTAGATGAAGAGGAGAAAAGGAGACGCACAAACGAAGCAAAGTTGGAGAAGTCACACAGGACCAGTCTGCACTCTTTTCGATGCTCAGGAAAATCTACAAAGAATTTTGGAGCAAAGTCTGCGGTATTGGAAAGTAGACATCCTTAGCTTTCCAACGATATGTGGTAGGCCCAAAGACGAGTCCGTATGAGGGAGATACAGCCCGCGCAAGATCAGCAAATAATTCTGTTCGGGAATTACAAACTGGAGGGGCTGAAGTGCAATTTCGGCCATATTTCATTAAAAATCGTGCCCAGGCCTTGGGGAACGCATTCTTAGACCTAAGAACAGAGGGGAGCTGGTGGGGAACGAGGGAGGAAGGCTAGGGAGCACGAGGGGCATGGAGAACGACGCCGGAGTTGCCGGAACGCGAATTTCGCCACGAGTTTGACTATCCCTCCTATCTTTTCTATCGTTTCTCAATACTATGAACTTGTTAGCTTCTATTTTCAGCATATTTGGGTAGTTAGGGTTTTGTTAGACACCGTTCCGGATTTGTTTGTTTGATTCACGCTTATGGATTCATGTGATGGATTGATTTTATCTCGTTTGATGGATTGTTGAACTTGCACTATTGACACGTGCTTGGTAGGATATGAATGATCATATGAGCTGTTTCAATACATATCGTTTATCTTAGCTTAAAGTAATAGTTAATTTGCTTCTTCTAGTAATCTTGTTCTTAATTTTATGCTACCTTAGCGTCATGAACTAGGGTATCTACTTGGTGAAAGATTGATGGACTGACAGGTGAAGATTGATTAGCTTATGAATCTAGGATTGCTAGCAACCCCATATCGTGATGGACTGAAAGGAGAAACGTTAGGGTTTGGATCAACACGTAGGATTATTCTTAATGCTTGTTAGGTGATGTAGTTTATGGATCGACAGATGACGATTACAGAACCTAGCATAGGCTTACATGAGACCGAGAGGAGATTGTAAGTAGGTAGACGTGATCAAGAGCATATTCAATATTACGTGTTTCAAAACAATATCCGGAATTGTCTAATGCCCTAGGTGATCCATAGATCGCCTAGTTCTTCTCCTTATTTAATCAAACATTGTTTAATTATAAAAATCCAAAAATAATCTCTTTTAGTTAGTTTAATACAGTCACTTGATTGGGAGTGACGAATTCTCAAACCAACAACTTTCTTACTGTTATTTCAGTTACACTCTTTAGATTTAATCTCTAATTAACAATAAACCTACTATCTGTCCTCGTGGGATCGATAACTCGGGGTTGAAATATTACCCTATATTACTTGAACCGTGCACTTGCGTACACACGTAAGAAATCGTGTCAAGTTTTTTGCGCCGTTGCCGGGGACAGCGGTTTATTTGGTAATTAGAAATTAGTTTAGAGAGTATTTTTTGTTATGATTTTTATTTTTTATTATCTATTCTTATCACCTCACGGTATTGCTTGAGATCTTTGGTGTGCAGTTTATCTATAAGCATGGGGGATGAGAAAGATCATCGTTTTGGGAGCATAATCGAAGTATGCAACCTTGCGGGTTGGAAAATCGTGAAGGAGGGCCATGTGGATGGCACTAGAGAGAGGGTTGCCATGGAGATACAACACTATATCTTTCGGCCTAATGACCCAACTCCCCCCTCTAGTTAAGTGTTCTACCTTGGTTGGATGCTTGAGGAGATGATTCCAAATGTTAAAGAATGGAAGAAACGAGCAACACAATTGGGAATGGAGACGACACTTGTGGACGCACAACTTGGTCTCCATTTAAATGTAGAATATGCTCCAACCTTCCCAATGCTCAAAGAGGATGATGATACGCCGTTGTGTATCTGCAATGGCCCAAACATAGAATCATGGCTAGAATCACGTATGAGGGAAAAGCATGATGTGATATTCGCTGAGATTGAGAGTCTTCTTCATGGAATCAATATTGATGAGTTTGACTCTCCGGTTGGGACTTTGATGGAGCATCTCACGTTTGAGTTCTTTGAAGATGAAAAGGATGTTGAGGTTCAATTTGTTGCTGATTTGGCTGTTTCATATGAAGGAGAAGAAAACATTCAATCAGTCATGCTTTATGATTTTCCGTTTGAAACTTCAATGAAGATATTGCAAATTGACAAGACGATCAAAGATGACATCTATCTCTACTCAGGATATGAGAGACTTGAGCTTATTATTGAACTCATTGTGATGTCGATTCTCATGAATTGGAAGAAGAAGAAAAAAATTCGGAAGGTCTTTCACTTTTGCAACTTCTGTGCATCAATGGTGCGATATGTGGTACTAGCGAGAATTTACTTGAGCTCTCTTGTGAAAAGAAAGAAAGAACTGAGATGGTGGAAGAAGAAAAAATGGCGAGAAAAGCATATTTTCAAGCAACTGGGGTGCTCTGTGCAGTTTCCTAATTTTTGAAAGAAGAAGAAAATGTCAAGTGAAGCCCCCTAACTGTTTCTTCTCGTCGGGGGAGCCAAATGCAGATAACCAGACTTTAGAAAACTACACCCGTATACCCCAATATTGCAACACAGCGTTGCGACGTTAATCACCTCCTTGCAGCTTCTCTTTCTCTGTAAACGCAGAACCCTCTGACAGTAGGAGAGCCAATCGAGGACCCAACCAAACCTACCAGACCACCACCATCGAACCACCAACACCGCCTCTCTCCGCAACCACCGTTGAAACAATCCCCGACCCTATCCCCTGCCGCCTCTCCCTAATTCCCCTATCTCCGATCAGAAAAACCACAGCCCAGAATCTCCGACCACAGCCACCATTAACCACGGCCGTGACCACCTCTGCTCCACCATAGCCGACCCCACACAAGCCAATCGAAACCCAGACCCCGTTCCCTCGATCTCACCATCGATCTCCACTGCCTCCTCTTTCTACGGCAACAAACCCACAACTCCAACCAATATCCACCTCCTCTCTCTCACCGCTGTTACCACCAGAACCCCCCTGTACCGCAGCCATGTCCTCCGCCCAATTAACCATCACCGAGCCACTACCAACCACAACCCAGAAACCCAATTTAACCACCGACCAAAACAACCACAGCACCACCTGGACTTCACCTTCACGGCTGCAAAATCAGAGCAATAAATCAGAGGCGAAAACCCAGAAATCAAGAAGGAGAGAAAGAAAGATAGAAGGGAATCGCAGACCCAATTCTGATCGAAACCCAGAACAGAGAGCAAAGAAACAGAGGCAAGAGAAGAACAGAGCATCGTATCTAAGCTTCAGGGCGCGACACTTTAGCCGATTTCAGCAACTCTATTTCGGGCAGAAATCAAAACACCCCCTTGTTTCACGTCTTCGATTTGATTTCGTGCGAAATCAGATGATTTCGTGCGAATTATGTTCAGGCGGCTATTTGTGTGGCTTGGGGTAGAAGTGCAATAAATCGAAGTTGATGAAAGAGAAGGTATGGATTTTATTTCAGATCTAGGGTAGAGGGTGAACTTCCACAAGATTGGAGGGGCGAAGTTGAAAATAGGCAGAGTCTATTCCAAGAGAAACCTACGGGAAAAGAATAATAGTGTTTATTCTCGAAGCAATGAGAGGATTATGCAGGAAATTGATCAGAATAATAGTGTTTGTATGACTTTGAAAAGAATGAAAAGTTTGACGAAGACATCGACCCCGGTGTGCTAGGGCGCATTCGACCGTTACGGGAGCTCACATCACGAGCTTGGGGATTCTTCGTTCCTTTTTCGTCAGCAACGGTTCAATCGACCCCGGTGTGTTTCACGCACTCGACCGCAAGGGAGCTTGCATTGTTGCAGACAATGTTTGCTTGGGGATTGTTCTTGCTATCTCAGTCAGCACTTATCAGATTTCGTCCCCGACCTTGTGTCGGTTGTGAGTTTCTTTTCTCTCTCTTTACTTACCGTTTAGGCACATCGTACTTGCTCTAGGATTTTATTTTTAGAATTCTAGGAAATTACTTGAGTACTTGCTTATTTTCGGTACACACAACTTGTCACGTGCACGTAGCTTGAATTATCTCTGAATTTATTGTAGCTACCTTCTTGTGCCGTGGCTTTGACCCCGAGTAGAATCACCGCCCCTCGCATTTGAATGTTGAGTCTTCTTGGTTGATCTTTAGATTCGTTGAGGACAACGAAGCGCTTAAGTGTGGGGGGATTTGAGCCGTTTGCTAGCCATGTCAGTCTTGCATAGCCTTGTTACATGTAGTATATGTCGTAACATGAGTATTTGTGGTTAGTGTCGTGTTTTAATATAGTGTCGTATTGTGTTAGATTTGTGTAGTTATGCATATAGTTTGCACTTTTAAATTATTAAGTCACCCTACCCAATTTCTGTGTTTAGTCGAGTTGGCCAAAAGCATATAGAGTTTAGGAAAATATGAAAAAATAAAAAAATAAAATAAAAAAATAAAGAGAAAAATCCTAAAAATTGAAAATTTGAGAAAGGGCAACTTAAGACCTAAAAACTGAAGAGAATCCAGTGAAAGAGCTCATGAGAGTATGAAACACCGTAATAGGAATACTTTAATTTTAGTATCTTGTGCGCGAGTCTCACGACAGGATGTCCCGGGAATTCGGGAATGGTGAAAGTAGATAACGGGCATACTTTTGGCTTCTCTAGTGTGCTAGGAAGATTGAGTCTCTAGGTGGTTGAATAATCTGTTTCCCGTGGAAACTTGTGGACTCTTGGAATCTGGGGTGGACCTTCGTGTAGAGTCGGTTTCATGTGGTATGAGTCTTCGGCCTAAGCGAAGGCGGGGAGCGTACACCACCATCCCTTAAGGTGGTTCCAAGAGAAAATCCTAAAAAGCCCACACTCTTAAGCTCTAATGCACGGTTGTAAAAACAGTGGAGGAAAGAAAAGAAAAAATGAAAAAAAAAAAAAAAAAAAAAAAAAACTGAAAAAAAAATGTGTTTCAAGGAGAAACAACCTAATGTGCTTCCGTTTGCGCGGAAAATTTGGATTCAATCCAATGTAGAGCTTAAGAGAGAAACTAAAGTCAAGCCGTATTACACAGGAGTTGTGTCTCCCGTCAATGGGATAATTTGCATTTCAAAAGCAATAACGGCTAAGAGGGTCTGAAAACCTCAAATGACTTGGCGAAGAAAGACCACTTAGTGACTTGGGTTGCGTAGACCCTCCGAGTCAAAAGACGTGTCGTATCTTGTGTGGTTTGGTGGATGTTTGGGGACGCCTTAGTGAGTTTGCGCATAGGATCATCATATATCATTTCTTGCTACGTGTTGTGAAATTTCAAAGTGAGCTTGTGAGGATTTGATGATTTCGGTTTATGTGAATTTGACGATTTATAAGCCTAAGAGTGAAAAGTTGTGTTTCTAGCTTATTTGTGCATGTTCTCTCTCATATTTGCTATGATAATTGCACGGGTTGTTTAGTGTTGTGTATCTCAGGTAAAATAGGTGCAATGGAGCTTATGTGGGGCTTGGATATGCTTGGAATGAAGCTAGATGAAGAGGAGAAAAGGAGACGCACAAACGAAGCAAAGTTGGAGAAGTCACACAGGACCAGTCTGCACTCTTTTCGATGCTCAGGAAAATCTACAAAGAATTTTGGAGCAAGATCTGCGGCATTGGAAAATAGACATCCGTAGCTTTCCAACGATATGTGGTAGGCCCAAAGACGAGTCCGTATGAGGGAGATACAGCCCGCGCAAGATCAGCAAATAATTCTGTCCGGGAATTACAAACTGGAGGGGCTGAAGTGCAATTTCGGCCATATTTCATTAAAAAGCGTGCCCAGGCCTTGGGGAACGCATTCTTAGACCTAAGAACAGAGGGGAGCTGCTGGGGAACGAGGGAGGAAGGCTACGGAGCACGAGGGGCATGGAGAACGACGCCGGAGTTGCCGGAACGCGAATTTCGTCACAAGTTTGACTATCCCTCCTATCTTTTCTATCGTTTCTCAATACTATGAACTTGTTAGCTTCTATTTTCAGCATATTTGGGTAGTTTTCTTGGCTAGGCTCTATGGAGAGCCTAGGGTTTTGTTAGACACCGTTCCGGATTTGTTTGTTTGATTCACGCTTATGGATTCATGTGATGGATTGATTTTATCTCGTTTGATGGATTGTTGAACTTGCACTATTGACACGTGCTTGGTAGGATATGAATGATCATATGAGCTGTTTCAATACATATCGTTTATCTTAGCTTAAAGTAATAGTTAATTTGCTTCTTCTAGTAATCTTGTTCTTAATTTTATGCTACCTTAGCGTCATGAACTAGGGTATCTACTTGGTGAAAGATTGATGGACTGACAGGTGAAGATTGATTAGCTTATGAATCTAGGATTGCTAGCAACCCCATATCGTGATGGACTGAAAGGAGAAACGTTAGGGTTTGGATCAACACGTAGGATTATTCTTAATGCTTGTTAGGTGATGTAGTTTATGGATCGACAGATGACGATTACAGAACCTAGCATAGGCTTACATGAGACCGAGAGGAGATTGTAAGTAGGTAGACGTGATCAAGAGCATATTCAATATTACGTGTTTCAAAACAATATCCGGAATTGTCTAATGCCCTAGGTGATCCATAGATCGCCTAGTTCTTCTCCTTATTTAATCAAACATTGTTTAATTATAAAAATCCAAAAATAATCTCTTTTAGTTAGTTTAATACAGTCACTTGATTGGGAGTGACGAATTCTCAAACCAACAACTTTCTTACTGTTATTTCAGTTACACTCTTTAGATTTAATCTCTAATTAACAATAAACCTACTATCTGTCCTCGTGGGATCGATAACTCGGGGTTGAAATATTACCCTATATTACTTGAACCGTGCACTTGCGTACACACGTAAGAAATCGTGTCACTTACTGAGAAACTTCAAGAATCTGAACTAGTCAAAATCAAGCTTGGTGGATCAGAACAGAATTTGAACTTGATTCTTGGAGGAAGCTCACAGTCTGTTCACAAAGCTGGTCTTGGATTCAATCCAAACTTTCCAGGAATAATAAATACCATATTTGTGAAAGCTGGAAACAAAACCTCTCCTACTTGTCATTACTGCTGTAAAACTGGTCATGTTAAAATGACTTGTCATTTTAGAAGAAGAGACCCTCACATAATGATGAACACTTTTCCTTTCCAACTTAAATGACAAGTTAAGCAAATTTGGGTTCCTAAAGGGGTTATACCACCTAACATGGTTGATCCTGAATATGAATCCAAATTCCACACTTGGTCTAACAGCTGGGTAAGGCAGTGATTGGTGCTTGCATGTTGTCACCAAGGAACATAAGTGGTTCACGGACAGTGGTTACTCGAGACACATGAGTGGAAAGAGATCTCTATTCTCAGAATTAAAGGAGCAATCAGAAGGTTCAATAACACTTGGTGATAAAGGAAAGTGAAATATTCTTGGTATTGGAAAAGTTGGTACAAATTCTAAAAACTCTATTTCTGATGTTTATTTAGTTAAAGATTTGAAGTTTAATTTGCTTAGTGTATCTCAACTTTGTGATAATGGCAACAAAGTCATCTTTGATAAAGAGAAGTGTGTGGTGAAAAACGAGAAATCATGAGATTGCATTCTCACAGCCTCTAGATCAAACAATGTTTATAATTTTCAGACTAACAAAATTGCAGGTGAAAGTTTGAAGTGTCTCAAGGCCTTGAAAGAAGATTCTAAGCTTTGGCATAGGAAACTTGGTCATATCAGTTTACACACTCTGAACAAATTGATCTCTAAAGACTTGGTAAGAGGATTGCCATCCATCAAGTTCAAGGATGATGAGTTAAGCAAAGAATGTGCACAAGGAAAGCAGACCAAAAGTTCCTTCAAGCCAAAGAAGTTTGTAAGTACAACTAGACCTATTGAGTTACTTCACATGGATCTCTGTGGTTTTATTAGGACTCCTACTCCAAAAGGTAAGGGTATGTGCTTGTTGTTGTAGATGATTTTTCTAGATACACTTGGGTTATGTTTCTCAAAGAAAAATATGAAGCCCTCTCTGAATTTTCAAAGCTTTGCAGAGAACTTCAAAACTTGAAAAACCTACCTGTAGCTTTAATCAGAAGTGACCATGGTAGAGAATTTGATCAATTAGAGTTTGATTTTTTTGTGATAAGCATGGTATTTCTCACAACTTTTCTGCTCCAAGAAATCCTCAACAGAATGGTGTTGTTGAAAGAAAGAACAGGACTCTTGAAGATATGTCAAGGACAATGCTTCTTGAGAACAAATTGCAAAAACATTACTGGGCAGAAGCTGTGAATACAGCAAACTATATTTTGAACAGGTGCTTGATCAGACCTATTCTAAAGAATATCCCCTATGAATTATTCAAAGGGAGGAAGCCAAACATCTCTTACTTCAGACCCTTTGGATGCACTTGTTGTATCCATAACAATGGAAAAGACAATCTTGGTAAGTTTGATGCAAGAAGTGATGAAGGTATATTTCTTGGTTACTCTCTGAATAGCAAAGCTTATAGAGTTTACAATAAAAGAACCAAACTGGTTGAAGAGAGCATTCATGTTATTTTTGATGAAAGCTATGATGGTTCTTTGAGTGAAATTTTTGCAGATTTGAATTTGACCAAGCATGGATTAGAGGAAGAGACTGAGAATCCACTTGGATTCAAGAAAGGCTCAGAAGAAAATAGATGACATTTTCAAGACCTTGAAAACAGTTCTCAAGGCCTTGAAAATACAACTCAAAGCCTTGAAAAAGATGATCAGAAGGATTCAAGTGACAAAGCCAGTACTTCAAGACCAGAGAAGATTTATGGTGAACCTGAACCATGGTCTCCAAGGAAGAGATTTAAATATCTCTCATCCCATCCAGATGATAATATCATATCATATCCAACCAGTGGTACACAAACTAGATCACAGTTGAAGAATTTATGTGCTTTTAATGCTTTCATTTCTCTTGTAGAACCAAAAAATGTGAAGGAGGCTTTACAAGAAGCAGACTGGATCATTGCTATGCAAAGTGAACTCAATGAGTTTGAGAGAAATAAGGTTTGGAACCTGGTTCCTGCACCAACAAACCAGTCTGTCATTGTTACTAGATGGGTATTCATAAACAAGTTGGATGAAAGTGGCAGTGAAATCAGAAACAAAGCAAGGTTAGTTGCTCAAGGTTACAATCAAGAAAACGGTATAGACTATGAACATATCTTTTCTCCAGTTTCCAGGTTAGAAGCAATTATAATTTTACTTGCATTTGAATCTTACAAGAACATGAAACTATTTCAAATGGATGTGAAGTGTGCTTTCTTGAATGGCTACTTACAAGAAGAAGTTTATGTTGCACAACCACCTGGTTTTGAAAATGACATTTTCCAGATCATGTTTACAAACTTGACAAAGCTCTTTATGGTTTGAAATAAGCTCCAAGGGCTTGGTATGAAATACTGTCAAAGTTTTTACTTGAAAATGATTTCGAAAGAGGTTTAGTAGACAATACTCTTTTCATTAAGACTCGTGAGAAAGATTTACTTGTAGTTCAGATATATGTTGATGATATACTGTTTAAAGCTACTAATGATCAATTGTGCAGAGAATTCTCAAGTCTTATGATCAGGGAGTTTGAAATGAGCATGATGGGAGAATTAACTTTTTTCCTAGGACTTCAAATACATCAATTGAAGAAGGGTATCTTTCTGAATCAAAGCAAGTATACAAGAGATCTGCTGAATAAATACAGCATGGCTCAATGCAAGGAAGCTAGGACCGCAATGAGCTCCACATTATCCTTAGACAAGGATGAATCTGGTAAGAGTGTCAATGTTAAAGAGTATAGAGGCATGATTGGATCATTACTCTATCTGACAGCAAGCAGACCAGATATTATGTTTAGTGTATGCATGTTTCCTAGGTTTCAAGCTGATCCAAAAGAATCACACTTAACTACTGTGAAGAGAATATTCAGATATCTCAATGGTACCAAAGACTTAGGACTTTGGTATCCAAGACATTCTAACTTCTCTTTAAGTGGTTTTTCAGATGCTGACTTTGCAGGGTACAAAGTTGATAGAAAAAGCACTCTGGAACCTGTCAATTCATTGTATCATCTTTGATTAGCTGGCATTCCAAGAAACAAAATTTAGTTGCTCTATCAACAGCTGAATCTGAATATATAGCTGCAGGAGCATGTTGCTCACAAGTATTATGGATTGCTCAACAGCTAAGAGACCTTGGATTTGACTTCAGAGGCATACCTATTAAGTGTGATAACACTAGTGCAATTTCAATTAAAAAGAATACAGTACAACACTCAAGAACCAAGCACATTGATGTCAGACACCATTTCATCAAAGATCATGCTGAGAAAGGTTTTATTATTCTTGAATTTGTTTCTACTAACATGCAAATTGCAGATATCTTCACCAAACCACTAGCAGATGAGAGGTTCTCAGCTCTAAGATTGGAATTGGGAATTCTAAATAAGACTGCATTGGTTTAGGGGGAGCTTAAGGTAAGAAAGGTAAGTTATTTGTGTCTACAAAGGTTTGAACTGAGTTTCAAAGCCTTGAAAACCAGTTCAAAGCTTTGATCTTTTATCTGTTGCAGTGTTACAGTATTTCAAGGTCTTGAAAGCCTTTTCTAAGCCTTGAAAATGAATCTGTTACACTAATACTCAATAAACTTGGATCATTCTATACTGGGTGATATCTCTGTAGATATTTTCCTAATATAGCCCCTACCTTTTTCAAAAATATGTTTTTAGCCAAAAATAGTATTAGTATATTCTTTTTCCAACGGCATAATAGTTTGAAATTTTCTCTGATCTTTACAAATATTTTTAGAATCAGAGAGATACTAGTTTCCTTTGGAAACTCAAACTCTTTTAGTATTTATCCTCTTCTCTTCTCCTTCATTCCGTATCATTCCATATCTCTCTTTTCTTCTCCCTAACCCTAATGAGCACAAGAAGAGCCTCATACCGAATCAAGATGGCTGGTGGTTCAAAACCTGTCTCAGAAAAGAAGAGAAAAGCAGCAGTGGAAGAGGTTCAAGAGATCAGTGAGGACTCTGTATCCAAAAGCTTCACTGAGGAAGAAGAAGAATCCTCGCCACTCAAGAAGATAGTGAGAAAAGATCAAGCTCCAGCAAGGAAGAAACAATTTACGACTTCTTCACAAGAAAAACAGAAGGGTATCCATATTGGAAGCCCTAAGAGAGACAAGAAGAAGACAGTCTATGAGGATAAAGGAAAAGGAAAGGAAATCCTTATTCAAGATTCAAACTCAGACACCTCTTCAGGATCTTATGGTGTGTATGCTCTACCCAACAAAGGGAAACAAGACAAAGATCCATCCCAAGAGACATCAAAAGCAGGAAAGAAGAATATAAAAACTGTCTCTCCTCATTAGAAAAGGTTAGATGTGAAGAAGAAACTGAAGCATGGAAAGAAAGCCCTGGAAGGATTCACCTTCCTATTCAACATTGTTATTGAAAAGATCAGCTCCTTCATCGAAGAAATAGATGTGATCTCTCAAGAAGTTAATACCAACAGTGAAGAAAGTGAGGAAGAAACTGGAGATCAGGAAGATGAGAAGGACCCTTAATCTTGCCTATTCTTTCTTCCATATTCTCTCAGCTTTATTTCTTTAAGTTTTCAAAATTTTTCCAGACACTTGATCCAACATCTTCTATCTTTTTTTATGAAAGTCAAAAAGGGGGAGAAAATCCTAGGTTTCAGTTTAGGTTTTTAGGTTTATTTGGTTTTATCTGCTGAACTATTTATGTGTTTTTGATGGTATTTAAATAAGTTGGATCTTTTTTGAATAACTGTGTTTGTTAAATTGCAGACTGATCTGTTTATTTTGAAGAGACTAAGGATCAAACAGAATTTGGTTTTGTCTTTCATCAAGGCGGAGATTGAAAGCTCAGGTTATTCAAGACTTGAAAGAGCTTGGCTATTTCAAGGCCATGAAACAGCTTTCAAAGCCTTGTATCAGCTTCAGAGGCTTGAAAATAGTCTTGGCTATTTTCAAGGCCTTGAAATTGGATTCAAAGCCTTGAAACTGTTAAACCTGAAAGCATATTCTCATGGGGAAATTTTCTGCTAACTCTCTGATCTAATCTATTATCTCTCTTGTATATTTTTGATTACTTGTTGTTAGATGATGAAAGACAAATTGTTTAACATGTTTTGAATCGTGCTATATCAACTGTTTGACCATGATAATGCAGAAAATATTGTTTCTAAGTTTTGCAGTATTGTTTCCTAAACTGCATTACTGCAGAAATGGAAACACTTGAAGACTTTGATCCTGTGACCAATCAGACGTGTTTGACAGCTTCTCTTGATGTTTAAATGAAGGATTACAACAATATCTCAGAAGATTACAATCACTCAACCATTGGAGAAGATCTCAAGATAGACAAACTCTGTTACCTACAAAATAGGAAGGTTGTTGCTGAAAATCTGGAGAGATTTGTAAAGTTGTTTGAAGTACTTAAAGAGCTCAAATTCGAAGCAACGAGAACACAATTCTCAACGGGAAAATACAGAGAAATCATTCTGGATTTACAAGCATCAAAGAAGTTCTTCATCTCCTCCAATCCATACACAGAAGTTCACTTAATTTCACTGCAGTTTTCTACTCTTAAGTGATCTTCTGTATAGAGCTATATTGGTAGATCATTTCTGTATTACTTCTACTTACATTCTCAAGGATTGTTTAAAGTGAACAATAGAGAATTTTTAGTTAATCAGTTAGCTAGAGCAGGTACTAGACAGGTTAGGGAAAACCACAAGCTTTAACAGAGTACGGGAACTCTCTGTGCTTGAGTTCTTGGGCTTAGCTTTTGATTAATAATAATTGTGATGAAAATCCTGCAGGGATCTAATCCCTGAGGTAGAGACGTAGGTCCAAGTGGACTGAACTCTATAAATCACTTGTCTTGTGCATTTTCAGTTCATCTACTTTCAAAGCTTTTGCTGCATACAAAAACTGTTTCTTTTTCAAGGGTTTGAACTTGTTTTCAAGGCCTTGAAAAAGGCATCTTGTTCTAAAACTTTCTTCTTCTCTTCAAAGGCTTGAACTTGTGTTCAAATCCTTGAATTCCCTTGTCTGCTCTAGTTCTTCTACTTGTTAGCAAGTTTTGCACAAAGTTGGCATACGCTATTCAACCCCTCCCCCTTCTAGAGTATCTTAGTTGCTTATACATCTGCGTACTCACACTTTCAGAAGAGATAATCGCCCCTATTTACACTGTGTTGGGATGTGGGCGATGATTCTTCCAGGATAAAACAGCTTCGATCTTCTTCGTCACGGAAACGTAGAAAATCAAGGACGATTAGCACCTCAGTTCGCCATGAACACCACGTGCAGATCGGATTAGGGTGAGAGAGAGTCTGTCAGGAGCCAATTTTCGCAGAAGATGCCAATTGCCTAATTCGTTTTTCCTTCAAAAGTATTATGGAAAAAAATGATGCAATTATCTCCCTAATTAATCCCCATTAATACGGTCAAAGACGTTTGAATTCCATTACAAATCACCCCATTAATTAAAATTTAGAATGGTGTGTGGTGGAACAAAACTAATTTATAATCTCACGCCAGTGTCGCCTCGCGTACGCGTGACGCCGAGACATTTCGCGCAAATCGCCCTTCGACCCGGTCCGACCCGACACGACCCAAGCCGAGGCGAGGCGGCGGCGGTGCGCATGTGTGTGCGCGCGAGGCACACAAGAACACCCATGGTCCACCACACACCTTAGTAGTTATACACTACTCTTGTGTGTGATACCATATAAAGCCACTACCTCCCTTGTGAGTACCAATGTGGGACTAATTTTCCTCCTTGGTTTCAAGCTCTTTCAAGCTACCAAGTGACTTCACTTTCTCTATGGATTCTATTCATGACTTGTTTCCTGAGTCGGTACCCTTCCGAGTTTGAACCCTCCTAATTCCTCTACTTCGATGACTACCGGATTCCGATGGAATATTTCACCTTGAATCTTAATCCGTCTGGTGTAATCATGCTCCATATAAGACGACAAATCAACGGCTATGGTGCGAATCTACGGCTTTGAGACATTAATGGTCTTGTCTCGATCTTGTTCTTCGAATGCTTCAAGGAATAACCCTTTCCTCTAATTTCGACCGCACAATTACATTCGCTTAGCTGGGCATCTCCAGAGATGTCTGCCACCATCTCGTCAAAGGACTTGACCCCATTCAGAGTTAGAATAATTCTTGCCACACTAGCAATGTCAGTACCTTTTAGGTTTACAGGCGATAGACTCTGATACAAATGTATCATCTATGTAGAAAAGGTACTACAAGTTCATCCTCATATCTTGTTATTACCACATTGAATACACTTTCGAGGGATCTCCTCTCATGTGTATTGGGTTCCCACTGTTGATGAACTATGATGGGTTGTCCGTCCCATCCACAACCTCGACTTAAGGACCACTGCACATTCCAGTCCTTTACTCAAAGGATCAGCTGTATTATTCTGAGCTCCTATGAACTCAACTGCTATAATCCTATCAGACACTAAACCCCTTATAGACTTTAGTCTAATTTGGATGTGCCTCATTGTTTTAGCATTATAGTTTTTACTGCTAATCTTGTCGATAGTCGTCCGACTATCACAATGAATAGCAATTGCAGAAAGTGGTTTGCTTACTACAGATATAGCGGACATAAGTTCGTGTAACCATTCAGCCTCCGTCCCCGTGGCATCAAGCGCACACAACTCAGCCTCAAAAGTAGACCGAGTTACAATAGTCTGTTTGGTCAACTTCCACGATATTGCTCCACCTGCCAAGGTGAACACATATCCAATCACTCCATTGGAACCAGACGTCTTAGCTATCCAACATGCATCACTATTCCCCTCAATTACACCAGGAAATCTCCTATGTGTATACTTAGGTACATTGTGCCTTTCAGATATCTAAGCACTCTATCAAGAGCATCCCAATGAGTTCTGTTTGGACAGCTAGTATATCTAGCCAACTTAGACACAGAGTATGCATATCTGGTCTAGTAAAGTTAGCAAGATATTGCAAAGTCCCAATAATCTGGGAATACCTTAATTGAGACACAGGTACACCTGAAGAATTCTTAAATAAGGTAATTTTAGGATCATAGGGTGTACTGGCGATTCAACATTGTGAATAACCATATTTCTCAACTTTAGATTTCTCTATATAATGAGACTGAGATAAGGTTATTCCCTCAACTGACTGAGTCAACTTCAATCCAAGAATCACACTAGCCTCACCCATATCTTTCATCTCAAAATTCCTCTTCAAGAAAGCTTTTGTCACATTAATAATCTCAATATTGGTTCCAAACAATAAAATATCATCCACATATAGGCATAAGATCACATTCACTACCCTTAACTTTGGTGTAGACACACTTGTCACTTTCATTAATAATAAAACCGAACGGCAAAACAGTTTCATCAAACCTTTTATGCCAATCCGTGGGATCTTGTTTCAAGCTGTATTGGGACTTAATTAACTTACATACTTTACTTTCATTGCCTGATGCAACAAACTCCTCAGGTTGATCCATATAAATCTCTTCTTCAACACCACAAAGAAAAGTTGTCTTAACATCCATCTGATGGATGATAAGACCATGGACGAAGCCAATGCTGTAAGCATTCAGATTGTTGTCATCTTAGCAACTGGAGAGTATGTATCAAAGTAATCAATTCCTTTCCTTTGCCTAAAGCCCTTAGCAACCAGTCTAGCCTTGTACTTATCTATTGACTCGTCAAGGTTCAACTTCCTCTTAAAGATCCACCTGCACTCGATAGTAGAACACCCAAGAGAGAGATCAACTAACTCCAATGTTCCATTAGAAGAAATAGAGTCAATTTCACTCTTTATAGCGCCCTCCGTGTGCCTAGATTCATAAGAATCCATATCCTGTCGGAAAGTTAAAGGTTCATCCTCGACATTGTAAGTGACAAAATCACTTCCAATATCCTTGACTACCTTTGCACGCTTACTCCTTCTTGGTTCCTCTACTTCCTCGGGGACAGACCTACTACACGATTTCGCCCACACATTTGTTATCTTTTCAACATGATCACGAATAGAACTCGATGTGTGAGATGGATCTTCGTTAGTAGTATCTTGAGGTATACCAGTCTTCATAGGATAGACATCCTCAAAGAATGTTGCGTCACGAAATTCAACTACCGTGTTTGCCACTATACCGTCTATGTCATATTTTACTACTAAAAATCTCATAGCCAGAGAAACGTAGGTAACAAAAACATGAAGGCCAAAATGCACATATCAGAAACTGATAAAAATATGAGAAATTAGAAGCCATACCTCTAATCGAAGCTTTAATAGAAATAGATGAAAATAGCTGAGTCGTCAGGTTATGCAAGAAGGCCTGACTATTCTTGAAGAGATAATCGCTGTGACGACCCGTCACACTTTTAATACAAAAATCTCGATTTATCGATTAAAATCAGACTTTACCGTCAACCAGTCTGACACTTTCAGACGTCCAAATCTCAACCACCAGGACACACAGTCCACCCGAACAACATTTTTATAGTATTTTCTGAAAATCTGGTACGTGACTGAATTTAATAAATAATTACACCAACTGGTCAACAATGACATTTTTATAAATATCTGACCCAAAATAGTAATTTACAACAAATTACTAAAAATAGCTAAAAACAACTATTTTAGCTAAAAACATGCTTTTTAGCAACTACTCCGCGATCCGGTCGCGCTCCGGGTCAACCTGTAAAACAGTGGGGTGAGCCAAAATAGCCCAGCAGGTACCGCCTAACCACTGGCATAGAAATCTAAAATCTATTTAACACACAGCCAGTTATTACAAATCAACATGCGGCACCAAATACACAAACAGCGTGATTTATCAATCAACCAAACAGTCAACAAATAGCTAAAAAGCTGTATAAAATACACCAGCAGTATATACACAGATAGACTGTAACTGCAGAAACTTAGAGATTAGATTTCCCCTACCTGTTATTCAAAAGACCGGTCAAAACAGATATTCAATAGCTTCCGGATCAAAATGGATAGACAGTACATTCGAATTTTCTTCACTGTTAACTTCACTCTCAACAGTTGCTTTAGAAGAATGAATTTTTGACTAAAGTAAGAACTCACACCAAACACCCATATTTGTACTTCTAGAATGAAGCTCTCACAACTTAATAAGTCATAAAAAATCTCAAACCCTCTCCCCCTTGGAACACTGCACGTCCACATAAGGGATGACTCCTTTTAACTCTAACACCCATCACAAACAAGTGACCAAGCATGTCTTTTGTAGAGAACACGTCATTAGTAAAAATGACACATGGAAACAATCACGTGGCTTTTATAGGAAATAATGCATTCCCTTGTAAAATTTACAAGAAGTTACTTCTTTACTAAGTAACAAGAATTAACATACAGTACATATGCACACACATGCATATACATATAGAATAACAAATCTACATTGATACAAAAATGTACAATTTAATATAAACAAGTCATGTACTGACAATAACAAAATTAATCATACCGTAAACAAATCATATTTTTTTTTTTTTACATTTATCGATCACAGGATGTCACAATCTTTTCCACTAATAAAAATTTCGTCCCGAAATTTATTAAAATTCACTTTTACTATTAAAAATGTCACGTACCTCCAAGTTTCATCACCTCCACCACCCAAGCAGTACTAGACTGTGTACCCCTAGCTCGACAGTGCGGTGGCTCACAAGTGTGGTGACTCACAAGTGCATACCTCTTGTATGACACCCGTCACAGACACCCGCCAAAACACCCGCCCAGTCCCAGATACACTATCCGTACCTCCGGTTGGGTCAGGCTCTGATACCACTGTGACGACGCGTCACAATTTTAAACAATAAAAATATCGATTATTCGATAAAAATCACAGTTTACTGTCAACCCGTCTGACACTTCCAGACATCCAAAATATCAACCAGCAGGACACGCAGTCCTCTGAGACGACATTTTTAATAATATTTCTGAAAATCTGGTACGTGACCGAATTTACTAAAAAGTTACACCAGCTGGTCAAAATGATATATTCTATATATATCTGGCACAAACAGATTTACAACAAATTGCTAAAAATAGCTAAAAACAACTATTTAAGCTAATCAATCCACTTTTTAGCAATTATCACGCAATTTGGTCCAACCCTGCTCAACCTGTAAAACAGAGGGGTGAGCCAAAATAGCCCAGCAGGTACCGCCTAACCACTGGCGTAGAAATCTAAAATCTACTTAACACAACAGCCAGTTATTACACATCAGCATGCGGCACCAAATACACAAACATCGTGATTTATCAATCACCCAAACAATTATCAGGTAGCTAAAAAACTGTAAAATCGCACCAGCAGTTTAAACAGATATAGACTGTAACTGAGGAAACTTAGAAGTTAAATTTCCCCTACCTCATTCGAAACAATAGCCAACAACAAAATGACCGTACAAACATATGCTAATTTAGCTTCTTCCATCGCCTAAAGACCACCCATAAAACTCACTGTTTTGGTTAACAAACCCACTCGAAGTGATATGAATGAGAAATATAACTTTAATCACATCTCAGTCTCTCTTCTAAAAGAAAGTGACTATTAGATCAGTACAACAAATACATCTTGCTGGAAGATAGATATCCTTACACCCAATTTAGAAGCACACGTGGTCACCTAGAGTGCCTCCCAAAGAAAATTATTATATGATACAACATATGCACAACTTTCTTATGATAATAAAAGACATGCAACAAAATATTGTCACGCATGCATGCACACACGTAAATGTGAGCTCTAATTGACATACACTTTCAAATATAAAGTGTCTTATACAACATGATTATAAAAAAAATATCAGTTGCCTAAAAAAAATTTACTACAACACAATGTTAAGTATAAAACAAATCCCTTATTTAAATAAATAATCGGCAATAGAACCATTTTTTTATCAAATAAAATTACTTATTTAATAAACTTAAGATTTCGGGTTCTCACAATCTACCCAACTTACAAAAATTTCGGAGTGTCACATACCGACTCAGAAAATAAGTCATGATGAGAATCCTGTATGCATTTCTGTATGGATTTGTGGGGGATTGTTATAAAATGGATTTTCTTAGTATAATCCATAGAGAAAGTGAAGTCACTTGGTAGCTTGAAAGAACTTGATACCAAGGAGGAAAATTAGTCCCACATTGGTACTCACAAGGGAGGTAGGTGGCTTTATATGGTATCACACACAAGAGTAATGTATAACTACTAAGGTGTGTGGTGGACCATGGGTGTTCTTTTGTGCCTCGCCACGTCTCGGGTCGGATCGGGTCGAAGGGCGATTTGGGCGAAATGTCTTGGCGTCGCGCGTACGCGAGGCGACCTGACGTGAGATTATAAATCAGTTGTGTTCCACCACACACCAGTTTAGCTTTTAAGTAATGGGGGTGATTTTTAATGGAATTATAACGATTTTGACCTTATTGATGGGGATTAATTAGGGAGATAATTGCATCAGTTTTTTCCATAAGAGTTTTGAATGGAAAAATCAAATTGGGCAATTGATATCTTCTGCGAAAATTGGCTTCTGACAGACTCTCTCTCACCCAAAATTCGATCTGCTCGTGGTGTTCATGGCGAACTTAGGTACTAATCGTCCTTGATTTTCTACGTTTTTGTGACGAAGAAGATCGAAGTTGTTTTATCCTGGAAGAATCATCGCCGGCATCCCAACACAGTATAAGTGGGGGCGATTGTGACATCCTGTGATCGATAAATGTAAAAAAAAAAAATATGATTTGTTTACGGTATGATTAATTTTGTTATTGTCAGTACATGACTTGTTTATATTAAATTGTACATTTTTGTATCAATGTAGATTTGTTATTCTATATGTATATGCATGTGTGTGCATATGTACTGTATGTTAATTCTTGTTACTTAGTAAAGAAGTAACTTCTTGTAAATTTTACAAGGGAATGCATTATTTCCTATAAAAGCCACGTGATTGTTTCCATGTGTCATTTTTACTAATGACGTGTTCTCTACAAAAGACATGCTTGGTCACTTGTTTGTGATGGGTATTAGAGTTAAAAGGAGAGTCATCCCTTATGTGGACGTGCAGTGTTCCAAGGGGGAGAGGGTTTGAGATTTTTTATGACTTATTAAGTTGTGAGAGCTTCATTCTAGAAGTACAAATATGGGTGTTTGGTGTGAGTTCTTACTTTAGTCAAAAATTCATTCTTCTAAAGCAACTGTTGAGAGTGAAGTTAACAGTGAAGAAAATTCGAATGTACTGTCTATCCATTTTGATCCGAAAGCTATTGAATATCTGTTTTGACCGGTCTTTTGAATAACAGGTAGGGGAAATCTAATCTCTAAGTTTCTGCAGTTACAGTCTATCTGTGTATATACTGCTGGTGTATTTTATACAGCTTTTTAGCTATTTGTTGACTGTTTAATTGGTTGATTGATAAATCACGCTGTTTGTGTATTTGGTGCCGCATGTTGATTTGTAATAACTGGCTGTGTGTTAAATAGATTTTAGATTTCTACACCAGTGGTTAGGCGGTACCTGCTGGGCTATTTTGGCTCACCCCACTGTTTTACAGGTTGACCCGGAGCGCGACCGGATCGCGGAGTAGTTGCTAAAAAGCATGTTTTTAGCTAAAATAGTTGTTTTTAGCTATTTTTAGTAATTTGTTGTAAATTACTATTTTGGGTCAGATATTTATAAAAATGTCATTGTTGACCAGTTGGTGTAATTATTTATTAAATTCAGTCACGTACCAGATTTTCAGAAAATACTATAAAAATGTTGTTCGGGTGGACTGTGTGTCCTGGTGGTTGAGATTTGGACGTCTGAAAGTGTCAGACTGGTTGACGGTAAAGTCTGATTTTAATCGATAAATCAGATACACTATCCGTACCTCCGGTTGGGTCAGGCTCTGATACCACTGTGACGACCCGTCACACATTTAATAATAAATTATCAATTATTCGATAAAATCACCGTTTTACAGTCAACCCGTCTGACACTTTCAGACGTCTAATACTCAACCACCAGGACACACAGTCCTCCGAAATATGATTTTTTATCGATTTTCTGAAAAACTGGTACGTGACCAAAATTACTAAAAAGTTACAACAGCTGGTCAAAAATGACATTTTATAAATATCTGACCCAAAATAATAATTTACAACAAACAGCTAAAAACAACATTGTTAACTAAAATACAAATTTTAGCAACTACTCCGCGATCCAGTCGCGCTCCAGGTCAACCTGTAAAATAAAGGGGTGAGCCAAACAGCCCAGCAGGTACCGCCTAACCACTGGCGTAGAAATCTAAAATCTACTTAACAACAGCCAGTTATTACACATCAGCATGCGGCACCAAATTCACAAACAACGTGATTTATCAATCACTAAACAATTATCAGATAGTTATAAAAGTTGTAAAATCACACCAGCAGTATAAACAGGTATAGACTGTAACTGCAGAAACTTAGAAATTAGATTTCCCCTACCTCAGTTCAAGCCGAATAACATTAGAAATAGCTTTAAACCCGTGAAGTTCTACGCATGGACTACTCTCTGTCTAGCATCAAAAATTCTCTCCATTTCTTTTTTTTTCTTTCCATGCCAAAGTGATCCTCGTGCTATCTCTCTCTATGGTGAGCAATATTTCATGACTGTTCTTACAGTTAACATAAGTTTACATACCAAATAACATGTATGTATATAATCAAAAGGAAACTAAGCCCACAAACAAGAAACTAAAACAATAACATCAGTGTACTCTAACAAATTGGGTTAGTCACCAACCCATAGATCAAAGCATGTCGTGGCATGCTAGGAAGAAAAGATGATAGACTTGGTAGTATCTAAAGTAATTCGACACTTACCAAAGTAACTCACCTATTAACTAAAGTATCATGCCTTGAAATATATCCATACCCTACAAACATTTACCTCCATCTGACAAAGAATTATTTTTAAATATAAAACATCTCATTTTTGAAGTCTTCAATAGTACGGAACTTTTTTTTTCCCACCAATATATCAAAAAATATTTGATTAATAATGGATGTTCAATATTTGTTATCCCACGAAAGTATCACCTAAAACTAAAATTAGGCTTTATATTAAGATTAAAACCAAATATTCAGTCACATTTCATGAAAAAATTAACAAAAGCGTCTCTTTCTCCAACACCATACTTTTTTTTTCTTCTTCTATTCAAACATTTAAGAGATCAACACTAAATAGTCATACTGCACTAAATACATATTAAAAAAATTACGACATAAAAGCACTTAATTATTTTATGTAGACACGGGGTCTCACAATCTACCCCACTTAAAAAAAAATTCGTCCCGAAATTTAACTTTTAAGATTCATATTTTCAAAAAAAAATCAACTGCTATACATTGAAAGAAATGATTTTCTTGCATGTATAACATCATGTAACAACTCTGATCTCATTGCAAATAGAACATGCATAATTAATATTACATGCTGATACCCTGTGGGTACCAATTGAAGAGAGACCAGAGAAGAGAAAGACGGGAGGGAGAACGAGAGAGAAAGGGGAAGAAAGAGTTAGGGCAAAAGTAATTTTCTGATTAATTGCTTCAGGAAAATTACACCCTTTTTATACCTCTAACCCTGACGGTTCGACCTGGTCCTAGTCCGAGTAAAGAACCGTAAAGAAACCCCGGACAAAACATAAAATTCATCACGCTACCTAACAACGTTCACAATATTAATTGTAACGACTAAACAAAAAAACAAAAAAAATAATTAACGTTTAACATAATCCTTGAGATATAGTGGTGGACCCGCACTGCGTTTGGGTCGCCTGGCAACGGGAACGTCTGGTGTGTCAAGATCATCGTCACTAGGACTATCCTCCTCTGCAGGGGTCGGTATTACCGTATCAACTCCCCCGGTCTCGGAAACCAGCTTGTCCTCAAGCTGCAAGTCAGGAAAAGCCTCACGAATCTCAGTAACCGGTTCCCAAGAAGGAGGGGCACCATCGGACCACGAAACTAACCACTGCTGCTGTGGCGCGCCATCGACCATGACGGTACGCTCCTGAGTAACGGAAACAGGAAAAGCCACCGGCCTTCCTTTGAAGAACTGAACGGGCAACGTTGCGACGGGCATGGCCGAACCTGTAGCAACATAAGGACGTAGCAACGATACATGGAACACATCATGGATACGACAGTCAGGAGGTAGGCGAAGACGATAAGCTACCTGACCAATGCGCTCCACCACAGAAAATGGGCCGTAAAAGCGACGAGCCAGCTTGGCCGACAGTGGACGAGCCAAGGAACGCTGACGGTAAGGTCGTAAACGAAGAAGAACCAGATCACCAACCTGAAACGAGACGTCCCGACGATGTTTATTCGCCTGATTCCGCATCCGCTGCTGCATGTGAGACAAGTGTACCTTCAGATCGGTCAACAACTCATGACGCTCGAGGACCAACTCCTCAACAGATGGCGACTGTCCCGCCACTGGTAACGTCGGAAACAAGGATGGGGGGTCACGTCCATACAAGGCGCGAAAAGGCGTCATACGAATCCCCTCATGATGACTGCAGTTCATCGCAAGCTCGGCCCAAGGAAGAAACGAAACCCAACGACGTGGTTGTTCGGACGTGAAAGCTCGAAGATACTGCTCCAACCCGCGATTCATCACTTCCGATTGGCCATCAGTCTGTGGGTGGTAAGCCGTGCTGAACTTGAGCGACGTACCACTCAGCTTAAGCAACTCTTTCCAGAAAGAACTCATAAACACTGGATCACGATCCGAAACGAGCGTCTCCGGAAACCCATGCAATTTGACCACCACTTCCACAAAAACTCGAGCCACACGGGGCGCATCAAAATCTGAAGGCAAGGGACCAAAGTGGACGTACTTTGTGAGGCGATCAACCACCACCATAATAGCCGTAGACCCCTGGGACGTGGGAAGACCAGTAATAAAATCCATCGTCGCTTCAGACCAAACTCGCTCTGGGATAGGAAGAGGCTGAAGAAGACCGCCCGGTTTCTGAGTAGAGTACTTGGTCGTCTGACAAACCACACAAGCGGACACAAACTGACGAACCTCATCACGCATACCGGGCCAATAGAAGACAGCTGCAAGACGACGGTAGGTACGGTCAACCCCTGGATGGCCCGCGGAGGGAGAGCTGTGGAACTCCTGAAGAAGCATAGACCGAACCGAGGATTCACGGCTCACACAGATGCGAGTCCGGAAATACAAAACACCGTCAACCACACTGAAATGAGCAGGACGAGACTCAGACTGTACTGCTGCCAAGAGGGCCTGTAAATCAGGCAGTGTCTGTGTCTCATGGCGAATCGTGGCCATAATCGATGGTAAAGGCTGCAGAGCCGAGAGCAACAAGGCTGGGGCATCAATATCGGAGTCCCGTCGAGAAAGTGCATCCGCAACCCGGTTAGTGGCCCCAGATTTGTACTCAATACGAAACTGAAATCCCATGAGCTTGCGAATGTAGAACTGTTGATCCGGTGTCTGAATTACCTGTGATAAGAGTTCCTTCAAACTGCGCTGATCGCTACGGATGACGAACTCACGTCCCAACAAATATTGCCGCCACTTCTGAACGGCTTCAACCACAGCATACAACTCCTTATGATAAGTTGATGCAGCACGAAGTTTCGGGCCTAGTTTTTTGCTGAAAAAAGCTAACGGATGTCCGTCCTGAAGAAGTACCGCTCCCACGCCTTTGTCAGAGGCATCAGTTTCCAACACAAAAGTACGCGTAAAATCAGGTAATTGAAGCACAGGGGCCAAGGTCATGGCCTGCTTCAAAGCGCTGAAGCTCTGCTCAGCTTCTGGCGACCACTGAAATGCATCCTTCCGTAGTAAATCAGTCAACGGTGCAGCAATCGTGGCATAGTCACGGATAAACCGCCTATAGTACCCTGTCAAACCGAGAAATCCCCGCAGCTGTGTGATTGTGGAGGGTGTCGGCCACGCCACCATAGCGTGAATCTTCTGAGAATCCGCCTGTACCTGTCCTGCTGTAATCACATGCCCCAAATATTCGACACTGGACCTGCTAAAAGCACATTTGGACAGTTTTATATAAAAGCAGTGGTCAGATAGAAGGCGTAGAACCTGATCAAGATGTTGAGTATGAAGATCCAAAGTCGTGCTGTAGACTAATATATCATCAAAGAAGACGATGACACAAGAACGCAACAAGGGACGAAAAATCTGGTTCATCGCAGCCTGGAAAGTGGATGGGGCGTTTGTCAAACCAAAGGGCATGACGAGAAACTCGTAGTGGCCATCATGTGTCCGAAAAGCGGTCTTCTCAATGTCTGCAGTGTGCATACGAATCTGGTGGTACCCGGAGCGGAGATCCAGTTTGCTGAAGAAACGCGCTGCCCCAAGCTCGTCAAATAACTCGTCGGTAAGGGGAATCGGAAAATGATCCGGAACTGTGACCGCGTTTAAGGCACGGTAATCAACGCAGAAACGGTATGTCCCATCCTTCTTACGAACTAACAAGACCGGCGAAGAGAAAGCACTAGTACTAGGCTGAATCACCCCCTGCTGCAACATCTCACGTACCTGCCGTTCTATCTCTGTTTTCTGAAAATAAGGATACCGATATGGCCGCACATTAACCGGTTTGGAACCCGGTTGCAAGTGAATGCGATGATCCCACTGACGATCTGGAGGTAGCCCGGATGGAACAGTGAAAACGGCCTGATGCTGGGTCAGAATCTGAAGCACTGGTGGTGGAAGATCGGACGGAAAAGCCTCCGAGTCTTCTGTAGGCACTGGGTCTGCTGGCAAAGGAACGGCGAGGATCTCAAAGAGCTGAAACTCCGACGAAGGAAAAGGCTGCGCAGACAAGGAATTGTACGAAATCTGTCGTGGACCATGATCAATCCCTGTAAGAACTAGCTGTTTCCCCTCCCACATAAACTTCATCGTGAGCCTGCTGTAATCATGAGCTATCTCACCCATCGTCTGCAACCACTGAACACCTAAAACCGCATCGATACTGTGGATAGCTAAAACATAGAGGTCCACCTCAAAAACTGTACCCTGAATGGTCAAAGGCGTCTTCGGGCAGTAATACGTGCAACGCAAATGTTCCCCGTTACCAACATACACGCGAAAAGGAGGAACAGGGTGAAGCAACAAGGATAAATGCTCCGCCATCGTAGGATGTATAAAGTTATGCGTGCTGCCTCCGTCAATGAGGACCTGCACACACACATCACCAATCATACCAGTCAACTTAAGCGAACGTGGATTGGGATTACCTGCCAGAGTGTGGAGATGTGAGAGATTATCGATAATAATCCCTGGATCGTCGTCGTCGGGCGGCAAGGGTGTACCGTCGACCCCGTCCTCATCTACGCATAACAAGAGGAATTGGTGTGTGCATTTGTGGCCGCGGAAATACTTCTCGTCACAGTTAAAGCAAAGTCCCTGACGCTGCCGTTCAGCTTTCTCAGCCGGTGAGATACGACGGACGGGCGGGTTGGCGTTAGGAGCCGTGCCCGTGGGCAGTTTGGCCGCCACCGTGGTGGTGGTTGTGGGCGTGGGGGTCGGCTGACGAGCATGATATGGTGTCCAACTTTTCTTGGGCAAATACATCTGTAACACATCTTCATGGCCAGCGGCCAACTCACGAGCTAATGCAAAAGCTTCAGCTAAAGACCCGGGATTGCGCAATTTAAGCTCGCGCTGTACGGGTTGTTTCAAACCCGACGTAAAGATAGAAACTAGATGAGAATCATCCACACCGCTGACATTGTTCAACACTGTCTCAAATTCGGTTTGGAAAGCCATGACGGTCGTGGTCTGGTGGAGCTTCGACAGCTTGCCCACATAATCTTCGTAGTGTCCCGTATCAAAACGCAACTTGACTGCTTGAAGAAATTCCATCCACGAGGCTGACGCGTTGTTCTGATAGTACCTGAACCACTCGGCTGCTGGGTTGTCGATTAGCATCGCGACCACCTGTAATCGATCTACCTCGGCTGTTCGGTGATAATTAAAAAATTTCTGCACCCGAAAGATCCACCCGACGGGATCCTGTCCATTGAATCGAGGGGAGTCGACCCGGAGGCGAGGTGTACTGTCTGTAGTAGTCTGCTGCACAGAATTGAGGCGCGAGGGTGGTGGTTGCCAGGTCGGATGTGAACCCAGAATCCCCTGGGTTCTGTTCGCCGGCGGCGAGGGTGAAGGCGGCGGGGCTCCGTTGCAGCGGTTGGTAAACTCCCTGAAAGAATCGCTCAAAGCAGCGATCTCCGTCCGCAAGGCTGCTGTTTCGGACCGAATAGCGGCGGTCTCGGCCTGGAGGGCGTCGGTCCGGCCATATAAGTCAGTCCGCATATTGTTGAAAGCCACCACTGTGTCATCGTGTGACAGAGGGTTTTTGGTCGATTGGGATGTCGTTGTGTTCTCCGCCATTGATGGGGAGGTTTTTGGGTTCGACGACGCCGCGGAGAAGAACCGGCCGGCGAAGATCAATGAAGCACCAGTTGATACCCTGTGGGTACCAATTGAAGAGAGACCAGAGAAGAGAAAGACGGGAGGGAGAACGAGAGAGAAAGGGGAAGAAAGAGTTAGGGCAAAAGTAATTTTCTGATTAATTGCTTCAGGAAAATTACACCCTTTTTATACCTCTAACCCTGACGGTTCGACCTGGTCCTAGTCCGAGTAAAGAACCGTAAAGAAACCCCGGACAAAACATAAAATTCATCACGCTACCTAACAACGTTCACAATATTAATTGTAACGACTAAACAAAAAAACAAAAAAAATAATTAACGTTTAACATAATCCTTGAGATATAGTGGTGGACCCGCACTGCGTTTGGGTCGCCTGGCAACGGGAACGTCTGGTGTGTCAAGATCATCGTCACTAGGACTATCCTCCTCTGCAGGGGTCGGTATTACCGTATCACATGCGTTCACATAGTAACACTTTTTAACATAGAAGCTCTGTCAAGCTTGGACATCAAACTTTTAATAATTGATACTTCTGCATGTATTAACCATTCACATCAGTTACAAAATAACAAGTCTGGAAAAATCCTCAACTAATAAGCCAGTAAATCATATAATTTATGCCAAGGTAAATGAACATCCGTTTAAATTTCTTTTTGACATACACCAATACTCGATTAGTATCTCTTTCAAAAAAATTATGTCACGTACCATGATTTAACACTTAATGCACTAGGCCCAAGTAGACCAATTACCAAACAAAACACATGATTGTGTTCAACCAAAAAACTCTAATTGCGTAAAAGCATGCAGCCACACATTTTTTTTAACATTCGGCCTAACAAAAAGGGTTTACCACAACTTTACAGTGACATTTTTTTCATTTTGGCTTCTCATTGCATTATGCAAATTCTTTCAACAGTTTTTCTTTCACGTAACTAAGATTTCATAGATTCACAATTTTATTTTCAGCTTCAAAAACAAATGTCACGTACCCACACTGTTCATCACCTACACCACCCAAGCAGTACTAGACTGTGTACCCCTAGCTCGACAGTGCGGTGGCTCACAAGTGTGGTGACTCACAAGTGTGTACCACTCGTACAACACCCGCCACAGACACCCGCCAAAACACCCGCCCAGTCCCAGATACACTATCCGTACCTCCGGTTGGGTCAGGCTCTGATACCACTGTGACGACCCGTCACACTTTTAATACAAAAATCTCGATTTATCGATTAAAAGTGTGACGGGTCGTCACAGTGGTATCAGAGCCTGACCCAACCGGAGGTACGGATAGTGTATCTGGGACTGGGCGGGTGTTTTGGCGGGTGTCTGTGACGGGTGTTGTACGAGTGGTACACACTTGTGAGTCACCACACTTGTGAGCCACCGCACTGTCGAGCTAGGGGTACACAGTCTTGTACTGCTTGGGTGGTGGAGGTGATGAGACTTCGTGGTACGTGACATTTTTATAATGGAAAGTGAATTTTAGTCAAATTTCGGGACGAAATTCTTATAAGCGGGGTAGATTGTGACACTCCGAAATTTTTGTAAGTTGGGTAGATTGTGAGAACCCGAAATCTTAAGTTTATTAAATAAGTAATTTTATTTGATAAAAAATGGTTCTATTGCCGATTATTTATTTAAATAAGGGATTTGTTTTATACTTAACATTGTGTTGTAGTAAATTTTTTTTAGGCAACTGATATTTTTTTTATAATCATGTTGTATAAGACACTTTATATTTGAAAGTGTATGTCAATTAGAGCTCACATTTACGTGTGTGCATGCATGCGTGACAATATTTTGTTGCATGTCTTTTATTATCATAAGAAAGTTGTGCATATGTTGTATCATATAATAATTTTCTTTGGGAGGCACTCTAGGTGACCACGTGTGCTTCTAAATTGGGTGTAAGGATATCTATCTTCCAGCAAGATGTATTTGTTGTACTGATCTAATAGTCACTTTCTTTTAGAAGAGAGACTGAGATGTGATTAAAGTTATATTTCTCATTCATATCACTTCGAGTGGGTTTGTTAACCAAAACAGTGAGTTTTATGGGTGGTCTTTAGGCGATGGAAGAAGCTAAATTAGCATATGTTTGTACGGTCATTTTGTTGTTGGCTATTGTTTCGAATGAGGTAGGGGAAATTTAACTTCTAAGTTTCCTCAGTTACAGTCTATATCTGTTTAAACTGCTGGTGCGATTTTACAGTTTTTTAGCTACCTGATAATTGTTTGGGTGATTGATAAATCACGATGTTTGTGTATTTGGTGCCGCATGCTGATGTGTAATAACTGGCTGTTGTGTTAAGTAGATTTTAGATTTCTACGCCAGTGGTTAGGCGGTACCTGCTGGGCTATTTTGGCTCACCCCTCTGTTTTACAGGTTGAGCAGGGTTGGACCAAATTGCGTGATAATTGCTAAAAAGTGGATTGATTAGCTTAAATAGTTGTTTTTAGCTATTTTTAGCAATTTGTTGTAAATCTGTTTGTGCCAGATATATATAGAATATATCATTTTGACCAGCTGGTGTAACTTTTTAGTAAATTCGGTCACGTACCAGATTTTCAGAAATATTATTAAAAATGTCGTCTCAGAGGACTGCGTGTCCTGCTGGTTGATATTTTGGATGTCTGGAAGTGTCAGACGGGTTGACAGTAAACTGCAATTTTATCGAATAATCGATTTTTATTATTAAAATTGTGACCGGGTCGTCACACGGTACCCTTCCGAGTTTGAACCCTCCTAAGTCCTCTACTTCGATGACTACCGGATTCAGATGGAATATTTCACCTTGAATCTTAATCCGTCTGGTGTAATAATGATCCATATAAGACGACAAGTCAACGGCTATGGTGCGAATCTACGACTTTGAGACATTAATGGTCTTGTCTCGATCCTGTTCGTCGAATGCTTCAAGGAATAACCTTTTCCTCTAATTGCGACCACACAATTACATTCTCTTAGCTGGGCATCTCCAGATATGTCTGCCACCATCTCGTCAAAAGACTTGAACCCATTCAAAGTTAGAATAATTCTTTCTAACTAGCAATGTAAGTACCTTTTAGGTTTACAGGGGATAGACTCTGATACAAATGTATAATCTATGTAGCAAATGTACTACCAGTTCATCCTCACATCTTGTTATTACCACATTGAATACACTTTCGAGGGATCTCCACTCATGTGTATTGGGTTCCCACTGTTGATGAACTATGATTGGCTGTCAGTCCCATCCCCAACCTCGACTTAAGGACCACTGCACGTTCCAGTCCTTTACTCAAAGGATCAGCCGTATTATTCTGAGTTCCTATGAACTCAACAGATATAATCCTATCAGACACTAAATCCATTATAGACTTTAGTCTAACTTGGATGTGCCTCCTTGTTTTAACATTATACTTTTTACTGCTAATCTTGTCAATAGTCGTCCGACTATCAAACTGAATAGCAATACCAGGAAGTGGTTTGCTTACTACATGTATAGCAGACATAAATCCGTGTTACTATTCAGCCTCCGTCCCCGTGGCATCAAGCGCACACAACTCAGCCTCAAAAGTATACCGAGTTACAATAGTTTGTTTGCTCGACTTCCAGGATATTGCTCCACCTGCCAAGGTGAACACATATCCAGTCACTCCATTGGAACCAGACTTCTTAGATATCCAACTTGTATCACTGTACCCCTCAAGTACACCAGGAAATCTCCTATAGTGTATACTTAGGTACATCTTACCTTTCAGATATCTAAGCACTCTATCAAGAGCATCCCAATGAGATCTATTTGGACAGCTAGTATATCTAGCCAACTTAGACACAGAGTATGACATATCTTGTCTAGTACAGTTAGCAAGATATTGCAAACTTCCAATAATCTAAGAATACCTTAATTGAGACACAGGTACACCTGAAGAATTCTTGACTAAGTCAATATTGGGATCATAGGGTGTACTAGCGATTCTACATTGTGAATAAACATATTTTTCAAGTTTAGATTTCTCTATATAATAAGACTGAGATAAGGTTATTCCCTCAGCTGATTGAGTCAACTTCAGTCCATGAATCACACTAGCCTCACCCATATCCTTCATCTCAAAATGCCTCTTCAAGAAAGCTTTTGTCTCATTAATAATCTCAATGTTGGTTCCAAACAATAAAATATCATCCACATATAGGCATAAGATCACAGATTCACTACCCTTCACTTTGGTGTAGACACACTTGTCACTTTCATTAATAGTAAAACCGAACGGCAAAACAGTTTCATCAAACTTTTATGCCAATCCATAGGAGCTTGTTCCAAGACGTATAGGGACTTAATTAACTTACATACTTTACTTTCATTGCCTGATGCAACAAACCCCTCAGGCTGATCCATACAAATCTCTTCTTCACCATGAAGAAAACCTGTCTTTACATCCATATGATGGATGATAAGACCATGGACCGAAGCCAATTCTATTAGCATTCAGATTGTTGTCATCTCAAAAACTGGAGAGTATGTATCAAATTAATCAATGCCTTACCTTTGCCTAAAACCCTTAGCAACCACTCTAGCCTTGTACTTATCTATTGACCCGTCAAGCTTTACGCCCTCTTAAAGATTCAACTGCACCCGATAGTAGAACACCCAGGAGGGAGATCAACTTACTCCCATGTTCCATTAGATACAATACAGTTAATTTCACTCTTTATAGCGCCCTCCCAGTACCTAGAATCAGAAGAATCCATAGCATGCCGGAAAGTTAAAGGTTTGTCCCCAACATTGTAAGTGACTGATAACTCTTTATTAGTGTTATATTTCTTGCATATTTTATATCGTTTTGCGTGATTCCGGGGTTGAAATATGAGATTTTCATTCTGAATGTTGAGAAAACGTAGAAAGTTGAGTTTGTGGCCTTTATTTCGTAATCCGGACATTTTTTGTATAATTTAGGCTTTATTTGTCGCATGTGATCTTCCGGTATTTGCTTGTGTTGTGGATTTCAGGAACCAGGAACTCGGAACGAGTTTTTTGGAGCGGAAACAAACTTCGGAACATGGGAATAACTCAAGGAAATGCTCGAGAATGAAGATGAATAAGGAAGAATCACGAAAAGAGTTGTGAATGCTGGCCCCAGGGTTGTTCGTGCGAACAACAATACTGTTCGTGCGAACAGAATGACTTAGAAAAATTTCATGCTGGCCAAAAAGGTGGAAAAAAGGACTGAAAATTTGTGGGAACAAATTCTGTGTTCGTGCAAACATAAAACAAATATTTGTTCGTGCGAACACGCGAGTGTTCGTGCGAACAGAGGGCCAAAACGCGATTTCTTTGGGCTGTTTTGCAAATTTTTGAAAGATTGAGCATGAGGGACTTGTTATAACCTAGGAGGCTGTGCAAGTGATTAGAGGCACACATCTTGGGAGAAACAAACAAGAGGAGACGACGATTGAAGGCGGAGATCATCAATTCTTGAAGATTACTCGTTTGATTTCTCTTCTTTCCTCCTTATTGATTGATTATGGAGATTTATGTATTGCTAAACAATTATATGTCTAGCTAAACACTTTAAGCTATACAACTGATCAAGAACTTGGGTTTGATTAGCTTCTTCCGGATTGATGACTTGATTCATGTTTTTAAAACTTTATTCTAGTTGATGTTCTTGTTAACTTTCTTGTTCTTGTCCTTTAATCTTTAGTATGCTTGGCTTGATCACCCGTAGTATGCTAGTTGTTGATATAGTTCCACGATATTGAGCTATTAGAGACGTGTTGAAGAACATAGGACGTGCTTGAATAATCGTGTGTGGGTTGTTTCGGTTTGTATCGGTAAGACTTAGTGAAACGGTGGACCGACAGGACCCGGTGAACGAGCCTAACGAACCAACTAGAACGTAACGGTAGAAGAAGGTGGACCAAGTGGACCGACTTCAATCGATTACGAAAATTCATGTGAGATCGACAGAAGAACATGATGAGTGTAGCCCGGTATAACTAAACATCACTAGCGTAATCCGAAAACTGCTAAGTGCCCTAGGGATCATCAATTGCCTAGTTCTCTCCATATTCGTATCAATCAAACATTTCTTCCTTTACCTTGAAAATCATATAAAAAGAGTAGCGTAGTTTGTCACTTACTTTAAGTCACTTGTTTGTGGGTGACGAACCTTCAAATCAAACACTTCTTACCGGTTACTTAGGTAGTTTTAAATTAATTATTAATTAGCTAAAAATCATTCAGATCCCTTGGGTTCGATACTCGGAGTCGTAAAATACTCCACTTACTACTTGACCGTATACTTGCGTCTAAACGCATTAGTAAATCGTGTCAAGTTTTTGGCGCCGTTGTCGGGGATTTAAACGGTTATTTAGTTTAGTTAAAGATTAATTTAGGATACCTCTTTTATTTTTGTTTTATTTGCTATTTTGGTTTTTCATTTGTATTTGATTCTGCTTTTCAGGTATTCAGTGTATGCCAAGGATCCATATTGACCTTGTGCTCCCACTTGAAGACCCAGAGCAGTTACTCAAACACCAAAGGAGAACACAGAAACAGAGCACCATGGGCGATCAATTAACCAACCTGCAACTCAATCAGTGGGTGGAAGAGCTGTCTAAGCAGCTAAATGATCGCAACTCCCAGACACCGTACAACAAGTCTCGGCAGACTATTGTGGAGAAGTTTCAGTCGTCCACCTATGGACACAATCCGGCAATTGTAGTGCCAGAGATACAAGCCGAACACTTTGATCTTAAGCCTGTGACAATTCAGACGATGACCAATCAGTTCCGATTCTATGGGAACGGGGATGAAGACCCCAATGAATTTATTGGGAGGTTCAACGCGTACATAAATACTACCAAGTACAAGGATGTGACAGCAGAGGCGTTGAAGCTAATTCTTTTCCCTTACTGTCTGAAGGGTGCAACTGAGAAGTGGCTAAAGTCAAGAGCTCCTAATTCGATCACTACATGGGCTCAGTGTGTGGATGAGTTCATGGTCAAGTTTTATCCAGTTCAGCGGGTGATTGAGCTACAAGGTGATATTCTAGGTTTTCGGCAACAGGCCGATGAAACCGTGGTGGATGCATGGGATCGTTGTATGCATTTGATCAGGAAGTGCCCAAATCATGATTTTGGGAATTACAAAATTTTGCAGGTCTTCTACTATGGTCTAGAACGTCACAATCAGGAGCAGGTTAACAGAGAAGCTGGTGGCAATTTTTTTTAGTCTGCTGACAAAGAAAATGCTTATGCGCTCATGAAGCAGCTTGCTAAGCAGGACTCACAACTCTATGATTCCAGGAGATTATCGGCATTGCCTGAACCTAAAGATGATGAATGGAAGACTGGGATCACCAAGATGGTGTCTGACTTAGCCAAGCATGTGTATCGGGATAAGAAGCCAGTTGCAAGGGTAGAGGAGCAGGAATTTGATTCGGCCTTGTCCCAGATTGCAAGTGAGGATGTGAACTTTGTTGGGGCACAAGGACAACGGCAGAATTCGAACCAAGGGAACTACAGACCAGGCACAAGAGATCATCCAGGTTTCAGGTAGATTAGTCTGAGGCTATATACGCACCTGGGTTTCAGCACATGCCACAAGCACCAGTTTCGCAGGCTCCACCACCGGCTGCTGTAGCGCCAAACCCAGAGATTTTTGTACTTACTAAGGCGTTAACACAAATGAGTAAAAAACATGAACGATATGACCACGACGGTCAATGCTATGTCTTCTGATTTGCAGGCTATGAAGACTTCTCTTCATTCACTAGAGGTTCAAGTTAGGCAAATTGCAACGCAATTATCTGCTAGAGCACCTGGTTCTCTACCGTCTGACACAAAGAATGTGCGCTAGGTAAATACCATTACCACTCGTAGTGGGGTTTCGTTGACTGATCCACCATACTCGAGCCATGCCAGAGCTGAAGCATCAAAGGCTAAGGAACAGGAGGTCTTCGATTCTGAGAAGACACCTGTCATGGTCCCCCAATCAAAGGGCATGACTCCACATGATGAGGAAAATTCCAATGAGGTATTACCACCACCCTCTTTTTCTAAATATGTACCATTTCCATTGAAAACTAGAAAGAAGAAGGATGACTCTGAGGAATACAGGAAATTTCTTAGTATTTTCCCCAAACTGCACATAAACATTCCGTTGATTGAGGCGTTGCAGGGAATGCCTAAATATGCACGGTTTATCAAGGATGCAATCCTTGAGAGAAAAGCTAGGGATGACTTTTAGACTGTGAAGTTGAATGAACATGTGAGTTCATGTGTCTTCCATGGGCTACCCAAGAAGAAGAAAGATCCAGGTAGTTTTGTGATTGAGGCTACACTTGGCGGGGCTTATACAGGCAGAGCTTTGTGTGATCTGGGAGCGAGTGTCAACTTGATGCCGCTTTTAGTATTCAAATGCTAGGTGTGGGGGAGCCTCGTAAAACCTGGATCAATTTTGTAATTCGCAGATAAGTCATCCAAGAAGGACATTGGGGTGGTAGAAGACTTACTTGTGAGGGTTGGTAGTTTGATAATGCCAGCTGATTTTGTGATACTGGATATGCTAGTTGGTGACGTTCCGATCATTCTGGGTAGGCCCTTTTTGGCTACCGGTCGGACGTTAATTGATGTAGAGAATGGGGAGTTGATCATGAGGGTGAACGATACTGTGGAGACTTTTCGGGTTTTCAAACCGACTCCTCAGTACACCTGTGAGGTGAAGCCAGGATCGCCATTTCCCGTGCAAGTTAGGTGCGAAATTCCAGAGCTGACACAGGAGGATCCGCGTGAACTTAAGGGCAAATCATCGAGTGTGCAGGCGCACGAGGTAGTTATGAGCATCCAGCGCCAGAAGTTGGATGCGGAACGACCTGTCAAACCACCTTTATGAGGCTCTTGAGGTAACATGGTCGGGTCGTCGACCTTAAATTACAAGCGCTGCTTGTGAGGCAACCCAATGTAGAGTAGGATGTTTTTTTTATTTGTTTATGAGTACTCTATAGTTTACTATGAGGGATGAGAGAGAGTGGACGAATTTTTCCAATCAGTCTGCAAGGACATAGGTACAGAAGACACGCCGGATTCCCCTTCTTGATGTACGTGCTAGAGATTGCACGAAATTGTGGAAAGAAAAAGCCCCACAGTAGTATGCATTAAAGATATAGAGAATTGCTCGAGGTCGAGGAGCAGTTCCAATATGTTGAGTGCCATACGCATGAGAGGACTACAGTTCATATCTTAGCCGCACATCGGAATCCGGGCGCGTAGAGACTTCTCCGTAAATTATCAACGGTCCACAAGACCCCTTCTTGTTGCAATTTCGCGGAAACGGTGCCCATGTAGGTCCGGGCACCCAGGTACCTCTAACACTCTCTCTAATCTACATTTTGAGCAATAAATGTTGAAATCCACCGCCTGCACATTTAAGCGATGAGTCCTCCTTCATTATCTCTAAATTCGTTGAGGACAACGAAACGCTTAAGTGTGGGGGGGGGGGGGTTGTATCTACTTTCACTAGCCATGTCCTTGTGCATCGCCTTGTTACATATAGTTATGTGTTTGTATTGTGTTGGTTTGTGGTAGGATTGTGTTGTTTATGCGTTTTATTAGCACTTTTACTTTATTGAGTCCCCTACTCAAAACTTGTTGTTAATCGAGTTGTCCAAAAGCATATAGAGTTAGAAAAAAAAATTAAAAAAAAAATCATAAAAATATTGAAAACTTTTGAGAAAGGGCAATCGAAGAGAGTGAATGTGGAGAGGGGTTAATGATAGAATTCTTTAGGAGTATGAAAATATGAGGTGAGGTAGACGCGAGAATCTGGAGCAGGAAGACTTAGAGGGCTAATGCACATTAGAAATGCGAGTAGCTGCCTCTCAGGCTGGTTATCCTACTAGCGCTACACCACCGTCACTTGGGTAGTCGTCAACCCTCCTAGTAGTGGCAACAGAACAGCTCTGCGAGTGATATTTATGGGGGCCTCACGTCCCGTCTCCATATCCTGGGTCCACTAGTTACCCCTATTGATCCGTTTATCCCTTTTATTCACAGCCTCTAGCCTAGGAAGCCTTTCATTATGACTTTCATCACTTGTTAGAATGGTCCGTTCTTATGCGTCATGATAGAGGGAGTCGAGTTAGGGAGGTTCGATGAGGGTGTGCTGAATTGATGCATCTTACGTGGATTCTCTTACATTTCGTCTTTTGAGGGGATGTGAGGGTGAGTTAGAGGCGGCAGCACTTAGGTGTGGCGGTGAGTCGTTTCCCTACACCACGATCACAGGTGGAATACCGTAGTGCGTGACATTCTTTCCGCACGTCATAGGGTGGGGGTTGGTTGATCTTATAGGAGGTCGTGCTCATGCTGCATTTATATTCTCTATATCTTAGGTGATGAAGAGGATCGGTTGGAAAAGCACGTTTACACATTGACTACTGAGATTTTGATATGCTTTACATTGAGTGTGGGGGTGTCGACATCTATTGATTACACTACTCATTTGACACATTCCACCGCCACACTATCTTCTATGATATTAGATCTCCTCGGATATTACTATGCTATTATTGGCTCCATGTGTTAATGTTATTGTTGAGGAAATGAAAAAAAGAAGAAGAAGAGAAAAATAGAAATTGAAAGTGAAAGCGAATAAAGGAGCAAGCTTGAAATTGAAGACCTGGGAGGTTAGCTATTGTTCGAGATCACATCTTCACGTTCGTGGCCGCGAGAACGGCATTGCACCAATATTGAGGGAATGAGTGCCGGTGTAGTGAGATTCGGCGGGGTTCCTTGGATTTTGGTGAGGGAGTGTGAGAATCGGGTTTTTGTGAGTTATATCATGACGTCTTGGACTACGCTTCTAAATATCCTATCCTACCCGTCCTAAGCCGTCAACAGTGTGAACCCGTGGATAAATAACTCGGATGGTAAGTGTTAGGGATATGTTTGACGAGTGTGCGGAAGAAATGTCTTAAGTGTTCATGCCCGTTCTGTCTAACGAAATTGGCCGCAAGTTCTACCAATCACCAAAGTTATAGAATTTCCGAGGGAATATGAGATCCTTATGACTTGCTGGTTTACTTTTTGAGATTGCCCGATCTCTAACTAAAAAGAAAAAAATATTTGTGTTGTTGAAATTTTTGCATTGTTTAATAATCGAGTTGCATTTTTTATAGTCATGTAGATTGCATTGGGTGTGTGTGTTGTGTGTGTCACATGGCTAGTGTAGTGGTATGCAATTCGGTGGATTAAAACATAGTGTGAGAATGATATTTTTCTCGGGACGCGCAAAAAGGTAGTGAGGGGGAATTTGATAACTCTTTATTAGAGTTATATTTCTTGCATATTTTATATCGTTTTGCGTGATTCCGGGGTTGAAATATGAGTTTTACACTCTGAATGTTGAGAAAACGTAGAAAGTTGAGTTTGTGGCCTGTATTTCGTAATCCGGGCGTTTTCTGTATAATTTAGGCTTTATTTGTCGCATGTGATCTTCCGGTATTTGCTTGTGTTGTGGATTTCAGGAACCAGGAGCTTGGAGCAAGTATTTTGGAGCGGAAACGAACTTCGGAACATGGTAATGGCTCAAGGAGATGCTCAAGAATGAAGACGAAAAAGGAAGAATCAAGAAAAGAACTGTGAATGCTGGCCCCAGGGTTGTTCGTGCGAACAACAATTCTGTTCGTGCGAACAGAATGACTTAGAAAAATTTCATGCTGGCCAAAAAGGTGGAAAAAAGGACTGAAAATTTGTGGGAACAAATTTTGAGTTCGTGCGAACATAAAACAAATATCTGTTCGTGCGAACACGCGAGTGTTCGTGCGAACAGAGGGCCAAAACGCGATTTCATTGGGCTGTTTTGCAATTTTTTGAAAGGTTGAGCATGAGGGACTTGTTCTAACCTAGGAGGTCGTGCAAGTGAGCAGAGGCACGCATCATGGGAGCAAGAAACAAGGGGAGACAACGATTGAAGGCGGGGAATATCAATTCTTGAAGATTACTCGTTTAATTTCACTTCTTTCCCCCTTATTGATTGATTATGGATATTTATGTATTGCTAAACAATTATATGTCTATCTAAACACTTTAAGTTAGGAAATTGATGAAGAACTAGGGTTTGATTAGCTTTTCCCGGATTGATGACTTGATTCATGTTTTGAAAACTTTATTCTAGTTGATGTTCTTGTTAGCTTTCTTGTTCTTGTGCTTTAATCTTTAGTATGCTTGGCTTGATCACCCGTAGTATGCTTGTTGTTGATATAGTTGCACGATAGTGAGCTATTAGAGACGTGTTGAAGAACATAGGAAGTATCTTGTAGTTCTCTGAGACCGAGAGGAGAAGAGAGCTTGAATAACTGTGTGTGGGTTGTTTCGGTTTGTATCGGTAGGACTTAGTGAAACGGTGGACCGACAGGACCTGGTGAACTAGCCTAACGAACCAACTAGAACGTAACGGTAGACGAAGGTGGACGGAGAGGACCCGAAGTCAATCGATTACGCAAGTTCGTGTGAGATCAACAGAAGAACATGATGAGTGTAGCCCGGTATATCTAAACATCACTAGAGTGTTTTAAGCGTAATCCGGAAACTGCTAAGTGCACTAGGGATCATCAATTGACGAGTTCTACCCATAATCGTATCAATCAAACCTTTCTTCCTTTACCTTGAAAATCATATAAAAAGAGTAGCGTAGTTTGTCATTTACTTTAAGTCACTTGTTTGTGGGTGACGAACCTTCAAATCAAACACTTCTTACGGTTACTTAGGTAGTTTTAAATTAATTATTAATTAGCTAAAAATCGTTCATCTCCCTTGGGTTCGATACTCGGAGTCGTAAAATACTCCACTTACTACTTGACTGTATACTTGCGTCTAAACGCGTTAGCAAATCGCGCCAGTGACAAAATCACTTCCAAAATCCTTGACTACCTTTGCACGCTTACTCCTTCTTGGTTCCTCTACTTCCTCAGGGACAGACCTACTACACGATTTTGCCCCCATTGTTATCTTTTCAACATGATCAGGAATAGAACTCGATGTGTGAGATGGATCTTCGTTAGTAGTATCTTGAGGTATACCAGTATTCATAGGGTAGACATCCTCAAAGAATGTTGCGTCACGAAATTCAACTATCGTGTTTGCCACTATACCGTCTATGTCAGATTTTACTTCTAGAAGTCTCATAGCCATAGAAACGTGGATAACAAAAACATGAAGGCAAAATGCACATATCAGAAACTGATAAAAAGACGAGAAATTAGAAGCCATACCTCTAATCGAAGCTTTAATAGAAATAGATGAAAATAGCTGAGTCGTCAGGTCTTGCAAGAAGGCCTGACTATTCTTGAAGAGTTAATCGCCCCCACTTACACTGTAATAACCCGAATTTTCGGATAGCTTATTTTGATAATTACATAAATCATACGGGTTATTTTGGTAATTACAATTTGTTAACGTGGTGGTAAAACATTTTTTCTTTTTTTTTAAACTAGTTAACCAAGTGCCTATTTGTTTTTAAATATAATCCAAAACTTTAATTCACTAATCTCTATATTTATTTCAATAGAATTCTCTAAATGTCCTTCAATTCTTCCTTCGTTTCCACTTTATTTTTATATGCTTCCTACCACTATTTTGATTCTAACCATTCGTCCTCTATTTTAATTTGATATAATTCATATTATAATCTATCTCTACACTTACTACATAACTTTATTTTTAGTTTAAATACTAACCCTCTTATTTATTTCACTCGTTCAATTCTAAATCATACAACTAATTTGGTGCTCCTAAATCAACTAAACAAATACCTCTTTGTCACCATGCACTTTCGTACTACCAAAGCACCTAACCAAAAGTAACCAAACTTGTAACCCCTTTTCTTCCATGAATGTCTCTACTTATTTCTCCATCCATAACTCCACCATAACTCCTCCATCCATAACTCTCCCATAAATTCTCCATCCGTAACTCCCCATTAACCCTCCTTCCATAACCTCCCTCACACCAACACTATATAACCCACCACCACTACTTTCCTCCTCACTCACCCACACTCTCGATCTCTCTCAAATCTCTTTACCTCTCTATAGCGCCGCTCTCCAATCGGCAGCCGTCTCCTAAGGAGGCCGATGGTACCAAGCCGACCGAGGCTGACTTGGCACCATCGGCGCCCTGCCTCACTCCATTGCTTCGGAGTCTCTGTCAAGCAAAGACTGTTGGAATAGATGTCCTAGAGGCAATCTAGTTTAGTATGAATTTATTTGTGGCTAGAAAATTCATTTATTATTTATTGATATTTAATATAATGAAGTCCTTAGATTTACAATTGTGTTGTTTATCTTAAATATCCCTAGTATAGTATAATGATTGGAGGGACAATCATCAATAGACTAGTATGGGGTTGGATTGATATGGAGATATCATGATCCAACACATAGGTGTGCATTAAGGGTAATGACGCACTGGATTAACCCATCTCCGAGAAGGCTACATACACGTTATGTTAAGTCACAAGCGCTTCTCGCGGTGCAATGGTGTTGTCATCCTTAGACTTGAAGTCTCTAGATATTCTAGTTTTGGATTATTGTGATTTTGGTAGCGTTAAACGCTACACCGTAACTGGGTAGTTATAAATGCGTGTACCGGATACAATAAGAAGCAAGCTTAGAGATCGTAGTGGACGTAGATAGAATTTGTCCTTCCCACATAACGGGAGCAAATATCCTAGGCCACTCGAGGGATAGTGATTATAGAATGTCTGGCCAGACTCAAATAAATCAATATGGGATATTGATGTTATTTGCACGAATAAGGCTATTCCCAAGGATCGAGAAACTGTGGATTGGATATACGAGTGTGACTTGTATGTCTCGTGTCCAATCCGGATATAGAGACAAAGGGATGAGACAATTACTTGTACAAGGTTGTCAAGATGAATATTCTATTAGTTGGCTAGAATGGATGTTTTGCTAGAAACCGCTTCATATTAGCAAATTGTTGCCACCAACTAGATAGAACCTATGGGGTCACACGCTATATAGATTTTAACTAGATTTGGTAATTAATTAATTGAATTAATTAATTAGAAGGATCACTTTGCAATACCTTGCAAACTTAGTAGGGACTAATTTGCAAGGAAGGGACTAAATTGAATTCTAGTAGGACTAGAATAAGTCCTTTAGGTAGTTGGCAAGGATTTCTTGGACTATATAAAGGACCTTCCTTCCTTCCCACACTTATGATTCATTATATCACAACTTGAGTTGGAGAGAAAAAAAGGAGATAGAGCAAGCAAACAAAAGGAGCCGCCGCCCCCTTGCTCGCCGCCCGTCCCCGTCGGCCCACAAGGAGGCCGAAACCTCCTTGTTTCGGTCTCGTTTTGCGTGATTCTTCTTCCTCTTCATCTTTCTGGGCTAGCACCAAGGATTGGAAGATCTAGAAATCAACTCTAGGAGTGGATCAACAATAGAGAACGTGACACAATTCGCGTTTGAAGTCATCAAAGGAGAAGCCTAAGGTGTGTTATTGATTTCTTCCTTTACCATCGTTATGTCTCTTGACTTGTGATCCTTGGAGGGTTTTGCATGGCTTATTATTGTTTCCGTTGTGCATCCATAAATCAAAACCCTACAGGAGTATCAGAGCCACGGGTCGTAGAGCATAAACGTGGTTTATGTGTTACGTTTTGATAGTTTTACACCTTAAATTGTTGTTTATGGCGTAAAACAAGACAAATCAAGCATGTGATGCAATTTTTCAATAATCTATCATAACAAGATCTAGTTTTTGCATTGGATGCATCAATTAGTGAGTTTGAGAAATCTTAGGTTCTTAGATCTAGGGTTTGGGCATCCTTGGGGAAGAAGGATTTCTTTCCAAACAAGGAAACAACCAAACTTGGGCACCAAGCAAGGGAGTTGTTTGGGAAACAACTCCCAAAAAAGGTTCGGCCCCCCTAGGGGACCACCCCACCTTGTTTGCCGCCCAAGCAAGGCTCGGCCTAGGGGCCGGGCCAGCCCTAGCCCGCGGCCTAGCCGCGTGGGCTAGGGGCCGGCTGGCCTAAGGCCTTTTCGGTTTTCTTTTGGGCTCGGGAAATTGGATTGTTGGGCCCTATGGACCGTTTTAACCCTATAATATCCTAAAATCAATTAAAAATTGACCAAGCACGTTAAAATTGGATTTTAACTGTTTATGTGCAAATCGCATGGTGATTGGATATGGCCTTAGGATGTGGTTTGATGTGAATGTTTAATTTTGTGGTTTGGTTTACAGCCTGCGAGCTGATCAATTAATTGTAATAATTAATTAGGGTTTTATGGCCTGCGAGCCATTTTTTTCTCAACTTGTGAGATTTGTTTTATTTAGTATAGCTGTTAGCTTGTGCTAGATAGAGTAGATTGTTAGCCAAGATTGAAGAAAAGAAGCCCAAAGCCAAAAAGAGCCACAAAAGATGGAGCATGGAGCATGGAGCATTCCACATGACTATGAAGGATGGACCAAAAGATCAAGACGCATGGAGATGTGTTTGCTTTTAGGGTTCATAGATAATTCCATTGGCTTGGAATTATCTTAGTCTAGAAAAGGCCATATCCACATCACGTTTTATTTATGCTTTGTGGTTGTTTATTTTATTGTCTTATTATTTTGTGGTTGGTGTATGAATGATGCATGCAATTAGGATAATAAGATAATTAGACAACCCGGATCTATTATTTGGAGTTGTGCCCAAACTCAAATAGATAGATTAGTTGATATTGATCAACAAAACAATTAAAATTGAATTTAAAATTCCTCAAAATTCAAATATTGTGTTCTTGCCTTCTCGTTATTTAAACACTCACTATCATCATGATTTATCAAGCTCGTGCGTGCCAAAGCATGGCGACTTGGTTCATAATGATGGAATGCGATGGCACAAGCTAGTAATGTGCAATTGTTTAAATAAGAGGTTGAACACAACTAGGCTATTAATATGATTAAGAAACCTAGAGGCAATCAATTGGGATTATTCATATGGATGGATAAATAAGGAGTATTTGCCCAATTCAACCAAGAGTTGCATAAGGTATGCAATTGGAATTGTTCCTACCTAAAGTAGTCGAATTATGGGTGACTTGCCAAAGAAAGCTCATAAGGAGATGAAACATGGATCTTGGCCCACTAGAAAATATAAGGATAATTTCCGCATTAATATCTTGACGGTTATTAATCCATAGAAAAATAGTGGGAGCTATATTTGATAAACTAGCCAATATTGAATATAGTCAAAAATTCACAAATACTAAAACTTGCGTATTTTCCTTTTGTAGAATTCCAAATGGCAAACAACTCATCGAGTTCACAACATTCCTTACGATCTGTCCTTGAGAAGGACAAGCTCTCTGGAACCAACTTCCTTGATTGGTACAGAAACTTGAGAATCGTTCTCAAGCAAGAGAAGAAACTGTACGCAATAGAGGAGCTTGTTCCAGCAGGTCCAGAGAACCAAACACCTGCAGCCCTAAAGGCGTATCAAAAGCGTGTTGATGACGCTAATGATGCGGCCTGCCTGATGCTATGCACCATGACTTCTGAGCTTCGAAAGCAACACGAAAACATGAATGCTGTCGATATGATTGAGCATCTGAAGCAGCTCTTCCAAGAGCAGGCAAGGGTTGAGAGGTATGAGGTCTCTAAGGCACTGTTCAAGTGTCATCTGGCAGAAGGGAACCCGGTGGGACCCCATGTACTCCGTATGATTGGGTACTTGAAGAATCTCGCCCGACTGGGGTTCCCGGTCGGCCGAGAGTTGGCAACCGATCTTGTGTTGCAATCGTTGCCTGAGAGTTATGGACAGTTCATCATGAACTATAACATGAACGAGATCGTGAAACCACTGCCAGATTTGCTCAATATGTTGAGGACAGCTGAAGAGAGCATCAACAAGGGTAAGGGCAAGGCCATTATGATGGTGTAGAAAGGAAAAAGCAAAAGGTTTGCCTCATCGTCCAAGGGCAAAGGCAAATCAGTTGCTAAGTCCAAGGAACCTGCCCTTAAGCCTGTTGGTGGCATTGCCAAAGGTGTGACTAAAGGTGAGTGTCACTAGTGCAGTCAGCCTGGACACTGGAGGAGGAACTGCCCAAAATATCTGGAGGACAAGAGGCTTGGAATAGTGATTCCACCACCACCAGGTATTTTTGTTATAGATGTCAATTTAACTGTCTCTACATCATGGGTATTAGATACTGGATGTGGATCTCACATTTGTCGAAATGTGCAGGATCTAAAGAGAAGTAGAAGATTGGCTAAAGGGGAGATAGATCTGCGCGTTGGGAATGGAGCAAAAGTTGATGCGTTGGTCGTAGGCGTGTGCGAGCTATCTCTGCCTTCAGGATTAGTTTAGAATTAAATAATTGCTATTTTGTGCCTGCTATGAGCAGAAACATTATTTCTATTTCTTGTTTGGACAAGGATGGTTTTATTATTTCAATAAAGAACAATTGTTGTTCTTTTTATTTGAATAATATTCACTATTTTAGTGCGCAATTATTTAATGGACTGTATGTCCTTGATCTAAGCAATCCTGTCTACAACATTAATACCAAGCGGATTAAAATAAATGATTTAAATCCTGCTTATTTATGGCACTGTCGTTTAGGCCACATAAATGAGAAACGTGTATCTAGACTCCATAAGGATGGACTACTAGACTCATTTGATTTTGAATCATATGAGACATGTGAGGCTTGTTTATTGGGAAAAATGACAAAGTTCCCTTTCAATAAGAAAGGTGAGAGGACAGTGAGCAATTGGCACTCATACATACTGATGTGTGTGGGCCATTTGCCACGCCTGCCAGGGGTGGTTACTTCTACTTCATTACATTAACTGATGATTACAGTAGATATGGATTTGTGTACCTTATGAGAGCCAAATCCGAATCCTTTGAAGTGTTCAAAGAATTCAAGAATGAAGTAGAGAAGCAACTTGGCAAAAGTATCAAGGCTCTACGATCGGATCGTGGAGGAGAATACTTGAGCCAAGAGTTTGACGACTATCATAGAGAGTGTGGGATTGTGTCCCAACTCACTCCACCCGGAACGCCACAATGGAATGGCGTGTCTGAGAGGTGGAATCTAACCCTATTGGATATGGTTCGATCTATGATGTGTCAAATCGATCTTCCATTATCATTTTGGGGCCACGCTCTATTAAGTGCAGCTTTCACCATTAACTGTGTTCCATCTAAATCATTCATGAAGACAACATATGAGATGTGGAGTGGGAGGCGTCCCACACTGTTGTTCATGAGGATTTGGGGCTGCGATGTCTATGTAAAACGTTTACAATCAGACAAGCTAGGGCCAAAGTTGGATAAATGAAAATTTGTGGGGTACCCTAAGGAAACTAAGGGTTACTACTTCTACAATCCAGCCGAGAACAAAGTGTTTGTTGCTCGGACCGGCGTGTTTCTAGAAAGAGAGTTTGTCTCTAAAGAAGCAAGTGGGAGGACTGTAGAACTTGAAGAGGTTTCAAGAACCACAAATCACTGAACCGATTATGGAACATGAACAGGAACCACAAGCAGTTGTGGAGCAACCTGTTCAGGTAACACAAGAGCTTCGTAGATCTAGTAGAGTGCGCCAGGAACCCGAGAGGTATGGACTTCTCGTGACTGATTCCGGTGACACAATGCTCATAGATGATGAGCCTACTACCTATGAAGAGGCCATGAAAGGTCTTGACTCTCAGAAGTGGCTAGAAGCCATGAGATCCGAGATGGAATCCATGTATACCAACAAAGTATGGACTTTGGTGGAACCACCCGAAGGGGCGCGGCCCATAGGGTGCAAATGGGTCTTCAAGAAGAAGATCGACATGGATGGTAATGTGATTACCTATAAGGGCCGATTGGTGGCTAAATGATTCAGACAGATTCATGGTATTGAATATGATGAAACCTTTTCACCAGTCGCTATGACCAAATCCATCCGAATCCTACTTGCGATTGCAGCATACCTATGAGATTTGGCAGATGGATGTCAAAACATCATTCCTTTATGGGAATCTCCTCGAGGACATGTATATGATACAGCCGGAGGGTTTTGAAGATCCAAAGCAAGCCAACAAAGTCTGTAAGCTGCAATGATCCATTTATGGATTGAAGCAAGCTTCTAGGAGTTGGAATCGACGTTTTGATGAAGTAGTCAAAGAGTTTGGCTTCATCAGAAACGAAGATGAGTCTTGTGTCTACAAGAAGGTTAGTGGGAGCTCTGTAGCTTTTCTGGTCTTGTATGTGGATGACATACAACTCATTGGAAATGACGTTCCTATGCTGCAATCTGTTAAAGATTGGCTAGGGAAGTGTTTCTCAATGAAAGACTTAGGGGAAGCAGCCTATATACTAGGTATAAAGATCTATAGAGATAGATCTAAGAGACTGCAAGGCCTAAGTCAAAGTACATATATTGACAAGGTGTTGAAACGGTTCAACATGCAAGATTCCAAGAAGGGATTCTTGCCCATGTCACATGGAATCACTCTTTCGAAGAGTGGTTTTCCTTCCAATGAGATTGAGAAGGAACGCATGAGTAGAATTCCCTATGCCCCGGCCATAGGATCTATCATGTACGCCATGTTATGTACTAGACCAGATGTGTCATATGCCTTGAGTATGACAAGCAGATACCAATCCAATCCAGGTGCGAGTCACTGGATTGCAGTCAAGAACATCCTAAAGTACTTGAGAAGAACTAAGGATGCTTTCTTGATATTTGGCAGTGAGGAAGAATTGCGTGTAAGGGGTTACACTGATGCAAGCTTCCAAACGGACAGAGATGACTTTAGATCACAGTCGGGATATGTGTTTTGCCTGAATGGAGCAGCGTTGAGCTGGAAGAGTTCCAAGCAAGAGACGGTGGCTGATTCTACAACAGAGGCTGAGTACATTGCTGCAAATGGCGCAGCAAAGGAAGCTGTTTGGATTAGAAAGTTTTTTTCTGAACTTGGTGTGGTTCCTAGCATTGCGGATCCAGTTGAGTTGTACTGTGACAACACTGGGGCGATCGCGCAATCAAAGGAGCCCAGATCACACCAGAAATCCAAGCACGTGCTCAGGAAGTTTCATCTGATTCGGGATATTATCGATAGAGGAGACGTTCGGATATGCAAGATTCCTACAGATGATAATCTCTCAGACCCGCTTACAAAGCCGCTCACGCAGTGGAAGCATGAAAGGAACGCTAGGAGTATGGGCATATGAGATGCGCCAGATTGGCTCTAGTGCAAGTGGGAGACTGTTGGAATAGATTCCCTAGAGGCAATCTAGTTTAGTATGAATTTATTTGTGGCTAGAAAATTCATTTATTATTTATTGGATATTTAATATAATGAAGTCCTTAGATTTATAATTGTGTTGTTTATCTTGAATATCCCTAGTCTAGTATTATGATTAATAAGACAATCATCTATAGACTAGTATGGGGTTTGATTGATATGGAGATATCATGATCGAACACATAGGTTTGCATTAAGGGTAATGAAGCACTGGATTAACCCATCTCCGAGAAGGCTACATACACGTTATGTTAAGTCACAAGCGCTTCTCGCGGTGCAATGGTGTTGTCATCCTTAGACTTGAAGTCGCTAGATATTCTAGTTTTGGATTATTGTAATTTTGGTAGCGTTAAACGCTACACCGTAAATAGGTAGTTATAAAGGCGTGTACCGGATACAATAAGAAGCAAGCTTAGAGATCGTAGTGGACGTAGATAGAATTTGTCCCTCCCACATAACAGGAGCAAATATCATAGGCCACTCGAGGGATAGTGCTTATAGAATGTCTAGCCAGACTCAAATAAATCAATATGGGATATTGATGTTATTTGCACGAATAAGGATATTCCCATGGATCGAGAAACTGTGGATTGGATATACGAGTGTGACTTGTATGTCTCCTGTCCAATCCGGATATAGAGACAAAGGGATGAGACAATTACATGTACAAGGTTGTCAAGATGACTATTCTATTAGTTGGCTAGAATGGATGTTTTGCTAGAAACCGCTCCATATTAGCAAATTGTTGCTACCAACTAGATAGAGCCTATGGGGTCACACGCTATATAGAGTTTAACTAGATTTGGGAATTAATTAATTGGATTAATTAATTAGAAGGATCCCTTTGCAATACCTTGCAAACTTAGTAGGGACTAATTTGCAAGGAAGGGACTAAATTGAATTCTAGTAGGACTAGAATAAGTCCTTTAGGTAGTTGGCAAGGATTTGTTGGACTATATAAAGGACCTTCCTTCCTTCCCACACTTATGTCATTATTGATCATAACTTGAGTGGGAGAGAACAAAAAGGAGAGAGCAATCAAGCAAATGGAGTCGCCGCCCCCCTTGCTCGCCGCCCGTCCCCGTCGGCCCACAAGGAGGCCGAAACCTCCTTGTTTCGATCTCGTTTTGCGTGATTCTTCTTCCTCTTCCTCTTTCCGGGCTAGCACCAAGGATTGGAAGATGTAGAAATCAACTCTAGGCGTGGATCAACTATAAAGAACGTGACACAATTCGTGTTTGAAGTCATCAAAGGAAAACCCTAAGGTGTGTTATTGATTTCTTCCTTTACCATCGTTATGTCTCTTGACTTGTGATCCTTGGAGGGTTTTTCATGGTTTATTATTGTTTCCATTGTGCATCCATGAATCAAAGCCCTACAAAGACCACCACCAAAGACATTAGTCGTGGCAACGTTCTCTCCATAGCCGCCACCATCTTCGTTATTTTCGTCATTTCGATTCCGAGTTTGTAGGCGGTTAGTTTGTGGAGGCCCGTAGTACGAGTGCTAGGACGTTCCTCTTGTTGGTGTGCACCGCTCTATTTATCTCGGTAAGTTCATATGTACAATACCTTGAAGTATCAAAATATGATTTTTGGTGTGAGTCTTTTTATTTTCTCTATAACTTTTGATATTGGTGTGATTATAAAAATGTTTTTGAAGCATGTTTTGGAAAGTTCGTTTATTGTACACGGGGTTTAAAATAATGGCTCTTGTTACGAATAATAATGAACTATTATGGCATTAGGGCGACGTACAAATGATGTATGTGGAGGCTACGGCCGGAGGCGCATGTGAGTCGAACCTCCTCGGGTGCTAATCCTTATGAGATTACATACCCGGCCCCATGGTTATCAATATACTTCGAGGTTTTGAGGTCCCCGAGTTGTTTATTGTGAAAGCTATAGAGTACTACCTATGCATGTGTGGGTCACAACTATATAGGGGTGTCGACACTTAAGGTCTTTTAGCTATGTGGGTTGAGCGGGATTGCGGTGGACTTCCCTGAACGCTTAGGGTGAATTGGGGTTGTATGTCCGAAGACGTACCCTTATTTATTCATCGTTGCATCGTCACCTCTCTGAATACATCGTACCTGCTGGAGGCCTTATGTTGCCCCAGCTAAACTAATATTACAGGATACTTCTCATAATCACGTGGATACTTACTTTTGTGCCAAAACTCATGTTTACTTATTGTAGTATGTACTTACTCAGTTTCTCTGACATAAATTTTTCTACGGTTGGGCTTGTGCTATTTGAAAACCCGCAGGTTATCAGTAAAGGTGGGGGAACGCTCACGACACCGCTGCTTAGGGATACTTGCTGCTTAGAACATCACCTAGTACTTTTCATCATATGAATAAATGTATTTCATTTTTTTACAATATTTGTACTGGTTTCCCTTTTGAAATTACAATAAAACTTCTTTTGAATTATCATAGGTCGTACTAACTATGAACCAAATTCCTGATTCGTTCCCAATGAGGTTCATCACCTCGGGCGGAGGCATCCCATATTTTTGGGGGTGTTGCATACACGGTGTTGGGATGCCGGCGATGATTCTTCCAGGATAAAACAACTTCGATCTTCTTCTTCACAGAAACGTAGAAAATCAAGGACGATTAGCACCTCATTTCGCCATGAACATCACGAGCATATCGGATTTTGGGTGAGAGAGAGTCTCTCAGAAGCCAATTTTCGCAGAAGATGCCAATTGCCCAATTCGTTTTTTCCATTCAAAACTCTTATGGAAAAAACGGATGCAATTATCTCTCTAATTAATCCCGATTAATACGGTCAAAACCGTTTTAATTCCATTACAAATCACCCCATTAATTGAAAGTTAAACTGGTGTGTGGTGGAACAAAACTGAGTTATAATCTCACGCCAGGTCGCCTCGCGTACGCGCGACGCCGAGACATTTCGCCCAAAACGCCTTCGACCCGGTCCGACCCGACCCGAGGCGAGGTGAGGCGGCGGCGGCGCGCGTGTGTGTGCGCGCGAGGCACACAAGAACAACCATGGTACACCACACACCTTAGTAGTTATACACTACTCTTGTGTGTGATACCATATAAAGCCACCTACCTCCCTTGTGAGTACCAATGTGGGACTAATTTTCCTCCTTGGTTTCAAGATCTTTCAAGCTACCAAGTGACTTCACTTTCTCTATGTATTATACTAAGAAAACCCATTTTCTAACAATCCCCCACAAATCGATACAGAAATGCATACAGGATTCTCATCATGACTTGTTTCCTGAGTCGGTACCCTTCCGGTTTTGAACCCTCCTAAGTCCTCTACTTCGATGACTACAGGATTCAGATGGAATATTTCACCTTTAATCTTAATCCTTCTGGTGTAATCATGCTCCATATAAGACGACAAGTCAACGGCTATGGTGCGAATCTAAAGCTTTGAGACTTTAATGGTCTTGTCTCGATCCTGTTCGTCGAATGCTTCAAGGAATAACCCTTTCCTCTAATTGCGAACGCCCAATTACATTCGCTTAATTGGGCATCTCCAGAGATGTCTGCCACCATCTGGTCAAAAGACTTGACCCCATTCAGAGTTAGAATAATTCTTGCTACACTAGCAAAGTCAGTACCTTTTAGGTTTACACGGGATAGACTCTGATACAAATGTATCATCTATGTAGCAAAGGTACTACCAGTTCATCCTCACAGCTTGTTATTACCACATTGAATACACTTTCGAGGGATCTCCTCTCATGTGTATTGGGTTCCCACTGTTGAAGAACTATGATGGGTTGTCAGTCCCCTCCCCAACCTCGACTTAAGGACCACTGCAGGTTCCAGTCTTTTACTCAAAGGATGAGCTGTATTATTCTGAGTTCCTATGAACTCAAAAGCTATAATCCTATCATACACTAAACCCCTTATAGACTTTAGTCTAACTTGGATGTTCCTCCTTGTTTTAGCAGTATACTTTTTACTGCTAATCTTGTCGATAGTCGTCCGACTATAACAATGAATAGCAATATCCGGAAGTGGTTTGCTTACTACAGGTATAGAAAACATAAATCCGTGTTACTATTCAGCCTCCGTCCCCATGGCATCAAGCGCACACAACTCACCCTCAAAAGTAGACCGAGTTACAATAGTCTGTTTGGTCGACTTCCACGATATTGCTCCACCTGCCAAGGTGAACACATATCCAGTCACTCCATTGGAACCAGACTTCTTAGCTATCCAACTTGCATCACTATACCCCTCAAGTACACCAGCAAAACTCCTATAGTGTAAACTTAGGTACATTGTGCCTTTCAAATATCTAAGCACTCTATCAAGAGCATCCAAATGATTTATGTTTGGACAGCTAGTATATCTAGCCAACTTAGACACAGAGTATGACATATCTGGTCTAGTACAGTTAGCAAGATATTGCAAACTCCCAATAATCTGAGAATACCTTAATTGAGACAAAGGTACACCTGGAGAATTCTTGACTAAGGCAATTTTAGGATCATAGGGTGTACTAGCGATTCTACATTTAATAACCATATTTCTAAAGTTTAGATTTCTCTATATAATGAGACTGAGATAAGGTTATTCCCTCAGCTGACTGAGTCAACTTCAGTCCAAGAATTACACTAGCCTCACCCATATCCTTCATCGCAAAATGCCTCTTCAAGAAAGCTTTTGTCTCATTAATAATCTCAATGTTGGTTCCAAACAATAAAATATCATCCACATATAGGCATAAGATCACACATTCACTACCCTTAACTTTGGTGTAGACACACTTTTCACTTTCATTAATAATAAAACCGAACGGTAAAACAGTTTCATCAAACTTTATGCCAACCCCTAGGAGCTTGTTTCAAGCCGTATAGGGACATAATTAACTTACATACTTTACTTTCATTTCCTGATGCAACAAACCCCTCAGGCTGATCCATATATATCTCTTCTTCAAGATTACCATGAAGAAAAGCTGTCTTAACATCCATCTGATGGATGATAAGACCATGGACCGAAGCCTATGCTATAAGCATTAGGATTGTTGTCATCTTAGCAACTGGAGAGTATGTATCCAAGTTATCAATGCCTTCCCTTTGCCTAAAACCCTTAGCAACCAGTCTAGCCTTGTACTTATCTATTGACCCGTCAGGGTTCAACTTCCTCTTAAAGATCCACCTGCACCCGATAGTAGATCACCCAGGAGGGAGATCAACTAACTCCCATGTTCCATTAGAAACAATAGAGTCAATTTCACTCTTTATAGCGCCCTCCTAGTGCCTAGATTCAGAAGAATCCATAGCCTGGCAGAAAGTTATGGGTTCGTCCTCGACATTGTAAGTGACAAAATCACTTCCAAAATCCTTGACTACCTTTGCACACTTACTCCTTCTTGGTTCCTCTACTTCCTCAGGGACACACCTACTACACGATTTCTCCGAAGTTTGTTATCTTTTCAACATGATCAGGAATAGAACTCGATGTGTGATATGGATCTTCGTTAGTAGTATATTGAGGTATACCAGTATTCATAGGGTAGACATCCTCAAATAATGTTGCGTCACCAAATTCAACTCTCGTGTTTTCCACTATACCGTCTATGTCATATTTTACTACTAAAAATCTCATATCCATAGAAACGTAAGTAACAAAAACATAAAGGCAAAAATGCACCTATCAGAAACAAATAAAAAAAAAAAAGAGAAATTAGAGGTCATACCTCTAATCCAAGCTTTAATAGAAATAGATGAATATAGCTGAGTCGTCAGGTCTTACAAGAAGGCATGACTGTTCTTGAAGATATAATCGCCCCCACTTACACTGTGTTGGGATGCCGGCGATGATTCTTCCAGGATAAAACAGCTCCGATCTTCTTCGTCACAGAAACGTAGAAAATCAAGGACGATTAGGACCTCATTTCACCATGAATACCACGAGCAGATCGGATTTTGGGTGTGAGAGAGTCTGTCAGAAGACAATTTTCGCAGAAGATGCCAATTGCCTAATTCGGCTTTTCCATTCAAAACTCTTATGGAAAAAACTGATGCAATTATCTCCCTTATTAATCCCCATTAATACGGTCAAAACCGTTTTAATTCCATTTCAAATCACCCCATTAATTAAAAGTTAAACTGGTGTGTGGTGGAACAAAACTGATTTATAATCTCACGTCAGGTCGCCTCGCGTACGCGCGACGCCGAGACATGTCGCCCAAATCGCCCTTCGACCCGGTGCAACCCGAGACGTGGTGAGGCACACAAGAACACCCATGAATTGCAGAAATAGAAGTATCGATATTTCAGTAGATGACTAATTGACTGCGGCAAGTCCCTATTTTTTCATAGGTGTTGGGGCATGCTTATGGGAAAGTGTGTGCATGTACTATAATCAAAAGAAACAGCATCCTTCAGATTTTTTCTTACACATTACCATCTTCGACATTCCAAGCCATACAACCATATCATTTATAACGCCGAAGCCAATTTTTTGAAATTATTAGGGAGAAATGTTTGAAAACATTTTAATGTGTATGAACATTCTGGTCTTTATTTTAGGATTAAGAAAATGCCCATATATGCTATCAGTTAAAGTATGCTGCCTATACACAATTCTTTTTTACCAATACTTTGAGTTTGCAAAACTTTAGACATTCTTTAAGGTCCATATAGAGCTAAACATCTTATCTTATACACCCTAATTTACCAAGACATTGTTTTACAGTTTCTAATTGTGAAAATGCCGACCCTGATCAGGACTCATATCAATGCACAGGCTAAAGAGCTTTACGCTAGAGTCTCTCCCTGGGGAACGCCGGGTTGGTTGTCTGTACACGGGAGACATAGAATCGACAAGACATGTCATTTTTGGTAAGTTGCTATGAATTTTCTGTAAGAAAAAGTTTTTTAAACTAGTTATTTGGGCTACCAATAATTGTCTTTCAGTTTTATAAAACGGGTTGAAAATGATTCAAGTAATTCACCGGTAGGAGCCCAATACTTTTGTGATCCTGTGTTTGGGCCAGGGTGCATCTTAGTGTTATTATTAGTGTGGTATGAAAGTGTGGGCTGATTGGTCATTTGGGCTTCTTGATAGGAGGGCCCAAAATGACTGTTTATTATTATTAGGTCCGGTCCCCTCTCCACTCCCAAAAACCCTAGCCAGCTCTTATAAATAAGACTAGCTGGGGGATTGTTAGCCCTATCGAAAAAACAACAAGTGTGGGAGTAGGAGGGGAAGATCCGGCGCTCTAGCACTTCCAAGTTTGTGAAGATTCGACGACACCGAAGATGACTGGATCAAACGGTATGTCTTTTAATTACTGTAATATTATTACTGATGTTTTGATTTCTTGTATGAGATCCTGCAAATAATCTTACAAGTGGTATCAGAGCCTCATACTAAAGGAATCAAAACCCTAAAAAAATATATATATATATGTTCACAGTGTGATTCAGTATTGTTTGGTCTGAACTTTTTCCGTAATCAACTTAACCCTCGTTGTTTGATGACCCGTCGGCCTACTATGTCGTCATGTGAGGTATATAAAGTACGGTGACTCCTCACATGAATTGATGGGGTTCGAAATTTCACTCATCCCAATCCTGTTGCTTTTCTTTTAAGAGTGAACAACCTTTATGCCATGTGAACGATGTTGCATACAGTTGTTCATGATCCTCTTTTTCCCATATTTATTAACCCTCTAAATGATATATATGACCATGTTTGTATTAGCATGACAATAGAGAATTCAGATCATGTCAAATCTAATATTTTAGTTGTAAAGCATGATTGAAGTCTGGTGATTACTATATTATGACCAAGGATTCATGTCACTTTGTGTGTATTGCCATGATTCATCTCACTTTGCAATTTTTATGCTTTGGTATATTTATTGAATATGAAATTGATAACTAGTGCATTGAAAACGCGTCATGATTGTTTTATACTATTAATACTAGTACATAGCATTTGGTGGGTTCAATGTCGAAACTGTACAACCACGGTTATATATGTTCTTAACCTAATATGTTAATAATGAAAACTTATTAGACACATGTTATGGGTACTCATGGATATGTCCCAACTGAATATTTTGAATTTGTGCATATGTTACTACCAAAGTGGTACGTATGTATAAAATCAAGATGTTTCAATAAAAGATTCTGGATTTCTCCTCTTGAATTTATGTATTTAATTACCTACCCAAAGGGGGTCGATTAAATATATCAATTTTAGAGGTAGTGTGAGTCATTAGTAAGGGGTTGTTCAATTTTGATTTCGAAGGAGGCTATTTACCCAAAGGAATTTAGTTCTTCAGAGAAATTGTTCTTACTAAATGACTTGGTTGTGATCTTAGATGTGTCTAATATATTCTGCCCAAAGGTGTTTATATGATGACGCACTGTATGATCATGTGAGAATATTGCTTGGTTTATATTTAGCATATTCTTGTGAATACCCATGAATTGTTGTTTTTTTTTTAAAAAACAATCTGAATTAAATTCTTATCGCAGCTGTTAGAAATATTGTTGTGAATAATCAGATTTGCGCTATTGAGACTCTCTCTGCTAGTAACTATAAGAGGTGGAAACGTGATGTTGAGTTAGCCCTGGGACTTACTGATTTAGACATTGCCCTGATTGAAGATGAGTCCGCTAAGCTGACTGACACTAGCACTGCTTAACAGAAGGCTTATTATCAGAAGTGGGAGAGAGCTAATAGGCTTAGTATTATGATTATGAAGAAGTCCAAATCGGAGAGCTTTCAGAGTGTGGTTCCGAATGAGACAAATGCTAAGAAGTTTCTAGATGCAATTGGAAACAAATTTCAGGAATCTGAGAAAGCTGAAACAAGTGAGCTGTTGGAGACTTTTTCTACCATGAGATACGATGGAGTGAGTGGTGTTAGGACTTATCTTATGAGGATGCAGGAAATAGCAAACAAGTTAACCAACCTCAAAGTCCCCATAGCTGGTGCTTTTCTGGTCCACCAAGCCCTCAATTCTCTTCCACCACTGTTTGATAACCTCAAAACCACTTACAATGTTCATAAGGAGTCCTGGTCTGTGAATGAGTTGATTGCCCTTTGTGTTCAAGTGGAAGAGAGGAACAAGAGAGCCAAGTCTGAGAGTGTGAATATGGTGTATCAGCCACACCATGTTGGGGGGCATAGCAATGGCAGTTCTCAAAACAAGAATCATAAGCATCATAAAGGCCAACACCATAAGAATAAGCACGGTCAGCCTAAACAGTCACATGGCCCAAAGCCTACCATTGAAAAGGTGTTCACTTGCTGGTTTTGCAAGTTGAGTGGTCATAAGAAGTCAGAGTGTCCCAAGCTCCAATCTTTGTCTCATAAAAAGAAGAATAAGGCAGAAGTTGAGGTTTTCGTCTGTTTTGAGTCTTCCTTGGTCGACGTCCCACCTAATTCTTGGTGGCTTGATAGTGGAACCTCTATTCATATTTCTAATTCCTTGCAGGGGTTCCTAAGCAAACGCAAGCCTAGGGAAGGAGAAGATTGCATCTTTGTAGGAAACGGTCAGCGTTCCCATAGTCTTCATTGGTAGCGTTAGGTTATTCTTTGAGTCAAAATCTAGCACTATGTTAGAAAACGTTGCTTATGTACCGTCTATAAGACGGAATTGGATTTCTGTGTCAAAACTCGATGTTTCTGGTTACACGTTCACTTTTTGCAATAATAAGTTTGAGTTATTCTTGAACTCATCTCTTGTTGGCAATGGATTCTTGTGTGATGGATTGTATCGTTTGAATCTATCACCTACTTCTTTCTCCTTGAACGTCGAGTGTAGTGGAGCCAAAAGACCTTTAAGTAAAGACAAATCTCATGCTCTTTGACATAGGAGACTTGCTGAACTTGAACAAAATGGAGGTGAACCTTGTGTCGATTTCATAAGAGGCAAGATGACAAAAACAAGGAAGTATGGATCCACCCGTAGTTTGAGCCTTTTAGAGATCATCCACACTGATATTTCTGGGCCATTCTCTTCAACCCTGTGTGGGAAAAAGTATTGCATCACCTTCATTGATGATTACTCTCGTTATGGGTTTTTTTACCTGATTCAACAAAAGTCAGAGTCTTTGGATAAATTCAAAATTTTCAAGAGCTATGTTGAAAAACAAACTGGGGAGGCGATTAAAATTGTTAGATCTGACCGTGGGTGAGTATTATGGAAAGCACGGTGATGTTGGCCAACACAAGGGACCTTTTGCTGAATTCTTAGAGAACTCTGGAATTGGTGCCCAATATACTATGTCCGGTACCCCTGAACAAAATGGTGTGGCTGAGCGCCGTAATCGCTCTCTTGATGAAATGATGAGGTGTATGTTGAGCTTGTCCAAATTACCTGAATCTCTTTGGGGTGAAGCCATTCTCACTGCCATGTATATCCTAAATCGTGTACCCTCAAAATATGTTCCTAAAACACCCTTTGAGTTGTGGACTGGAAGAAAACCTAGCTTAAACCATTTTCGTGTATGGGGGTGCCCTGCTGAAGTTAAACTCTATAATCCTGCTGAATCCAAGTTGGGTCCTAAAACCACTCGCTGCTATTTCGTAGGGTATCCAGAGGGGTCAAAGGGGTATCGCTTCTATCGTCCTGGTCATGGGACAAGAATTGTTGAATCTGGTAATGCAAAATTCTTTGAAGACAATGTGGCTGACTATGCTTCCTCTACTATCCATTCTGAAGTTTCGAATGATGAACCATCCGTTGCCAATTGTGATTAAAAAATCTAGTGCTCCAATTTTAGAGACAATGGATGGAGTGATGGATGCCCCAGTTTTCCCAGTTAAATTGCCACCGCAAGGTGAGAATGTTCAACATGATCCACCTGTGCGTAGATCTGAAAGGGCAAGGAGACCTACAACTTCTGAGGATTTTGTTTATCTTGGAGAGCATGATATAGTTGATCCCATAAGTTACAACGATGCCATTATCAAAGTACAGGCTGATAAGTGGATTGAAGCGATGAAGGAGGAAATGAACTCAATGTCTAATAATGAGGTATGGGAGTTAGTTGAGCTTCCTCAGGTTTCTAAAGCCATTGGATGTAAATGGATTTTCAAGACAAAGAAAGATTCCAAGGGGAGTGTTGAGAGGTTTAAAGCTAGACTTGTGGAAAAGGGTTTTACTCAAAGAGAGGGTGTGGATTACACTGAAACATTTTCCCCTGTTTCCTCAAAGGATCCTTTTCGCATTATTATGGCATTAACTGCACATTTTGACTTAGAGCTTCACCAAGTGGATGTGAAAACAGCCTTCTTGAATGGTGATCTGTATGAGGAGATTTATAAGAAGCAACCAGAGGGGTTTGTGTCAACTGGAACTGAAAATTTAGTCTGCAGGTTAAAGAAGTCTATTTATGGGCTTAAGCAAGCCTCAAGGCAATGGTACTTAAAGTTTCACCAGGTAATGGTATCTCTTGGTTTCATTGAGAATACTGTTGATTCTTGCATATATCTCAAGATCAGTGGGAGCAAGTTTATTTTCTTGATTTTATATGTGGATGACATATTGCTTGCCAGTAGCGATTTGGGATTATTGTATGAAGTCAAGAAAATGTTGTCTGAAAGCTTTGACATGAAAGACCTTGGTGATGCTTCTTTTGTGTTGGGGATTGATATTAAGAGAGATCGACGTAGGAAGCTTTTAGGGTTGTCCCAGAGAGCTTACATTGATCGCGTCCTCACGAGATTTGGCATGCAGAATTGTAAACCTGGTATTGCACCTATTTGCAAAGGGGTTAAACTCAATAACACCCAATGTCCATTAGATGATATTCAGAGACAGTCTATGGAAACTGTCCCTTATGCAAGTGTTGTTGGTAGTCTTATGTATGCTTCTGTATGCACTAGACCTGATATAGCTTATGCTACTAGTGTGTTGGGTAGATATTCTTCTAATCCAGGCCATGATCATTGGGTTGGAGCCAAGAAAGTTCTGAAGTATTTGCAGAAGACCAAGGGTTACATGCTTGTTTATAAGAATGTTGATCCTCTTGAGATTGTTGGTTACACCGATGCGGATTTTGCTGGTTGTTCTGATGATAGAAAATCCACCACTGGGTACATATTCATGATGGCAGGTGGAGCGGTGTCGCGGAGAATCTCTAAGCAATCTCTTACAGCATCTTCCACTATGGAGGCAGAGATTGTGGCATGTTTTGATGGTGGAGCACAGGCTACATGGCTAATGAATTTCATTGCAGGGCTAAATATTTTCAACTCTATCTCTAAGCCTATGAAGATGTAATGTGACAATATGGCTGCAGTGTTCTTCTCCAAGAATAACAAAAACTCGGGAGGGTCTAGGTTTATAGACATAAAGTATTTCAAGGTTAGAGAATGGATTGAAAAAGGGGAAGTATTCTACGAGCACATTGGTACCTCAGACATGTTAGCTGATCCACTTACAAAAGTGTTGAGGCCTGTAGAGTTTGCTAAACATGTTGAGCGTATGAGCATAGTTGATTCTTTGGATGTGTATGGTTAGTGGGAGTCTTTGTAACTCTTTATTACAGACCCTGTGATGATATTGATTGATGACTTTTATCAATTTATTCACATTTTGACTTGCCTAATGTGAATTTTATATCATTAATGCAAGTTGTGCTCCTTTTGCATTGAGTTTGTGTAGGTTAAGCTGTCTCGAGATGAAAAGATTGCTTCAGTTTTGAAGCGTTGATGGATCCATGGTAACTAGTGTCTTGATGAAAGACATGAGTGCTTTGGTATAAAAGCATGGTGTCTTGGTTTAGAGATATGTTAGCTTCCTTTTTTGGAAGTGTGATGGGATATGTTCCTGTGAGTGACCTTTAATGGTCATGTAGGACCTGACGTATAATTTGCATGGTATATTATTGGATCACATGTGCATATATTCTACACTGCACTTTACCACACTTTGGGGTCTATGTTGACAACATGTTGGAATTTGTAATTATGGAAGGTCTTATGTTGATAAATAACATAATTGCCGCCATAGTTCAATTTTAATATGACTGTTGAATGAGATCCCGTGCTAAGATGAAGTTTGCTTGAACCATGTTTATGGCCATTCAGTTGTTCAACCCGAGAGTAATTTTATAAAAACAAATGCTTTTTTCAAATTCACAACTATTGTTGCCCACGTGGGAGAATGTAAGAAAAAGTTTTTTAAACTAGTTATTTGGGCTGCCAATAATTGTCTTTCAGTTTTATAAAACGGGTTGAAAATGGTTCAAGTAATTCACCGGTACGAGCCCAATACTTTTGTGATCCTGTTTTGGGGCCAAGGTGCATCTTAGTGTTATTATTAGTGTGGTATGAAAGTGTGGGCTGATTGGTCATTTGGGCTCCTTGATAGGAGGGCCCAAATTGACTGTTTATTATTATTAGGCCCGGTCCCCTCTCCACTCCCAAAAAACCTAGCCAGCTCTTATAAATAAGTAGGGCTATTCAAAAAACCGGCCAAACCGGACCAATTTTTTTGGTTTTGGACGATTTCAAACATAATTTGGTTCAAATACGGTTAATGTTTGGACAAACCGTCTAAATCGGTTCGGTTCCCGGTTTGTGCAACTACACAACCGTGGTTAACCGACCGACCGGTCCACTATTATGTTTACTTTTAAATTCTATATTATTCCTTTTGTTACCCTTTGATTAGGGCTGTACAGAGAATACAGATAGAGACAATCAATCCTCGCCTCTCCTCCAATGACGGAAACACCGATACAGTTGACTTCCATCTTCCTTCGCATAATCTGTGTTTCGCATCCGATGGTAGATACAATTTACTCTCTTCTCCTCTACAATCAATCGGATACGAGTCTTAATCTTTGCAGACGATTCGTCGATGTGTCTCTTCTCCTCTTCAATCAAACATATACGATCTTCATCTTCGCAGACGATTCATCGATTTCTCTCTTCGCCTCTCCAATCAAACAGATACGGTCTTCATCTTCGCCGAGAATTGTTCTTGTCGTCCCTATAAAAAGCCTTCACCAAACTTGATGAATCTCACATCCAACTTGTCTGGACTGATCTCTCTCAGCAGCTTAATCGACATCAATCTTGGTTGTTCCGCGGTCGATTACCCAGAAGGCCAGAACAATATTCAATTACTTGAAGTTCGATCCCAGTTTCATCAAGCAATTCGAGGTAATTACAAAGAGAAGTATTATTTCTTAGTTGTTAATTGAGATTTTTCTTATTTTTTTACAGCTTTGTGCCCTTCTTCAATCCTTTCAGTCCGGTTTTTACTGTCACCAAAGATGTTTACTTTGAATTTAATTTCACCAGTTTTGTTTTTTGGTGGTGATAACTGGTAACTGTGAATCGTGATGGTGGTAAATGGTAATGTTGCGATTCCACAAGATTACTGGTGATTGTGATGGCGATAAACTGATAACTAGAAACTGGTTACTGTAAATTTTTCTCTCTACCCCCAGTTTTTGTTGTTCTTTATTGTCTATTTTCTATTCTTCCTGTTGTTTTTTTTTTTCCTTTATGTTCATCTTGTTCTACCATGAAGTGGGATAAATCATCAGTATCAGCAAAGTTTTTGTACAATTTATGCTATTTTTTGGACAAATCTTGTGTCAGATAAACAATTGTATTTAACCAAATATCGTACACCTAGTTTTTGTCGGTCTTCATTTCTGTTTCTCTATTTGTTCTGTTTTCTTCTTTGTGTATGTACTTTCAAAAGTAAATATCAGTCTAAGTTAGTTATTCCTAACAGATGTTTCTATCTTCTGGATTGCAGATGAGCGATACAGTTGGGAAACGAAAGGAACCGGAACCAGAAAGTACAGTTACAACTGCAGTTTAGAAAAGGGAAATGAAGAAGGTCAGGAGGCTGGAAGGGAAGGAAATGCTGCAATTCTAGACAAGGATAAGGTTGGAAAAGCGACTCATGTTGGTAACCGACAAAGATCTCTGGTATGGAATCATTTTACTATAATTGAATGTTCTAATCCAAAAAATCGTAGAGCTCAATGTGTGCATTGTGGAAAGGATTATGCATGTCATCCTAATAGAAATGGCACAAGTTCGATGTCCAATCATATTAAGAATTCTTGCAAAAAGAAGCCATTGAAGCAAACAAAGGGCCAAACCACACTTCTTTATGAACCAAATAAGGAATCAGATGGGGGTGGTAATAGTCTTGTGCCATATTCTTTTAGTCTTGAAGCATGTAGAAAAGCCTTAGCTCATATGATTGTGGTTGATGAGCTTCCATTCAGATTTGTGGAAGCTCCGGGATTTAAACATTTCATGAGGGTTGTTCAACCAAAGTTCTCTGTCATTCCCTCTCGTATAACTATAGCAAGAGACTGTTTGAAATTGTATTTGGAATAGAAAACGAAACTAATGTCTTTCATGAAAGGTCACCGAGTTTGTATCACCACGGATACATGGACTTCGTTACAAAACACATGTTATATGTGTGTGACAGCCCATTTTATCGACCATAATTGGTGTCTCCACAAGAAAATAATCAATTTTTGCTTGGTGGAGAACCACAAAGGTGAAACTATAGGAAGGACTCTTGAAGTATGTTTGTTGCAGTCGGGGTAAGATAAGATTATGACAGTTACCATGGATAATGCTAGCTCTAATAATGTCTCTATTCAATTGTTGAAAAAGAAGAGCAAGAATTGGAATACTGTTTTGAATAATGAGTTCATGCATATGAGATGTTGTGCGCATATTCTTAACTTATTAGTTAATGATGGATTGAATGAAATGCATGACTCAATTGAGAAAGTGAGAATTGTTGTGAAATATGTGAGATCTTCTCCCTCTAGACTTCTTGATTTCAAGAAAGCAGTTGAGAAAGAGAAACATGAAAGTAAGAAGTTATTGTGCCTTGACGTAGAGCCTAGGTGGAACTCAACTTATATGATGTTGGATGCGGCATGTAAGTTTCAAAAAGCATTTGAGAGGATGGGGGAAGAGGATTCTAGTTTCAAACACTACTTTCATATTGGAGAGGATGAGGGGTTGGAGGAAGACGTCGAGGGACTAAATGAAGATGTACACGAAAGTGAGATTGCAAGTGGCAGTGGAATAGTGAGAGAAAATGGTAAAACAAGAGGAAAGGCCCGCAAGAATATAAAGGGAGCTCCAAGTGATAAAGATTGGGAAAATGCAAAAACTTTTGTGAAATTTCTCAAAATATTTTACGATGCTACATTGAGATTTTTAGGTACATTGCATTCTACTTCCAATGAGTTTTTTCATGAGCTCTATTTTATCCAAAACAAGTTGCGAGAGTTATCCTCGAGTAATGATTTGCTATTAGGGTCAATGGCCATTCAAATGAAGAACAAGTATGACAAATATTGGGGAAATTTGGATAAAATAAATCTCTTGTTGTTTGTGGCAGTTCTACTTGATCCCAGGTTTAAGTTGAGATATGTGAGCTTTTGATTCAATAATATTTATGCTTCTACTTTAGCTACCAATATGACCAAAAAAGTCAAGGATGCTTTTGTAAGAATGTACGAATGGTATGAAAAGCATGAGGTTACCACTCCGATTGAAGAAACTTCTGAAAATTTGGATTACATGGAAGTAGAGGGTCTTGAAGAAGATGACAGAGTTCGTACAATTAAGCAGTTGAAAAAGCAATTGAAGGAAGAAAACGATCTTGGAAACAAATCCGAAGTTGAGAGGTATTTGGTTGAAAACTGTGAAGATGAAAGTGCAGATTTTTCTATACTGAATTGGTGGAAAGTGAATTCAGGGAGATACCGTATTTTATCTCAAATTGCACGTGATGTGTTTGCAATTCCGATATCCGAAGTGGCATCAGAATCAGGCTTTAGTACTTGTGGTCGTATTCTAAATTTCTTTCGGAGTTCACTAAGTCCTTCTACTGTCCAAGCTCTTATGTGCACACAAAGTTGGCTTCAAGATCGTGAAATGATTGATGTCAATGAATCATTGAAAGATCTCCAGCTTTATGAAAATATTGAATCAGGTACTTTTATATATTTCTCTTGTTGGAGTTGTTTGATTTATAGTTCGTTATCTTATTATTTTCTGTTTGTTTGATATTATTATTGAACTTTTTGGCAGAAATTCTTGGTGGAACAACTTCTCAAGATAGCGACAAAGCTTAGATAACCAGCTGAAAACAAAAAGATGTATGACTTATTGTGTTACATAAATTTGTTGTCCATTGAACTCATTTATGTAGATGGTTACCATTGTGATTTTACTTTTGTTACTTGTTATATGTTTCAGGTCTTTCTTTCTTTCATGTTGCCGAAGTGGTTCCTAGTTGCTAAGTTGTTGTCGCTACTGCTGGGTTCTTGATGGTGGTGCTGCATAGCTGCTGGATGCATTCTTGTTGCTGCTGCTGCTGCTATATTGTTAGGGGTGCAACTTGGACGGGCTGAACCCGACCAACCCGAACCCAGCCCGGACTAAAGTCGGGCTTGGGCACATGTTTTGAGTAATTTGGACGGGCTCGGGCACAAATTCTCAACCCGAATTGTAATTAGGGTCGGGCTTGGGTAAGAATATTAAACGACGGGCTAGCCCGAATTGCCCAATTTGTATACTCATTACCTATAAATTTTATATTTAGAGAGTTTTGTATAGCATATTAATTGTTAGTGATATTTGTAATTATGTTTATGTTCTTAATTTATATATTTTTTCACAAAATATTTGGTATCTCTTGTATAAATGATTTTTTTTTAATTAACTCTAACAATATATATTCATTACTTTTTTGCCTTAAGCGAAAAAAGATTGAAGTGTCTACATTCGGTATCTATTTTATATGTAAGTTATTAACTTAACTTTAAGGAGACGATTTTAATTGAGTTGAATGTGATAATTATGTAAATTTTTAGTTTAATAGGCAAGACCGAATTCAACCCGAACCCGAATTAGTTTTTTTCGAATTTGGTCTTGGACGGGCTGGCGATGCTCCTAACCCGGGCCAGGCTGGGCTTGGGCAACCCCGACAGAACTCGGGCTTGGGCTTGGGGAAGGGCGTCAACCCGCCCAGCCCGCCCGATTTGCAGTCCTATATATTGTCAAGGATAATTGAAGCTGCTATCTTCAACTAGCAACACGTTTCTTTCTACTTCTTTTAGTTTATTTTTGGACAAGTTTTCTCTGCGGAATAATGTTACGGAGGCACATGTTTTTGCCGAATAATATCGCTGAAATTGAAATATTTTGATAGTTTCAGATTGTTAGATGATGAGTAATGTTTGAGCTCTTGGCTTTTGAATAATCAATTGAATATTTTGTTGAAATCTAAACTTTCTTTAAGTCTTCTTGGTGCCTCATAGTCACTGGTACAGTGAAGTAATTGTTTGAGCTGCTTGCACTTTGGCTGTCTACTCCAGTTGAAGTAATTGTTTGAGCTACAGTGAAGTAATTGTAGCAAGAATTGGCAGGTCTGGAGTTTCAGTTGTGTCTACTCCAGGCCATTTTTCAGTTTTGTCTTTAGCACTAAAATCTCTTTTGAGTGCATATTCCTCACCTCTCAGTGTACTAGAGAATTAATTTCCCTCTTGTCAATGAGATGCCCTCTTATGTTAGAGAAATAATGATCATCCAGCTTTTGTTTAGACATGAGCATTTACAAAGTACCTGATATTGTAGTTGATTTATTTATTGTTATCAGTTTCAATCACTTTTTATTTTTATTTTTAACGTTTGTAAAACCGGTCGAACCAAACCGAACCAAGTCGATAAAATACTTGATGGTTTGGTTTTTTTTTTTTTTATAATATGGTTTGGTTTGGTCTGGTGAATCACCAAACCGGTATATTCGGTTTGGTTTATGGTATTAGCCCAAACCGGACCAAACCGAACCGCGAACACCCCTATAAATAAGACTAGCTGGGGGATTGTTAGCCCTATCGTTAGCCCTATCGAAAAAACAACAAGTGTGGGAGTAGGAGGGGAAGATTCGGCGCTCTAGCACTTCCAAGTTTGTGAAGATTCGACGACACCGAAGATGACTGGATCAAACGGTATTTCTTTTAATTACTGTAATATTATTACTGGTGTTTTGATTTCTTGCATGAGATCCTACAAATAATCTTACATGTTCTATTAATAATGCAGTCGTTTTAAGCCCATAATTTAATCCACTAGATAAAGAATAGAATGGTGGTGATTTGTCGCCATCTGTGATTTGTAGTCCCTTAGAATATAATTTATTCCAATACTTGTATATTTACCAGAATGAGAAGCGGTGGCTGATTTTTTTCCCTTAAATATGAAAGAAGTAATATTGGAGATGTGACTGCCAAATTCTTTGGAAGTTCTGTGTTCCCAGAAAATTGTATTCTTAGACGAGCCACCATCCTATTTGAGATGAATTTGTTACCTCAATATCTTTCCGATATGTAAAATACTTCCTAATATTCACTGGAAAATGTGAATAATATTAGTGTTGCATATTCAATACGCAGTCTGCTGATATACTGTGTTGGTTGATTCAGACAATGTAATGAATCTAAATGTTGAAAGAGGAGTATGTACTACCGGAAAACTTATGGGTGGGCAGTATCATTATCGGTATAGCAAGTGTTCTCCCGATCATACTATCATGGTAAGAACACATAAAATATATATAAATAATTAGAGTCTTCAAGTTGGAGTTCAATAAACTTGAATAATCTCATTAACCCAATATGGTTGATTTACAGAGGTATTTGATACAATTTTGTCCATATTTGACTAATTTAGTCAACATTAGGAATACAAGTTTTATACAAATGGTTTAAAATATAATCTGAAAACAGACAACTTCAGTTGTGCTATTCTGACATTGAATAGGTTTAGTGAAGTTGGGGAGGATAGCACTATTCTGACATCGAATAGTGCTTCTGTTCTCTTTTCCCTGAGAGTTGTGATGCACAGGTGCCTCATATAGGGTGAGGTACCCGTCCTGGGAACCTCGGGAACTCCGAAAATATTCGTGAACTCCAGGAAACATTCTCGGAACGCCACATGGTGTTCTCATAATTTTACCGATTGGGAACTTGAAGGATACTCTGAATGAACGTGTTCCCTGTTTAGGGAAATTGAAAGGGAACGCTTTTTGGAGCAATATTTGACTTTCGGCTTTTTTTTCGAAACCTTGAGAGACAAGGTAATCTTGATACATATAACATGAGATTGTTCTCACAGTGAATTCTTTATCCTGGATACTGCCTAAGTGTGTTAACCTAACAAATTAATGATTTAAGATGTCTTTCCTTATTAAGATGCTTAATATTATCCTTATGCTACCACATTCTTTTTCAGGGAAGCTATGTTACTACATTTGCATGTGGTACTCATATATACACACAAAATTACATGAAATATCTGAGGGAAGAATAGAATTATTGATTTAGATGTATATCAAGATTACTAATAACTTTGTTGATTGAAAATAAAATGTGTTACTAATTACTACTCACGTCGGGAAAGAATTAATAAGTTCATACACATTAGATATTAATAATGTAATACAATTTGAATGTAAAATAATGTTTCGGTCCAGTCTGGTTTCTAGTCAGTTACCCGGTTTCAGTCCGGTTCGGTGAGAGCCCGGTTCGGTTCTACAAAAAAAAAAAAAAAAAAAAAAAAAAACCGCATAGTGTATTGAAAATTGGAAAGAACCGATGGTACGGTACAGTTTGGTTTGGTGCAGTCCAGTCGGTTTGTGAACACCCCTAGACACATTATTATTATTATTATTATTATTATTATTATTATTATTATTATTATTATTATTATTATTATTATTATTATTATTATTATTATTATTATTATTATTATTATTATTATTATTATTATTATTATTATTATTATTACGACGACGACTACTACTATTATATCAAACGTGGATTGGTAAGACGGGACCATAAATAACTAATTCCATGATGTTCATCTGTTGAGTTCATGTGAAGTTATCTTAATTTTGAATTACTTCTTTAGCGTCAATCATTTTGGTTGTCATTCTCATCAGTAATTTGAATCCCCCCTCTATAGAATGATATGAATATGGTGAAACTAACCACGAACTTTAGACATCAGCTCTAGGTACTACTATGTTGGACACATATCGGAATAAAGACATATTACTTTGTCACAAGGTTAAATGTTGGTCAATATTTCTCTTGAACGAGAAGTTTCCATATACCTATTCACAATATCACTTTTGTTACGTACGGATTTTCAAAATCAAATTTATAGTTGATGTTAACTTAATCTAGACTCATCCTCCTTCTCCTACAGAACAAAAATTATCTTAATGTGTCTTTTCCAAGGACTATGTAATAATTTTTTTCCAATTATATATATGTTGGAATAGATGCCTTAGAAGCAATCTAGTTTAGTATGAACAATAATTGGCTAGTATATTCATTGTATAATTTATGGAGATATTTAATATAATGAAGACCTTAGATTACAATCGTGTTGTTTATCTTAAGTATCCCCAGTCCATTATACTGATTATCAGGACAATCATCTATAGACTAGTATGGGGTGGATTGATACGGAGATATCACGATCCAACACATGGGTATGCATTATGGGTAATGGCATACTGGATTGACCCATCTCCGAGAAGACTACATACATGTTATGTAAAGTCACAAGTGCTTCTCGCGGTGATAACAATATTGTCATCCTTAGACTTGAAGTCACTAGATCATCCAGTTGTGGAATATTGTGTTTTGGTAGCGTCAAACGCTACACCGTGACTGGGTAGTCATAAAGGCACGTATCGGACGCAATATGAAGCAATCTTAGATATCATAGTGATGTAGATAGAATTTTTCCCTCCCACATAACGGAAGCAAATACCCGCGGCCACTCGAGGGATAGTGCTTATAGAATGTCTGGTCAGACTCAAATAAATCAATATGGGATATTGATGTTATTTGCACGAATGAGGCTATTTCCAGGATCGAGGAACTATGGAATGGATATACGAGTGTCACTTGTATGTCTCGTGTCCAATCCGGATATAGAGACAAAGGGATGAGACAATACTTGCACAAGATTTGTCGGATGACTATTTCTATTAGTTGGGTGGAATGGATGTGTTGCTAGACACCGCTCCATGTTAGTAAATAGTTACTACCAACTAAGTAGAAACCTATGGGGTCACACACCATATGGATTGAACTAGACTTGGGAATTAATTAATATGATTAATTAATTAATTATAATGACCAAAACGCAACAACTTGCTAACTTAGTAGGACTAATATGTAAGTTGGACTAGTCCGAACTGGAGTAGGATTAGAAGAGGGCCTTTATGTAGTAACAAGGAGTTGTTGGACTATATAACGGATGCTCCTAGCTTCCTTCCTAATACTAATGTTCATAACATAAGTTGAGTAGGAGAGAATCAAGGAGAGAGCAAGACAAACAAGAGGTCGAAGCCCCTTGTCGTCCGCCCCCTACCCGTCGGCCAAAGAGAGAGGTCGAACCCTCTATTTTGGTCTCCAATGCGTGATTACTTCTTCCTCTTACATTATTCCTAGCTAGTACAAGGAGTTGGAGGATCTAGATCTCAATCCTAGGCGTGGATCAACCGTAGAGACGTGACATTATTCGCGTTTGAAGTCATCACAGGAGACCCACAAGGTACTTGTTATGAAGCTTTTGCTATCGTTATGAATTCTCTTCCTGTGATCCTTGGAGGGTCTTGATAGGATGAATTATTATGTATTTCGCTGCGTATCCATGATCAAAACCCTAAAATATATATGTGTATATATATATATATATTGCGAGGAATCAATTTTGAGAGTAATATTTGATACTTAAAGGGTAAGGATTTGCCCAATATAGTCCTGAGAACTACCTTGTAGTTATGCTTCAAAAGCAATTTCATTATAGGATAAGAGAACTAGGGTTATGACATATTAACCATTACATCATTTAACCCATGACCATGTATACCACATTAATGATATCTATATTCTACTTGCCAACCATACCTTTCAAATATTTTGTGACTATTTGGTCATATCTTTACTTTAAGACATGGACATATTAAAGTAGACGGTGACGATTTGAAAGCACGGAGCAACTAGTGATGGTTCGGCGATACCATGATTTTGCTTATTTGTGTTTATTACATGGTTGTATGTTGCAAACTAGTAGTGGTGTTACTTTTATATAAACACTGTAGTGGTTATATAAATATTGTAGTGGTTACTTTTATAGAAACATTGTAGTGGTTATATTGTGAGAGGGTAGGGTGAAGATTTCATTACTTTAGACTATAAATGAGTAATAGAGAGAGTTGATCTCGTGATATATGTCGATCACATAAGTGTGGCGATGTAGAAATAAAAAATCGCTCGTTGAGTCAAGAGTTTTACAATGCGACATAGTTGAATGAGTTAAAATTGAGAAAGATTTGGTGATTTGAGGGCAAGTTGAGGCATTAATGTTACATTAGGTTAGATCATTTCTTCCATAATATTTATCGAATATAGGTTGGAGGGGGTACTAGATCAAATGTCATTGAACTAGATCGACAATGATCGATAGTGCATGGTGGATGTTTGGAAGTTTGAAGTTAAAATATATTACGAGAGATACAAGTCTGTTAACGTCTAGCAACTCAAAGAACATGGAAATCAATATTTAGAAAAAAGCATGATAAATTTACGAGAGAAAATATTGAATTATAAACTTAATATTAACCAAAAATTATAAGAAAGAAATTGCATTAAAAAATAAACTAAAAATTTATACTCTTTACATTTTCTTAAAATAACTAATAATTTTCGATAAATTTTATTTATGATGATAAGAAAACAACATATGCAACTAAACAAATTACTTTAGGGCCCCACTTAAGATGCCCTATGTAATACTCCGATTTTATACAAGAAGGTAATTTGACGATTTTTCTCCACCCGTACACACACCCACACCCACACCCAACTCCTCATCCCTACTTCTCTAGCAATTTGATGCATCCCCTTCCTCCTCCTACTCCCCTATTAAAAATTCATCATCTTCTTCCTCCTTCCTCCACCACCATCCTTCTCTTCCACAACTCTCCATCCCTACACCTCTACCCCCTTGCTCCTCCTATTTCCTATTACAAAATTCATCTTCTACCTCAACATTTTAATCATCCTCCTCTCCAAATTTCTCTATAAATTGAGCCCTCCTTCTCATTTTCATCACCCGTACTTCTTTCTTCTTCTTCATTACCACCTTCTTCTTCTTCTTCTTCCCGTCAGCATAACACCACCACCACCACAATCACCATCACCACCACCCACATCCCTCTCAACCTCACTCCTCCCTCTTGGTGAAACCCAACAAGAACATCAACAACCACCCACACCCCCACTGCCACCATCACCAACACCACCACCACAATCACCATCACCACCACCCACCTCCCTCTCAACCTCACTCCTCCCTCTTGGTAAAACCCAATAATAACATCAACAACCACCCACACCCCCACTGCCACCATCACCAACAGCCACCACCACTACACCACCTCCATCTCCACCCTCGGCACCACCACCATCACCACCATTATTTTGTCATAAAAATTGAAGGAAATGGGGTGATTTTGTCATAAAACTAAAAGTTAGGTGTACTAAGTGTGAAGTCAGAAACTAGTCATGCTAGTAGGGGTGACTAAGTGTGTTATTCATGAAAGTTGGGGATCTTGTTGTAGCTTATACAGTCTGAATTTTTAAATAAACCTAATAATTACTTAAATAAATTGAAAATGAGTATTTATAATTTCTCATATATCTATAAATGCATAACCTTGTATAAAAATTTAAGAAAAGAATATTTGTGTAAATTTGACCATTATTATTATAATCTTTTACTTAGAAGTTTATGAAATAAACATAAACAAATATTTTTGAATAAGATTTTTAGCTACTAATTAATAAAATTGTTGATTTAAATAAATAAATTTATATAACTACCCAAGTAACATAAGTAAAAGCTTTTATCTTTATAACTTAGAAAAAATTATCACAATTAAATAACTATAAAGTATTTCACGCGACATTTTATGAATTATATATATATATATATATGTACATTGTAAAGAAAATTGGTGTTTTAATTATTTTTTTAAGCATTGGATAAGGCTAAGAATTTACTTTGTCTTGGAATTTATATGATATTATAATATTAGAGTTAACCAAATTATTTTGAGAAATAATAATAATTATTAAAGTCCAAAATTTACAATTTGAGTGGGGGTTTATGGCTAATGATACATCTAATTAAACATGAGTTGTTTTGATAAAATTATTTAATAACCATCTAGCCAAATATTGTAAATTATCACCTTATTTATAAAAAGTAAAAGACCACTTCTTATCATTAGCTTGAAATTTATTTTAAAGAAATAAAATGAGGGACGTTGGTTGTCTTGAAATGAAAGTAAGATGTTAACTTAAACGATTACTTGCATTGAATGGGCTAGTTGGAATTAGAATTGATTAGAAATTATAATTTGTAGGCGACATGTTCGTAGACGAAGGCTACGTCTACCCGTAGGAGCTATTTCTTGATATTTGATGTTGCTACTAGAGGTAAGTAAACATGCCAGGCTTAGAGCCCTATCTTCATTCGTGTCGAAATTGTGACTTCCTTATATTTCGTTTCAAAATAAACAATTGCTTTATGTGTCTTACTTGAAAGCCTGCTTTGCTTATCGATAAATGATCTTTAAAACTCTCACATGAAAGCAATAACACGTAATAACGTAAAGTGGAAAGAGTTGTGCGGGTGAACAGTATTTGGTTACTTATATTTAACTCGGTCGCACTTAGCCCCGAGTCGCTCCATGTACTTACCCTTCTGGCCCCGAGGAGTCTTTAGGGGGTGTAGATACTTATGGTCATGGTTGCTAGTGAAAGGAAAGGAACGGAAATGATAGATTATCGCCGTATCAATAAGATGATAAAAATACATTTTGAGAAGAGGATATTTATGATTGAGACAAGGAAAGATTGAGAATATAACTCCCTGTATTGATATATAAAGGAAAGATTGAGAAATATAAAGTGAAAGGTTTTGCTATAAAGTGAAAAGTTGATAAACTCTAGTTTCGCACGTCGCCATACTCTGTTCGTTTACTATGCAAGATTTTGCTTAATTACTCCATTAATGTGGATTCTATTATTTATTTCTCGAAAAGAAAACATGCTTCATAATCTGTTTACACGTTTGGGTGTTTGCTTACTCAACATTTCTTGCTGACATTGGAAAAACCGTGGTCTTTGTTTTTTCCCCCGCACGTCTAGGAGAAGGGAGCTCGGGGAAAGGGAGTCATAGTATCATGTGATGTCTTGTAATACCCCGATTAGATATAAAAATATTATTTGATTATTTTGATAAGTTTGGGGGTCAAAATCGTAATATTTGAAAGTTAAAAATTCATTAAAATAAGAAATGGGCGTGAATTGTAGTTTTAAGAAAGTTTTAAAGTAGTTGGATAAAGTTTTGGGGCTTTTGTAGTTTTTGGAAGTAATTTGAAAAATGGGGAGATAATTGTAATTTAGAGAAGTTAAGAACTAAGTTAATTAAAAGTTGGGGGAGGCAATTGTATTTTAGTTAAACAGTTGTATGTATATACGTATAGTATAATTTTCTTCAACCCGTATCGTACCAAACCCTACCCGTAAAATAGTATAACCCGGTAATATATACCGTATAGCTATACAAACCCGTATTTCTCTCTTGACCCAACCAAAAACCCGTATTTTAATTAATTGTTATTATTTTCTTTTTCTCTTCCTCTCTCTCTCTCTCTCTCTATCTCTCTTTTTTTTCTTCACCGGGAGACAAACTCCCCCTCCTCCCTCACACACCTTCATCTCTTCTCCCTCCCTACTCCTCTACCACCCTACACCCTACTACCCAAATTCATCCCCCTCCCTCCTCCTTATTTTCTATAAATTCACCCTCCTTCTTCCTCCTCCATCATAAAAGCCCCTTCCTCTCCACCTCCCTCCTCTTATGGTGATAACCACCACAACCTTCACCACCATCCCCTCCATCACCATACCACCACCCACCTCCCTCTCAATCTCACCATCTCTCTCTCAGTAAAACCACAAGCAGGAACATCAACAACCACCCACACCCCCACTGCCACCATTACCAACAACCGCCACCACTACACCACCTCCATCTCCACCATGCCTAAATATCTCCCCCTACCTCTCTGCCTCCACCTATCTCTCACCTCTATTTCCCTTTCTCACAAACCCAGTAGCCACAATACCCACACCACCACCATCGCCATCATCATTGACATCATCGCCGGCAACCCAACCCGACAACACCACCCACCTCCACCCTCTGTTCCATCCCCCTCTCTGTCCCAATCACTCTCTGTGTCACTCTCTGTTCTCCAGGACCAGAGACAGAAGAAGAAGAAGAAGAAGAAGAAGAAGATCGGCGGCTTAAGGCCATCGTCGAAGTCAGACCCGAGAGCCCGACCTGACGGACCAGGCCACACGCATCCTCCCTCTCTCTCCTCCACTTCCCGACGTCTCCCCACCCTCCTTGAAGGCCGACTAAACTCCCAGAGGTCGCCACGATGTCCCTAGCAGCCGGAAAGCCATATTTTCGGCGAGTTTTTGACTCAACTTCGACAAACGATTTCTCGGTCAATCGGTAACCGAACCCGTAAATTTTTGGCTTGAATATGTTTATTTGGACTTGAAATTGGAATTATATGAAATCAAAATGGCATGGGTATGCATGGTTGGGATGATTCATGTTTGGGTTTTGAGGAAGAAGATGAAGAACACAATGTTGTAGATGGGGGGGGGGGGGTTAAAAAGTGTCATCTCATTAAAATTGGGGGTTGCATGTGACATTCACCTAAACTGATGTTAGTTAGTAGGAAGGGGGCTAAAATGATGTTACGGCAACTTAAGGGGAGTCATGTGTATTTTATCTAAGGGCATAAGTGCATCATCCTCATTTAACGAAATAGCTTGCGGGGGAGCTGAATGTATTTTCTCAAAAACATAGGGGAGGTAAGTGTCTTTTGTTATAATAACTTATTTACTGATATAAGTTGCCTAAATATTCATATTTGAATATGTAAATATATATATTATATAGTTACATAATATTTAGGGATAAAAAGTGTCATTTCCAAAACTAATTAAGTTGTTGAGGTTAACTATAAGTGTCAATTCATAAAAGTTCGGGGATGTAGTTTACACGATATGATTTTATAAATTAACTTAATATTTCATTAAAACCATTACTTTATAATTTATTGTATAATATGTGTATATATACACACACATATATAAATACATATTTTTGTAGAATCATTTGAGATGAGAACGTTTGTGCAATTTGACCATGTTTTGTATAAATATAATCTTTTTATCTACAACTTTACAAGTATTGGGTGAATGATATGCATTGGTTGGTTTAAATAAATATGTACAACTACTCTAGTAATATAAGTCACAGATGATGTTTTTATAACTTGAAAAATGGTCACAATTAAATAGCTATAAGTCTTTTATGAGAAAGTTTATGAAGAAGTATTGTTTTAGAAATTTTCTAAATAAGGAATAATTGTGCTATTTATAAGATTATATTAAATCATTTTGTGAAATGTTATTGTTTAGTTCCAAATACTTATAATTTTAGGCGTTATGGCTAATGTGTGCCTGATTGAATAAGAGTTTTTCAATAAAAATATTTAACAATCATATTATAAATTGTCACTTTATTCATAGGGAAATAAAAGCACGTCTCTTATAATTTTGTTGAAATTTAATTGGATAAATATAGTAAGGGTTTTGGGGTGTCTTGAAAATAGAATAAGAAGTTCCACCCAATAATTAGGACATTCATCGCATACTTGCATCATACGTGCTAGTTGAAATTTGGTGATTGATTAGGAATTATAATTTGTAGGCGACGAGTTCGTAGGCGAAGGCTACGTCTAATCGTAGGAGCTATTTCTTGATGTTTGATGTTGCTACTTGAGGTGAGTAAACATGCCATACTTAGAGCCCTATCTTCCTTCGTGTCGAAATTGTGATATTTTCATATATTGTCTCAATTGAATATTTTCCACATGTGTCTTACCTGAAAGCTTGCTTTGCTTATCGGTAAATGATTTTTGAAACTCTCACATGAAAGTAATAATATGTAATAACGTAAAGTGGAAAGAGATGTGCGGGTGAACAGTTCTTGGATACTTGGATACTTATATGGTTAACCCGACCGCACTTAGCCCCGGGTCGCTCCTTGTACTCACTCCTTCTGGGCGCAAGAATCCTTTAGGCGGGTGTCGACACTTAAGGTCTTGGTAGCTAGGTTTATGGGATATTTTTGTGATGAGATATATTGTGACAGTTGGTTCTTCCCCGCTACAAAATAATAATAATATGAATTTCTCAAAAGAAAAAAAAAAAAAAGAAAGATGGAAGGAAAATTGGTATCTTGAAAATCCCCTAATTGGGGAAATGTTATGGATTGGGAATGTTTCCCTTGGATATATATACCCCGATGACTTGAGAATACGTTTCTGAGAAGCAAAGATAAAATAAGGAGTTGGAAATTGTACTTCTATTCATACATGAGAACATATTTATTTACTTATTAAATATTGTCCTTGTTTATTAAATGAAAATGATTCTCGTCCGGTTTACGTGTTTGGGTGTTGCTTATTCAGCATTTCTTGCTGACTTTGGAAAAAATGCGGTCTGGTTTCATTCCCCCACATGTCTAGGTGAAGGGAGCTCGACGTAAGGGGATTCGCGGACTCATGTAGTGTATGGTAGTATTATTAATAAGTCAAACTCTTAGTCTAATCTCGCATTGTATAATATTATGTAAGATATTACGTTGGAGACAATTCTAAGTTTGTAATATATAATTATCGGATGTGTTGTTCTTGATTTCCGTCGTTTCATTTTGAGTAGCAACCTCCTAGGCTCTTCGATCCGGAACGGAAGGCTTGGGAAACCAGGGGTGTTACATGTCTAGTAGTAGTTTAAATAAGGCGAACTCCTAGTTAATCTCACAATGTGTAATAGTATGTGGAATATTCTGTTGAGGCAATTTGTGAGTTGTAATATATAAAAATGTTGGTGTTTGTTTCAGTTACCATTGTTCCTAGCATTTGGGCGTAATCCCGGGTGCGGAGTGGCGTTCTCGTATTCCCTCACCGGCAGGGATACGGAGGTGTCACACCCTAAACCATTTTATATTCAAAAGTAATACTATAAGTATGTCAAATTTCTCTTCCGATTTGAAAATTTTATAATTACACATTCACTCAAAATTTAATCATCTTGTCTAGTAAACTTTTTGTCCTGTCAACGTAGTGCCCCGATTTGGAGCTTCGCTTTAGGGGTTAGGCCCAATAAAGTATGGGTCAGTCCAAACTACATTACCGAGATAATATTTTATTTATTCAACAATCACACTGTATCCAGCTCGCAGCTTCTGGAACAGTTTGCCGCGACCATGACGGCAAGTTCTTGGTGGGATCAGATTCTTCTCTTCCCCGGGCAGCATGTGCACTTGAAGTCGAAGCACTAGCAGTTCGCGATGGCCTTCGTTTAGCGTTAGAGCTTGGTAAGCCTCGTGTTATAATTGAATCCGACGCGAATAAGGTAATCGACAGTATTAATATTACCAACGGATTCCTTTTTGGATACGTCGGATAAAGGAGTTGTCGTACGAGAGATAGTGACCTTATTAAGACGCTTGAGACGGTTTTCTTCACCTCATCCGTCGTTCCTCGAACAGAACCACACGAATTTGTAAAGTTTAGAAATTCGGCTCCAAACAAACATAAAAAAAAAAAAAAAAAAAAAAAAAAACGACAGGAGTGGTCTTTTTGACCTTTAATGAAAAGTTTTCCCTAAAAAAAGAATAAAAATAAAAAAAATAAAAAGATCATATTGGCCCAATACATTTGGCTTGTGCAAGACCAGTATAAATACCACTTCCAGTACTTTCTTTATTGGAGATACAGGGCAATGGTGATGACGGACAGCCCTAGGTCACCACCCCCACACATAAACATTCTCTCAATCATCTCCGTTGATGGTGTTGCCGCAGTGTTTCCAGAGAAAACAGAGGTCGGAAGAGCAAAAGGGGCAAACTGCTCAAAGCTTGCATCAACTCTCTCTCCCCCAGATTCGACTCTAAGCAAGTGGAGAGGTATGTTCCACCGCAATTAGGGTTTCAATTTCCTTGTTTTTGTTTTTCGCTCTAAATCAGTGGATGCGCTATATGTTTTTTATTCGTAACGAGTTGGGTTTTCAATCCCGTCACGTGATCTGGGTTTTCTTGATGCAGATTAGCAAAACTCAGTAGTAGTGAATTGACTGTTTAGATGACTCCTGGGTTGAAAGGTAATTGTGTGAATTGGTTATAGGAGTACATCGTTGTCTACGGTGCTTTACAAGGAAAATGATGCATGATTGATAGCCTGTTCATGGCAATTTTGATCCGGACCACTTCCTTGAGCACCTTAAAAATTTATTATGGTAGGATAATCTTTCTGACTATAGTATGGTTTAAGATACCTTTTAGCAAGAATCACCTTATAGAAGCTAAGATCTTTACAGAGCCTCATGGGCTAATGTATCAGGGAGACTTCCTTGAGCACCTTAAAACATTATTATGGTAGGATAATTTTGACTATAGCATGTCTTTGGGTAGTGGTATAAGATACCTTCTAGTAAGAATCACGTTATAGCTGCCCAAGCTCAGGTCTTTACAAAGCCTCAGTGGATAATTTCGAGACACCACAAGAAGAAAGGGAGTTGAACTTGCAGAATCGCAAATCGATAATTGAATTCGAGTGAGATAACTTCCAAAGGCAAACAAGTGTATCTTCTCAATGGGTTCCATGTGAGGTAGGAATAATACATAACCCTTAGTTTTAAAGTATGTAAATTGAGCATTCCTCGACGCTGACATGGTATTGAGTATAATAAACCTAAAATTCCTGTCGTCACATGCGAATCCAATAAAAGACTTTTCCATGATTTAAGGCAGTCATGGCGGTATCCGTAGTTTGGTTTGTTTGTTTTGAACTTTAAAATTGTATGGTCTGTGTCTCTTTGTCGTATTCGCAACACGTAGTAGTGGTAATAATAGTTTTTATTTCAGGATAGCTGCTTGGATTTTAATGACCGTTTGAGCAACTTATGGCACAGATGTTAAGCGTTTGGTTTTCTTTATCTGATTATTTGAGTTCTTGATGGATATTTTGTCAACTTTGTTACCTAAGTAAAAGTGGTTGCATAGGTGTCTTGTGTAAAGTATGAGCAGTTAGGTAATTAATGTTTCTAGGTAAAGAAATGAATGTAATTGGGGGAAGAATGGGAGAATCTTTTGTTCGATTGTTTCCAATGGAATTCTTTTTTTACTAGGATTTTATCAGTCGACAAAATTCCTAGATTCTAGAATCTTTTTATTTTTATTTTCGTTCAAAACCCATGGTTCCAACCACACCTTTAAATCCTTGATAGAACAAATGAACAACTATGTGATTTGGTTTGAGGAGTACCATTTTTTCAGGTCGTTTGTCAATAATTACAAACAGTGCCCCTCACTGGAATCTACAAGAAAAGAGAAAAAATCAGGGTGTAAGTTTAATAGTGAACCTAGTTGTCAAATCGAGATTCAGAAAGGGAATTGACATTCAATTTCATTGAATCGTGAATCAAATTGGATCATGAATGTAAAGGTTGCTTACAGTTCTTTAAGTAGATAGAATAACAGAGTCCGTACAACTACGCATGTGAATAATATATTCATATTTCAACAATAAGCAAAGTAAGTTTTTTGATAATCACATCTATGACGAGTGGTTAGGAGCTGTACACAACTAAAATATAAGAATAACAAAGATATAGGAAGGTATGTAAAGCAATGAACATGAATTATAAGGTACCAATGTAATGGGAGATAATATGGAAAATGATGTGGAACTTATTAGCCTTGGCTTTATGAACAATGTACCAAACAAACATATTTGCAGAACAGACAAAAATGAGAAAAGTACTATTTCTTGATCTGTTTCTAACTCAATTAGACCCTCTAACTCAATTATTGACGAATCGTCTGAATCACAACCGGATCGTAAGATCTAGTCTCTGGAATCTGAATTCAAATTCCATTAAATATCACCCTGATACGCGTCGTTTCAGGGGTCAACCGAATCAAATTGTAGGATACGAATCGTGAATCATAAGATTCTAACAAATGTGATAATCTGTATGCAGTAATTTTAAGCGGTCTTCCTCCAATCCAATTTATTAGCACCTTCAGACACCAATGGAGCATAGTTGTCAGATCAAGATTCACTGAATTGCGAATCGGATCGATTTACTCGATAGTTATAAGTAAATGGAATTACAAATTTCATACAGCTGTAACATGCGTGAACAGTTTGATCGTATTATTTCAAAAAGAAAGCTCAAATTTCTAGAGATTGACATTATCACATCTAAAAGATGCATGTGGAGCACGGAACTTCAAGATGCAAACGATATGGAAAATAATAGGAAACAATTAGCTTGGAGTTACAAAAAGTGCACTTATTGTTTCAAACTAACACACTTGCAGAACAGACAGAAATATTGGAAATATTATTACTTAGACTGGAGCCCCAACTCTGTTGGACTTGGACCTTTAACTGAATCTCAATGGTGAATTGTATGAATCAGTATAAATCGCAACCAAATCATAAGATTCAGATAAATCTTTGGCCCCTTTGAGATTCCCCAAGGGATTCCCATCATTCATGGGCTCATTGAATCGAATCGTAGAATAGGAATCGTGAACTGTAAGATTTTGACGACTATGCAATGGAGTAGGAATACAAGGAGTGGTCAAGTCTTCTAGTATATACCGAGAATAAGAACCCTGAGTACTTTAAATAAGAGTCATTATGTACTTGCAGCAGTTAAGGTCTTCCTTGAAAGCACACTAGTTCATTGCTATACATGCCTTTCTATGTCTTTGTTATTCGTATGTTTTAGATATCTGCAACTCCTAATCTGCAGTTACAGAGACAAGTTCCGAAGTTCTCGAGTTTGACAACTGTTCAATTACAAATATACGGTTCACGTATGTTATGGTTTTATGAAACAAGTTCTTTTATCTCTCTAAATTTTTTGCAAGCGGATCTTACGATTCACGATCCGATTGGATTCAGGATTCAGTGCTATCTTGAAAGAGCCTCAGGACATAAGGGAGGTCAAGGAAAGATCGTAAACATTATAAGAAGCTTGGGAGTCAAACTTTTTGAATCACTAATTGGAAGGGATGTTATATGAGATACCTTCCAAAGGCAAACAGCGGTGTCTCTACGAATCTTAAAAATTTGGTATCTGCTGAAATATAATTAATCCCTTGAGTTCAGAAGCACATTCATAACAAACTGCTTGAAAACAAATAAAAAACAATGATTTAGCGTAGATGAGTTTGCTCTAGTGACATAACTTAAATGATGACAATTAAGTTAGATTTACCATAAACGTTGTCTTTGGGTGAAAGATATTTCAAAATAGTTTGCTCAATAAAAAACAGTTCACTTGAGTTGCCCGCCTTAGCTCAGATCCTCATCTTAAATTTATAGCTGTTCTTCGAAGGAATTTCTGTAATGGGGCTCTTAAGAATGGTATCAGTACCAGTTAAAGACTGTACTTGGAGGAGGTATTAATTGGTGTTTACTTCAATCATAGCTGGTTGCTCTATTTGCCTGCTAGGGATTCGAAGAATTTAACGTGTTTAACGACTTAACATACTTGGTGGTTTTCCCTTCTGCCTCTTATCTGACTCTTCCACTTGCTTTTCCGTCTGCTCTATTTTTACCCATACAAGGCCTACATTGCAAAGAAAATCAGTCCCGTACACCTGAGAGCTTCCACATAGACCCCAATATAAGTTGATTGTTCGAAGGAACTCTGTTCGTTTACACGGTCCTGATGGAGCAAAGTAATTACCCCATTTACTCCACATAGTAGTACAACAGAACTTACAAAGAATAAGAGAAAGGTTGTTGAATGGAACCGTGATCTAACTGTTGAAACTTAGAATATGGAGAAGCAATTGTGACTGGTCCCACACAAAGGTTGAATAATATGAGAAATCGAAGAGGATCAGGGACGATGAGTTGGCTGAATTTTGGAATCAACATAATTGCAAATAAAGTGGGATTGATGTGTAAGAAGGTGGAACCAGTTGCTCGGTTACTGGGATTGTGGGTGGTAAATATGATCGTGTACCTTTGATGTACCATTGATAGAGTACATCCATCAATTATAACCTTACATGTCAGCAAAAAATAATTATTTAAGCATGTATAACAAGTCAAATGTATTTGAGAATTATGCAATATCTTTCTACTAATTTAAACTTGAAACGGAATGGTGATCAAGTTATAATAAGATCAATGTGGAATTTTTTTATTAATGTGGTAGAATGTAATTAAGAATGATATCACAATTTGTATGTCAGACTTTTTAGAATTATGATTAAAAACTGTTAGTAATGAACAATATCTCAGCGAACCCAGGAAGCGAACTCCAACCCGACTAAGCTATTCAAAGAAGCCTACCCCTAGCGTACGACGTTCCCATAGCGCAATTTGCAACGTACTCTGGTCCTGCAAGAATATCCTACTTGTAGCTATTCTACTAACTTGCATTTATTTTGTATCACATCTGTTATCCTCTACGGTCTCGTAGCGTTAAGTTTGTGTTTGCTAACTTGGATGCCAGCGTGTGCTATATACTGTCTACCATTCAACCTTGTTGTTTATGAAACTATATTTCTTCAGTACATAAAAGAACTGCAGGAGCTCTCTTGAGAAGCCAAATAACCAGGAATCATTCTCTTTCTAACTTAATTTTCGCAACGCCCAGCCACCCACCCAAAATATATATATGTATAACTATATGCTATTACTACACACAAAACAGAACAAAGAGGGCATAAAAGATAAAAGGAAGCTACTAATACAACATATGAAAGTGTACCTAAAGGTGTAACCATTTCTTGCCATTGAAAAATTAGAATGATAATTACATGTCAGTGCTTGTTGTAATTGACGAGGCATGGCCTAAGTTGCAATAAAATAATAATTACAGTAGTCTACGGTCCTTTGAGTCATCACATCAGAACTAACTGTCGTCCTGTACATGGTCTTCAGCACATTAAGGGCTTGTTGATATACCCATTCAATGCACAACCAGTCCTCCCTTCGTCCCACATTGAGTGTCGGGTGGTTTTTTTCGCGGAGATTAAGTGTGTGTACTTTTGACTTGTTAGATTTACTACAATGTCATTTGTTTTATGTCACACATTCTTTGGAAGTGAAAAAATAATGATTCAAAGGAGGTATGATTGGAAGTAAAGTGAAAAAGTAACTTTTTTGTAGGACAATCATTTTGGGACATCCATTAAACTGGGACGAGGGGAGTATTTTTTTTTGCAAAGAAGGATAGTAAATCATTGACTGTGACATTAGGAATGGGATCTAAACTTCTCGATCAGGTTTTCTTGCTCCATGAGGAGTAAAGCACATGGTACTAGCACAATATGTAGACTTGAAGGCTTGGAGCAAAAGTTAATCAGATCTATAGAACATAGCAAACAATAGTAAGGAAGACCTGTATTGTTCACTAGCAATATTTTTCAATCATAGGAAAGAGTAGGATGATCGGGAAATTGATTAATGGTTTGGTAGAAAGAGTGGTCTGTGAGGATGTTACTATAGTCATGGTGGGTGATCAAGGAATGGCTGGTATATGCGATTAAGAAGTTGATACTTGCCATGGGTTGAGATCCCCAAAGATTCGGTTCGGCATTATACCCCTTGCTTTCTGTTCGTCCACCTGCGAGTGTCTCTTCCTCGGATGTTGTAGCAAAGACGAACCAGAGACTAAGTTTAGGGAAAATTGTGAGTGGCAAGTATTTGAAGGTTTATGTAAAGGAGGTTTATCGAAAGAAGGACATGCGTTGTTGGTTGCTTTACGTAGAGAGTAAATAGAATTCGTCCAATTATAGGGTTAGTCGATGAAGTGCTCAATGTTGAATATAAGGGATCGTCCAACAAAGAGTGCCGAGGAGCTTGTGGCCATGAGTCTATGACAATGCCTTCTTCTGGACGAGAACCATTTTACTGGCCATGGCCTTCAATTTCCTTGGGGTAAGAAGATCCCTTCTTTTCAGAATATATAAATTTATCATTAAAATAAATATAGATTGTCAAGAACCCACAAATAAATCCTAACATTTGGCTCAGAACTTCTATTGAGGTTTTGTAAGCGTAATAATATATATTGCTTAGGAAAAAAAATCGTAACTTTACAATTGCAAAGGCAGTGCGGCCAGGTCATATGATGAACCTCAATAAGGATCTCCACATTTGTAGTTCTGAATTTCATAACATTAATGCATCTATACTTCTTCAATCCTATCTGATGATTAAAAAATTGTCATCATAACTCGACAAGAAAAGAATTATAGAAATTAACCCAGATTGTACTTGTTTGAAAACATTGCAGAGTATTCACTACATGCCTCTAGAGTAGGCCTGTCAATGGGCCGGGTACGGGAACAACCCTCAGGTTCTGACCCGAGCCCATAAAGATAGAACTGGACCACCTAGCTTCAGAACCGCTAGAACCAGACCGGCAGCGACCAAGAACCGGCGGTTCTGGAACCGAAACCCATTTGCGACCCGCCTAGTCGGTTTCTTGTTTGCCTGACATTACAGGGTAGAAAAGTGTAAATAATTTTACTACCGCTTATTTGATTCTTGTGATGATTCTCATTTTTTTTGTGTGATGAATATAGTAAGGAAATGGAAGAGGGGAGGGAGGGAGATGCAAAGAAAACAGCTGCATAACGGGTGTGGGTAGACCTTCTGGTTCTCTTGGGTCTGGTTCCCATGGGTCGTAGCCCGGGTTTGGTTCTGTCGGTCTGGGTCTTATGTGTTTTGGTCCGGGTCGGGTCTGGGTCAGAACTGACCCATTGATTGGCCTACTCTAGAGAAAGTAAAAAAAAAAAAAAAACCCATCCTACGGATTCTTAAAATTGCAGAGTAATTTTGGGGCCAATATAGAAAACTCAAGTAACAAAATCAGATTATCTTTTGTCTTCCTTCCTGCTGTTTGATGAGTTTTGTAGATCTCATTTAGTTTTTTCCAGTTCAGATGATCCAAAGGTTTAGAACCAATCTCTAATGTCACAGTCGGTGGTTTACTATCCCTGTAGACATATACTACTAGCTATACATTTATGACTCAAAGGACCCTAGACTCAAAAGCATTAGTAGCTTCCTTTAACATTTATGCCACTATTTTGTGTTTGGTAATATCATTATAGCAGAACTTATGTTTTCTTATGTAACACTGTAACCGTAGGCCAAGTTTCTTCTTTTCCAAACTACTTTGCACGTGGCCTGTTACTGTTCGCTTTTTGAAATCAAGAATACGGCAAAATCTGAAAAATAAGTTACCAAGAGAGTGATTTTTTGTTTAGTCTTTTTGACATGCATTGATGTAAGAACAAAATCCTCAAAGGATCCCTGGCTTGATTATTAGTTGCATCAATGATGTTGGGTGCATTCATTATATTATTGTCTGAAAAGTATAAACAACGTGTCGTGGAACAGTCCTTGGTTTCCAGATCTATTTAATTTTCTTCCCATTCTTGCATCTAGTCATCAATCTTATGTCGCTTGGTATCATCTCATTCTTGTATTTTGTTGAACCTGTTGATTGTTCAAACCATGCAGACTTGCTCAATTCAATTCATTCTCTTCATAAATACAGTATTGTATTTGATATTTCTGAAGCAAGTATACATATCACCTAGTTTGTTGCAGGTTCTTGCTTTAAGAATAGGCAAAGTCAGCCCTCCACTTTCTGAATGTTCAGGAAGCTTATTCCATGACCGGCCATTGTATCAACCGTTTTACTTAGCGGATGCTGTTGCATGAGTGACTCAAAATTACAACCTCTTTAGTTAAGGTATGTGATACTTCTGTAGCTTTAGGTGATCACCTCTTTACCTGAAGTTACGGAGACATGTTGTCTTTTAATGCTTTTCACCAACTATCGGCCGTTTACACCTAGTGGATACTGTTGCACGAGTGACTCAAGATCACGACCTCATGAGCATCAAATATAATAATAATAATAATAATAATAATAATAATAATAATAATAATAATAATAATAATAATAATAATAATAATAATAATAACAATAATGATAAATATCTATCATATAATAATGATAAATTAATAATAATAATATAATGATGGTAAGAATAATCATCATCATCATTATTATTGTTATTATTATTGTTATTATTATATAATAATTATAATTGTTATTATTACTATAATAATACAACAACAACATCAACAACAATAGAAATGATTTATCACAAAATTGCTTGTACACTTAACCTTCTGATTCTGAAGTAATGCCGTTAGATGGGAAAATATAAGTGGTGTTCCCTTTAAAATATATATAATAATGGTGCTACTATTGCAGGTTTTTAGCAGATCATGAATTAAGTCTCTATCCCATAAATGTTCTAAGAGCACTTGAATGGATCTTACCAAGATGGACAGTATATTCTTCTGGAAAGTTAATGAATGCTGCTTCATAATTTGTGGTTCCAATTTTAGTGTTGAAAGTTGAAGCACAAATTATGAAGCAGTATTTCTTACCTTTCCAGAAGCAGAACTGAATTCCCTCTTTACATAACATAAATATAATCACTAAGCTATGTATTGAACTATAATGGTACATCAAGTCACCTATTTCGTGCAGAATGTTAGGTTAACTTTAAATATTGTTGATACAGATGTCCCAAAGTATACTTCCTGTCTTGGTTAGTTCCATATGGAACATTAATGGGATTGAGACTTGATTCATGATCTGCAAAAACCTGCAATAGTAACACCATTGTAATATACGTTGTAAATGGGGAGGCCACTTATATTTTTCCATCTTATAAAACTGTGAAAAGCTACTACTTCTGGTTCAGGAGGTTAAGTGTACATGCCATTTTGTGATAAATCATTATAATAATAATGATAATGAGGATCGAGTGCGACTTTGTAGCCTATAATCTGATCTGGTTTTATTTGAAACTTCTTTCTTTACCCCTGTACTGTAGGTTATAGATCGATCAAGCCTGACATGGTACGTGGTCCATTGCTGGTAATTCGATGTTGGTTTAGGGCAGAAATTGTTACATGATGCAGCTTTTAGGAGATGTTATACACATCTATTCTATAAAACAGCATGCTTGACTTTTTCTCAACCTTTAGATTAAATCAACCCCACCCCTTAGATCTCACCTACTTTAGGGCATGAATTTTGAAAAAAAAAATATTATACACACAACCGTAGAGAATTAAACACACAATGTGGTAAGGAGATAGAGAGAGTTGTTATGAAAAATTATTTGGGTGCATTGGGTGCACCATAAGAGAAGGAAATTTTACTATGATGTTTCTGGAGTATGAATAAGTTATGGAATTATATATGACAGACCCCTCAAGTTTAGGAAATGATAATAAAGCTTAGGAAACATAAACTAATAAATAGAATTAGGAATTTTACACAATATCCAGGTATGATAATCATACAATACGATTTCTTTTGGGTTGTGGCCTCGGCCACGGGTCGTCCCCTAGTTTACACTAAAAATTGACAGCTATCCAGAGGCCACAATGTTGCTTTAGGGTGATATTAGTTTCAGGAGGCTGTTTGGTACCGGCTTCAGAAAAAAATGTGTTCTATACACGGTCTATAAATCACCTAGGAAAAACAGCAGGAAAAACAAATTTCAGTTAAATATTATGGATTATGCGATTTTGTTTAACAAGGATACTCAGTTGATGCATTTGTGACTGGCATAGCAGATTACTTGATGCATCAAATTCCACTGTAGTAAAAGACAAACCCCATTCTCGAATTTATGAACTACTCGTTAAAGCAAAATGTAACTACCAGTAATACACAACATGAATGCAGGTTACATGCTTTTGAGAGTATATATGGTTCTGCAAAACAGTAATCACATGTGGCTTACACGTAGTTATTTTGAGTACATAGTTATGAATAGTGATTCTATTTACTTATTATACTTGCTGATCTCACTATGGGAACAAATTTTTTTTACATGGTTTGTGTGTTAGGGGATTTGAACAGAATCAAGGGAATCTCGATCTCTCAATGCCAGACTGCACTTCCCAGCAAGCAAATTACAAAAGCGTAAATAACTGATAGAGGATCAGAAACTTACAGCGCGACCAAATTTAGAAGGCAGTGAATTCTTTTTATTGGCCATGGAAACAGTCGGACAACGAACATATTGTGTGAATTCAGCTGTTCCTCCTCTAACATGAGATGCATTCATGTGAAATTCATGCTGCAGGAGAAAAGGAATTCAGTTCATACATTAGATCAAAGATAGTTTTTTCATATGTATGTTACAGATATTTACAGACAATTGTTATGATTTTACAATGGAGATTAATAAGTTACGATCATAAAAATTGTAAAATCATAACAATTGTATGTAAACATCTGTAACATAGATATGAAAAAAAATTATATTTGATCTAATGTATTAATGAAATTCCTTTCTGCTACAGCCTGAATTTTACATGAATGGATCTCATGTTAGAGGATTGTTAGTTCCCGGACTGTTTCCATGCCCAATAAAAGAATCACTGCCTTCTAAATTGATAACGCTGTAAGTTTGTGATCCTTTCTCAACTGTTGACGCTTTTGTAGTTTACTTGCTGGGAAGTGCAGTCTGGCCTTGAGAGGTCGAGGTGCCCTTGATTGCTGGTCAAATCCTCTAACACACACAAACCCTGAAAAAAAAGCATCCTTAATGAAATCAGTAAGTACAATAGAGTTACATAGAATCACTAACGTATACAGAATCCAATAAGCTGCGGAGCTTGTGATGTGTGAACTGCTTTGCAGAATCAAGTAAACTCAACATCATGTAACCTGCATTCATGTTCTGAGTTTTACTGTTCCTTACTTTGCTTCAACGAGTAGTTCATATATTCGAGAATGGGGTTTGTCTTTTACTACTGTGGAATGTAACATCAAGTGATGCACTCTTCGAGTCACAAATGTACAAACTCACAACTATTATGCCCGTTAATAAACAGTCTACTCTTGTGGAGTATGATAATTCTTGTACTTCTTTAGAGGGATTCCTATACTTGGTAATTGTTATATTATTGCTAGCCGAAGCCTACTTCTTGTTAATTACCGTACTTTTTTGAGGGTTTACATGCATGTTGCAAGACTTGAGATGATACCGTTTGAGGTTCAATAGGAAAAAAAAAATTGTGATAGGTGAAACTCCTATAGAGAGGTCCTATAAAGCTTTGATCAAAATTCCTCATGGTTTCACATGATCCATCTCAATGTTCACAGCGGTTTTATTCTGGTATCCCTGAAAGTTGTCCAAAATTTTCTAGACAGTTATCCTGGGAGCAGGAATTTTAGTAGCGTGACTCTCACCCTGGATAGCGTTTCTTGCTAATTCCCATCTAACAATTTCACCTATGAAGGTTATAAGTTAAAACAAAATACATCCTGTATGGCGGAATGTAGTCTTTGTGAAGGTTTCTTGTCAAGATCTCTATGCAATCCTCTTGGAAGAAAGAAATAGCATCTCAATAATATTTCACTCGGGTGGTTTGGTAATTTTGCTTATCAGATTTGCTAGTCTTCACTGAGAAGTGGAAATCTTCCTGTTGGGCTCTGTAAGTACAAAATGTTATCAGAAAAATACATAATTTTGTGGTCCTATCTATTGTACCCATAGTACCCATTAGTCTTGAGTGGGTTCATAAAATCGCGGATATCATGTGGTACTTCATTTGGAATTTTTCTAGTTGAAATACTAGCTTTGCCAAGAAATGAAAATCTTCCACATGGTGCGTGGAAGGTACCCGTTCTTATCAAGAAAGCGTTGGGTTCCAACTGCAAATAGAGGTTAACCAATAAACATCACCGAATCAAATTTCTGCAGCTTTTTGTTTCGATGTTAACGTACATCTTACTTCTATTAGGCTGATTATGCAAGTTGTTACCAAGTTACAATGTCGTCATCATGGATAACCTCCCGAATATCACTCTGGCCCTTTTATAGGGTCTGTTTTGATGTTGTAGATTTGAAGATGTTTTATTGGGTCTGTTTAGACGTTGTAGATTTGAAGATGGATCTGGTTGAATCAAGCCTAATATTTCATCATTCGATTTAAGATGGATCTGGTTGGACCACGACACTCTCATTTGGACTCAAAAGATGGATCTGGTTGGACCACGACACTCTCCTTATAAAGCAGCATTCGATTGGAACGTAATTAATAATGAAACGGAATGGTGATCAAGCTATAATAAGATCAATGTGGATTATTTATTTATTTATTTAAGTATTCGAACCTAATTAAGAATGATATCACCATATGTATGTCAGACTTTTTATAATCATGATTGGAAGCGAACTCCAATCCCACTAAGCGAACCAAAAAGCCTGCCCCTAGTGTGTCGTGAACTGGCCATCTTAGCGTACGTCGTTCCATACCGCGAATTCCAACGTATTGGAAGAACAGCCTAGTTGTAGCTATTCTACTATACTTCTGTTTGCTGACTTGGATGCCAGCGTGTGGCTATATAATCTTTACAACTCAACCTTGCTGTTTATGAAACTATACTTCTTCAGTACAGAAAAGAAATGCAGGAGCTCTCTTGAGAAGCCAAATTTTCTCTTTTGACATGGCATGTACGAGATCATTTGTTGCATGCACAATCGGGAATCGTTCTCTTAATTTCCGCACACACGCGCGCACACACACATATATAAGAAGTAGTTTGAACTAAAAAAAAAACCCGTGACTCAGCCTACTACTAGTGTCAAAAGAAAGCATAAGTTCAACTATAATACTATTACTAAACACAAAACAGAACGATGAGGGCATAAAAGATAGTGGTAAAAGGAAGCTACTAATACAACATATGAAAGTGTACCTAAAGATGTAACTATTTCTTGCCATTGAAAATTAGAATGATAATTTACATGTCAGTGCTTGTTGTAATTGACGAGACATGACCTAAGTTGCAATAAAATAATAATTACACGAGTTTATGGTTCCATGTAGTTACCCTTCTGGCCGCGAGGAGTCTTTAGGGGTTGTCAACACTTATGGTCATGGTTGCTAGTGAAAGGAAAGGAAAGGAAATGATAGATTATCCCCGTATCAATAAGTTGATAAAAATACACTTTGAGAAGATGATATTTATGATTGAGACAAGGAAAGATTGAGAATATAACTCCCTGTATTGATATATAAAGGAAAGATTGAGAAATACAAAGTGAAAAGTGGATAAACTCTAGTTTCGCATGTCGCCATGCTGTGTTCGTTTACTATGCAAGATTTTGCTTAATTACTCCCTTAATGTGGATTCTATTAAACATGCTTCATAATCTGTTTACACGTTTGGGTGTTTGCTTACTCAGCATTTCTTGCTGACTTTGGAAAAAATGTTGTCTTTGTTTTTTCCCCCGCAGGCCTAGGAGAAGGGAACTCGGCTTAAGGGAGTCATCGTATCATGTGATGTCTTGTAATACCCCGATTTGATATAAAAAGATTATTTGATTATTTTGATAAGTTTGAGGGTGTCAAAATCGTAGTATTTGAAAGTTATAAATTAATCAAAATATGGAATGGGTGTGAAATTGTAGTTTTAAGAAAGTTATAAAGTAGTTGGATAAAGTTTTGGGGCTTTAATTATAGTTTTTGGAAGTTATAAATGGTTAATTTGTAAAATGGGGAGATAATTGTAGTTTAGAGAAGTTAAGAACTAAGTTAATTAAAAGTTGGGGGAGGCAATTGTATTTTAGTTAAACAGTTGTATGTATATACGTATATTATAATTTTATTCAACCCGTATCTTACCAAACCCCACCCGTAAAATAGTATAACCCGGTAATATATACCGTATAGCTATACAAACCCGTATTTCTCTCTTGACCCGACCAAAAACCCGTATTTAAATAATGATTATTATTTCTTTTTCTCTTCCTCTCTCTCTATCTCTCTCTTTTTTCTTCACCGGGAGACAAACTCCCCCTCCTCCCTCACACACCTCCATCTCTTCTCCCTCCCTACTCCTCTACCTCCCTACACACTACTACCCAAATTCATCCCCCTTCCTCCACCTATTTTTCTATAAATTCACCCTCCTTCTTCCTCCTCAACCACAAAAGCCCCTTCCTCTTCACCTCCCTCCCTCTTATGGTGATAACATCAACAACCTTCACCACCATCCCCTCCATTACCATACCACCACCCACCTCCCTCTCAATCTCAGCCTCTCTCTTTCAGTAAAACCATAAGCAGGAACATCAGCAACCACCCACACCCCCTCTGCCACCATCACCAACAACCGCCACCACTATACCACCTCCATCTCCACCATGCCTAAACATTTCCCCCTAACTCTCTGCCTCCACCTATCTCTCACTTCTGTTTCCCTTTCTCAAAAACCCAGTAGCCGCAACACCCACACCACTACCATCGGCATCGTCATCAACATCATCGCCGGCAAACCCAACCCGACAACACCACCCACCTCCACCCACTGTTCCATCCCCCTCTCTGTCCCAATCACTCTCTGTTTTGCTCTCTGTACTCCAGGACCAGAGACAGAAGAATAAGAAGAAGAAGAAGAAGAAGAAGAAGAAGAAGAAGAAGATCGGCAGCTTAAGGCCACCGTCGAAGTCAGACCCGAGAGCCCGACCCGACGAGACCAGGACACGCGCCTCCTCCCTCTCTCTCCTCCACTTCCCGGCGTCTCCCCACCCTCCTTGAAGGCCGACCAAACTCCCAGAGGTGGCCTCGACGTCCCTAGCCGCCGGAAAGCCATATCTTTTGGCTAGTTTTTGACTCAACTTCGACAAACGATTTCTCGGTCAATCGACAACCGAATCTGTAAATTTTTGGCTTGAATCTCTTTGTGCATGGTAGGGATGATTCATGTTTGGGTTTTGAGGAAGAAGATGAAGAACACGATGTTGTAGATGGGGGGTTTTAAAAAGTGTTATCTCATTAAAATTGGGGGTTGCATGAGACATTCACCTAAATTGATGTTATTTAGTAGGAAGGGGGCTAAAATGATGTTACAGCAACTTAAGGGGAGCCATGTGTATTTTATGTAAGGGCATAAGTGCATCATCCTCACTTAACTAAATAGCTTGTGGGGGAGCTGAATGTATTTTCTCAAAAAAAATAGGAGAGGTAAGTGTCTTCTATTATCAATTATCACGACTGAAAAATATGAAATTTCAGATTTTGTCACCGAATTGTTAAATAATGTTTTATTACTAATTATAATAACTTATTTACCTATATAAGTTGCCTAAATATACATATTTGAATATGTACATATACATATATATATACTAGGCATTGCCCGTGCATAAAGGCACGATGGTACGAAAAATAAGCATTATAAATGTGTTGATACTACAATCTCGATTTACACAGTCCAGGCAAAACGTTCAAATATGCCCCCAAAAATTTGTACAGTAACCCAATCTTTTTAGTGAGCAAATATGAAGCATTTCACGAAACAGAGAAAGAAAAAATCTATTACTGTCTGACCACAAAGGAGAGATTAGTACGATCCTCCAAATCAACAAAATATAAAAGCGTTTAGCATAGTTAAAAAATACTCGTGATAAAGAAATTATAGCAAGCAATAAGAGAGCAATCTTGTAGATTTGCATTAATATTCACAGGGCTACTCCAAATAAAAATATGCATTTAAAAGTGAACGCTTACAACATATTCAGCTAGTTGACTGAAGTCACTATCAAATCCTCTCCAAAATGATTCTTAAGCATAGCACATTCTTACAAATAGAATGTAAATGTCATTCCATTCACCTGCATCCCTGCTTAGCACTACAACATTGGCATTGCAAATTAAGTCTTGTATTCCCCACTGAAATGGTCAGCCGCAATTTAGTTTTGATTCAAATTTTAGTACCTTTCATGTCCATTGCTTCAAGTTATTGGTTCTGCCATGCTGCAGATTCACAACACGATGATGCCAGTAGCATAAATTTTCAAATTGAGGGTCTTGTATCCAGCAAATTACTAATCATTAGTGTTTTCTTATTCAAAAACCTTCCCTTTCCTTCTCTCTCATGCATATCATCAGCAGACCGAGAAAAGGAAAATGAGTTTTAGTTTTGGTTCAGAACTGAAGCCAGGGATGAGATTCAGGACACGAAGAATACTGCTGTGTTGAAGCTATTGCTCCAAAGAGATGTGTATTTGTTTAGAGAAATTATTCAGTTTATTTTATAATTGTGAGAGCTACATGAAAGTTTATTTAACAACAGGAACTTTGCTTTATTCAATTTTTTTCTCCTTCTAACTTATGTTTTGCTTGCTGACTTCAATTTGCTTTTCGAATCCAGTTAATTCACAGATCCTAAGATCACATAATACGGCTGAATAAACAAAGCAAATCACCTAAGATCCTCACTAAGATATGTTTTCCGACCTAACCAAAAAATCTTGACTGAGAAGACGATACATACCTGCAGCGCGAGAGAGAGGTCTAGACTTTGGGCAGGAGCCGGAAAGAGAGGCACATAACTGCATTCCCCGTATTGCTACCTGCAAACCTGGTACTCCCATGCTATCGCTTACATTTCAAGAACATGCCAACTATTAGTTATCTGGCCAATGGGAAAAAGCAAAGCAAAACAAAACACAACAAATAAATATATACATAAATTAAATGACAGAAAATGACCAAAAGTATAACCGGCAGAATAGTCTTTGTCATGTAGGTTCATAAAACCGTTGAAGAACCCGACGTTGATACTCCATGCCGTTGTAGTTAAAAAGTAAGAGAGGAACGATTTCCAGGGGCGGAGAGTTGTGATATTCAAAAGTAAGGGGTTGAGTACTTCCTAGTTTTGCAAGTCGATCTGCCAGTTGATTAATTTCGCGGTACGTGTGGAACAGTTGCCAGCGCGACCGTCTGTTGGGTAACTCACTGCAATCATTAACAATGGGAATGAGCCATGGAGATATATGTTGATGTTTCAGAGTATAATATGAAGCAGTAGTAGAGTCTGTTGATACACTAAGTGAAGTAATGTTCATCATATCAGCAATGTAAAGTCCATCTCGAATGGCAATTAACTCCGTGTAAATTGCGCTATCTGTATGAAGATGGCGACTATAACCTGTAATCCAATTACCATTACTATCACGGAAAAGACCCCCACTACCATAAGCTTGGTGGATAGTGTCAGATGCTACCGTCTGTATTAAGTTTCACTGTACCGTAAGGGGGTTTTGTCCAGTTAAAGGTTACCCAATGCAAACAGCATGTAGAACAGGTTAACTCAAAATAGAAGAACGGCGATGAGAACATGTAACAGTAATATCTGGGTGAGATATCATATCTATTTAGTGTATAAAGTGGTTACAAAAACTATGGTTACAAAAACTATGTCAAATAGATTGAAGCTAGTCTTACCGGATATCATATCTATTTATCAAAGTGCTTTTGTACCTGGACGGCTTATCACATACAACATCTTATTAGCCTATGAGTTACTCCATACCATGAAATATCGGAAAAAAGATAAAACTTGTTGTTTTGCCTTAAAGATTGACATGTCAAAGGCTTATGATCGTGTCGAATGGTCTTTTATACGGTCTTGTATGGAGAAGAACGGTTTTGGTGCAAGTCGGATTGAATTAGTGATGGATTGTATTTCGACTTCGTGCTTTAGTTTTGCTTATGAAGAAAAGAGTTGTGGAGAAGCCTTACCTCAGCGTGAACTCCATCAAGGCTGTCCATTATCACCGTATTTGTTCCTGCTGTGCGGTGATGCTTTCAGTAGGTCCCTCACGGCAGCAAGAAGAGATGGCCTCTTGTCCGGTGTAGCTGCTTCTAGAAACGGTCCTACAATAGCTCATCTTTTCTTCGCGGATGACAGTATCCTATTCTCTAAAGCTACAGAAGGAGAGATGGAGGTGATTTTACAATTATTACAGACTTATGAAAGGGCCTCAGGCCAAAAAATTAACTTAGAAAAAAGTGCACTTGTTTTTTCGTCAAATCTGGAGCAGTAACATAAACTCTATCTCAGCAGTTTTCTCGGAGTTAAAAAGTGTCATTTCCAAAACTAATTAAGTTGTTGAGGTTAACTATAAGTGTCAATTCATAAAAGTTCAGGGATGTAGTTTACACGATATGATTTTAATATTTCATTAAAACCATTACTTTATAATTTCTTGTATAATATGTGTATATATACACACACGTGTATAAATGCATATTTTTGTAGGATCATTTGATATGAGAACGTTTGTGCAATTTGCCCTGTTTTGTATAAATATAATATTTTTATCTACAACATTACAAGTATTTGGTGAATGAAATATATAGTTACAAGTGATACATTGGTTGGTTTAAATAAATATGTACAACTACTGTAGTAATATAAGTTACAAGATGGTGTTTTTATAACTTGAAAAATGGTCACAATTAAATAGCTATAAGTCTTTTATGAGAAAGTTTATGAAGAAGTATTGTTTTAGAAATTTTCTAAATAAGGAATAAATATGCTATTTATTAGATTAAATTAAATCATTTTGTGAAATGTTATTGTTTAGTTCTATATACTTATAATTATAGGCGTTATGGCTAATGGTGTGCCTAAATGAATATGTGTTTTGCAACATAAAAATATTTAACAATCATATTATAAATTGTCACTTTATTCATAGGAAAAATAAAAGCACATCTCTTATAATTTTGTTGAAATTTAATTTAATAAATATAGTAAGGGTTTTGGGGTGTCTTGAAAATAGAAGAAGAAGTTCCACCCAATAATTAGGACATTCATCGCATACTTGCATCATACGTGCTAGTTAAAATTTGGTGATTGATTAGGAATTATAATTTGTAGGCTCGAGTTTGTAGGCGAAGGCTACGTCTAATTGTAGGAGCTATTTCTTGATGTTTGATGTTGCTACTTGAGGTGAGTAAACATGCCATACTTAGAGCCCTATCTTCCTTCGTGTCGAAATTGTGAAATTTTCATATATTGTCTCAAATGAATATTTGCCACATGTGTCTTACTTGAAAGCTTGCTTTGCTTATCGGTAAATAATTTTTGAAACTCTCACATGAAAGTAATAATATGTAATAACGTTAAGTGGAAAGAGTTGTGCGGGTAAACTGTTTTTGGATACTTGGATACTTATATGGTTAACCCTGCCGCACTTAGCCCCGGGTCGCTCCTTGTACTCACTCCTTCTGGGCGCAAGAATCCTTTAGGGAGGTGTCGACACCTAAGGTCTTGGTAGCTTGGTTTATGGGATATATTTGTGATGAGATATATTGTGACAGTTGGTTCTTCCCCGCTACAACAAAATAATAATATGAATTTCTCAAAAGAAAAAAAAAAGATGGAAGGAAAATTGGTATTTTGAAAAACCCATAATTGGAGAAATGTTATGGATTGGGAATATTTTCCTTGGATATATATACCCTGATAACTTGAGAATACGTTTCTGAGAAGCAAAGATTAAATAAGGAGTTGGAAAATGTACTTCTATTCATACATGATAACATATTTGTTTACTTATTAAATATTGTCCTTGTTTATTAAATGAAAATGACTCTCGTCCGGTTTACGTGTTTGGGTGTTGCTTATTCAGAATTTCTTGCTGACTTTGGAAAAATTGCGGTCTTGTTTCTTTCCCCCCGCAGGTCTAGGTGAAGGGAGCTCGGCGTAAGGGGATTCGCGGACTCATGTAGTGTATGGTAGTATTATTAATAAGTCAAACTCTTAGTCTAATCTCGCATTGTATAATAGTATGTAAGATATTACGTTGGAGACAATTATAAGTTTGTAATATATAATTATCGGATGTGTTGTTCTTGATTTCCGCCGTTTCATTTTGAGTAGCAACCTCCTAGGCTCTCCGATCCGGAACGGAAAGCTTCGGAAACCAGGGGTGTTACATGTCTAGTAGTAGTTTATATAAGGCGAACTCCTAGTTAATCTCACCATGTGTAATAGTATGTTGAATATTCTGTTGAGGCAATTTGTGAGTTGTATTATATAAAAATGTTGGTGTTTGTTTCAGTTACCATTGTTCCTAGCATTCGGGCGTAATCCCAGGTGCGGAGAGGCGTTCTCGTATTTCCTCCCCGGCGGGGATACGGGGGTGTAACACCCTAAACCATTTTATATTCAAAAGTACTACTATAAGTATGTCAAATTTCTCTTCCAATTTGAAAGTTTTATAATTATACATTCACTCAAAATTTAATCATCTTGTCTAGTAAACTTTTTGTCCTGTCAACGTAGTGCCCCAATATGGAGCTTCACTTTAGGGGTTAGGCCCAATAATGTATGGGTCAGTCCAAACTACATTACCGAGATAATATTTTATTTATTCAACAATCACACTGTATCCAGCTCGCAGCTTCCGGAGCAGTTTGCCGCGACCATGACAGCAATTTTTTGGTGGGATCAGATTCTTCTCCTCCCCAGGCAGCCTGTGCACTAGCAGTTCGCGATGGCCTCCGTTTAGCGTTAGAGCTTGGTAAGCCTCGTGTTATAATTGAATCCGACGCGAATAAGTTAATCGACAGTATTAATAACACCAACAGGTTCCTTTTTGGATACGTTGGATAAAGGTGATGTTATACGAGAGATAGTGACCTTATTAAGACGCTTGAGACAGTTTTCTTCACCTTAGCTGCTGTTCCTCAAACAGAGTAGCACACGAGTTTGTAAAGTTTAGACATTCTGCTCCAAACAAACATATTTGGCTAGACTTTACACCAAATTGGGCATTTCTGTTTCTTTAAAACGATGTATTAGGGAATCACCACCCCTTCTATTCAAAAGTTGCTGTGGGGTTGAGATAAAAAGATCTTATCATTCTCAAAAAAAAGAAAAAATGTTATTGGCCCACTACATTTGCCTGGTGACCAGTATAAACACAGGGCAATGGTGATGACGGACAGCCCTAGGTCACAACCCCCACACATAAATATTCTCTCAATATTTCTCAGTGATTGCAGAGAAAACAGAGGTCGGAAGAGCAAAAGGGGCAAACTGCTCAAAGCTTGCATCACCTCTCTCTCCCCCAGATTCGACTCTAAGCAAGTGGAGAGGTATGTTCCACCGCAATTAGGGTTTCAATTTTCTTGTTTTTGTTTTCGCTCTAAATCAGTGGATCCGCTATATGTTTTTTATTCGTCACGTGATCTGGGTTTTCTTGATGCAAAACTCATTAGTAGTGAATTGACTGTTTAGATGACTCCTGGATTGAAAGGTAATTGTGTGAATTGGTTATAGGAGTACATCGTTGTCTACGGTGCTTTACAAGGAAAATGATGCATGATTGATAGCCTGTTCATGGCAATTTTGATCCGGACCACTTCCTTGAGCACCTTAAAAATTTATTATGATAGGATAATCTTTCTGACTATAGTGGTATAAGATGCCTTCCAGTAAGAATCACCTTATAGAAGCTAAGATCTTTACAGAGCCTCATGGGCTAATGTATCAGGGAGACTTCAGGACACCGTAAGAAGAAAGCGAGTTGAACTTTCCGAATTGCAAATCGAAAATGGAATTCGAGTTAAATTATCTTCTCTGTGGTTCCATGTTATGTAGAAATATACATGGCCCTTAGTTTTCAAGTATGTAAAGCATTCGTCGACACTGACATGGTATTGAGTATGGACATTAAATTTATGTCATCACATGCAAATCCAATAAAATACTTTTCCGTGATTTAGGGAACTCGTGAGCGGCATCTGATAACTCCGTTTTCGGAGTTATTTTATGCCTTTTATTTCTACGTTTTGCGTGCTTATAATGGAGAATTTGTCGTCTTTTGAGTAAATTGAGCGTAAATGTGAAAATATGAGTTCATGTGCAATACTTGTTAAATCCGGGCGTTTCTTTAGATTTTTGAGCTTTTTATTGTGATATGATCGCGGGTTGTGTTTTCGTGTTGTGATTCGCAGGAAAACAGGGCTTGGAGGATCGTGCGGGATTTGGAAGCGAACTTCGGAAACAAGGAACTCAAAGGCAAGTCAAAAGCAAGGAGAAAGTCAAAGGAAAGTCAAAGGAAAGTCAAAGGAAGAGGAAAGTCAAAGGAAAGTCAAAGGAAGGTCAAGGGAAGAAAGGATGGAAGAAGAAAGTCAAAGAATGGAAGAGAAAAGTCAAAGGAGGCAAAAAGAGGGCTGGAACAAGAGGTCTTCGTGCGAAGACATTTGTCTTCGTGCGAAGACAAATACTTAGCCAAAATTTCAGTCTGCAACATTCTCTTCTCAAACACACTTGCAGTATCTAAATGAGAAGGCCTTCGCACGAAGAGGCAGAAGTCTTCGTACGAAGACTCTTCGTGCGAAGACAACTGTCTTCGTGCGAAGAGGTCGTGGGACAGAGCAGTTTTTTTGGGGCTTTTCCGTATTATTTCCAAACTTTGTAATATTATTATGGGAACGTATTTAAGGCTTTTAGGTCGACTTTTTCAGTAGTTTTTGGAGATTAGAGACATCTTTGGAGATCAAGAAGCCTTGGAGAGAGCTTAGGAGCTTTTGGATCATTCGTTTGAATTCTAAACTCTCGTTTTTCTTGATTTTTATGTTTAAACTCATTATAATCGTCGTTTTGATTATGAATATGAGTAGCTAAACACCTTTTGCTGGGAATTCTCGTTTGGTGTAGCTAGGGTTTGATCTAAAGTTGATGTTTTGATGATTGTAATGCATGCTTTAGCTTAATCTCTCGTGTTTATTCACTATTATGGATTATTTGCGTTCTTAATCTTATTATCTTTGCGAGTAGCTAACGTAGAGGTAAAATCAATTAGTTTCACGTGGTAACTCCGTGATAATTAGTCGGTAAATTGAATAATCCACCTAGTCGTATCAATGTTTGGTAACTCGGCATCGTTAACTAGGATCGTTAAAGTAGAATTAAGGTATTAATGCGTGCTAAAACCTAAATTAGGCTTGGTAACTCGGTTTAGTTTAGTTTAAGTGTAGTGGACTTGATTGGTAACTCGTTAAGTTCAACGTTGCTTGATTAACAGTGAATAACACGTGGGTGTTTTACAAATCAAAATATAAATTTAGATCAACCTAGTGAACCTAGAGAATTCCCGGTACTTTTCCCTTATTGATAAAAACCTCCAATTATTCATTCTTTATTAATCGTGAATTACTTCACTTGGTTAATTAAGAATATTGCAATTATTTTCCTAGAATTAGATAAAACACAACTTGCGACTTGCCCACATAAGGTTTAGAATAGTAATTAATTTAAACAAAGTCCCTTGGGTTCGACAACCCGGATTTCCGGTTTAATACTACACACGACGGCTGTGCACTTGCAGTTGGAACGTGTCAAGTTTTTGGCGCCGTTGCCGGGGACTTCGGCTAAATTAGTTATAATTCCTAGCCTTAGGGATTTTAATTTATTGTTTATATCCGTTACTCACCTACGTTTTGCGTGTTTCGTGATTTCAGGTTGATTTACACGGTGCATGACCCGTTCTCGAGACGAGCCTTTGTATCCAACGTTTGAAGACCCGGAATCCTTATTAAAAGCACAGCGTAGAGACAAGAGGAATTCAAGCTCAGTAGTTATGGATGAAGAAACGAGAGCTGAGTTTGAGAGGATCCGCAAAGGTATGCAGGATGCGGAAGCAGCTAGAGCTGCAGCTGTAGAGGAGGCTGCACAAAGAGCCGCAGAAGCTGAGGAGGTGAGAGCTCAAATGGCTGAGATGCAGGCAAGGATGGATCGCATGGCCCCCCCAAATCCACAACCACGTCATGGTGTGGGGGCACAAGTGGCGAACATCGGTGGGAACAACAATGGTAATAATGGGGAAAACAACAGGCAGAACAATGCTGAGAATGAAGAACGCCCGATGGTGGATTATTTCAGGACTACTCCAGCATGTTATCAGCCTACCATTGTCAGGCCACAGATCAATGCCCAACACTTCGAGTTGCGCCAACATATGATCAACATGGTTCGTGATGAGTGCGCATTCAACGGAGCTCCAGGAGATGACCCCAATCACCATCTGCTGGTATTTGAGCAAATCACATCAACCCTGCACGATCAGCGCGTTCCAGATGAAACAGTTAAGCTTTTACTATTTCCATTCTCCTTATCTGGAAAAGCCAAGAAGTGGCTTATGGAGCTGCCAGCTGGAAGCATAGTGACATGGGCAGACTGTTGTCATGAGTTTCTGAGGAAGTATTTGCCACCATCCAGAGTCGCACAGCAGATGGCAGAGATCGCAAAGTTCACTCAGGATGAAGACAGCTCTTTGGGAGATGCATGGAGGAAGTTCAGCCAAATTCTCCGTAGATGTCCGAATCATGGAGAGCCATGGCACAAGCTCTTCCATTATTTCTACACTGCATTAGACAAGGAGACAGCTGACCAGTTAGATATGCTAGCTGGAGGTAATTTTATGGGACTTGGAGCACAGCGAGCTCAAGATTTGCTGAACAACGCGTCAAAGAGAGAGACTACACGATCTGAAACGCGTAGGTACTCCAAACCGGGGGATACATCTTTAGTCAACAAGATTGAATCGATGGAACAAAAGTTGGAATCCATGACTTCAGCATTTCACGGTATGCACCCTCCAACTCAGAAGCCCATGGGTGAATTACTAGCAGATGAAAGCCAGGGATATGATAACAGTGTTGAAGATGTGAATTTTATGCGACAGCAGCAATGGCCTAACACCTATCATCCCAACAATCGTAATCACCCCAACTTCAGCTATGCCAATCCAAACAGTGGATTATATGCACCCGGACAGAGACCCAATGTTCCATATCAAGCGAGGCAAGCTCCACAACAGCAGGCTCCACAAAAAGAAGAGCAAGAGACAAATGCTCTATTGAGAAAGCTCCTAGCCAATCACGACAGGATGGAGAGCGCGATTGTCTCAATACAAGCAACAATAAAAAGCCATGAGACTCAGATTGGGCAGATCGCCAATCAAAATGTCAAGCTTCCACCAGGCATGCTTCCAGCAAATACCATCACTCCTAACGAGCAGCTAAATGCCATCACAACTCGCAGTGGCATCACTACTGAGGACCCCCCATATCCTAGCCACGCGCGAGCTGAGGCGACTAAGGCCACTGAGAAAGCTTTGGATGAAGAGATTCCCGTGCCTACCGTGAGTCCCCAATCAAAGGACACGGTGAGGAAGTCGGATGAGAAACAGAAGCCTAGGGAGGAATACAGTGTGCGAGTGCCATACCCGCAAAGATTGAAGAGCCAAGAGGATGCCAAGCATTTCAAGAAGTTTGTGGATATCTTCAGGAAACTGCACATTAATATACCTTTTGCAGAGGCCATCTCACAAATGCCGAAATATGCCAAATTTCTCAAGGACCTCCTTTCTAATAGGAGGCGCATGGATGACTTTGAAACCGTGACTCTAAATGAGGAGTGTAGCGCCGTTGTGCAAAAAGCGTTACCAAAGAAGATGAAAGATCCAGGCGGTTTCATCATTCCTGTTACATTGGGAGACGCATTTCATGGGAGAGCATTATGTGACCTTGGTGCGAGTATTAATTTGATGCCTACATCGGTTTTTGAGCAACTTGGTGTGGGAGATCCTAAGCCTACCAGGATGTGCTTGCAGATGGCTGATCGCACAATAAAACGCCCGAGGGGTGTTTTAGAGGATGTATTAGTGAGAGTTGAAGGACTAATCTTCCCAGCGGATTTTGTGATCTTAGACATGGAGGCCGACGATGATGTTCCTCTTATTTTGGGCCGTCCATTCCTGGCCACTGGGAGAACTATCATTGATGTGGCCAATGGAGAGCTGACTATGCAGATCAACGATGAGAAGGTGGCCTTCAATGTATTTGAGGCTATGAAGTTTCCCGCATACGCGGTGAGCGAGCAATGCTTTGGGGTGGAGGCATACACGCTGGACGAGGAGGACGATATTTTGTTGGAGCAACTATATGAGGAGCTTGCTCTATTTGATTCCAGCGAGAAAGAGCAAGCCTTAGATGTTCATTGGCGGCCACCATTACCCCTCTTTAATGAGGGAAGCAGGAAGATTCTTACTCCTTCTCTTATTACTGCTCCTGTTTTAGAGTTAAAGCCTTTACCTGTTCATTTGAAATATTTATACTTGGGATCTAATGATACTTTACCTGTGATTGTATCAGCATGTTTGGACAGGGAACAGGAGGAGCAGCTTCTCGAGGTACTACAGAAGAGGAAAGCAGCTATGGGATGGACAATAGCAGATATTAAGGGGATCAGCCCCACAGTTTGCCAGCATAAGATCAGGCTCATGGAAGACAAGAAGCCGGTAGTTCAATTTCAGCGCCGCCTCAACCCTCACATGCAAGAGGTGGTAAAGAAAGAGGTGCTTAAATGGTTGGAAGCAGGTATCATCTATCCGATTTCCGACAGCACGTGGACTAGCCCGGTACAATGTGTTCCCAAGAAGGGAGGTATAACTGTGGTGGAAGGGGAAAAAGGTGATCAAATTGCCACACGTACCGTTACTGGGTGGAGAGTTTGCATGGATTACCGCAAACTCAATGATGCCACTTTGAAGGATCACTTTCCCCTCCCATTCGTGGACCAGATGCTTGATAGGCTAGCTCACCATTCACACTACTGCTTTTTGGATGGATATTCTGGGTATAATCAGATAGCGATTGAGCCGGCTGACCAGGAGAAGACGACATTTACTTGTCCATATGGGACGTTTGCATTTAGACGCATGCCCTTTGGGCTATGCAATGCCCCAGCTACGTTTCAGAGGTGTATGATGTCTATCTTCTCAGACATGATGGAGCAAAATTTTGAAGTCTTCATGGATGATTTTTCGCTTTATGGTGATGGGTTCGAAGACTGTCTCCAGCAGCTAGCTCGGGTACTGGACAGATGTATTGACACCAACCTAGTGCTTAACTGGGAGAAGTGCCATTTCATGGTGACCGAGGGAATAGTGTTAGGGCACAAGATCTCCAGTAAAGGTTTAGAGGTAGACCGGGCGAAGATTGAGGTGATTGAGAAGCTTCCTTACCCTACGTCTGTCAAAGGGGTACGGAGTTTCTTGGGACATGCAGGTTTCTATCGGCGCTTCATTAAGGACTTTTCGAAAATCACAAAGCCTTTATCTGGTTTGCTTGAGAAAGATGCCGTGTTTGATTTCAATGAAGACTGCAAGACAGCTTTTGATTTGCTCAAGAAAAAGCTGATTAGTTCTCCCATTATAGCCACTCCAGACTGGACTCTACCGTTCGAACTTATGTGTGATGCCAGCGATTACGCGGTGGGAGCAGTGCTGGGACAGCGGAAAGACAAGGTAGCTCATGTTATTTACTATGCTAGTCGTACTCTTAACACTGCACAGGTTAATTATGCCACCACGGAGAAAGAGATGTTGGCCATTATCTTCGCATTGGACAAGTTTCGTCCATATCTTGTGGGTTCTCAGGTGACTATTTTCACGGACCATGCAGCCCTCAAATATCTTCTTGCTAAGAAGGATGCGAAGCCTAGATTGATCCGATGGGTGTTACTAATGCAAGAGTTTGACATAGTGATAAAGGACAAAAAGGGTGTAGAGAACGTTGTTGCAGACCATTTGTCACGACTGGATAACGAAAAACAAGATGATGTGCCGATTAGAGAAGATTTTCCAGACGAACAACTTATGGTAGTGGTAGCAGCTGTGCCTTGGTTTGCGGATTTGGCAAATTTCAAGGCGCTCAAAATTGTCCCGAAGGACATGACGTTCCATCAGAAAAAGAAATTTTTCGCAGATGCACGACACTATTTCTGGGATGACCCTTATTTGTTTAGGTTGGGAGCTGACAATGTGTTGAGAAGATGCGTAGCTGAGCCAGACACTTTGGACATTCTTAGACACTGCCACGAATTGAATTGCGGAGGACATTTTGGCAAAGCGCGTACTGTGGCAAAGGTATTGCAAAGTGGATTTTACTGGCCTACTTTACATAAAGATGCTCATCTATTTGTGCAGCAATGTGATCGATGTCAGAGAACCGGTAATATCTCCAGCCGAAACGAGATGCCTCAAAATTTCGTGTTGGAAGTAGAGCCCTTTGATGTCTGGGGCATCGATTTCATGGGACCATTCCCGTCTTCACTTGGCAATCTTTATATACTGTTAGCTGTGGATTATGTGACCAAGTGGGTAGAGGCAATGGCGTGCCCCAAAAACGATGGAGCCACTGTAGAGAGATTCGTGCGGAAGAGCATTTTTACACGGTTTGGAACTCCCAGAGCCATAATCAGTGATGAAGGATCGCATTTCGTGAATAAAGTCTTTGCCAATGTCTTGAGCAAATATGGGGTAAAGACGCATAAGATATCACTGGCCTATCATCCGCAGTCGAATGGGCAAGCAGAAGTTTCTAACCGAGAGATAAAAGGAATTCTGGAGAAGACAGTCAACCCGGGACGCAAGGATTGGTCTCTGCATCTAGACGATAGCTTATGGGCGTATAGAACTGCTTACAAGACTCCTTTGGGCATGTCTCCCTACCAGTTAGTGTTTGGGAAGTCGTGTCATCTTCCGGTGGAACTCGAGCACAAGGCATTCTGGGCTTTGAAGAAGATCAATTTGGACGCTAAGCTCTCAGGTGAGCTACGAAAGCAAGCGCTACTTGAACTTGAAGAATTTCGATTGATGGCGTATGAAAGTGCGAAAATCTATAAGGAGAGGACAAAACTGTGGCACGACAGGCACATCATCCCGAGAGACTTCAAGGTAGGACAGAAAGTATTGATCTTCAATGCAAGACTAAAGCTGTTTCCAGGGAAATTGAAATCTAGGTGGAGTGGTCCCTACACGATTACTGAAGTTTATCCATGGGGATCTCTTGAGGTAGAAGATGCAAATGGGAACAGGTTTAAGGTGAATGGTCAGAGAGCGAAACCGTACGTGGACGGGAATTTCATTGGAGTCATTGAATGGCTTCATGCAACTCCCGCAGCTTGAAATATCTCTGAGGTAACTGGGTCGGGCCGTCGACCTTAAATTACAAAGCGCTTGTTGGGAGGCAACCCAACCTATTTACTGCTTTAGGATAGATTTTAATACTGTTTTGTAATTTTTATTCGGTTTGATGTTATTGAGAGGTGCGAGAGAGTGGATTTAATATTTCCAATGAGTATGTGCAGGAATACGAGGTGAAAGGCCTATTTCGGATCCCCCTTCTTGATGCGCGCGTGCGAAACAGAGTGAAAAGTCCGGATTTGCAGCTAAATACGCGTATCGGGATCCGAAGTGAAGGAATTGAAGATAGAAGCCATTTCTGCACCTATTCAACACACGCACCTGGGGAAGATCATGTTCCCGGACTCCCCGTCTTGATTTGCGCAAGAATTTGATTGGTGAACGGAGAAAGCTATCACGCCGGCACGGATTACGAGGTGAAATTTTGAAGGACAGACTGAAATGAGAATTGAACAATGCCAACGTGTGGGGGTGGTCGAGAGCTTTCTGTAGACAGGTGGATCGCGCAAATCGGAGTCCGGATGAGGAAGTTACGCCAAAAAGGATGTTTTAGCAAGTAAAACGAGGCCAAAAGCATCCGGAAATGCAAAACGTGCCTTGGGACGCGTGAAATTGACAAATAAAATATTCCCCGGATTTTGTGAGTGTTTTAAGGCGAAAAGGGAGTCTCGAGGTCGAGGAGATCCTTCGGAAAGCAAAGGCACGATCGAAGACGCGAAAAATCGACAAAAAGGATGTTTTTGGCACGATTCAGCATTGTCTTCGTATGAAGACAATTGTCTTCGTAGGAAGACATTTTACTTAGAAAAAATTTCAAGCTCTGAATTTGTCTTCTTATAACAAGTTGCAGTATCTGTTTGAGAAGACCTTCGTGCGAAGACAATTTGTCTTCGTACGAAGACTCTTCGCACGAAGAGAAATGTCTTCGCACGAAGACATCGCGCAGAATGACAGATTTGGCCAGCACGGATAACAGCTTGTGGGTTATATCTTGGGGGCTTTTTAGACATTTTGGCAAGAACTTGAAGCTTAATCAGCTGTGTTCGATCTCTTCTCCTCATTCTTCATCTTCAAACAGCAGCTTCTCCTCCATAGCCGCGCACAAGTCAAATCGCCTCCCCCATTGTTTCTTCACCAAAATCAACAATCTACCTAGGGTTTTGCTCGCAATTCAGAGGGGAGCAAGATTCCATAGGTGGTTTTGAGTGAGAGTGTGAGACAAGAGAGAAATCAGAGGAGGAAGGAGCTAGGGTTTTGAAGAAGAACTGAGAAATTGGACGAGTTGGGGATTGATTCAGCTTACGGACGAGAAGGAAACACTAACGGGGACTACGCAAGGAGTACGGAGCAGCAAGCAATTCGAGATTTCGACAAATTTTTCCGGCATCATCAAAATCAGTCCGGGTTGGTCAAATTTTGAAATTTTTGCGTCCGTAAGACTTGCTCCGGACGCGTAGGTACTATCTAAACCTCGTAATTTCATATTCGAGTCCTAGGCACATTGAGTAAAAGCCCGATTATATTTTGTTGCGCTTAGAAGCGTATTTGGGGGCGATTGCGTAAAGTCCTAGGAATTGTTTGTTACGTGCCTACGTGTTTCGTTTAGTATACACTTCTTGTTCACGTGCACAATAGTTGAATTGTTCGTTTTACTTGAAACTGAGTTTTAAATGGCGGGTGGAAAGAAACGGAAGACGGGAGAGGGTTCGTCGCAAGAAGCATCGGGGTCGGGCGATCCTCAATTAGAGATTCCGCCTACTCCCCAATATGCCATCTTGACGGCCCCTTTCCCGGCTAAACCGGGTATTGTTGGCCGACGAACGGCTAAAGCTAACTTGAAAGAGCGTAGTATTGCGCCAGGATATTATGATAGCTACCGTTTTGTCACTTACGAGGCCCACATTGACTCTCGTAAAGATACTTATTTGACTAAGAATGGGCAGCCCGAAAAGGCATTTCCATTGCACGAGGACATGCCTCAAGCAATTAAGGAAATTTATGAGCGCGAGAAGCTTGCCAATTGGTTTAAGCTAGTAGGGCCGTCTAGTTCACATATTACGAGAGAGTTTTTGTTCAATTTGCGTTATGCAAAGGATGGTGAGAGTCAAGATCCTCGTCTTGTGTACTGTCGGAACAATTGGATAGTCTTCACGCCAGAGACTATCGCATTGGCCATGGGTTTCCCCGCTTTGAAAGAGGGTTGTGGGTTAGAGACGGTTCTTCGTAGTGAGAACCTTTGGTCTCGTTTAAATGCTTTTTGCTTTGCGAAGGGGGTTGATCCATGGGACAGGAAAGGAGAGGTGCTTCATTGGAAGGCCGAGAAGAGGTTTTATAGGCCGGAGGCTAGGTGGTGCTGTGAAGTGTTAGAAAACTGGGTTTTGGGAATCACACGAAATCCTAGTTACACTTTCCGCCTCTCGGTTTGGGCCCTTTGCCTTTACACCGGGGTTAGAATTAATATCCCCAAGCTGATTTGGGAGAACTGTCTTGAGAGGGTGTCGAGGACGAACAAATTGGGCCCCGGTCATACTTGCTTGATCACTCACCTAGCCAAAACTACCGAAGTAGTCATAGGGAGAGATATGGACTTGAAAGCGTTTACTGCTCGGAAGTGGCATAGGTTTGATGAGACGGCGAGGAAGAAGGGCAAGGGTAGGAGGATGAACACCTCTAGGTTTGACAACCAGGTTGCCTACGACCACCTGCGAGAGGAGATGGCCCGGGATAGACTAGAGAGAAGACGCCAGTTTGCCCACACTCGGGACAATCAGGCGAAGCTGGGAGGTTTAATCCAGATGGTTGGCCAGTGGGTTATACAGTCTAGTGGTCAGGCGGCGGGGGAGTTTGTTCCACCGGTCCCGACGGCGGATCCGTGGTACCAGGAGGATGAATTTGAGTATCCGGTTCCGCCGAGTGAGGATGAAGAGGAAGAAGAAGATGAGGAGGAAGATGACGAGTAGTGGAGTGTGCCCTCATGCTAGAATTGTTGAGTCCTCGTGTTATCGTTGAGGACAACGATGCATTCTAGTGTGGGGGTGGTTGAATCCTTTTTACTAGTCAGTGTCGTGTCTTTGCATCGCCAGTGTCAGCATGTCGTTAGAAATTTTTGGTTATGTCCTTATTTTTCTTTTTATTATTCATCTTTTTGCACGTTTTGGTATTTTTGAGTCAACCCACCATTGTTGAGTCGTTAGTCGAGTTGGCCTTGCATATAGTGTAGGTAAAAAAAAAAAAAAAAAAAAAATTATAAAAAAAAGCTAAAAATGTGAAAACACCAAAAAATTAAAAATTTGAGAAAGGGCAATTGAAAAAAGCTGAAAATTCGGTAAAATCGAGAAGTGTGAGACTTTTAGGCGTAGGGCGTGAATTGCGATCGAGAGTGACAATGTGAGAGTCCCTTAGTAAGTATAGAGAAACTCTCTTTACGGGAATGCGTGCCTATTTTACACACGAATTTAATTCTTTCAAATTTAAAGTGTGTGCCTAATTTTCTTACAAGAGTTGAGCTAGGTGTGAGCTAAACAAGCCGAACGTTCTTGTGTACGTCTTAGGTAGTCGCCAACCCGCCTCGTAGTGGCACACAGAACAGCTGTGCGAGGTGTGTATTAGAGCACTCACTGCTTATAGAACTTACCTTGTAGGACCACTAGTAAACCCGTATTTGAACCATGGATTCTTTGACAACCTTTGGACTTAGGGTGATGATTCTTGGCCTTCAGCATTGATTGGTTAGGATCACCGCTTTAGTGCGTCACGAGGGTGTTGTAGTTGAGGGGGTTCGATGAGGGAGTACTTCATGCTATATTTGTGTGAGTCTTACATATCGCATGCACTTCATTTGTGATCTTCGAGGGGAATGCGAGGGTGAGTGAGAGTAGGCTTGCGCACTTCGGTGTGGCGGTGTTCCATGGCATTACAACATGGACACAAGTGAGGAGAGCCGTGAGTGTGTACCATCTAATACACACAAAACTTGGGTTGGGGGAATTTAATAGGTGGATCGTGCTAGGTACCTGATCTTACTCATCATGGTGTAGGAGGTTTGGTTGGATTAGGCACGAGACAGACATTTGATCGACTACTTGAGAGGGGACAGGATTACATTCGAGTGTGGGGGTGTCGACATTTGACTTCGGACATCGAGATTGCGTTTGCGACGACTCCATCCCCACACATGCTCTTTTAGGTTAGCGGCTTTGTTGGTTACACCGAGGATTTTATTGAGATAGGGAGAGACATTGATTCGTGATTTATACGTGTTGATTTGGATATTGTCTCTCCTTACGATTATATGTTAGCTTGGCACTTGGAAGACCACTCGTGAAAGATATTGAAGGAGTTGTGCAGGATTTTGAGAGATAAAAAAAAAAAAAAAAAAAAAAAATCAGAAAATCAGAAAAAAAAAAAGAAAAGAGAGAAAAAAAGGAGAGATGAATAAAGGAAGAATGAAAAGTTTGTGGAAGAACGAGTGGAGAAGCGACTAGTTCACGAACGGGAGATTTTTGGTTTATGCATCATTCATGACAATAGCCGCGGAGATCGTAATTGTACCGGGGTGTGAGGGGATCGAGGGCCGGAGATGGTGAGTTTCGGGCTTGGTTTCCATCATTGTTGTGAGGGTGTGTGAGCTATGGTATTTGTGAGAATGTGACGCTTTAGGACTTGTATTTGATTCTTATCCTATTTGTCCCTAAAGCCTCATCATTTAAACCCGTTAGCGGATTAGGAGCTCGGACCTTGAACGTGGCTTAGCCTAGCGTAGCCTTTTATTTTGTGGCACACATGAAAAGGTATTGCATTCTTGTACTTAGTAAAGTTAGGTTGTCTATACTAGCTAAGGGGAATTTATGTTGACGAATTTGATTTCGAATCATTCCTTGTGTCTAGATTTCTCATCGCTTCGTGTGAATCGGTTTAAGCTAATGGAGATTGCCCAATCTCACAAAAGAAAAAAAAATTGTATTTCAATACTTGCATTGTGAATATTGCATTTGCATATAGGTGCATTGTGTATAATCGAGTCGTGTCGACTAGTAGGAAGGATGGTTGGTGAATGGTTCTACTCGGATTAGTATGCAAGAGTTCTTGGTTTTGTATGCAATGTAAGGTGATAGTATGCAATTGGCGTAGGGAAGTTATGCAATGAGTAAGTAGGGTAGTATGCAAAGTTGGATGGATTGCGGAAAAGCGAAAGAAGCTTTGACTTAAGAGAAATGGAATTGACTTGGGAGATTTGCTCGGGACGAGCAAAAGGTAGTGTGGGGGTAGTTGATAACTCCGTTTTCGGACTTATTTTATGCCATTTATTTCTACGTTTTGCGTGCTTATAATGGAGAATTTGTCGTCTTTTGAGTAAATTGAGCGTAAATGTGAAAATATGAGTTCATGTGCAATACTTGTTAAATCCGGGCGTTTCTTTAGATTTTTGAGCTTTTTATTGTGATATGATCGCGGGTTGTGTTTTCGTGTTGTGATTCGCAGGAAAACAGGGCTTGGAGGATCGTGCGGGATTTGGAAGCGAACTTCGGAAACAAGGAACTCAAAGGCAAGTCAAAAGCAAGGAGAAAGTCAAAGGAAAGTCAAAGGAAAGTCAAAGGAAGAGGAAAGTCAAAGGAAAGTCAAAGGAAGGTCAAGGGAAGAAAGGATGGAAGAAGAAAGTCAAAGAATGGAAGAGAAAAGTCAAAGGAGGCAAAAAGAGGGCTGGAACAAGAGGTCTTCGTGCGAAGACATTTGTCTTCGTGCGAAGACAAATACTTAGCCAAAATTTCAGTCTGCAACATTCTCTTCTCAAACACACTCGCAGTATCTAAATGAGAAGGCCTTCGCACGAAGAGGCAGAAGTCTTCGTACGAAGACTCTTCGTGCGAAGACAACTGTCTTCGTGCGAAGAGGTCGTGGGACAGAGCAGTTTTTTTGGGGCTTTTCCGTATTATTTCCAAACTTTGTAATATTATTATGGGAACGTATTTAAGGCTTTTAGGTCGACTTTTTCAGTAGTTTTTGGAGATTAGAGACATCTTTGGAGATCAAGAAGCCTTGGAGAGAGCTTAGGAGCTTTTGGATCATTCGTTTGAATTCTAAACTCTCGTTTTTCTTGATTTTTATGTTTAAACTCATTATAATCGTCGTTTTGATTATGAATATGAGTAGCTAAACACCTTTTGCTGGGAATTCTCGTTTGGTGTAGCTAGGGTTTGATCTAAAGTTGATGTTTTGATGATTGTAATGCATGCTTTAGCTTAATCTCTCGTGTTTATTCACTATTATGGATTATTTGCGTTCTTAATCTTATTATCTTTGCGAGTAGCTAACGTAGAGGTAAAATCAATTAGTTTCACGTGGTAACTCCGTGATAATTAGTCGGTAAATTGAATAATCCACCTAGTCGTATCAATGTTTGGTAACTCGGCATCGTTAACTAGGATCGTTAAAGTAGAATTAAGGTATTAATGCGTGCTAAAACCTAAATTAGGCTTGGTAACTCGGTTTAGTTTAGTTTAAGTGTAGTGGACTTGATTGGTAACTCGTTAAGTTCAACGTTGCTTGATTAACAGTGAATAACACGTGGGTGTTTTACAAATCAAAATATAAATTTAGATCAACCTAGTGAACCTAGAGAATTCCCGGTACTTTTCCCTTATTGATAAAAACCTCCAATTATTCATTCTTTATTAATCGTGAATTACTTCACTTGGTTAATTAAGAATATTGCAATTATTTTCCTAGAATTAGATAAAACACAACTTGCGACTTGCCCACATAAGGTTTAGAATAGTAATTAATTTAAACAAAGTCCCTTGGGTTCGACAACCCGGATTTCCGGTTTAATACTACACACGACGGCTGTGCACTTGCAGTTGGAACGTGTCAGCATCCGCAGTTGAGTTCGTTTGTTTTGAACTTTAAAATTGTACTGTTTGTGTCTCTTTGTCGTATTAGCAACACGTCGTAGTGGTGGTAGTAGTTTTTATTTCAGGCTATCTGATTTTAGTGACCGTTTGAGTAACTTCTGGCACAAATGTTAAGTACTTGTTTTTCTTTATCTGATTGAATGATTTCTTGATGGGTATTTTGTCAACTTCGTCACCGAAGTATAACTCACCGCGTAGGCGGCTTGTGTATATAGTGTGAGCCGTTAGGTAATGAATGTTTCTAGGTAAGAAAATGGATGTAATTGGACAAGAATCCAAGAATCATTTTGTTAGATTGTTTCCAATGGAATTCTTTATTTAATAGGAATTTACATTCCGACAAAATTCCTAGATTCGCCCGACAGAATTTCTAGATTCTAGAATTCTTTCTAATTTTCTTTTCCTTTCAAAACCCATGGTTCCAACCCCGCCTTTAAATCCTTGATAGAACAAATGAACAACTATGTGATTTGGTTTGAGGGGTACAATATTTTCAGGTCGTTTGTTAATAATACATTCACAAAATTTTTTCCCGTGAACGTAGTGCCCCGATTTGGAGCTTCGCTTTAGAGGTTAGGCCCAATAATGTATGGGCCAGTCCAAACTGCATTATCGAGAAATGATTTTTGTTGAATGAGATAATGATTTTATTTATCAAACAATCACATTTTATATCTTTAAACGGCTTTCACAACTTTTTGTAAGATATATCTTAAAAATGTTAGTAGGAGCGCTCCATTAATCTATATCTTAAAAATGTTGTAAAGCGTGTGTATATTTGACAAACCATTTTCTCACACAATACCGAATGTGCTGTGAACTAATTTAAAATGTAAAATGATTCTAAAAGAATAAAAAATAAAATTGAAAAGTTAAAATATTATATATACGGTTGAGATAAAAGAGATCTTATTGGCCCACTTTAGCCTGGTGCAAGACCAGGAAATACTACTTCTAGGGCAATGGTGATGAATGACAGCCCTAGGTCACCCCATGATTGACATATATATTCTTAGCCATGTCTGTTAATGGTGTTGCCGCAGTGTTTCGAGAAAACAGAGGTCGGAAGAGCAAAAGCCGGCAAACTGCACAAAGCTTGCAACTTTATGACGCAGAGCATCACCTCTCTCTCCCCCAGATTTGACTCTAACCAAGTAAAGAGGTATGTTCACGAAGTTCCACTGCACTTTGGTTTCAATTTTCTTGTTTTTGTTTTTCGCTCTAAATCAGTGGACCCACTATTTGTTTTTTATTCTTAACTAGTGGGGTTTTTAATCCCGTCACGTAATCTGGGTTAACTTGATGTATCTGTGTGTGGATTAGCAAAACTCAACAGTAGTGAATTGACTGTTTAGATGACTTCTGGGTTGAATGTTAATTATGTGAATTGGCTTTAGGAGTACATCGTTGTCTACGGTGCTTTACTGGAATCTACAAGGAAAAGGATGTATGATTGATAGACTGTTCGTGGGAATTTTGAATCAGGCCGTTTTCGGACCACTTCTTGAGCACCTTAAAACATTATTATGGCAGGATAATTTTGACTAAAGCATGTCTTTGTGTAGTGGTATAGGATACCTTCTAGTAAGAATCACGTTATAGCTGCCCAAGCTCAGGTCTTTACAAAGCCCCAGGGGATGACTTCGAGACACCACAAGAAGAAAGGGAGTTGAACTTGCAGAATCGCAAATCGATAATTGAATTCGAGTGAGATAAATGAATCACGTTATAGCTTCTCCATGGGTTCCATGTGAGGTAGGAATAATACATAACCCTTAGTTTTAAAGTATGTAAATTGAGCATTCCTCGACGCTGACATGGTGTTGAGTATAAAAAACCTAAAATTCATGTCGTCACATGCGAATCCAATAAAAGACTTTTCCATGATTTAAGGCAGTCATGGCGGTATCCGTAGTCGGGTTTGTTTGTTTTGAACTTTAAAATTGTATGGTATGTGTCTCTTTGTCGTATTCGCAACACGTAGTAGTGGTAATAATAGTTTTTATTTCAGGATAGCTGCTTGGATTTTAATGACTGTTTGAGTAACTTATGCAACAGATGTTAAGCGTTTGGTTTTCTTTATCTGATTGATTGAGTTCTTGATGGATATTTTGTCAACTTTTGTTCGATTGTTTCCAATGGAATTCTTTATTTACTAGGATTTTATCAGTCGACAAAATTCCTAGATTCTAGAATCTTTTTATTTTGATTTTCGTTCAGAACCAATGGTTCCAACCACACCTTTAAATCCTTGATAGAACAAATGAACAACTATGTGATTTGGTGAACCTAGTTGTCAAATCGAGATTCAGAAAGGGAATTGACATTCAATTTCATTGAATCGTGAATAAAATCGGATCATGAATGTAAAGGTTGCTTACAGTTCTTTAAGTAGATAGAATAACAGAGTCCGTACAACTACGCATGTGAATAATATATTCATATTTCAACAATAAGCAAAGTCAAGTTTTTTTATAATCACATCTATGACGAGTGGTTAGGAGCTGTACACAACTAAAATATAAAAATAACGAAGATATAGGAAGGTATGTAAAGCAATGAACATGAATTATAAGATACCAATGTAATGGGAGATAATATGGAAAATTATGTTGAACTTATTAGCCTTGGCTTTATGAACAATGTACCAGTCATTATGAAAACAAACATATTTGCAGAACAGACAAAAATGAGAAAAGTACTATTTCTTGATCCATTTCTAACTCAAGTAGACCCTCTAACTCAATTATTGACGAATCGTCTGAATCACAACCGGATCATAAGATCTAGTCTCTGGAATCGGAATTCAAATTCCATTAAATATCACCCTGATACGCGTTGTTTCAAGGGTGAACCGAATCAAATTGTAGGATACGAATCGTGAATCATAAGATTCTAACAAATGTGATAATCTGTATGCAGTAATTTTAAGCGGTCTTCCTCCAATCCATTTTATTAGCACCTTCAGACACCAATGGAGCATAGTTGTCAGATCAAGATTCACTGAATTGTGAATCAGATCGATTTACTCGATAGTTATATGTAAATGGAATTACAAAGTTCATAAATCTGTAACATGCGTGAACAGTCTGATCGTATTATTTCAAAAAGAAAACTCAAATTTCTAGAGATTGACATCCTTAACTAGGGATTAGGAGTGTATCACATCTGAAAGATGCATGTGGAGCACGGAACTTCAAGATGCAAACGATATGGAAAATAATAGGAAACAATTAGGTTGGAGTTACGAAAAGTGCACTTATTGTTTCAAACTAACATCACTTGCAGAAGAGAAAGAAATATTGGAAATATTATTACTTAGACTGGAGCCCCAACTCTGTTGGACTTGGACCTTTAACTGAATCTCAATGGTGAATTGTATGAATCAGTATAAATCGCAACCAAATCATAAGATTCAGATAAATCTTTGGCCCCTTTGAGATTCCCCAAGGGATTCCCATCATTCATGGGCTAATTGAATCGAATCGTAGAATAGGAATCGTAAACTGTAAGATTTTGACGGCTATCCAATGGAGTAGGAATACAAGGAGTGGTCAAGTCTTCTAGTATATACCGAGAATAAGAACCTTGAGTACTTTAAATAAGAGTCATTATGTACTTGCAGCAGTTAAGGTCTTCCTTGAAAGCACACTAGTTCATTGCTATACATGCCTTTCTATGTCTTTGTTATTCGTATGTTTTAGATATCCGCAACTCCTAATCTGCAGTTACAGAGACAAGTTCCGAAGACCTCGAGTTTGACAACTGTTCAATTACAAATATACGGGTTCACGTATGTTATGGTTTTATGAAACAAGTTCTTTTATCTCTCTAAATTTTTTGCAAGCGGATCTTACGATTCACGATCCGATTGGATTCAGGATTCAGTGCTATCTTGAAAGAGCCTCAGGACATAAGGGAGGTCAAGGAAAGATCGTAAACATTATAAGAAGCGTGGGAGTCAAACTTTTTGAATCACTAATTGGAAGGGATGTTATGTGAGATACCTTCCAAAGGCAAACAGCGGTGTCTCTAGGAATATCTTTCTACTAACAAGTCAAATGTATTTGAAAATTACGCAATATCTTTCTACTAATTTAAACTTGAAACGGAATGGTGATCAAGTTATAATAAGATCAATGTGGAATTTTTTTATTAATGTGTTAGAATGTAATTAAGAATGATATCACAATTTGTATGTCAGACTTTTTAGAATTATGATTAAAAACTGTTAGTAATGAACAATATCTCAGCGAACCCGGGAAGCGAACTCCAACCCGACTAAGCTATTCAAAGAAGCCTACAAGAATAGCCTACTTGTAGCTATTCTACTAACCTGCATTTATTTTGTATCACATCTGTTATCCTCTACGGTCTCATAGCGTTAAATTTGTGTTTGCTGACTTGGATGCCAGCGTGTGCTATATACTCTCTACGATTCAACCTTGTTGTTTATGAAACTATATTTCTTCAGTACATAAAAGAACTGCAGGAGCTCTCTTGAGAAGCCAAATAACCAGGAATCATTCTCTTTCTAACTTAATTTTCGCAACGCCCACTCACACACACACACACACACACACGCATATATATATTTATATATATATGTATATGTATATGTATATGTATATGTATATGTATTTAGTTGAACTATAATGCTATTACTACACACAAAACAGAACAATGAGGGCATAAAAGATAAAAGGAAGCTACTAATACAACATATGAAAGTGTACCTAAAGGTGTAGCCAATTCTTGCCATTGAAAATTAGAATGATAATTACATGTCAGTGCCTGTTGTAATTGACGAGGCATGGCCTAAGTTGCAATAAAATAATAATCGCAGTAGTCTAGGGTTCTTTGAGTCATCACGTCAGAACTAACTGTCGTCCTATACATGGTCTTCAGCACATTAAGGGCTTGTCGATATACCCATTCAATGCACAACCAGTCCTCCCTTCATCCCACATTGAGTGTCGGGTGGGTTTTTTCACGGAGATTAAGTGTGTACTTTTGACTTGTTAGATTTACTATAATGTCATTTGTTTTAGTGACACATTATTTGGAAGTGAAAAAGTAATGATTCAAAGGGGGTATGATTGGAAGTAAAGTGAAAAAGTAACTTTTTTTTGTAGGACAATCATTTTGGGACATCCATTTTAGGAAAGAAAGACACTTAAACTAGGACGAGGGGAGTATTTTTTTTTGCAAAGAAGGATAGTAAATCATTGACTGTGGCATTAGGAATGGGATCTTAACCTCTTGATCAGGTTTTCTTGCTCCATGAGAAGTAAAGCACTTGGTACTAGCACAATATGTAGACTTGAAGGCTTGGAGCAAAAGTTAATCAGATCTATAGAACATAGCAAATAATAGTAAGGAAGACCTATATTGTTCACTAATAATATTTTTCAATCATAGGAAAGAGTAGGATGATCGGGAAATTGATTAATGGTTTGGTAGAAAGAGTGGTCTGTGAGGATGTTACTATAGTCATGGTGGGTGATCAAGGAATGGTTGGTATATGCGTTTAAGAAGTTGATACTTGCCATGGGTTGAGATCCCCGAAGATTGGGTTCGGCATTATACCCCTTGCTTTCTGTTTGTCCACCTGCGAGTGTCTCTTCCTCGGATGTTGTAGCAAAGATGAACCAGAGACTAAGTTTAGGGAAAATTGTGAGTGGCAAGTATTTGAAGGTTTATGTAAAGGAGGTTTATCGAAAGAAGGACATGCGTTGTTGGTTGCTTTACGTAGAGAGTAAATAGAATTCGTCCAATTATAGGGTTAGTCGATGAAGTGCTCAATGTTGAATATAAGGGATCGTCCAACAAAGAGTGCCGAGGAGCTTGTGGCCATGAGTCTATGACAATGCCTTCTTCTGGACGAGAACCACTTTACTGGCCATGGCCCTCAATTTCCTTGGGGTAAGAAGATCCCTTCTTTTCAGAATATATACATTTATCATTAAAATAAATATAGATTGTCAAGAACCCACAAATAAATCCTAACATTTGGCTCAGAACTTCTACTGAGGTAGGTTTTGTAAGCGTAATAATATATATTGCTTAGGAAAAAAAATGGTAACTTGACAATTGCAAAGGCAGTGCGGCCAGGACATATGATAAACCTCAATAAGGATCTCCACATTTTTAGTTCTGAATTTCATAACATTAATGCATCTATACTTCTTCAATCCTATTTGATGATTAAAAAATTGTCATAATAACTCGACAAGAAAAGAATTATAGAAATTAACCCAGATTGTACTTGTTAGAAAACATTGCAGAGTATTCACTACATGCCTCTAGAGTAGGCCTGTCAATGGGCCGGGTACGGGAACAACCCTCACGGTTCTGACCCGAGCCGCTAAAGATAGATCTGGACCACCTAGCTTCAGAACCGCTAGAACCAGACCGGCAGCTACCAAGAACCGGCGGTTCTGGAACCGAAACCCATTTGCGACCCGCCTAGTCGGTTTCTTGTTTGCACAGGGTCGAAAAGTGTAAATAATTTTACTACCGCTTATCTGATTCTTGTGATGATTCTCATTTTTTTTTTTTGTGATGAATATAGTAAGGAAATGGAAGAGGGAGGGAGGGAGGGAGGGAGGGAGATGCAAAGAAAACAGCTGCATAACGGGTGTGGGTAGACCTTCTGGTTCTCTTGGGTCTGGTTCCCATGGGTCGTAGCCCGGGTTTGGTTCTGTCGGTTCGGGTCTTATGTGTTTCGGTCCGGGTCGGGTCTGGGTCAGAACTGACCCATTGGTTGGCCTACTCTAGAGAAAGTTAAAAAAAAAAAAAAAAAACCATCCTACGGATTCTTAAAATTGCAGAGTAATTTTGGGGCCAATATAGAAAACTCAAGTAACAAAATCAGATTATCTTTTGTCTTCCTTCCTGCTGTTTGATGAGTTTTGTAGATCTCATTTAGTTTTTTCCAGTTCAGATGATCCAAAGGTTTAGAACCAATCTCTAATGTCACAGTCGGTGGTTTACTATCCCTGTAGACATATACTACTAGCTATACATTTATGACTCAAAGGACCCTAGACTCAAAAGCATTAGTAGCTTCCTTTAACATTTATGCCACTATTTTGTGTTTGGTAATATCATTATAGCAGAACTTATGTTTTCTTATGTAACACTGTGACCGAGTGCGACTTTGTAGCCTATAATCTGATCTGGTTTTATTTGAAACTTCTTTCTTTACCCCTGGTTATAGATCGATCAAGCCTGACAGGGTATGTGGTCCATTGATGGTAATTCGATGTTGGTTTAGGGCAGAAATTGTTACATGATGCAGCTTTTAGGAGATGTTATACACATCTATTCTATAAAACAGCACGCTTGACTTTTTCTCAACCGTTAGATTAAATCAACCCCACCCCTTAGATCTCACCTACTTTAGGGCATGAATTTTGAAAAAAAAAATAGTATACACACAACCGCAGAGAATTAAACACACAATGTGGTAAGGAGATAGAGAGAGTTGTTATGAAAAATTATTTGGGTGCATTGGGTGCACCATAAGAGAAGGAAATTTTACTATGATGTTTTTGGAGTATGAATAAGTTACGGAATTATATATGAGAGACCCCTCAAATTTAGGAAATTATAATAAAGTTTAAGAAACATAAACTAATAAATAAAATTAAGAATTTTACACAATATCCAGGTATGAAAACCATACAATATGATTTCTTTTGGGTAGTGGCATCGGCCACGGGTCGTCCCCTAGGTTACACTAAAAATTGACGGCTATCCAGATGCCACTATGTTGCTTTAGGGTGATATTAGTTTCAGGAGGCTGTTTGGTACCGGCTTTAGAAAAAAAATGTGTTCTATATACGGTCTATAAATCACCTAGGAAAAACAGCAGGACAAACAAATTTCAGTTAAATATTATGGATTATGCGATTTTGTTTAACAAGGATACTCAGTTGATGCATTTGTGACTGGCATAGCAGATTACTTGATGCATCAAATTCCACTGTATTAAAAGACAAACCCATTTCTCGAATTTATGAACTACTCGTTGAAGCAAAGTGTAACTACCAGTAAAACACAACATGAATGCAGGTTACATTCTTTTGAGAGTATATTTGGTTCTGCAAAACAGTAATCACATCATAAGCTCTGTAGCTTACACGTAGTTATTTTGAGTACATAGTTATGAATTGTGATTCTATTTACTTATTATACTTGCTGATCTCACTATGGGAACAATTTTTTTTACATGGTTTGTGTGTTAGGGGATTTGAACAGAAATCAAGGGAATCTCGACCTCTGAATGCCAGACTGCACTTCCCAGCAAGCAGATTACAAAAGCGTAAATAACTGATAAAGGATCAGAAACTTACAGCGCTACCAAATTTAGAAGGCAGTGAATTCTTTTTATTGGGCATGGAAACAGTCGGACAACTAACAGACTGTGTGAATTCTGCTGTTCCTCCTCTAACATGAGATGCATTCATGTGAAATTCAGGCTGCAGGAAAAAAGGAATTCAGATCATACATTAGATCGAAGATAGTTTTTTCATATGTATTTTACAGATATTTACAGACAATTGTTATGATTTTACAATGGAGATTAAAAGTTACGATCATAAAAATTTTAAAATCATAACAATTGTATGTAAACATCTGTAACATAGATACGAAAAAAAATTATATTTGATCTAATGTATTAATGGAATTCCTTTCTGTTGCAGCCTGAATTTTACATGAATGGATCTCATGTTAGAGGATTGTTAGTTCCCGGACTGTTTCCATGCCCAATAAAAGAATCACTGCCTTCTAAATTGATAACGATGTAAGTTTGTGATCCTTTCTCAACTGTTGACGCTTTGGTAGTTTACTTGCTGGGAAGTGCAGTCTGGCCTTGAGAGGTCGAGGTGCCCTTGATTGCTGGTCAAATCCTCTAACACACACAAACCCTGAAAAAAAAGCATCCTTAATGAAATCAGTAAGTACAATAGAGTTACATAGAATCACTAACGTATACAGAATCCAATAAGCTGCGGAGCTTGTGATGTGTGAACTGCTTTGCAGAATCAAGTAAACTCAACATCATGTAACCATGCAGAATCAAGTAAACTCTGGCCCTTTTATAGGGTCTGTTTTGATGTTGTAGATTTGAAGATGTTTTATTGGGTCTGTTTAGACGTTGTAGATTTGAAGATGGATCTGGTTGAATCAAGCCTAATATTTCACCATTCGATTTAAGATGGATCTGGTTGGACCACGACACTCTCATTTGGACTCAAAAGATGGATCTGGTTGGACCACGACACTCTCATTTGGACTCAAAATATGGATCTGGTTGGACCACGACACTCTCCTTATGAAGCAGCATTCGATTGGAACGTAATTAAGAATGAAACAGAATGGTGATCAAGCTATAATAAGATCAATGTGAATTTTTTTATTTAAGTATTCGAACGTAATTAAGAATGATATCACCATATGTATGTCAAACTTTTTATAATCATGATTGGAAGCGAACTCCAATCCCACTAAGCGAACCAAAAAGCCTAACCCTAGTGTGTCGTGAACTGGCCATCCTAGAGTACGGCGTTCCCATACCGTGAATTGCAACGTACTGTGTAACGTTGGTCATGTTATCATGGTGGTCCTGGAAGAACAGCCTACTTGTAGCTATTCTACTATACTTCTGTTTGCTGACTTGGATGCCAGCGTGTGGCTATATACTCTTTACAACTCAACCTTGCTGTTTATGAAACTATACTTCTTCAGTACAGAAAAGAATTGCAGGAGCTCTCTTGAGAAGCCAAATTTGCTCTTTTGACATGGCATATACGAGACCATTTGTTGCATGCGCAACCGGGAATCGTTCTCTTTCTAACTTAATGTCAGCACACACGCGCGCACACACACTGAGACACACACATATATAAGTAGTTTGAACTAGAAAAAAAAAACGTGACTCAGCCTACTACTAGTGTCAGAAGAAAGCATAAGTTCAACTATAATGCTATTACTAAACACAAAACAGAACGATGAGGGCATAAAAGATAGTAGTAAAAGGAAGCTACTAATACAACATATGAAAGTGTACCTAAAGATGTAACTATTTCTTGCCATTGAAAATTAGAATGATAATTTACATGTCAGCGCTTGTTGTAATTGACGAGACATGACCTAAGTTGGAATAAAATAATAATTACACGAGTTTATGGTCCCATGTAGTTACCCTTCTGGCCGCGAGGAGTCTTTAGGGGGTGTCGACACTTATGGTCATAGTTGCTAGTGAAAGGAAAGGAAAGGAAATGATAGATTATCCCCTTATCAATAAGATGATAAAAATACACTTTGAGAAGAGGATATTTATGATTGAGACAAGGAAAGATTGAGAATATAACTCCCTGTATTGATATATAAAGGAAAGATTGAGAAATACAAAGTGAAAAGTTGATAAACTCTAGTTTCGCACGTCGCCATACAATGTTCGTTTTCTATGCAAGATTTTGCTTAATTACTCCCTTAATGTGGATTCTATTATTTATTTCTCTAAAAGAAAACATGCTTCATAATCTGTTTACACGTTTGGGTGTTTGCTTACTCAGCATTTCTTGCTGACTTTGGAAAAACTGCGGTCTTTGTTCCCCCCCCCCCCCCCCCCCCGCAGGTCTAGGAGAAGGGAGCTCGGTGTAAGGGAGTCATCGTATCATGTGATGTCTTGTAATACCCCGATTTGATATAAAAATATTATTTGATTATTTTAAAAAGTTTGGGGGCTCAAAATCGTAGTATTTGAAAGTTATAAATTTATTAAAATAAAGAATGGGTGTGAAATTGTAGTTTTAAGAAAGTTATAAAGTAGTTGGATAAAGTTTTGGGGCTTTAATTGTAGTTTTTGGAAGTTATAAGTGGTTAATTTGAAAAATGAGGAGATAATTGTAGTTTAGAGAAGTTAAGAACTAAGTTAATTAAAAGTTGGGGGAGGCAATTGTATTTTCGTTAAACAGTTGTATGTGTATACGTATAGTATAATTTTCTTCAACCCGTATCTTACCAAACCCCACCCGTAAAATAGTATAACCCGGTAATATATACCGTATAGCTATACAAACACGTATTTCTCTCTTGACCGACCAAAAACCCCTATTTAAATAATGATTATTATTTTCTTTTTCTCTTCCTTTTTCTCTATCTCTCTCTTTTTTCTTCACCGGGAGACAAACTCCCCCTCCTCCCTCACACACCTCCATCTCTTCTCCCTCCCTACTCCTCGACCTCCCTACACCCTACTACCCAAATTCATCCCCCTTCCTCCACCTATTTTTCTATAAATTCACCCTCCTTCTTCCTCCTCAATCACAAAAGCCCCTTCCTCTCCACCTCCCTCCCTCTTATGGTGATAACCACCACAACCTTCACCACCATCCCCTCCATCACCATACCACCACCCACCTCCCTCTCAATCTCACCCTCTCTCTCTTTCAGTAAAACCATAAGCAGGAACATCAACAACCACCCACAGTCCCACTGCCACCATCACCAACAACCGCCACCACTACACCACCTCCATCTCCACCATGCCTAAACATCTCCCCCTAACTCTCTGCCTCCACCTATCTCTCACCTCTGTTTCCCTTTCTCACAAACCCAGTAGCCACAACACCCACACCACCACCATCGGCATCGTCATCAACATCATCGCCGGCAAACCCAACCCGACAACACCACCCACCTCCACCCTCTGTTCCATCCCCCTCTCTGACCCAATCACTCTCTGTGTCGCTCTCTGTTCTCCAGGACCAGAAGAAAGCCCGACCCTATGGGACCAGGCCACCTGCCTCCTCCCTCTCTCTCCTCCACTTCCCGGTGTCTCCCCACCCTCGTTGAAGGCCGACCAAACTCCCAGAGGTTGCCACGACGTCCCTAGCCGCCAGAAAGCCATATCTTTTGGCTAGTTTTTGACTGAACTTCGACAAACGACTTCTCGGTCAATCGATAACCGAATCCGTATATTTTTGGCTTGAATCTCTTTATGCATGGTTGGGATGATTCATGTTTGGGTTTTGAGGAAGAAGATGAAGAACACGATGTTGTAGATGGGGGGTTAAAAAGTGTTATCTCATTAAAATTGGGGGTTGCATGTGACATTCACCTAAACTGATGTTATTTAGTAGGAAGGGGGCTAAAATGATGTTACAACAACTTAAGGGGAGTCATGTGTATTTTATCTAAGGGCATAAGTGCATCATCTTCACTTAACTATATATCTTGTGGGGGAGCTGAATGTATTTTCTGGAAAAAATAGGGAGGTAAGTGTCTTTTATTATCAATTATATCGACTGAAAAATATGAAATTTCAGATTATGTAACCGAATTGTTAACTAATGTTTTATTACTAATTATAATAACTTATTTACCTATATAAGTTGCCTATATATACATATTTGAATATGTACATATACATATATATATATATACTAGGTATTGCCCGTGCCTAAAGGCACGATGGTAAGAAAAATAAGCATTATAAATGTGTTGATACTACAATCTCCATTTACACAGTCCAGGCAAAACGTTCAAATATGCCCCCAAAAAGTTGTACAGTTACCCAATCTTTTTAGTGAGCAAATATGAAGCATTTCACGAAATAGAGAAAGAAAAAGCTATTAGTGTCTGACCACAAAGGAGAGATTAGTACGATCCTCCTAATCAACAAAATATAAAAGCGTTAAGCATAGTAAAAAAATACTCGTGATAAAGAAATTATAGCAAGCAATAAGAGAGCAATATTGTAGATTTGCATTAATCTTCAGAGGGCTACTCCAAATAAAAATATTCATTTAAAAAATGTACGCTTACAACATATTCAGCTAGTTGACTGAAGTCACTATCAAATCCTCTCTAATATGATTCTTAAGCATAGCACATTCTTACAAATAGAATGTAAATGTCATTCCATTCACCTGAATCCCTGCTTAGCACTACAACATTGGCATTGCAAATTAATTCTTGTATTCCCCACTGAAATGGTCAGCCGCAGTTTAGTCTTGATTCAAATTTTAGTACCTTTCATGTCCATTGCTTCAAGTTATTGGTTCTGCCATGCTGCAGATTCACAACACGATGATGCCAGTAGCATAAGTTTTCAAATTGAGGGTCTTGTATCCAGCAAATTACTAATCATTAGTGTTTTCTTATTCAAAAACCTTCCCTTTCCTTCTCTCTCATGCGTATCATCAGCAGAACAAGAAAAGGAAAATGAGTTTTAGTTTTGGTTCAGAAGTGAAGCTAGGGATGAGATTCAGGAGAAGAATACTGCTGTGTTGAAGCTATTTCTCTAAAGAGATGTGTATTTGTTTAGAGAAATTTTGCAGTTTATTTTATAATTGTGAGAGCTACATGAAAGTTTATTTAACAACAAGAACTTTTCTTTGTTCAATTTTTTTTCTCCTTCTAAATTACGTTTTTCTTACTAACTTCAATTTTCTTTTCGAATCCAGTGAATTCACAGATCCTAAGATCATATAATACGACTGAATAAACAAAGCAAATCACCTATGATCCTCACTAAGATATGTTTTCAGACCTAACCAAAAAATCTTGACTGAGAAGACGATACATACCTGCAGCGCGAGAGAGTGGTCTAGACTTTGGGCAGAAGCCGGAGAGAAAGGCACATACCTGCATTCCCCGTATTGCTACCTGCAAACCTAGTACTCCCATGCTATCGCTTACATTTCAAGAACATGCCAACTGTTAGTTATCTGGCCAATGTGAAAAAACAAAAAAAAACACAACAAATAAATATATACATAAATTAAAGGACAGAAAATGACCAAAAGTATAACCGGCAGAATAGTCTTTGTCATGTAGGTTCAGAAAACTATTGAAGAACCCGACGTTGATACTCCATGCCGTTCTAGTTAAAAAGTAAGAGAGGAACGATTTTCGGGGGCGGAGAGTTGTGATATTCAAAAGTAAGGGGTTGAGTACTTCCTAGTTTTGCAAGTCGATCTGCCGGTTGATTAGTTTCGCGGTACGTGTGGGACAGTTGCCAGGGCGGCCGTCTGTTGGGTAACTCATTGCAATCATTAACAATGGGAATGAGCCATGCTTTGCTGGAAAAAAAAAAGAATGAGCCATGGAGAGATATGTTGATGTTTCAGAGTATAAGATGAAGCAGTAGTAAAGTCTGTTGATACACTAAGTGAAGTAATGTTCATAATATCAGCAATGTAAAGTCCATCTCGAATGGCAATTAACTCCGTTGCGCTATCTGTATGAAGATGGCGACTATAACCTGTAATCCAATTACCATTACTATCACGGAAAAGACCCCCACTACCATAAGCTTGGCGGCTAGTGTCAGATGCTACCGTCTGTATTAAGTTTCACTGTACCGTAAGGGGTTTTGTCCAGTTAAAGGTTACCCAATGCAAACAGCATGTAGAACAGGTTAACTGCAAATAGAAGAACGTCGATGAGAACATGTAACCGTAATATCTGGGTGGGAGCTTTCAATAAGGGCACATGGTAAAGCATCTTTAAATCGGGCGAAGCTGTTTTGAAACGGAGTGAAATCGAAACGCGGCGATGACTACAACGATGAAGACGGGGAGAAGGAGCGGCCGTCCTGAGCTAGAAACCGCCAATCAATACCTAACACTATAGACCTTGGAAAGGAAATCAAACCTGAAAACCTGGGGTTCGAAATTCAAACCGCGGCCTTGTTGTATCATGGAACTGAACCCTACAAATTGAAACAAAAAGAAGAACAAACTTCCAATAGCAACATTGGGTGACTCCAAAATCCCCAATCAAAACCTATAAATATGGATCGATAAGAGTAATCAAAGAGAACGAAACCGCAGTAAAACACAGCGTAGAGAAACCAAAATCGATCGCCGGAGGTGGAAGGAGAAATGGAAATCCAGTGGGCGGCAGTGATGGAGAGAGAGAAGGCGGCTTGGAGCTGAACGTGAAAGCGAAACCAAGCAGATTTTCAATCCGACGGTGGAAAATATGTGAGGAAGGTATTTTTAATCCAACGGTTCAAAATGTCTCCTTAAAATGTCTTCAAAATTGTCTTTTAAAAGAGACGGGACCCACACACCCCTATCTTATTATATAGATATACATATATATAGTTACATACTACTTAGGGATAAAAAGTGTCATTTCCAAAACTAATTAAGTTGTTGAGGTTAACTATAAGTGTCAATTCATAAAAGTTCGGGGATGTAGTTTACACGATATGATTTTATAAATAAACTTAATATTTCATTAAAACCATCACTTTATAATTTCTTGTATAATATGTGTATGTATACACACACATATATAAATACATATTTTTGTAGAATCATTTGAGATGAGAACGTTTGTGCAATTTGACCTATTTTGTATAAATATAATCTTTTTATCTACAACTTTACAAGTATTTGGTGAATGAAATGTATAGTTAAAAGTGATACATTGGTTGGTTTAATAAATATGTACAACTACTGTAGTAATATAAGTCGCAAGATGATGTTTTTATAACTTGAAAAATGGTCACAATTAAATAGCTATAAGTCATTTATGAGAAAGTTTATGAAGAAGTATTGTTTTAGAAATTTTCTAAATAAGGAATAATTATGCTATTTATTAGATTAAATTAAATCATTTTGTGAAATGTTATTGTTTAGTTCCAAATACTTATAATTATAGGCGTTATGGCTAATGGTGTGCCTAATTGAATAAGAGTTTTTCAATATAAAAATATTTAACAATCATATTATAAGTTGTCACTTTATTCATAGGGAAATAAAAGCACATCTCTTATAATTTTGTTAAAATTTAATTAATCAATATAGTAAGGGTTTTGGGGGTGTCTTGAAAATAGAATAAGAAGTTCCACCCAATAATTAGGACATTCATCGCATAGTTGCATCATACGTGCTAGTTAAAATTTGGTGATTGATTAGGAATTATAATTTGTAGGCCCAAGTTCGTACGCGAAGGCCTAGTCAAATTAGGAGCTATTTCTTGATGTTTGATGTTGCTACTTGAGGTGAGTAAACATGACAGACTTAGAGCCCTATCTTCCTTCGTGTCGAAATTGTGAAATTTTCATATATTGTCTCAAATGAATATTTGCCACATGTGTCTTACTTGAAAGCTTGCTTTGCTTATCGGTAAATGATTTTTAAACTCTCACATGAAAGTAATAATACGTAATAACATAAAGTGGAAAGAGTTGTGCGGGTGAACAGTTTTTTGATACTTGGATACTTATATGGTTTACCCGGCCGCACTTAGCCCTGGGTCGCTCCTTGTACTCACTCCTTCTGGGGGCAAAAATCCTTTAGGGGGGTGTCAACACTTAAGGTCTTGGTAGCTTGGTTTATGGGATATATTTGTGATGAGATATATTATGACAGTTGGTTCTTCCCCGCTACCACAAAATAATAATATGAATTTCTCAAAAAAAAAAAAGATGGAAGGACATTTGGTATCTTGAAAAACCCCTAATTGAGAAAATGTTATGGATTGGGAATGTTTTCCTTGGATATATATACCCTGATGACTTGAGAATACGTTTCTGAGAAGCAAAGATTAAATAAGGAGTTGGAAAATGTACTTCTATTTATACATAAGAGCATATTTGTTTACTTTTAAAAATTGTCCTTGTTTAAGTTCCAGAATTCTAGTCTCTGAGTGCTCCGAACCCTTCGGAGAGAAAAACCCTAGGGGAACCAGTTTCAAGGCGGCGTTTGAAGACAAATTTCGGATCGATTGAACGGTGACGAACACAATGACGACGGCAGTACGGATCCCGGCAGAATACACATCAAAGGAGAATCAAACCATCGTCTTTGAGGAGGAGTTTTGTGAAGAAGCGGACAAGATGGTCTCCCATTGTCTACTGGGGACCTTTGTGACAGAGGATCAGATCAATGCTGGGGCGATGAGAGGTCTCTTTAGACGGATTTGGACAGAAGGTGAGAAAATCAACATCCTTGAGGGGAATTTCAATACTTTCTTATTCTGTTTCCCGGATCAAAGCACGTTGGATAGAGTTTATGCGGGAGGGCCTTGGATTTTCCAACGTAAGATCTTACTCCTCCAACCATGGAAACTTGGAGATCCAATAAAAGAAGTAATCTTTAGTAAGTTTGACGTCTGGATCCAGATCTTGGGGCTCCCCCTACAACATGTTAACGATAATGGAGCTCATAAAGTAGTCTCAAGTGTGGGGGAAGTGATAGACGTGGACAAGAGGATTTATAGTGAAGTCGAGGATGGAAATTTCGTTAGAGTGAGTGTTCGATTTCCCATAAACGAACCTCTATTGAGGGGAGTTCATGTGGGTATTAGAAAGGAACGAATCTGGGTAGACTTTTGATATGAGAGGATCCCATCAATATGCCATTGGTGTGGGAGAATTACCCATGAAGGGAAGAATTGCGATGAGTTCTCGCCTATGGAAAGGGAAAAGTTAGATGAAGGATATGGGAATTTCCTGCTATATCACCCTCTTGTGAGAAAGACTATTCCAAAGAAGCGAGAAGAAGGGAACAGAAGTGAGGAAGAGAGAAGCAAAAAAGATGATGAGATGCAAGAGGAATCCAGTGAGAAAGGAGAAGACAGTATGAATATAGCGGATGATATCTCGAAAGAGGTGCCCACGGAGCCTGAAACTCTTGAAACTTTCTCAGACCGAATCGTGGGAGAGACCAGTGAAGGGGTTGGGACTACCGAAAGTCAGATGGCTCATATTGAAGCTTTTGCCGATGCAGTAGTGGAAGGTTTTGCAGTAGAACAAGGCAATCTAGTGAAGAATCGAGTCTTGAACTTAAACAAGGTTTTAGCCCAACAGCCAATGAAAGATCACACGAAGAGGAAGGGATCAACCACCTATTTTAGTCCACCTCCGCATAAAACGGCAGTTGAAGTCTTTACCAACAAGAAAGGGAGGTAGCTGGATTTCAATAAAGCCGGAAGGGCAGAGGATAAAGGCAATGAGAACAGGGTCACAAACACAAACAATCCTAATGAGGCGGAGACCGGGGAGCGGTCCGCCGGAGATCAATGAGCCTAATTAGTTGGAACATACGGGGGTTGGGAAACCCTCGTAATGTATTGGCTCTCCACAATCTTGTGAAGAGCCATAGCTCCGGCCTTATTTTTGTGATGGAAACAAGGCTGTCAGTAAAGGAAATGGAGGCAGTAAAGAGAAAGTTCGCAATCTACGATGGGGAATTTCGGGCAGTCGGGGTAGAAGTGGAGGCTTAGGCCTCTTTTGGAGTGACAACCTAAAAATCAAGATCCGTTCTAGTGCTGTTTGGTATATCGACTGTATGGTGTTTGATGAGTCACTGCAATTCGAATGGAAATTAGCAGGCTTCTACAGAAATCCAGATTCAAGGGAACGTCACCATTCATGGAATTTGTTGAGATAGAGGAAAAAATGATCAGTCGTGGTGTGTTGTTGGTGACTTCAACGCTATGACAATGTCTGACGAGAAGTTGGGTGGAAGGAGTTTCGACGAACAAGGAGCGAGTTTGTTTCGTCAAGTACTTCAAGACCTAAATTTGTTTGGCTTGGGATATAGTGGGAAGGATTTCACATGGGAGAGTAACCCAAGGAACGGGGAAATCATTTATGAACGTTTGGACAGAGTTGTTGGAACGTTTGATTGGATGGCCCTTTATCAATCTAGCAGAGTTAATCATCTGGTGTCCATCGTTTCGGACCATTGCCCCGTACAGCTGATGTGGGAAGTGGAGAAACCGAAAACGAAAAGGTCCAGAAGGTTTCAATTTTAAGCCTTTTGGAACCAGTATCCTAGTTGTGGAGATCTTATTTCTCAAGTCTGGGCAGGGATACCAAGGGATCTTCCTTTGGTCACAAAGCTACATAATATAGCTGGGAGACTTAAAGAGTGGGAGAGAAAGGAGATTGGAAACATCACTGGTCAATTAAAGGAGCTCCGAAAGCAATTGGAGGACCTTGAGAACAGTGGGGGCTTTGTATCAAATAGAGAAGTTATTGCAGAAATTAAAAGCAGGATAAACACCTTGTTGCTTAAAAGAAGAAAAGACGTGGCTTCAAAGGAGCCGTGTGCAATGGCTCGAGAAGGGAGATCGCAACACGACTTTCTTCCATTGTAAAGCCACTATACGAAAAGCTCGCAACGCAATAAAAGGCCTAGAGTATGAAGATGGGCGGTGGTGCACAACGGAAGAGGAGGTAATTCCAATTTTAACAAAATACTTCACTAGTATTTTCACATCTACAAATCCATCACGTGAGGATATGGATCCCCTTCTAAATGAATTACCAGAAGTTGTAATGGGGCAGGCGAGGGTTATGCTTGATAGCCCATATACGGGGGAAGAAGTCCGTACAGCCGTAAGTCAGATGGGTCCGATAAAGGCCCCAGGTTTTGATGGCTATTCGGCCATATTCTACCAAACGTATTGGAATACGGTAGGTACAGATGTAGAGAACTGCTGTCTTGACGTGCTTAATGGAAGGAAGAGTATGAAGGAGTTTAACAAGACAATCATCGTTTTAATCCCAAAAGTAAAGCAGGTACGTAAACCTACTGATCTGCGTCCTATCAGCATATGTTATGCTGTGTATAAAGTGGTTACAAAAACTATGGCAAATAGATTGAAGCTAGTCTTACCGGATATCATATCTATTTATCAAAGTGCTTTTGTACCTGGACGGCTTATCACAGACAACATCTTATTAGCCTATGAGTTACTCCATACCATGAAATATCGGAAAAAAGATAAGACTGGTTTTTTTTCCTTAAAGATTGACATGTCAAAGGCTTATGATCGTGTCGAATGGTCTTTTATACGGGCTTGTATGGAGAAGTACGGTTTTGGTGCAAGTTGGATTGAATTAGTAATGGACTGTATTTCGACTTCGTGCTTTAGTTTTGCTTATGAAGGGAAGAGTTGTGGAGAAGTCTTACCTCAGCGTGGACTCCGTCAAGGCTGTCCATTATCACCGTATTTGTTCCTGCTGTGCGGTGATGCTTTCAGTAGGTCCCTCACGGCAGCAAGAAGAGATGGACTCTTGTCCGGTGTAGCTTCTTCTAGAAACGGTCCTACAATAACTCATCTTTTCTTCGCGGATGACAGTATCCTATTCTCTAAAGCTACAGAAGGAGGGATGGAGGTGATTTTACAATTATTACAGACTTATGAAAGGGCCTCAGGCCAAAAAATTAACTTAGAAAAAGTGCTGTTGTTTTTTCGTCAAATCTGGAGCAGCATCATAAACTCTATCTCAGCAGTTTTCTCGGAGTTAACTTTGTTGAGTCCCACGATCGCTACCTGGGTCTTCCTACCTCAATAGGTAAGAATAAAAATCTGGATTTCAACTTTGTCAATGAAAAGGTAGAATGCAAATTCAAATCGTGGAAGAGGAACTCACTATCTTTTGCCGGAAGGGCGCTTTAATAAAAGCTGTGGCACAGGAAGTTCCAACTTACACAATGAGTTGTTTTAAACTCCCAGTATCAATCTGCAAAAATATAGAAGTTATGAGTAGAAGGTTCTTTTGGGGGCAAGAAGACAAAAGCTCGGGCATTACCTGGGTGGCCTGGGACACTTTTAAGAAGAGTAAGAACTGTGGAGGACTAAATTTTAAAGATTTAAAAGCTTTCAATCAAGCAATGTTAGGAAAGCAATTCTGGAGAATAGTACAAAAGCCTGATTCACTTCTCAGTCAAGTGCTGATGAAGAAGTATTGCTCGCAGAAAAATATATGGGAAACCAGCCCCTCTTCACAGTGTTCCTACACCTGGAGGAGCATAATGTCTAGCAAAGATATTATAGTCCAAGGGTCTCGGTGGAGAATCGGATATGGCGCTAGGGTAAATGCTTTTACAGATAGGTGGCTACCAAAGGAAGCACCTTTCAAACCTATCATCATCGCCCCAACTCACCAACCAGTCATGGTAAGTGATTTGATAGATCACACGAGAGGGACATGGTATCTGCAAAAATTACATTCCTTGTTTTGGCCAGTGGATGTGGAAGACATTATTCGTATCATTCTAGCAAAATCGGACACAAAAGACAGTTTATTGTGGGATCTTACTGATACAGGGGATTATAGTGTCAGAACGGGTTACCAAGTTGCAATAAAGCTCCTCGATACCCAAACACACAACAACAGAAGCTCAGTTTTACCAGAGAAGGGATGGCTATTGAAATTGTGGGTTTTAAAAATCCCTCGTAGACATATCTACCCTGTCTGGAGAGGATGGAAAAGATCTCTTCCCACAAAGTTAAATCTTTTAAAAAGAAAGGTAGAAGTTCCATCTTTATGCCCTCTTTGTAACAAAGAAGAGGAAGATGAATCTCATCTCTTTCTCCGATGCCCGATTGCTTCCAAGATCTGGAAACATGTCATTCCTCAGCATCAAAAGCCTCACCGGTTGACCACTTTCACAGATTGGATCGAGCATCAATTCAATACAGTGAAGAGTGAAAAAACCCTTAATTTAATTGCTATGTGTATCTCAGGTTTATGGGCAAACAGAAACCAGAAAATTTTCAATCAGAAAGAATCAAAGGCCGAAGACATACTCAGATCCGTCACAGAAAAGCTCAATAGTTTTGAAGCATGCAGATCTAATCGGGTTCCGGTGACCATACCGATGTCTCAGACCTGGCGACCACCGGAGAAGGGTTTGGTCAAACTGAATGTTGATGGAGCGTGGGATCCAAGAACATCAGCTGTCGGCGCCGGAGGAGTCATCAGAGACGAAAATGGCAAATACATCAGAGGATTTGCTAAACCAGTGGCGTTCGGAAGAAAACCCAGATTAGCAGAAGGGCAAGCCATCCGTGAAGGGCTGAGGATTGCTCTGAAGCTTGGTTGCAATAAGATAGAGGTTGAGACCGATGCACTCTCCATTGTTACATAAATGAAAGAGGTCATGTTGGGAAAGGGAGAAAGCTCTTCGGAGATTGGAGCTATGATAAATGAAGCGGTGGAGCTCTCTAGAGCTTTCAACAGTTTCAAGATAAGATTCAACGGACGCAAAACGAATCGACTGGCCCATCTACATGCGAAGGAGAGCTTAAGCACACAGACCGCTCAAGAATGGATCAACTATGAGCCCCATTGGGCTTCAAAAACTATACAAAGTGATGTAATGGGCCTCTCAGACCCAATTGGGTCTGAGTAATTCTAATAAAAAGTCTTTTCCTAAAAAAAAAATATTGTCCTTGTTTATTAAATGAAAATGACTCTCGTCCGGTTTATGTGTTTGGGTGTTACTTATTCGGCATTTCTTGCTGACTTTGGAAAAAATACGGTCTTGTTTCATTCCCCGCAGGTCTAGGTGAAGGGAGCTCGGCGTAAGGGGATTCGCGGACTCATGTAGTGTATGGTAGTATTATTAATAAGTCAAACTCTTAGTCTAATCTCGCATTGTATAATAATATGTATGATATTACGTTGGAGACAATGACGGCAAGTTTTTGGTGGGATCAGATTCTTCTCTTCCCCAGGCAGCCTGTGCACTTGAAGCCGAAGCACTAGTAGTTCGCGATGGCCTTCGTTTAGCGTTAGAGCTTGGTAAGCCTCGTGTTATAATTGAATCCGACGCGAATAAGGTAATCGACAGTATTAATAACACAAACGGGTTCCTTTTTGGATACGTCGGATAAAGGAGATGTCATACGAGAGATAGTGACCTTATTAAGACGCTTGAGACAGTTTTCTTCACCTCAGCCGCCATTGTAGCACACCAGTTTGTAAAGTTTAGACATTCTGCTCCAAACAAACAAATTTGGCTAGATTTTACACCAAATTGGGCATTTCTGTTTCTTTAAAACGATGTATTAGGGAATCACCACCCCTTCTATTCGAAGTTGCTGTTCTCCGTAAAAAAAATCTCTAAAACGTGTGTATATTTGACAACCATTTTCTGACACAGAACATGCCATGAACTAATTTTAAAATGTAAAATGATACTAAAAATAAAATAGAAAAGTACTATATGGTTGAGATGAAAAGATCTTATCATTCTCAAAAAAATAAAAAAAATAATAAAAAGATCTTATTGGCCCACTACATTTGCCTGGTGCAAGACCAGTATAAATACCACTTCCAGTACTTTCTTTATTGGAGATACAGGGCAATGGTGATGACGGACAGCCCTAGGTCACCACCCCCACACATAAACATTCTCTCAATCATATCCGTTGATGGTGTTGCCGCAGTGTTTCCAGAGAAAACAGAGGTCGGAAGAGCAAAAGGGGCAAACTGCTCAAAGCTTGCATCAACTCTCTCTCCCCCAGATTCGACTCTAAGCAAGTGGAGAGGTATGTTCCACCGCAATTAGGGTTTCAATTTCCTTGTTTTTGTTTTTCGCTCTAAATCAGTGGATGCGCTATATGTTTTTTATTCGTAACGAGTTGGGTTTTCAATCCCGTCACGTGATCTGGGTTTTCTTGATGCAGATTAGCAAAACTCAGTAGTAGTGAATTGACTGTTTAGATGACTCCTGGGTTGAAAGGTAATTGTGTGAATTGTTTATAGGAGTACATCGTTGTCTACGGTGCTTTACAAGGAAAATGATGCATGATTGATAGCCTGTTCATGGCAATTTTGATCCGGACCACTTCCTTGAGCACCTTAAAAATTTATTATGGTAGGATAATCTTTCTGACTATAGTATGGTTTAAGATACCTTCCAGCAAGAATCACCTTATAGAAGCTAAGATCTTTACAGAGCCTCATGGGCTAATGTATCAGGGAGACTTCAGGACACCGTAAGAAGAAAGCGAGTTGAACTTTCCGAATTGCAAATCGAAAATGGAATTCGAGTGAAATTATCTTCTCTGTGGTTCCATGTTATGTAGAAATATACATAGCCCTTGGTTTTCAAGTATGTAAAGCATTCGTTGACACTGACATGGTATTGAGTATGAACATTAAATTTATGTCGTCACATGCGAATCCAATAAAATACTTTTCCGTGATTTAGGGAACTCGTGAGCTGCATCCGCAGTTGAGTTTGTTTGTTTTGAACTTTAAAATTGTACGGTTTGTGTCTCTTTGTCGTATTAGCAAAACGTCGTAGTGGTGGTAGTAGTTTTTATTTCAGGATATCTGATTTTAGTGACCGTTTGAGTAACTTCTGGCACAAATGTTAAGTACTTGTTTTTCTTTATCTGATTGAATGATTTCTTGATGGGTATTTTGTCAACTTCGTCACCGAAGTATATAGTGTGAGCCGTTAGGTAATGAATGTTTCTAGATAAAGAAATGGATGTAATTGGAGAAGAATCCAAGAATCATTTTGTTAGATTGTTTCCAATGGAATTCTTTATTTACTAGGAATTTACCAGCCCGACAAAAATCCTAGATTCGCCCGACAAAATTCCTAGATTCTAGAATTCTTTCTAATCTTCTTTTCCTTTCAAAACCCATGGTTCCAACCCTGCCTTTAGATCCTTGATAGAACAAATGAACAACTATGTGATTTGGTTTGAGGGGTACAATATTTTCAGGTTGTTTGTTAATAATTACATTCACAAACTTTTTGTCCTGTCAACGTAGCGCCCCGATTTGGAGCTTCACTTTAGAGGTTAGGCCCAATAATGTATGGGTCAGTCCAAACTGCATTATCGAGAAATGATTTTTGTTGAATGAGATAATGATTTTATTTATCAAACAATCACATTTTATATCTTTTAACGGCTTTCACAACTTTTTGTAAGATATATATATCTCCATTAATCTATATCTTAAAAATGCTGTAAAGCGTGTGTATATTTGACAACCATTTTCTCACACAATACCGAATGTTCCGTGAACTAATTTAAAATGTAAAATGATTCTAAAAAAACAAAAAATAAAATTGAAAAGTTAAAATGTTAAATATACGGTTGAGATAAAAGAGATCTTATTGGCCCACTTTAGCCTGGTGCAAGACCAGGAAATACTACTTCTAGGGCAATGGTGATGAATGACAGCCCTAGGTCACCCCCATGATTGACATATATATTCTTAACCATCTCCGTTAATGGTGTTGCCGCAGTATTTTGAGAAAACAGAGGTCGGAAAAGCAAAAGTCAGCAAACTGCACAAAGCTTGCAACTTTATAACGCAGAGCATCACCTCTCTCTCCCCCAGATTTGACTCTAACCAAGTAAAGAGGTATGTTCACGAAGTTCCACTGCACTTTGGTTTCAATTTTATTGTTTTTGTTTTTCGCTCTAAATCAGTGGATTCACTATTTGTTTTTTATTCTTAACTAGTGGGGTTTTTAATCCCGTCACGTAATCTGGGTTAACTTGATGTATCTGTGTGTGGATTAGCAAAACCCAACAGTAGTGAATTGACTGTTTAGATGACTTCTGGGTTGAATGTTAATTATGTGAATTGGCTCTAGGAGTACATCGTTGTCTACGTGCTTTACTGGAATCTACAAGGAAAAGGATGTATGATTGATAGACTGTTCGTGGGAATTTTGAATCAGGCCGTTTTCGGACCACTTCCTTGAGCACCTTAAAACATTATTATGGTAGGATAATTTTGACTAAAGCATGTCTTTGGGTAGTGGTATAGGATACCTTCTAGTAAGAATCACGTTATAGCTGCCCAAGCTCAGGTCTTTACAAAGCCTCAGGGGATAATTTCGAGACACCACAAGAAGAAAGGGAGTTGAACTTGCAGAATTGCAAATCGATAATTGAATTCGAGTGAGATAACTTCCAAAGGAAAACAAGTGTATATTCTCCATGGGTTCCATGTGAGGTAGGAATAATACATAACCCTTAGTTTTAAAGTATGTAAATTGAGCATTCCTCAACGCTGACATGGTATTGAGTATAATTAACCTAAAATTCATGTCGTCACATGCGAATCCAATAAAAGACTTTTCCATGATTTAAGGCAGTCATGGCGGTATCCGTAGTTGGGTTTGTTTGTTTTGAACTTTAATATTGTATGGTCTGTGTCTCTTTGTCGTATTCGCAACACGTAGTAGTGGTAATAATAGTTTTTATTTCAGGATAGCTGCTTGGATTTTAATGACCGTTTGAGTAACTTATGGCACAGATGTTAAGCGTTTGGTTTTCTTTGTCAACTTTGTTACCTATGTAAAAGTGGTTGCATAGGTGTCTTGTGTAAAGTGTGAGCAGTTAGGTAATTAATGTTTCTAGTTAAAGAAATGAAAGTAATTGGGGAAAAATCGGAGAATCTTTTGTTCGATTGTTTCCAATGGAATTCTTTATTTACTACGATTTTATCAGTCGACAAAATTCCTAGATTCTAGAATCCTTTTATTTTGATTTTCGTTCAAAACCCATGGTTCCAACCACACCTTTAAATCCTTGATAGAACAAATGAACAACTATGTGATTTGGTTTGAGGAGTACCATTTTTTCAGGTCATTTGTTAATAATTACAAACAGTGCCCCTCACTGGAATCTACAAGAAAAAGAGAAAAATCAGGGTGTAAGTTTAATAGTGAACCTAGTTGTCAAATCAAGATTCAGAAAGGGAATTGACATTCAATTTCATTGAATCGTGAATAAAATTGGATCATGAATGTAAAGGTTGCTTACAGTTCTTTAAGTAGATAGAATAACAGAGTCCGTACAACTACGCATGTGAATAATATATTCATATTTCAACAATAAGCAAAGTCAAGTTTTTTGATAATCATATCTATGACGAGTGGTTAGGAGCTGTACACAACTAAAATATAAGAATAACGAAGATATAGAAAGGTATGTAAAGCAATGAACATGAATTATAAGATACCAATGTAATGGGAGATAATATGGAAAATTATGTGGAACTTATTAGCCTCGGCTTTATGAACAATGTACCAGTCATTATGAAAACAAACATATTTTCAGAATAGACAAAAATGAGAAAAGTACTATTTCTTGATCTGTTTCTAACTCAATTAGACCCTCTAACTCAATTATTGACGAATCGTCTGAATCACAACCAGATAGTCTCTGGAATCGGAATTCAAATTCCATTAAATATCACCCTGATACGCGTCGTTTCAGGGGTGAACCGAATCAAATTGTAGGATACGAATCGTGAATCATAAGATTCTAACAAATGTGTTAATCTGTATGCAGCAATTTTAAGCGGTCTTCCTTCAATCCAATTTATTAGCACCTTCAGACACCAATGGAGCATAGTTGTCAGATCAAGATTCACTAAATTGTGAATCGGATCGATTTACTCGATAGTTATAAGTAAATGGAATTAAAAATTTCATAAAGCTGTAACATGCGCGAACAGTTTGATCGTATTATTTAAAAAAGAAAGCTCAAATTTCTAGAGATTGACATCCTTAACTAGGGATTAGGAGTGTATCACATCGAAAAGATGCATGTGGAGCACGGAACTTCAAGATGCAAACGATATGGAAAATAGGAAACAATTAGCTTGGAGTTACGAAAAGTGCACTTATTGTTTCAAACTAACATCACTTGAAGAACAGACAGAAATATTGGAAATATTATTACTTAGACTGGAGCCCCAACTGTGTTGGACTTGGACCTTTAACTGAATCTCAATGGTGAATTGTATGAATCAGTATAAATCGCAACGGAATCATAAGATTCAGATAAATATGTGGCCCCTTTGAGATTCCCCAAGGGATTCCCATCATTCATGGGCGAATTGAATCGAATCGTAGAATAGGAATCGTGAACTATAAGATTTTGACGACTATGCAATGGAGTAGGAATACAAGAGTAGTCAAGTCTTCTAGTATATATCGAGAATAAGAACCTTGAGTACTTTAAATGAGAGTCATTATGTACTTGCAGCAGTTAAGGTCTTCCTTGAAAGCACACTCGTTCATTGCTATACATGCCTTTCTATGTCTTTGTTATTCGTATATTTTAGATATCTGCAACTCCTAATCTGCAGTTACAGAGACAAGTTCCGAAGACCTCGAGTTTGACAACTTTTCAATTATAAATATACGGTTCACGTATGTTATGGTTTTATGAAACAAGTTCTTTTATCTCTCTAAAATTTTTGCAAGCGGATCTTACGATTCACGATCCGATTGGATTCAGGATTCAGTGCTATCTTGAAAGAGCCTCAGGACATAAGGGAGGTCAAGGAAAGATTGTAAACATTATAAGAAGCATGGGATTCAAACTTTTCGAATCACTAATTGGAAGGGATGATAAGTGAGATACCTTCCAAAGGCAAAAAGCGGTGTCTCTAGGAATCTCAAAAAATTGGTATCTGCTGAAATATAATTAATCCCTTGAGTTCAGAAGTGCATTCATAACAAACTGCTTGAAAACAATGATTTAGCGTAGATGAGTTTGCTCTAGTGACATAACTTAAATGATGACAGTTAAGTTAGATTTACCATAAACGTTGTCTTTGGATTGGGTGAAAGATATTTCAAAATAGTTTGCTCAATAAAAACAGTTCACTTTGAGTTGCCCGCCTTATGTCATGGGCCGCGTTATTTACTTGATAATTTTTGGACTTGGACTTGCCCATGACATCTTTAGCCCACATGGAGTTAGCTAGTTTGGGCCTAGGGGATGTCCTAGCCCACTTTAGTCCATTAGATAGTCCACATTCTAGAAGCTTCCCAAGTTGTATGGATGTAACCTTGTGTGGGGGGCTCTAGAATTCTCCATTGTAAATATCTTAGGCTAGAACATATAGGAAGGTTCTAGGCCGATTGATCATAGCCGTTAGATCGTTAGATATCTAGATCCTTCCAAGGGGGAGGGACTTGTATAAATAGGGAGGAGCTCATTTACTCCAAACCATCAAAGAGTTGTAAGCTCTCTACAAGCAATACAAAGTTCTTTTCTTCCAAAGCTCTTTTGGTGTTCTTATTCTTCCGCATTCGGGTGAGTTAGGCTGACTTAGTGTTTGCAGAGGGAATTGAAGACACTAAGTGCCGCACGGGAAGGTCGTGAGAAGCAGCCCGTGACACTTAGCTCAGATCCTCATCTTAAATTAATAGCTGTTCTTTGAAGGAATTTCTGTAATGGGGCTCTTAAGAATGGTATCAGTACCAGTTAAAGACTGTACTTGGAGGAGGTATTAATTGGTGTTTACTTCAATCATAGCTGGTTGCTCTATTTGCCTGCTAGGATTCGAAGAATTTAACGTGTTTAACGACTTAACATACTTGGTGGTTTTCCATTCTAACGCTTATCTGACTCTTCCACTTGCTTTTCCGTCTGCTCTATTTTTACCCATACAAGGCCTACATTGCAAAGAAAATCAGTCCCGTACACCTGAGAGCTTCCACATAGACCCCAATATAAGTTGATTGTTCGAAGGAATTCTATTCGTTTACAAGGTCTGATGGAGCAAAGTAGTTACCCCATTTACTCCACATAGTAGTACAACAGAACTTACAAAGAATAAAAGAAAAGTTGTTGAATGGAACCGTGATCTAACTGTTGAAACTTAGAATATGGAGAAGCAATTGTGAACACAAAGGTTGAATAATATGAGAAATCGAAGAGGATTAAGGACGATGAGTTGGCTGAATTTTGGAATCAACGTAATTGCAAATAAAGTGGGATTGATGTGTATGAAGGTGGAACTAGTTGCTCGGTTAGTGAGATTGTGGGTGGTAAATATGATCGTGTACCTTTGATATACCATTGATAGAGTACATCCATCAATTATAACCTTACATGTCAGCAAAAAATAATTATTTAAGCATGTATAACAAGTCAAATGTATTCGAGAATTATGCAATATCTTTCTACTAATTTAAACTTGAAACGGAATGGTGATCAAGTTATAATAAGATCAATGTGGAAATTTTTTATTAATGTGTTAGAATGTAATTAAGAATGAATACACAATTTGTATGTCAGACTTTTTAGAATTATGATTAAAAACTGTTAGTAATGAACAATATCTCAGCGAACCCGGGAAGCGAACTCCAACCCGACTAAGCTATTCAAAGAAGCCTACCCCTAGCGTACAGCGTTCCCATAGTGCAAATTGCAATGTACTGTGGTCCTGCAAGAATAGCCTACTTGTAGCTATTCTACTAACCTGCATTTATTTTGTATCACATCTGTTATCATCTACTGTCTCATAGCGTTAAGTTTGTGTTTGCTGACTTGGATGCCAGCGTGTGCTATATACTCTCTACAATTTAACCTTGTTGTTTATGAAACTATATTTCTTCAGTACATAAAAGAACTTCAGGAGCTCTCTTGAGAAGCCAAATAACCAGGAATCATTCTCTTTCTAACTTAATTTTCGCAACGCGCAGCCACCCACCCACTATATGTATGTAGTTGAACTATAATGCTATTACTACACACAAAACAGAACAATGAGGGCATAAAAGATAAAAGGAAGCTACTAATACAACATATGAAAGTGTACCTAAAGATGTAACCATTTCTTGCCATTGAAAATTAGAATGATAATTACATGTCAGTGCTTGTTGTAATTGACGACTCATGGCCTAAGTTGCAATAAAATAATAATCACAGTAGTCTACGGTCCTTCCTGCTGTTTGATGAGTTTTGTAGATCTCATTTAGTTTTTTCCAATTCTGAATATCGTGCTAATGGCCACGTGCTTTACTTGTCGTGGAATGAGATAGATGATTTAAAGGTTTAGAACCAATCTCTAATGTCACAGTCGATGGTTTACTATCCCTGTAGACATATACTACTAGCTATAGATTTATGACGCAAAGGACCCTAGACTCAAAAGCATTAGTAGCTTCCTTTAACATTTATGCCACTATTTTGTGTTTGGTCATTATAGCAGAACTTATGTTTTCTTATGTAACACTGTAACCGTAGGCCAAGTTTCTTCTTTTCCAATCTACTTTGCACGTGGACTGTTACTGTTAGCTTCCTGTTAGTTATTTCTGTATGATCATCTCGTTCTTGTATTTTGTTGAACCTGTTGATTGTTCAAACCATGCAGACTTGCTCAATTCAATTATCTCTTCATAAATACAGTATAGTAATAGATATTTCTGAAGCAACTATACATATCACCTAGTTTGTTGCAGGTTCTTCCTTTAAGAATAGGCAAAGTCAGCCCTCCACTTTCTGAATGTTCAGGAAGCTTTTTCCATGACCGGCCATTGTATCAACCGTTTTACTTAGCGGATGCTGTTGCATGAGTGACTCAAAATTACAACCTCTTTAGTTAAGGTATGTGATACTTACTTTTGTAGCTTTAGGTGATCACCTCTTTACCTGAAGTTACGGAGACATGTTGTCTTTTAATGCTTTTCACCAGCTATCGGACGTTTACACCTAGTGGATACTGTTGCACGAGTGACTCAAGATCACGACCTCATGAGCATCAAATATATAATAATAATGATAAATATATATTTATTATATAATAATGATAAATTAATAATAATAATAATATAATGATGATAAGAATAATCATCGTCAATATTATTGTTATTATTATTGTTATTATTATATAATAATAATAATTGTTATTATTACTATAATAATACAACAACAACATCAACAACAATAAAAATGATTTATCACAAAATGGCTTCTACACTTAACCTTCTGATTCTGAAGTAGTAGCATTCACAATGCCGTTAGATGGGAAAATATTAGGGGTGCAACTTGGACGGGTTGAGCCCGACCAACCCGAACCCAGCCCGGACTAAAGTCGGGCTTGAGCACATATTTTGAGTAACTTGGACGGGCTCGGGCAAAAATTCTCAACCCGAATTGCAATTAGGGTCGGGCTTGGGTAGGAATATTCAACGATGGGCTAACCCGAATTGTCCGATTTGTATACTCATTACACATAAATGTTATATTTAAATGTTATATTTGTAGAGTATTATATAGCATATATATCAAGAATCTATTATTTTTCTATTAATTATTAGTGATATTTTTAATTGTGTTTATGTTCTCAATTAATAGTTTTCCTTTTTCGCAAAATATTTACTATTATCTTGTATATGAATGAAAATAAAATCACTCTAACAATATATAGTGATTAGTTTTTAGCCTTGAGAAATTGGAGTGTCTACATTCGGGATCTATTTTTATATGTAAGTTATTGACTTAACTTTGAGAGGACAATTAAAATTGAGTTGAGTGTGATAATTATGTTAGTTTATTTAGTTTAATCGGTTAGCCCGAATTCAACCCGAACCCGAATTAGTTTATTCGAAATTGGGCTTGGGCGGGTTGGCATTGCTCCTAACCCGGGCTGGGCTGGGCTTGGACAACCCCGACAGAACTCGGGCTTGGGCTTGGACAAGGGTGTCAACCCGCCCAGCCCGCCCGAGTTGCAGTCCTAGAAAATATAAGTGGTGTTCCCTTTAAAATATATATTATAATGGTGCTACTATTGCAGTTTTTTAGCCGATCATGAATGAAGTCTCAATCCCATAAATGTTCTAAGAGCACTTGAATGGATCTTACCAAGATGGACAGTATATTCTTCTGGAAAGTTAATGAATGCTGCTTCATAATTTGTGGTTCCAATTTTAGTGCTGAAAGTTGAAGCACAAATTATGAAGCAGTATTTCTTACCTTTCCAGAAGCAGAACTGAATTCCCTCTGTACAGAACATAAATATAATCACTAAGCTATGTATTGAAACTATAATGGTACATCAAGTCACCTATTTCGTGCAGAATGTTAGGTTAACTTTAAATATTGTTGATACAGATGTCCCAAAGTATACTGCTCGTCTTGGTTAGTTCCATATGGAACATTAATGGGATTGAGACTTGATTCATGATCTGCAAAAACCTGCAATAGTAACACCATTGTAATATATGTTGTAAATGGGGAGACCGCTTATATTTTTCCATCTTATGAAACTGTGAAAAGCTACTATTTCTGGTTCAGGAGGTTTAGTGTACATGCCATTTTGTGACAAATCATTATAATAATAATAATAATAATAATAATAATTATTATTATTATAATAATAATAATAATAATAAATTATTATTATTATTACTACGGTGGTCATCTCTTAACTGAAGTTAGCAAGGAACCCTAGAGAAATCCCGACTTTATAAGAGATTTCTTGGTGCCATTTAGATGTGTTTCTGAAGTGTAGTTGGATATCTAAAAATGTGAGATTAGTTTGCAAACAACCCAAAAAACTTTCTGCTTATATCTGTATTTGAGTCTGTTTTGCCATGATACTGTCCATTAGAGTATTCCAACTGGAAAGTGTTATTGATGAGGTAGTTATTTCTCATAAAGTCTGATTGATTTGCTTATTTGGCGCATGTTCAATTAATGAGTTATCACTTATCAGCTACTCTTAGTTTATTTCTCGTGACTTTTTACATAGTAGGGTGCTTTATTCTTTTAGAGGTTCGCCATCATTTTTTGGGACACGGGTTTTCATTGACCATCAGATTGAGGACGTCAAGAGAGGACCGAGTGCGACTTTGTAGCCTATAATTTGATCTGGTTTTATTTGAAACTTCTTTCTTTACCCCTGTACTGTAGGTTATAGATCGATCAAGCCTGACAGGGTACGTGGTCCATTGCTCGTAAATCGATGTTGGTTTAAGCCAGAAATTGTTACATGATGCAGCTTTTAGGAGATCTCATACACGTCTATTCTATAAAACAGCACGCTTGACTTTTTCTCAGCCTTTAGATTAAATCAACCCCACCCCTTATATCTCACCTACTTTAGGGCATGAATTTTGAAAAAAAAAATTATACACACAACCGCAGAGAATTAAACACATAATGGGGTAAGGAGATAAAGAGAGTTGTTATGAAAAATTATTTGGGTGCATTGGGTGCACATAAGAGAAGGAAATTTTACTATGATATTTTTGGATTATGAATAAGTTATGGAATTATATATGACAGACCACTCAAGTTTAGGAAATGATAATAAAGCTTAGGAAACATAAACTAATAAATAAAATTAGGAATTTTACAAAATATCCAGGTATGTGAACCACACAATACGATTTCTTTTGGGTAGTGGCCTCGGCCACGGGTCGTCCCCTAGTTTACAGTAAATATTGACGGCTATCCAGAGGCCACAATGTTGCTTTAGGGTGATATTAGTTTCAGGAGCCTGTTTGGTATCGGCTTTAGAAAAAAATTGTGTTCTATATACGGTCTACAAATCACCTAGGAAAAACAGCAGGACAAACAAATTTCAGTTAAATATTCTGGATTATGCGATTTTTCTTAACAAGGATACTCAGTTGATGTATTTGTGACTAGCATAGAAGATTACTTGATGCATCAAATTCCACTGTATTAAAAGACAAACCCTATTCTCGAATTTATGAACTACTCGTTGAAGCAAAGTGTAACTACCAGTAAAACACAACATGAATGTATGTTACATGCTTTTGAGAGTATATTTGGTTCTGCAAAACAGTAATCACATCATAAGCTCTGTAGCTTACACGTAGTTATTTTGAGTACATAGTTATGAATAGTGATTCTATTTACTTATTATTCTTGCTGATCTCATTATGGGAACAAATTTTTTTACATGGTTTGTGTGTTAGGGGATTTGACCATAAATCAAGGGAATCTCGACCTCTCAATGCCAGACTGCACTTCCCAGAAAGCGTAAATAACTAATAAAGGATCAGAAACCTACAGCGCTGCCAAATTTAGAAGGCAGTGAATTCTTTTTATTGGGCATGGAAACAGTCGAACATCTAACAGACTGTGAATTCAGTTGTTCCTCCTCTAACATGAGATGCATTCATGTGAAATTCAGGCTGCAGGAAAAAAGGAATTCAGTTCATATATTAGATCAAAGATAGTTTTTTCATATGTATGTTATATGTATGTTACAGATATTTACAGACAATTGTTATGATTTTACAATTTTTATGATCGTAACTTATTAATCTCCATTGTAAAATCATAACAATGGAGATTAATAAGTTACGATCATAAAAATTGTAAAATCATAACAATTGTATGTAAACATCTGTAACATAGATATGAAAAAAAACTATATTTGATCAAATGTAATAATGGAATTCCTTTCTGCTGCAGCCTGAATTTTACATGAATGGATCTCACGTTAGAGGACTGTTAGTTCCTGGACTGTTTCCATGCCCAATAAAAAGAATCACTGCCTTCTAAACGGATAGCGCTGTAAGTTTGTGATCCTTTCTCATTTATTGACGCTTTTGTAGTTTACTTGCTGGGAAGTGCAGTCTCGCCTTGAGAGGTCGAGGTGCCCTTGATTGCTGGTCAAATCCTCTAACACACACAAACCCTGAAAAAAAAAAGCTTCCTTAATGAAATCAGCAAGTACAATAGAGTTACATAGAACCACTAACGTATACACAATTCAATAAGCTACAGAGCTTATGATGTGTGAACTGCTTTGCAGAATCAAGTAAACTCAACATCACGTAACCTGCATTCATGTTCTGAGTTTTACTGTTCCTTACTTTGCTTAAACGAGTAGTTGATATATTCGAGAATGGGGTTTGTCTTTTACTACTGTGGAATGTAACATCAAGTGATGCACTCTTCGAGTCACAAATGTACAAACGCACAACTATTCTGCCCGTTAATAAACAGTCTACTCTTGTGGAGTATGATAATTCTTTTACTTCTTTAGATGGATTCCTATACTTGGTAATTGTTATATTATTGCTAGCCGAAGCCTACTTCTTGTTAATTACCGTACTTTTTTGAGGGTTTACATGCATGTTGCAAGACTTGAGATGATACCCTTTAAGGTTCAGTAGGAAAAGAAAAATTGTGCTAGATGAAACTCCTACAGAGGTCCTATAAAGCTTTGATCAAAATTCCTCATGGTTTCACATGTTCCATCTCAATGTTCACGCGGTTTTATTCTGGTATCCCTGAAAGTTGTCCAAAAGGTTCCAGACAGTTATCCTGATTTTTAGTAGCGTGACTCTCACCCTGGATAGTGTTTCTTGCTAATTTTGATGAAAGCCCATCTAACAATTTCACCTATGAAGGTTATAAGTTAAAACAAAAGACATCCTGTATGGAAGAATGTAGTTCCTTGTGAAGGTTTCTTGTCAAGATCTCTATGCAATCCTCTTGGAAGAGAAAGAGCATCTCAATAATATTTCACTCGGGTGAATTGGTAATTTTTCTTATCAGATTTGCTAGTCTTCACTGAGAAGTGGAAATCTTCCTGTTGGGCTGTGTAAGTACAAAATGTTATCAGAAAAATACATAATTTTGTAAGTTCTGATCCTATCTATAGTACCCATTCGTCTTGAGTAGGTTCATAAAATCGCGGAGATCATGTGGTACTTCATTTGGAATTTTTCTAGTTGAAATACTAGCTTTGCCAAGAAATCAGAATCTTTCACATGGTGCGTGGAAGGTACCCGTTCTTATCAAGAAAGCGTTGGGTTCCAAGTGCAAATAGAGGTTAACCAATAAACATCACCGGATCAAATTTCCGCAGCTTTTTGTTTCGATGTTAACGTACATCTTACTCCTGTTAGGCTGATTATGCAAGTTGTTACCAAGTTACAATGTCGTCATCAAGGATAACCTCCCGAATATCACTCTGGCCCTTTTATAGGGTCTGTTTTGATGTTATAGATTTGAAGATGTTTTATTGGGTCTGTTTAGACGTTGTATATTTGAAGATGGATCCGGTTGAATCAAGCCTAATATTTCACCATTCGATTTAAGATGGATCTTGTTAGACCACGACACTCTCATTTGGACTCAAAAGATGGATCTGGTTTGACCTCGACACTCTCCTTATGAAGCAGCATTGGCTTGGAACGTAATTAAGAATGAAGCGGAATGGTGATCAAGCTATAATAAGATCAATGTGGATTTTTTTTATTATTATTTAATTATTAGAACGTAAGTAAGAATGATATCACCATATGTATGTCAGACTTTTTATAATCATGATTGGAAGAGAACTCCAATCCCACTAAGCGAACCAAAAAAGCCTACCCCTAGTGTGTCCTGAACTGGCCATCCTAGCGTACAGCGTTCCCATACCGCGAATTGCAACGTATTGTGTAACGTCTGTCATGTTATCATGGTGGTCCTGGAAGAACAGCCTACTTTATGAAACTCAACCTTGCTGTTTATGAAACTATACTTCTTCAGTACAGAAAAGAATTGCAGGAGCTCTCTTTTGAAGTCAAATTTGCTCTTTTGACATGGCATAAACGAGATCATTTGTTGCATGCACAACCGGGAATCGTTCTCTTTCTAACTTAATTTCCGCACACACGCGCACACACACACAAACACACACACACATATAAGAAGTAGTTTGAACTAAAAAAAGGTGACTCAGCCTACTACTGGTGTCAGAAGAAAGCATAAGTTCAACTATAACGCTATTACTAAACACAAAACAGAACGATGAGGGCATAAAAGATAGTCGTAAAAGGAAGCTACTAATACAACATATGAAAGTGTACCTAAAGATGTAACTATTTCTTGCCATTGAAAATTAGAATGATAATTTACATGTCAGCGCTTGTAATTGACGAGACATGACCTAAGTTGCAATAAAATAATAATTACACCAGTTTATGGTCCCATGTAGTTACCTTTCTGGTCGCGAGGAGTCTTTAGGGGGTGTCGACACTTATGGTCATGGTTGCTAGTGAAAGGAAAGGAAAGGAGAGGAAATGATAGATTATCTCCGTATCAATAAGATAATAAAAATACATTTTGATAAGAGGATATTTATGATTGAGACAAGGAAATATTGAGAATATAACTCCCTGTATTGATATATAAAGGAAAGACTGAGAAATAAAGTGAAAGGTTATGCTATAAAGTGAAAAGTTGATAAACTCTGGTTTCGCACGTCGCCATACTATGTTCGTTTACTATGCAAGATTTTTCTTAATTACTCCCTTAATGTGGATTCTATTATTTATTTCTCAAAAAGAAAACATGCTTCATAATCTGTTTACACGTTTGGGTATTTGCTTACTCAGCATTTCTTGCTGACTTTGGAAAAACTGCGGTATTTGTTTTTTCCCCCGCAGGTCTAGGAGAAGAGAGCTCGGCGTAAGGGTGTCATCGTATCATGTGATGTCTTGGAATACCCCGATTCGATATAAAAAGATTATTTGATTATTTTGATAAGTTTGGGGGTCAAAATCGTAGTATTTGAAAGTTATAAATTAATTAAAATAAGGAATGGGTGTGAAATTGTAGTTTAAGAAAGTTATAAAGTCGTTGGATAAAATTTTGGGGCTTTAATTGTAGTTTATGGAAGGTGTAAGTGGTTAATTTGAAAAATGGGGAGATAATTGTAGTTTAGAGAAGTTAAAAACTAAGTTAATTAAAAGTTGGGGAGACAATTGTATTTTAGTTAAATAGTTGTATGTATAATTTTCTTCAACCCGTATCTTACCAAACCCTACCCGTAAAATAGTATAACCCGGTAATATATACCGTATAGCTATACAAACCCGTATTTCTCTCTTGACCCGACCAAAAACCCGTATTTTAATTAATTATGATTATTATTTTTTCCTCTTCCTCTCTCTCTATCTCTCTCTTTTTTCTTCACCGGGAGACAAACTCCCTCTCCTCCCTCACACACACCTCCATATCTTCTCCCTCCCTACTCCTCGACCACCCTACACCCTACTACCAAAATTCATCCCCCTTCCTCCTCCTATTTTTCTATAAATTCACCCTCCTTCTTCCTCCTCAATCACAAAAGCCCCTTCCTCTCCACCTCCCTCCCTCTTATGGTGATAACCAACACAACCTTCACCACCATCCCCTCCATCACCATACCACCACCCACCTCCCTCTCAATCTCACCCTCTCTCTCTTTCAGTAAAACCATAAGCAGGAACATCAACAACCACCCACACCCCCCACTGCGACCATCACCAACAACCGCCACCACTACACCACCTCCATCTCCCCCATGCCTAAACATCTCCCCCTAACTCTCTGCCTCCACCTATCTCTCACCTCTGTTTCTCTTTCTCACAAACCCAGTAGCCACAACACCCACACCACCACCATCGGCATCATCATCAACATCATCGCCGGCAAACCCAACCCGACAACACCACCAACCTCCACCCTCTGTTCCATCCCCATTTTCTGTCCCAATCACTCTTTGTGTCGCTCTCTATTCTCCTGGACCAGAGACAGAAGAAGAAGAAGATCGGCGGCTTAAGGCCACCAACGAAGTCAGACCCGAGAGTCCGACCCGACGGGACCAGGCCACGCGCCTCCTCCCTCTCTCTCCTCCACTTCCCGGCGTCTCCCCACCCTCCTTGAAGGCCGACCAAACTCCCAGAGGTCGCCACGGCGTCCCTAGCCGCCGGAAAGCCATATTTTCCGGCGAGTTTTAGACTCAACTTCGACAAACAATTTCTCGGTCAATCGGTTACCGAATCCGTAAATTTTTTGCTGGAATATTTTTATTTGGACTTGAATTAGAATTATATGAAATCAAAATGGCATGGGTATGCATGTTTGGGATGATTCATGTTTGGGTTTTGAGGAAGAAGATGAAGAACACGATGTTTTAGATGGGGGGGGGGGTTAAAAAGTGTTCTCATTAAAATTGGGGGTTGCATGTGACATTCACCTAAACTGATGTTATTTAGTAGGAAGGGGGCTAAAATGATGTTACAACAACTTAAGGGGATTCATGTGTATTTTATCTAAGGACATAAGTGCATCATCCTCACTTAAAAAAATAGCTTGTGGGGGAGCTGAATGTATTTTCTCAAAAAGATAGGGGAGGTAAGTGTCTTTTATTATCAGTTATATCGACTGAAAAATATGAAATTTCTGATTTTGTCACCGAATTGTTAACTAATGTTTTATTACTAATTATAATAACTTATTTACTTATATAAGGTGCCTACATATTCATATTTGAATATGTACATATACATATATGTATACTAGGTATTGTCCGTGCCTAAAGGCACGATGGTAAGAAAATAAGCATGATAAATGTGTTGATACTACAATCTCCATTTACACAGTCCAGGCAAAACGTTTCAAATATGACCCCAAAAAGTTGTACAGTAACCCAATCTTTTTAGTGAGTAAATATGAAGCATTTCGCGAAACAGAGAAAGAAAAAGCTATTACTGTCTGACCACAAAGGAGAGATTAGTACGATCCTCCTAATAAACAAAATATAAAAGCGTTAAGCATAGTAAAAAAATACTCGTGATAAAGAAATTATAGCAAGCATTAAGAGAGCAATCTTGTAGATTTACATTAATCTTCACAGGGCTACTCCAAATAAAAATATGCATTTAAAAAATGAACTTACGCTTACAACATATTCAGCTAGTTGACTGAAGTCACTATCAAATCCTCTCCAATATGATTCTTAAGCATAGCACATTCTTACAAATAGAATGTAAATGTCATTCCATTCACCTGCATCCCTACTTAGCACTACAACATTGGCATTGCAAATTAAGTCTTGTATTCCCCAATGATATGGTCAGCTGCAATTTAGTTTTGATTCAAATTTTAGTACCTTTCATGTCCATTTCGTCAAGTTATTGGTTCTGCCATGCTGCAGATTCACAACACGATGATGCGAGTAGCATAAATTTTCAAATTGAGAGTCTTGTATCCAGCAAATTACTAATCATTAGTGTTTTCTTATTAAAAAAAACAAATTACACGACGCTGGTTGTGAGTCCAGCAAATATTTTACCTTTCCTTTTCTCTCATGCATATCATCAGCAGACCGAGAAAAGGAAAATGAGTTTTGGTTTTGGTTCAGAACTGAAGCCAGGGATGAGATTCAGGACACGAAGAATACTGTTGTGTTGATGCTATTGCTCCAAAGAGATGTGTATTTGTTTAGAGAAATTTTGCAGTTTATTTTATAATTGTGAGAGCTACATGAATGTTTATTTAATAACAGGAACTTTTCTTTGTTCAATTTTTTTTCTCCTTCTAAATTATGTTTTGCTTACTGACTTCAATTTGCTTTTCGAATCCAGTGAATTCACAGATCCTAAGAGCACATAATACGACTGAATAGACAAAACAAATCACCTAAGATCCTCTCTAGATTTGTTTTCAGACCTAACAAAAAAATCTTGACTGAGAATACGATACATACCTGCAGCGCGAGAGAGAGGTCTAGACTTTGGGCAGAAGCCGGAGAGAGAGGCACATAACTGCACTCCCCGTATTGCTACCTGCAAACCTGGTACTCCCATGCTATCGCTTACATTCCAAGAACATGCCAACTGTTAGTTATCTGGCCAATTGGAAAAAACAAAACACAACAAATAAATATATACATAAATTAAATGACAGAAAATGACCAAAAGTATAACCGGCATAATAGTCTTTGTCATGTAGGTTTAGAAAACTGTTGAAGAACCCGACGTTGATACTCCATGCCGTTGTAGTTAAAAAGTAAGAGAGGAACGATTTCTGTTGAAATTGTGCCCTAGAGGCAATCAATTAATTGTGACAAATATATGGATTTCCGATTCATTATGTTATCGATATGGAGATATGTTAACATGAATGAAGTCCTTAGAATATAAGTGTTATATTCTTAAATATCCCTAGGCGATTATAATGATTAATAGGACAATCATCTATAGACTAGTATGGGGTTGGATTGATTTGGAGATATCATGATCCAACATATGGGTGTGCATTAAGGGTAATGGCGCACTGGATTGACCCATCTCCGAGAAGGCTACATACATGTTATGTAAAGTCACAAGCGCTTCTCGTGGTGCAATGGTATTGTCATCCTTAGACTTGAAGTCACTAGATTGTCTAGTTGTTGATTATTGTGATTTTGGTAGCGTCAAACGCTACACCGTAACTAGGTATCTATAAAGGCGTGTACTGGATACAATAAGAAGAAAGCTTAGAGATCGTAGTGGACATAGATAGAATTTGTCCCTCCCACATAACGGGAGAAAATATCCTAGGCCACTCGAGGGATAGTGCTTATAGAATGTCTGGCCAGACTCAAATAAATCAATATAGGATATTGATGTTATTTGCACGAATAAGGCTATTCCCAGGATCGAGAAACTATGGATTGGATATTAGAGTGTGACTTTTATGTCTCGTGTCCAATCCGGATATGAGGAAAAAGGGATGAGATAATTACTTGCACAAGGTTTGTCATGATGACTATTCTATTAGTTGGCTAGAATGGATGTTTTGCTAGAAACCGCTCCATATTAGCAAATTGTTGCCACCAACTAGATAGAACCTATGGAGTCACACGCTATATAGAGTTGAACTAGATTTGGGAATTAATTAATTGGATTAATTAATTAGAATGATCACTTTGCAATACCTTGCAAACTTAGTAGGGACTAATTTGCAAGGAAGGGACTAAACCGAATTCTTGTTGGACTAGAATAGGTCCTTTAGGAAGTTTCCTATTATGTCATTCATAAAGATTTGGAGTTATTAGGTTTATGTAAAAAAAAATACAAATAAACTTGGACCCAAGTCGGATAAATGTTTTGTAGGATATCCTGAAAAGGATATTATTTCTACAGCCTAATAGAGAAACAAACTGTTTGTTACTCGAACCACCGTGTTTCTAGGTAGAGATTGTCTCTAAAATAAACAGTGGGAGGAAAGTAGAACTTGAAGAAGTTCAAGAACCACAACAGAACATAGATCCTTTTGATGGAACGTGAGCAGGATCACAAGGTGTTGTGGAGCAACCTACTCAGAAAACACAAGAACCTCGTAGGTCAGGTGGGATATATCGAGGGACTAGAGAAATAAGGATTTCTCATAACCCAGAATATATTTCTCATCGAGATGAGCCTACAACCTATGAGATGGCCACGTGTGGGCCATACTCTCAGAAATGGCTAGGAGCCATGGGATACAAAATGGAATCCATGTATACCAACGAATTATGGAATTTGTTAGAAACACCTAAAAGGTGCAAGTGGTTTTGAGAAAACCAACATGAATGGTAATATGATTACCTTTAAGGGACAATTGGTTGGGTAAGGATTTCCTGTGAGTTCATAGTATAGACTATGACGAAATCGTTCCCAGTTGTGATGCTTAAATCCATTCATATCTTGCTTTTAGCAATCTCTCTATAGATTGAGTCAAGCTTCTTGGAGTTGGATTCTTCAAATTGATGAAATCAAACGAGTTTGGTTCCATCAAAATTGAAGATGAGACTTTTGTTTACAAGAAGGTTAGTGGGAGCATAATTATGTTTCTGGTCTTGTATGTGGAGACATACTAATCATTAATAATGATGTCCCTACTTGGCAATCTTACGCAGATTGACTAGGGAATTGATTTTGAAATGATAGACTTAGGCGAAGCAACCTATGAAGATATATGGAGATAGATCAAGATGGTTATGCGGCTTAAGTCATAGTACACAAATTGACAAAGGTGTTGAAATGGTTCAACATGTATAGAATATGGATTCTACCTATGTCACATGGAATTGGTCTTTTGAAGACTAGTCGTCTTTCCTATTAGATTGGGAAAGGACCGTATGAATAAGATTCATGAGATACGCCATGTTATGTACTAGGCCAGATGTGTCATATTGTATGACACAAATATGTCAGTCATATCCGGGTGAGCGTCACTGGATAATTATCAACGATTATCCTTAAGTACTTGAGAAGAACTGAAGGATGACTTCTTGATAAATGGAGAATAGGAAGATGTTACTGTAAGGGGTTACAGTGATGCGAACTTCAAATCTGACAAAGAAGATTTCAGATTATAAGTCAAGTTTTATGTTTTGCCCTAGTGGGAGCGACTGTGAGTTGGAAAGATTCCAGGCAAGATTCAATCACTGATTCTAACATAGAGGACTGAGTAAATTAATGCATAATATGCATTTATTCAGAATATTCAATCTCAATCAAATTGTTGATGGAGGAGATGTGAATATTTGCAAGGTACCAGCATATGTCTCGCCCCTACGCAGTGTAAGCGTGGAGGGCCGCGCTAGATCAATAGGCATATGATGCAGGAGATTGATGTTATTTGCACGAATAAGGCTATTCCCAGGATCGAGAAACTATGGATTGGATATACGAGTGTGACTTGTATGTCTCGTGTCCAATCCGGATATGAGGACAAAGGGATGAGACAATTACTTGCACAAGGTTTGTCATGATGACTATTCTATTAGTTGGCTAGAATGGATGTTTTGCTAGAAACCGCTCCATATTAGCAAATTGTTGCTACCAACTAGATAGAACCTATGGGGTCACACGCTATATAGAGTTGAACTAGATTTGGGAATTAATTAATTGTATTAAATAATTAGAATGATCACTTTGCAATACCTTACAAACTTATTAGGGACTAATTTGCAAGGAAGGGACTAAACTGAATTCTTGTAGGACTAGAATAGGTCCTCTAGGTAGTTGGCAAGGATTTTTTGGACTATATAAACGACACTCCTTCCTTCCTTCCCACACTTATGACCTTATTGATCATAACTTGAGTGGGAGAGAACAAAAAAAGGAGAGAGCAAGCATGCAAAGAGGAGCCGCCGCCCCCCTTTGCCGCCGCCCCGTCGGCCCACAAGGAGGCCGAGACCTCCTTGGTTGGTCTCTTTAAGCGTGATTCTTCTTCCTCTTCCTCATTTCGGGCTAGCACCAAGAATTGGAAGATATAAAATTCAACTCTAGGAGTGGATCAACTATAGAGAACATGACATAATTCGCGTTTGAAGTCATCAAAGGAGAAACCCTAAGGTGTGTTATTGATTTCTTCCCTTACCATCGTTATGTCTCTTGACTTGTGATCCTTGGAGGGTATTGCATGGATTATGTTTGTTTGTGTTTCCGTTGCGCATACATGAATCAAAACCCTACAATTTCTGGGGGCGGAGAGTTGTGATATTCAAAAGTAAGGGGTAGAGTACTTCCTAGTTTTGTAAGTCGATCTGCCAGTTGATTAGTTTCGCGGTACGTGTGGGACATTTGCCAGCGCGGCCGTCTTTTGAGTAACTCACTGCAATCATTAACAATGGGAATGAGCCATGGAGAGATATGTTGATGTTTCAGAGTATAAGATGAAGCAGTAGTAGAGTCTGTTGATACACTCAGTGAAGTAATGTTCATAATATCAGCAATGTAAAGTCCATCTCGAATGGCAATTAACTCCGTGTAAATTGCGCTATCTGTATGAAGATGGCGACTATAACCTGTAATCCAATTACCATTACTATCACGGAAAAGACCACAACTACCATAAGCTTGGCGGCTAGTGTCAGATGCTACCGTCTGTATTAAGTTTCACTGTACCGTAAGGGGGTTTTGTCTAGTTAAAGGTTACCCAATGCAAACAACATGTAGAACAGGTTAACTGCAAATAGAAGAACGCCGATGAGAACATGTAATAGTAATATCTGGGTGGGAGCTTTCAATAAGGGCACATGGTAAAGCATCTTTAAATCGGGCAAAGCAGTTTTGAAACAGAGTGAAATTGAAACGCGGTGATGACTACAACGATGAAGACGGAGCGGCCGTCCTGAGCTAGAAACCGTCAATAAAAACCTAACACTACAGACTTTGAAAACGAAATCAAACCTAAAAACCTGGGGTTCGGAATTCAGACCGTGACCTTGGTGTATCATGGAACTGAACCCTACAAATTGAAAACAAAAAGAAGAATAAGAACAGGTCGCCAAACTTCCAATAGAAACAGTGGGTGATTCCAAAATCCCCAATCAAAACCCAAAAAATGTGGATTGATAAGAGTAATCAAAGAGAACGAAATTGCAGTAAAACACAGCGTAGAGAAACCAAAATCAATCGCCGAAGGTGGAAGGAGAAATCGAAATCCAGTGGGCGGCAGCGATGGAGAGAGAGAAGGCGGCTTGGAGCTGAACGTGAAAGCGAAACCAAGCAGATTTTCAATCCGACGGTGGAAAATATGTGAGGAAGGTATTTTTAATCCAACAGTTCAATATGTCTCCTTAAAATGTCTTCAAAAATGTCTTTTAAAAGAGACAGGACCCACACACCCCTATCTTATTATATAGATACACACACACACACACATATAGTTACATACTATTTAGAGATAAAAGGTGTCTTTTCCAAAACTAATTAAGTTGTTGAGGTTAACTATAAGTGTCAATTCATAAAAGTTCGGGGATGTAGTTTACACGATATGATTTTATAAACAAACTTAATATTTCATTAAAACCACTACTTTATAATTTCTTGTATAATATGCGTATATACACACACACATATAGAAATACATATTTTTGTAGAATCATTTGAGATGAGAACGTTTGTGCAATTTGACCTGTTTTGTATAAATATAATCTTTTTATCTACAACTTTACAAGTATTTGGTGAATGAAGTATTTAGTTACCAAGTGATACATTGGTTGGTTTAAATAAATATGTACAACTACTGTAGTAATATAAGTCACGAGATGATGTTTTTATAACTTGAAAAATGGTCACAATTAAATAGCTATAAGTCTTTTATGAGAAAGTTTATGAAGAAGTATTGTTTTAGATATTTTCTAAATAAGGAATAATTATGCTATTTAATATTAAATTAAATCATTTTGTGAAATGTTATTGTTTAGTTCCAAATACTTATAATTATAGGCGTTATGGCTAATGGTGTGCCTAATTGAATAAGAGTTTTTCAATATAAAATATTTAACAATCATATTATAAATTGTCACTTTATTCATAGGGAAATAAAAGCACATCTCTTATAACTTTGTTGAAATTTAATTTAATAAGTATAGCAAGGGTTTGGGGTGTCTTGAAAATAGAATAAGAAGTTCCACCCAATAATTAGGACATTCATCGCATACTTGCATCATACGTGCTAGTTAAAATTTTGTGATTGATTAGGAATTATAATTTGTAGGCCACGAGTTCGTAGGCGAAGGCTACGTCTAATCGTAGGAGATATTTCTTGATGTTTGATGTTGCTACTTGAGGTGAGTTAACATGCCAGACTTAGAGCCCTATCTTTCTTCGTGTCGAAATTGTTAAATTTTCATATATTGTCTCAAATGAATATTTGCCACATGTGCCTTAATTGAAAGCTTGCTTTGCTTATCGGTAAATGATTTATGAAACTCTCACATGAAAGTAATAATACGTAATAACATAAAGTGGAAAGAGTTGTGCGGGTGAACAGTTTTTGGATACTTGGATACTTGTATGGTTAACCCGGCCGCACATAGCCCCGGGTCGCTCCTTGTACTCACTCCTTCTGGGCGCAAGAATCCTTTAGGGGGGTGTCGACACTTAAGGTCTTGGTAGCCTGATTTATGAGATATTTTTGTGATGAGATATATTGTGACAGTTGGTTCTTCCCCGCTACAGCAAAATAATAATATGAATTTCTCAAAAGAAAAAAACGAAAAAAATAAGATGGAAGGAAAATTGGTATCTTGAAAAACCCCTAATTGGGGAAAGTTATGTATTGGAAATGTTTCCCTTGGATATATATACCCTGATGACTTGAGAATACGTTTCTGAGAAGGAAAGATTAAATAAGGAGTTGGAAAATGTACTTCTATTCATACATGAAAACATATTTGTTTACTTATTAAATATTGTCCATGTTTATTAAATGAAAATGACTCTCGTCCGGTTTACGTGTGTGGGTGTTGCTTACTCAGCATTTCTTGCTGACTTTGGAAAAAATGCGGTCTTGTTTCATTCCCCCGCAGGTCTAGGTGAAGGGAGCTCGGCGTAAGGGGATTCGCGGACTCATGTAGTGTATGGTAGTATTATTAATAAGTCAAACTCTTAGTCTAATCTTGCATTGTATAATTGTATGTAAGATATTACGTTGGAGACAATTCTAAGTTTGTAATATATAATTATCGGATGTGTTGTTCTTGATTTCCGCCGTTTCATTTTGAGTAGCAACCTTCTAGGCTCTCCGGTCCGGAACAGAAAGCTTTGGAAACCAGGGGTGTTACATGTCTAGTACTAGTTTAAATAAGGCGAACTCATAGATAATCTCACCATGTGTAATAGTATGTGGAATATTCTGTTGAGACAATTTGTGAGTTGTAATATATAAAAATGTCGGTGTTTGTTTCAGTTACCATTGTTCCTAGCATTCGGGTGTAATCCCGGGTGCGGAGTGGCGTTCTCGTATTTCCTCCCCGGCGGGGATACGGGGGTGTCACACCCTAAACCATTTTATATTCAAAAGTACTACTATAAGTACGTCAAATTTCTATTCCGGTATAAAATTTTTATAATTATACATTCACTCAAAATTTAATCATCTTGTCTAGTAAACTTTTTTTCCTGTCAACATAGTGCCCCGATATGGAGCTTCGCTTTAGAGGTTAGGCCCAATGATGTATGGGTCAGTCCAAACTACATTACCGAGATAATATTTTATTTATTCAACAATCACACTGTATCCATCTCGCAGCTTCCGGAGCAGTTTGCCGCGACCATGACGACAAGTTTTTTTGTGGGATCATATTCTTCTCTTCCCCAGGCAGCCTGTGCACTTGAAGCCGAAGCACTAGCAGTCCGCGATGGCTTCTGTTTAGTGTTAGAGCTTGGTAAGCCTCGTGTTATAATTGAGTCTGATGCGAATAAGGTAATCGACAGTATTAATAACACCAACAGGTTCCTTTTTGGATACGTCGGATAAAGGAGATGTCATACGAGAGATAGTGACCTTATTAAGACGCTTGAGACAGTTTTCTTCACCTCAGCCGCCGTTCCTCGAACAGAGTAGCACACGAATTTGTAAAGTTTAGACATTCTGCTCCAAACAAACATATTTGGCTAGATATTACACCAAGTTGGACATTTCTGTTTCTTTAAAACAATGTATTAGGGATCACAACCCCCTTCTATTGAAAAGTTGTTCTCCTAAAAAAAAATCTCTAAAACGTGTGTATATCTGACAACCATTTTCTCACACAGAACATGCCTTGAACTAATTTAAAATGTAAAATGATACTAACAATAAAATAGAAGAGTTTCCCTCAAAAAGAAAAATAAATAAAATAGAAAAGTACTATACGGTTGAGATGAAAAGATCTTATCATTCTCAGAAAAATAAAAAATAAATAAAAAGATCTTATTGGCCCACTACATTTGCCTGGTGCAAGACCAGTATAAATACCACTTCCAGTACTTTCTTTATTGGAGATACAGGGCAATGGTGATGACGGACAGCCCTAGGTCACCACCCCCACACATAATTATTCTCTCAATCATCTCCGTTGATGGTGTTGCCGCAGTGTTTCCAGAGAAAACAGAGGTCGGAAGAGCAAAAGGGGCAAACTGCTCAAAGCTTGCATCACCTCTCTCTCCCCCAGATTCGACTCTAAGCAAGTGGAGAGGTATCTTCCACCGCAATTAGGGTTTCAATTTTCTTGTTTTTGTTTTTCGCTCTAAATCAGTGGATGCGCTATATGTTTTTTATTCGTAACGAGTTGGGTTTTCAATCATGTCACGTGATCTAGGTTTTCTTGATGTAGATTAGCAAAACTCAGTAGTAGTGAATTGACTGTTTAGATGACTCCTGGGTTGAAAGGTAATTGTGTGAATTGGTTATAGGAGTACATCGTTGTCTACCGTGCTTTACAGGAATCTACAAGGAAAATGATGCATGATTGATACCCTGTTCATGGCAATTTTGATCCGGACCACTTCCTTGAGCACCTTAAAAAATTACTATGGTAGGATAATCTTTCTGACTATAGTGGTATAAGATGCCTTCCAGTAAGAATCACCTTATAGAAGCTAAGATCTTTACAGAGCCTCATGGGCTAATATATCAGGGAGACTTCAGGACACCGTAAGAAGAAAGCGAGTTGAACTTTCCGAATTGCAAATCGAAAATGGAATTAGAGTGAAATTATCTTCTCTGTGGTTCCATGTTATGTAGAAATATACATAACCCTTAGTTTTGAAGTATGTAAAGCATTCGTCGACACAGACATGGTATTGAGTATGAACATTAAATTTATGTCGTCACATGCAAATCCAATAAAATACTTTTCCGTGATTTAGGGAACTCGTGAGCGGCATCCGCAGTTGAGTTTGTTTGTTTTGAACTTTAAAATTGTACGGTTTGTGTCTCTTTGTCGTATTAGCAACACGTCGTAGTGGTGGTAGTAGTTTTTATTTCAGGATATCTGATTTTAGTGACCGTTTGAGACACTTCTGGCACAAATGTTAAGTACTTGTTTTTCTTTATCTGATTGAACGATTTCTTGATGGGTATTTTGTCAACTTCGTCACGGATGTAAAACTCACCACGTAGGCGGCTTGTGTATATAGTGTGAGCCGTTAGGTAATGAATGTTTTTAGGTAAAGAAATGGATGTAATTGGAGAAGAATCCAATAATCATTTTGTTAGATTGTTTCCAATGGAATTCTTTATTTACTAGGAATTTACCAGCCCGGCAAAATTCCTAGTTCGCCCGACAAAATTCCTAGATTCTAGAATTCTTTCTAATTTTCTTTTCCTTTCAAAACCCATGGTTCCAACCCCGCCTTTAAATCCTTGATAGAACAAATGAACAACTATGTGATTTGGTTTGAGGGGTACAATATTTTCAGGTCGTTTGTTAATAAAACATTCACAAACTTTTTTTCCCATCAACGTAGCGCCCCGATTTGGAGCTTCGCTTTAGAGGTTAGGCCCAATAATGTATGGGTCAGTCCAAACTGCATTATCGAGAAATGATTTTTGTTGAATGAGATAATGATTTTATTTATCACACAATCACATTTTATATCTTTTAACGGCTTTCACAACTTTTTGTAAGATATATATATATATATATATATATATATATATATATATATATATATATATATATATATATATATATATATATATATATATATATATATATATATATATATATATATCTGTTAGTAGGAGCGCTCTATTAATCTATATCTTAAAAATGCTGTAAAGCGTGTGTATATTTGACAACCATTTCCTAACACAATACCGAATGTGCCGTGAACTAATTTAAAATGTAAAATGATTCTAAAAAATAAAAAATAAAATTAAAGCTGAAATATTAAATATACGGTTGAGATAAAAGAGATCTTATTGACCAACTTTAGCCTGGTGCAAGACCAGGAAATACTACTTCTAGGGCAATGGCGATGAATGACAGCCCTAGGTCACCCCCATGATTGACACATATATATTCTTAACCATCTCTGTTAATGGTGTTGCCGCAGTGTTTCGAGAAAACAGAGTTCGGAAGAGCAAAAGTCGGCAAACTGCACAAAGCTTGCAACTCTATGACGCAGAGCATCACCTCTCTCTCCCCCAGATTTGACTCTAACCAAGTAAAGAGGTATGTTCGCGAAGTTCCACTGCACTTTGGTTTCAATTTTCTTGTTTTTGTTTTTTCGCTCTAAATCAGTGGACCCACTATTTGATTTTTATTCTTAACTAATGGGGTTTTTAATCCCGTCACGTAATCTGGGTTAACTTGATGTATCTGTGTGTGGATTAGCAAAACGCAACGGTAGTGAATTGACTGTTTAGATGACTATTGGGTTGAATGTTAATTATGTGAATTGGCTTTAGGAGTACATCGTTGTCTACGGTGCTTTACTGGAATCTACAAGGAAAGGGATGTATGATTGATAGAATGTTCGTGGGAATTTTGAATCAGGCCGTTTTCGGACCACTTCCTTGAGCACCTTAAAACATTATTATGGTAGGATAATTTTGACTATAGCATGTCTTTGGGTAGTGGTATAAGATACCTTCTAGTAAGAATCACGTTATAGCTGCCCAAGCTCAGGTCTTTACAGATCCTCAGGGGATAATTTCGAGACACGACAAGAAGAAAGGGAGTTGAACTTGCAGAATCGCAAATCGATAATTGAATTCGAGTGAGATAACTTCCAAAGGCAAACAAGTGTATCTTCTCCATGGGTTCCATGTGAGGTAGGAATAATACATAACCCTTAGTTCTAAAGTATGTAAATTGAGCATTCCTCGACGCTGACATGGTATTGAGTATAATAAACCTAAAATTCATGTCGTCACATGCGAATCCAATAAAAGACTTTTCCATGATTTAAGGCAGTCATGGCGGTATCCGTAGTTGGGTTTGTTTGTTTTGAACTTTAAAATTGTATGGTCTGTGTCTCTTTGTCGTATTCGCAACACGTAGTAGTGGTAATAATAGTTTTTATTTCAGGATAGCTGCTTGGATTTTAATGACCGTTTGAGTAACTTATGGTACAGATGTTAAGCGTTCGGTTTTCTTTATCTGATTGATTGAGTTCTTGATGGATATTTTGTCAACTTTGTTACCTAAGTAAAAGTGGTTGCGTAGGTATCTTGTGTAAAGCATGAGCAGTTAGGTAATTAATGTTTCTAGGTAAAGAAATGAAAGTAATTGGGGGAAGAATCGGAGAATCTTTTGTTCGATAGTTTCCAATGGAATTCTTTATTTACTAGGATTTTATCAGTCCACAAAATTCCTAGATTCTAGAATATTTTTATTTTATTTTCGTTCAAAACACATGGTTCCAACCACACCTTTAAATCCTTGATTGAACAAATGAACAACTATGTGATTTGGTTTGAGGAGTACATTTTTTCAGGTCGTTTGTTAATAATTACAAATAGTGCCCCTCACTGGAATCTACAAGAAAAAGAGAAAATCAGGGTGTAAGTTTAATAGTGAATCTAGTTGTCAAATCGAGATTCAGAAAGGGGATTGACATTCAATTTCATTGAATCGTGAATCAAATCGGATCGTGAATGTAGAGGTTGCTTACAGTTCTTTAAGTAGATAGAATAACAGAGTCCGTACAACTACGCATGTGAATAATATATTCATATTTCAACAATAAGCAAAGTCAAGTTTTTTGATAATCACATCTATGACGAGTGGTTAGGAGCTGTACACAACTAAAATATAAGAATAACGAAGATATAGGAAGGTATGTAAAGCAATGAACATGAATTATAATATACCAATGTAATGGGAGATAATATGGAAAATTATGTGGAACTTATTAGCCTTGGCTTTATGAACAATGTACCAGTCATTATGAAAACAAACATATTTGCAGAACAGACAAAAATGAGAAAAGTACTATTTCTTGATCTGTTTCTAACTCAATTAGACCCTCTAACTCAATTATTGACGAATCGTCTGAATCACAACCGGATCGTAAGATCTAGTCCCTGGAATCGGAATTCAAATTCCATTAAATATCACCCTGATACGCGTCGTTTCAGGGGAGAACCGAATCAAATTGTAGGATACGAATCGTGAATCATAAGATTCTAACAAATGTGATAATCTGTATGCAGTAATTTTATGCGTGAACAATTTGATCGTATTATTTCAAAAAGAAAGCTTAAATTTCTAGAGATTGACATCCTTAACTAGGGATTAGGAGTGTATCACATCTAAAAGATGCATGTGGAGTACGGAACTTCAAGAAGCAAACGATATGGAAAATAATAGGAAACAATTAGCTTGGAGTTACGAAAAGTGCACTTATTGTTTCAAAAACTAACATCACTTGCAGAACAGACAGAAATATTGGAAATATTATTACTTAGACTGGAGCCCCAACTCTGTTGGACTTAAACCTTTAACTGAATCTCAATGGTGAATTGTATGAATCGCAACCGAATCATAATATTTAGATAAATCTTTGTCCCCTTTGAGATTCCCCAAGGGATTCCCATCATTCATGGGCTAATTGAATCGAATCGTAGAATAGGAATCGTGAACTGTAAGATTTTGACGACTATGCGATGGAATAGGAATGCAAGGAGTGGTCAATTCTTCTAGTATATACCGAGAATAAGAACCTTGAGTACTTTAAATAAGAGTCATTATGTATCCTTGAAAGCACACTAGTTCATTGCTATACATGCCTTTCTATGTCTTTGTTATTCGGATGTTTTAGATATCTGCAACTCCTAATCTGCAGTTACAGAGACAAGTTCCGGAGACCTCGAGTTTGACAACTGTTCAATTACAAATATACGGTTCACGTATGTTATGGTTTTATGAAACAAGTTCTTATCTCTCTAAAATTTTTGCAAGCGGATCTTACGATTCACGATCCGATTGGATTCAGGATTCAGTGCTATCTTGAAAGAGCCTCAGGACATAAGGGAGGTCATGGAAAGATCGTAAACATTATAAGAAGCATGGGAGTCAAACTTTTCGAATCACTAATTGGAAGGGATGTTATGTGAGATACCTTCCAAAGGCAAACAGCCGTGTCTCTGGTAATCTCAAAAAATTGGTATCTGCTGAAATATAATTAATCCCTTGAGTTCAGAAGCACATTCATAACAAACTTCTTGAAAACAAATAAAAAAAAATTGATTTAGCGTAGATGAGTTTGCTCTAGTGACATAACTTAAATGATGACAATTAAGTTAGATTTACCATAAATGTTGTCTCTGGGTGAAAGATATTTCAAAATAGTTTGCTCAATAAAAAACAGTTCACTTGAGTTGCCCGGCTTAGCTCAGATCCTCATCTTAAATTAATAGCTGTTCTTTGAAGGAATTTCTGTAATGGGGCTCTTAAGAATGGTATCAGTACCAGTTAAAGACTGTACTTGGAGGAGGTATTAATTGGTGTTTACTTCAATCATAGCTGGTTGCTCTATTTTCCTGCTCGGGATTCGAAGAATTTAACGTGTTTAACGACTTAACATACTTGGTGGTTTTCCCTTCTCCCGCTTATCTGACTCTTCCACTTGCTTTTCCGTCTGCTCTATTTTTACCCATACAAGGCCTACATTGCAAAGAAAATCAGTCCCGTACACCTGAGAGCTTCCACATAGACCCCAATATAAGTTGATTGTTCGAAGGAATTCTGTTCGTTTACACGGTCCTGATGGAGCAAAGTAGTTACCCCGTTTGCTCCACATAGTAGTACAACAGAACTTACAAAGAATAAGAGAAAGGTTGTTGAATGGAACCGTGATCTAACTGTTGAAACTTAGAATATGGAGAAGCAATTGTGACTGGTCCCACACAAAGGTTGAATAATATGAGAAATCAAAGAGGATCAGGGACGATGAGTTGGCTGAATTTCGGAATCAACGTAATGGCAAATAAAGTGGGATTGATGTGTATGAAGGTGGAACCAGTTGCTCGGTTAGTGGGATTGTGGGTGGTAAATATGATCGTGTACCTTTGATGTACCATTGGTAGAGTACATCCATCAATTATAACCTTACATGTCAGCAAAAAATAATTATTTAAGCATGTATAACAAGTCAAATGTATTTGAGAATTATGCAATATCTTTCTACTAATTTAAACTTGAAACGGAATGGTGATCAAGTTATAATAAGATCAATGTGGAATTTTTTTATTAATGTGTTAGAATGTAATTAAGAATGATATCACAATTTGCATGTCAGACTTTTTAGAATTATGATTAATAACTGTTAGTAATAAACAATATCTCAGTGAACCCGGGAAGCGAACTCCAACCCGACTAAGCTAACCAAAGAAGCCTACCCCTAGCGTACGGCGTTCCCATAGCGCAAATTGCAACGTACTGTGGTCCTGCAAGAATAGCCTACTTGTAGCTATTCTACTAACCTGCATTTATTTTGTATCACATCTGTTATCCTCTACGGTCTCATAGCGTTTAAGTTTGTGTCTGCTGACTTGGATGCCAGTGTGTGCTATATACTCTCTACAATTCAACCTTGTTGTTTATGAAACTATATTTCTTCAGTACATAAAAGAACTGCAGGAGCTCTCTTGAGAAGCCAAATAACCAGGAATCATTCTCTTTCTAACTTAATTTTCGCAACGCCCAGCCACCCACCCACCCACTCACACACACACACATATGTATGTATGTATGTATGTATGTATGTATGTATGTATGTATGTAGTTGAACTATAATACTATTACTACACACAAAACAGAACAATGAGGGCATAAAAGATAAAAGGAAGCTACTAATACAACATATGAAAGTGTACCTAAAGATGTAACCATTTCTTGCCATTGAAAATTATAATGATAATTACATGTCAGTGCTTGTTGTAATTGACGAGGCATGGCCTAAGTTGCAATAAAATAATAATCACAGTAGTCTACGGTCCTTTGAGTCATCACGTCAGAACTAACTGTCGTCCTATACATGGTCCTGTCTTCAGCACATTAAGGGCTTGTCGATAACCCATTCAATGCACAACCAGTCCTCCCTTCGTCCCACATTGAGTGTCGGGTGGTTTTTTTCACGGAGATTAAGTGTGTACTTTTGACTTGTTAGATTTACTACAATATCATTTGTTTTATGTGACACATTCTTTGGAAGTAAAAAAATAATGATTCAAAGGGGGTATGATTGGAAGTAAAACGAAAAAGTAACTTTTTTGTAGGACAATCATTTTGGGACATCCATTTTAAGAAAGAAAGACACTTAAACTGGGACGAGGGGAGTATTTTTTTTGCAAAGAAGGATAGTAAATCATTAACTGTGACATTAGGAATGGGATCTAAACCTCTCGATCAGGTTTTCTTGCTCCATGAGACGTAAAGCACATGGTACTAGCACAATATGTAGAGTTGAAGGCTTGGAGCAAAAGTTAATCAGATCTATAGAACATAGCATATAATAGTAAGGAAGACCTATATTGTTCACTAGCAATATTTTTCAATCATAGGAAACATTAGGATGATCGGGAAATTGATTAATGGTTTGGTAGAAAGAGTGGTCTGTGAGGATGTTACTATAGTCATGGTGGGTGATCAAGGAATGGTTGGTATATGCGATTAAGAAGTTGATACTTGCCATGGGTTGAGATTCCCAAAGATTGGGTTCGGCATTATACCCCTTGCCTTCTGTTCGTCCACCTGCGAGTGTCTCTTCCTCGGATGTTGTAGCAAAGATGAACCAGAGACTAAGTTTACGGAAAATTGTGAGTGGCAAGTATTTGAAGGTTTATCTAAAGGAGGTTTATCGAAAGAAGGGCATGCGTTGTTGGTTGCTTTACGTAGAGAGTAAATAGAATTCGTCCAATTATAGTGTTAGTCGATGAAGTGCTCAATGTTGAATATAAGTGATCGTCCAACAAAGAGTGCCGAGGAGCTTGTGGCCATGAGTCTATGACAATGCCTTCTTCTGGACGAGAACCATTTTACTGGCCATGGCCCTCAATTTCCTTGGGGTAAGAAGATCCCTTCTTTTCAGAATATATAAATTTATCATTAAAATAAATATAGATTGTCAAGAACCCACAAATAAATCCTAACATTTGGCTCAGAACTTCTATTGAGGTAGGTTTTGAAAGCGTAATAATATATATTGCTTAGGAAAAAAAATGGTAACTTGACAATTGCAAAGGCCGTGCGGCCAGCACATATGATGAACCTCAATAAGGATCTGCACATTTTTAGTTCTGAATTTCATAACATTAATGCATCTATACTTCTTCAATCCTATCTGATGATTAAAAAATTGTCATAATAACTTGACAAGAAAAGAATTATAGAAATTAACCCAGATTGTACTTGTTAGAAAACATTGCAGAGTATTCACTACATGCTCTAGAGTAGGCCTGTCAATGGGCCGGGTACGGGAACAACCCTCACGGTTCTGACCCGAGCCGCTAAAGATATATCTGGACCACCAAGCTTCAGAACCGCTAGAACCAGACCGGCAGCGACCAAGAACTGGCGGTTCTGGAACCGAAACCCATTTGCCACCCGCCTAGTCGGTTTCTTGTTTGCCTGACATTATAGGGTCGAAAAGTGTAAATAATTTTACTACCGCTTATCTGATTCTTGTGATGATTCTCATTTTTCTTTTGTGATGAATATAGTAAGGAAATGGAAGACGGAGGGAGGGAGGGAGATGCAAAGAAAACAGCTGCATAACGGGTGTGGGTAGACCTTCTGGTTCTCTTGGGTCTGGTTCCCATGGGTCGTAGCCCGGGTTTGGTTCTGTCGGTTCGGGTCTTACATGTTTCGGTCCGGGTCGGTTCTGGGTCAGAACTGACCCATTGATTGGCCTACTCTAGAAAAAGTAAAAAAAAAAAAAAAAAACCATCCTACGGATTCTTAAAATTGCAGAGTAATTCTGGGGCCAATATAGAAAACTCAAGTAACAAAATCAGATTATCTTTTGTCTTCCTTCCTGCTGTTTGATGAGTTTTGTAGATCTCATTTAGTTTTTTCCAATTCTGAATATCGTGCTAATGGCCACGCGCTTTACTTATCGTGGAATTAGATAGATGATCCAAAGGTTTAGAACCAATCTCCAATGTCACAGTCGATGGTTTACTATCCCTGTAGACATATACTACTAGCTATACATTTATGACTCAAAGGACCCTAGACTCAAAAGCATTAGTAGCTTCCTTTAACATTTATGCCACTATTTTGTGTTTGGTGATATCATTATAGCAGAACTTATATTTTCTTATGTAACACTGTAACCGTAGGCCAAGTTTCTTCTTTTCCAAACTACTTTGCACGTGGACTGTTACTGTTCGCTTTTTGAAATCAAGAATAAGGCAAAATCTGAAAAATAAGTTACCAAAAGAGTGATTTTTTGTTTAGTCTTTTTGACATGCATTGATGTAAGAACAAAATCCCCAAAGGATCCCTGGCTTGATTATTAGTTGCATCAATGATGTTGGGTGCATTCATTAGATTATTGTCTGAAGAGTATAAACAACGTGTCGTGGAACAGTCCTTGGTTTCCAGATCTATTTAATTTTCCTCCCATTCTTGCATCTAATCATCAATCTCATGTTGCTTGGTATCATCTCATTCTTGTATTTTGTTGAACCTGTTGATTGTTCAAACCATGCAGACTTGCTCAATTCAATTCATTCTCTTCAAAACTACAGTATAGTATTAGATATTTCTGAAGCAAGTATACATATCACATAGTTTGTTGCAGGTTCGTGCTTTAAGAATAGGCAAAGTCAGCCCTCCACTTTCTGAATGTTCAGGAAGCTTATTCCATGACCGGCCATTGTATCAACCGTTTTACTTAGCGGATGCTGTTGCATGAGTGACTCAAAATTACAACCTCTTTAGTTAAGGTATGTGATACTTACTTTTGTAGCTTTAGGTGATCACCTCTTTACCTGAAGTTACGGAGACATGTTGTCTTTTAATGCTTTTCACCAGCTATCAGCCGTTTACACCTAGTGGATACTGTTGCACGAGTGACTCAAGATCACGCCTTCATGAGTATCAAATATATAATAATAATAATAATGATGATTAGTATCTATTTATCATATAATAATGATAAATTAATAATAATAATAATATAATGATGATAAGAATAATCATCATCATCATTATTATTGTTATTATTATTGTTATTATTATATAATAATAATAATTGTTATTATTACTATAATAATACAACATCAACAACAATAAAAATGATTTATCACAAAATGGCTTGTACACTTAACTTTCTGATTCTGAAGTAGTAGCATTCACAATGCCGTTAGATGGGAATATATAAGTGATGTTCCTTTTAAAATATATATTATAATGGTGCTACTATTTTTAGATTTTTAGCAGATCATGAATGAAATCTCAATCCCATAAATGTTCTAAAAGCACTTGAATGGATCTTACCAAGATGGACAGTATATTCTTCTGGCAAGTTAAGGAATGCTGCTTCATAATTTGTGGTTCCAATTTTAGTGCTGAAAGTTGAAGCACAAATTATGAAGCAAAATTTCTTACCTTTCCAGATGCAGAACTGAATTCCCTCTTTACAGAACATAAATATAATCACTAAGCTATGTATTGAAACTATAATGGTACATCAAGTCACCTATTTCGTGCAGAATGTTAGGTTAACTTTATATATTGTTGATACAGATGTCCCAATGTATACTGCCCGTCTCGGTTAGTTCCATATGGAACATTAATGGGATTGAGACTCGATTCATGATCTGCAAAAACCTGCAATAGTAACACCATTGTAATATATGTTGTAAATGGGGAGACCACTTATATTTTTCCATCTTATGAAACTGTAAAAAGCTACTACTTTTGGTTCAGGAGGTCAAGTGTACATGCCATTTTGTGATAAATCATTATTATTATTATTATTATTATTATTATTATTATTATTATTATTATTATTATTATTATTATTACAACAACTACTACTACTACTACTACTACTACTATGGTCATCTCTTAACTGAAGTTAGCAAGGAACCCTAGAGAAATCCCGACTTTATAAGAAATTTGTGGTGCCATTTAGATGTGTTTCTGAAGTGTAGTTGGATATCTAAAAATGTGAGATTAGTGTGCAAACAACCCAAAAAACTTTCTGCTCATATCTGTATTTGAGTCTGTTTTGCCATGATACTGTCCATTAGAGTATTCCAACTGGAAAGTGTTATTGACGAGGTAGTTATTTCTCATAAAGTCTGAGTGATTTGCTTATTTGGCGTATGTTCAATTAATGAGTTATCACTTATCAGCTACTCTTAGTTTGTTTCTTGTGAGTTTTTACATAGTAGGGTGCTTTATTCTTTTAGAGGTTCGTCATCATTTTTGGGGCAAGGGTTTTCATTGACCATCAGATTGAGGACGTCAAGAGAGGACCGAGTGCGACTTTGTAGCCTATAATCTGATCTGGTTTTATTTGAAACTTCTTTCTTTACCCCTGTACTGTAGGTTATAGATCGATCAAGCCTGACAGGGTACCTGGTCCATTGCTGGTAATTCGATGTTCGTTTAGGGCAGAAATTGTTACATGATGCAGCTTTTAGGAGATGTTATACACATCTATTCTATAAAACAGCACGCTTGACTTTTTATCAGTCTTTAGATTAAATCAACCCCACCTCTTAAATCTCACCTATTTTAGGGCATGAATTTTGAAAAAAAAAAAGTTATACACACAACCGCAGAGAATTAAACACACAATGGGGTAAGGAGATAGAGTGAGTTGTTATGAAAAATTATTTGGGTGCATTGGGTGCACCATAAGAGAAGGAAATTTTACTATGATGTTTGTGGTGTATGAATAAGTTATGGAATTATATATGACAGACCCCTCAAGTTTAAGAAATGATAATAAAGCTTAGGAAACATAAACTAATAAATAAAAATAGGAATTTTACACAATATCCAGGTATGAGAATCATACAATACAATTTCTTTTAGGTAGTGGCCTCGGCCACGGGTCGTCCCCTTGTTTACACTAAAAATTTACTGCTATCCAGAGGCCACAATGTTGCTTTAGGGCGATATTAGTTTCAGGAGGCTGTTTGGTACCGGCTTTAGAAAAAAAATGTGTTCTATATACGGTCTATAAATCACCTAGGAAAAACAGCTGTACAAACAAATTTCAGTTAAATATTCTGGATTATGCGAATTTGTTTAACAAGGATACTCAGTTGATGCATTTGTGACTGGCATGGCAGATTACTTGATGCATCAAATTCCACTGTATTAAAAGACAAACCCCATTCTCGAATTTATGAACTACTCGTTGAAGCAAATTGTAACTACCAGTAAAACACAACATGAATGCAGGTTACATGCTTTTGAGAGTATATTTGGTTCTGCAAAACAGTAATCACATCATAAGCTCTGTAGCTTACACGTAGTTATTTTGAGTACATAGTTATGAATAGTGATTCTATTTACTTATTATACTTGCTGATCTCATTACGGGAACAATTTTTTTTACATGGTTTGTGTGTTAGGTGATTTGATCAGAAATCAAGGGAATCTCGACCTCTCAATGCCAGACTGCACTTCCCAGCAAGCAAATTACAAAAGCGTAAATAACTGATAAAGGATCAGAAACTTACAGCGCTACCAAATTTAGAAGGCAGTGAATTCTTTTTATGTGCATGGAAACAGTCAGACAACTAACAGACTGTGTGAATTCAGCTGTTCCTCCTATAACATGAGATGCATTCATGTGAAACTCAGGCTGTAGGAAAAAAGGAATTCAGTTCATACATTAGATCAAAGATAGTTTTTGCATATGTATGTTACAGATCTTTACAGACAATTTTTATGATTTTACAATGGAGATTCATAAGATACGATCATAAAAATTGTAAAATCATAACAATTGTATGTAAACCTCTGTAACATAGATATGAAAAAAAAAAACTATATTTGATCTAATGTATCAATGGAATTCCTTTCTGCTGCAGCCTGAATTTTACATGAATGGATCTCATGTTAGAGGACTGTTAGTTCCCGGACTGTTTCCATGCCCAATAGAAAGAATCAATGCCTTCTAAATTGATAGTGTTGTAAGTTTGTGATCCTTTCTCAGTAATTGACGCTTTTGTAGTTTACTTGCTGGGAAGTGCAGTCTGGCCTTGAGAGGTTGAGGTGCCCTTGATTGCTGGTCAAATCCTCTAACACACAAACCCTGAAAAAAAAATTCCTTAATGAAATCAGCAAGTACAATAGAGTTACATAGAATCACTAACGTATACATAATCCAATAAGCTACGGAGCTTATGATGTGTGAACTGCTTTGCAGAATCAAATAATCTCAACATCATGTAACCTGCATTCATAATCTTAGTTTTACTATTCCTTATTTGCTTCAACGTGTAGTTCATATATTCGAAAACGGGGTTTGTCTTTTACTACTGTGGAATGTAATGCATCAAGTGATGCACTCTTCGAGTCACAAATGCACATACTCACAACTATTCTACCCGTTAATAAACAGTCTACTCTTGTGGAGTATGATAATTCTTGTACTTCTTTAGAGGGATTCCTATTCTTGGTTATTGCTAGCCAAAGCCTACTTCTTGGTAATTTCTGTACTTTTTGGGAAGGGTTTACATGCATTTTGCAAGACTTGAGATGATTCCCTTTGAGGTTAAGTAGGGATAGAAATATTGTGCTAAATATTGTGCTAGGCTATAACTAACTAAGAAGCTCCTACAGAGGTCCTATTAAGCTTTGATAAAAATTCCTCATGGTTTCTCATGTTCCATCTTAATATTCTCTGCGGTTTTATTCTGGATCCTTGAAAATTCTCCAAAACTTTCTAGACAGTTATTAGTCTGCAGTCAGTCTGTCCTGAGAGCAGGATTTTTAGTAGTATAACTCTCACCCTGGATGGAGTTTCTTCTTAGTTTTGTTGAAAGCCCATCTAACAAATTCGCATATGAAGGTTGCAAGTTTAAACGAAAGACAGTTTGTTTGGCGGAATGAAGCTCCTTGTCAAGATCTCTTTGCAATCCTCTTGGAAGAAGGAAAGAGCAGACCAATATTTTTGTTTTAGATTTGTCACAGCTCTCGGGTGGTTTGGTAGTTTTGCTAATTGGATTTGCTAGTTTTCACTAGGAAGTGGAAATCTTTTAAGTTCTGATCATAGAGTACCCCTTCGTCTTGAGTAGGTTCATAAAATCACGGAGATCAAGAGGTCCTTCGTTTGGATTTTTTCGAGTTTAATGCTAGCTTTGCTAAGAATTGAGAATCTTTCTCATGGTGCGTGGAAGGTACCTATTCTTATCAGAAAGAATTGGGTTCCATGTTCAAATAGAGTTAGCCAATAACCATCAGCGGACTCTGCAGTGTTTTGTTTCGAGGTCGCCGGAATATCGTCGGCACATACGGGTTGTTTTCCTATTTTGATCTCCTCCCTCTTGCTTGAAAGAGGTCGATCAAAGTGCAACTTGAGTAGAGTAAACAGTAGATATCTCAAAGCTTTGAAACAGTTATGAAAAACTTGAAGATATAAATACATAATACAGAGGCTTCAAAGCTTTGAGATTTGGAAAGCTCCAAAGCTTTGAAACTTCCTGTTTAGACTTGAGTGTAAAGATAACAAAAGTAAACAGCAGAAATAGAATGATTTTACAGAGTTTAGTCACAATTGGACCTAGTCTCTGCTTGAGGGATCTTAGCCCTCCGGGATTCAAACTCAAATTCTTATTAATCACCCAGATTTAGCCCTAGATCTCAAGCCCAAGTGAGTTACCTTTCACCTATCACAGCTTGTGGTTCCCAACCTATCTAGTTCCAGATACAATCTGTTGAAACAATAAGAACCTCTTTGTTGTTCACTTGAACAACTAAACTTCTATGTTTGTGAGGTTTAAGAACACATAATGATAATACAAGTTCAGTACAAGTGTGAAGAACTCAGAAAACAGATAAGCAAAATGAGCTTGGAAGTGTTCTTCAATCTGTCATGAATGATCTATCTTCTGCAGTGTCAATGGCCTAATGAATCTCAAAATTTGAATGATATGAACTCTCCTGTTTGTAGCACTCTTCAAATCTCACGAATATAGGTCTCAGTCTTCGTGTCTCTTAAATTTTAAACATTGATCTCTTTAAATAACAACCTGCAACAAACTGAGAGATTTTAGGAACTGAAAACCTCCTCCCTGATATGCTTCTTTCAAAAGCAATGTTTGGATAGCTATTTGATCGGTTTATGGACGTTGGAACGCCCAAAAAACATGCATACACTAAACAAACAAGATCAAACAATATAAAGACAATCTAGCATCATGATCTGATCAGCAAAATGCTAACAGTTCATGAGAAAATATATATTCAATCTGATGAATAAATCAAGTAACCAGTATAGAACAAGTGTTATTCTAAAATAATAGATTCATAAAAAGTTCAGAATCTCATAGAAATAACATGCATACACAGAATTAGTTAGATGAACTTAGCAGTGAAGGATAACCAGTGAATCTCAAAGCTTTGAAGCTTTGCCTGCTAGTTCATCAGAATGAACTTTGACTCAGTCCTGCATATTTTGTTAATCAGAACATATATTACTTAATGCCTGCATAATGTCATTCCATATCAAAACCAACAACCTGCACAAAACAGTTAGACAAATATATATATATATATATATATATATATATATATATATATATATATATGCACATAGCTACAGTGCCTCATAGCTTTGAAGCTTTGATACTCAGGCAAATTTCCTGCAACCAAAGCTCTTGCCTATGCATTCATATATTAATATCAAGGAGCTTTAGACTTATCAGGTTTGAATTCCCTCGTTTGCATTGGGTTTTAAATCTAACAAGAGTTTATGCTCAACTTGAAGAATGCCTTCTAAATGACCCTAATCCACCGGTTAAATGAGATACAAACTCGACTTTACAAAGATTACAAACAAATTTAAAAATGGGTTTACCATCGAGACTCTGTTGTTGGTGCCTATGACTTTTTTTTAGACTGACATCATATAGCCGGGTTTGGACCCAGGACCTCATGCAGGGGGCTTCAAATGCTCTACCACCGAGCTATCACCCATTTGCATAATGCGAAATATTTAAAAGACATTTATTTACGCAATTATTCAATTTTCTGGCAGAAAATTAAAAATACAGAGATATCATTTATGAATCACAAGTTTGGATAGAAGAGGAACGTGCACGAGACCACAATGTTTACCTTATGACGCAATCAACTATATCTGGTACGCTCTCTTCGCAATAAAACATACGCTCTCTTCGCAATAAAACATTTAATTTTTTCCTAAATAAAATATCGACCTCTGTTCATCCTTGTTGTAATCAATACTACTAAATATAGTAACAAAAATGTTTAATCATAAATTTTTTTAGACATCAAATGAAATAATTATTGGCCATCGTAGATGGTGTGTATAATAAAAATGTGTATATAATGGTTGATTTGCAAAATCTAGGTATCTCTCTCCAAAGAAACACCATTCTCTCGTGAATGTGGAATGAAACTGAATTTCAAAATTTCCTTTTAACTTAATTTGAATCGTAGAACCGAGATGCCATAAATCGTTCTAAAAAAAACCAATATCAATCAGACGTTACATTTGAAAGTTGAAAGCATAAAGTTTGGTCTACTTAAGGAGAGACTGATTAGAAGAATTTGCATAGGTTGTCGCGAAAAAATGTTTTTTTTTTTGTTATCCCTAGTTTTGAAAATAGATCCCCCATTCTGAAGATGTGAAACTACCGCTTCAATGTTCAGGTTCTTATATATTCTCTAAATAGTCATGATGCATATACTCATCTTTTGTAAGATTCAAAAAGAATATGTTACATGTTTAACTGTTGACAATGGTGTTCACGGTCCGGTTCGGCCGGTCTTATGCCATTAATGACACCTAAATCGAAATGATTGGTTTTGCTAAATTTCAAACCGAAATAGGCTCGATTTCAAAAACTAAAAATATAAAACCGTATTGATATATACCGGTTCGGTTCGGTTCGGTTGATACCTACGATTTTTAGTATTATAATGTGCAACATCATAATAAAAAATAAACTACGATTTACTATTTTTTCCAATTCTCAATTCGAAGAAACTAACTATTAACATGCTTAAAATTATTCTTATGCTACCACGTTATTTTTTAGGGAAGCTATGTTACTACATTTGCATGTATTATTCCTAAAATTTGATTCCTCCCGCAATATAATATAATAGAATATATATAATTCGAAAAAAATTATTGATAAAATTTATTTAATTAAATGTATGATGATTACAAAATAGCACATGCAACTAAATTAATTACTTTAGGGCCCTACATAGGATGCCCTAAACCATTTTATATTCAAGTACTATTATAAGTATGTCAAATTTCTCTTCCGATTTGATTTTTTTTTTTAAATTATACATTCACTCAAAAGTTAATCTTCTTGTCTAACAAACTTATTGTCCCCGAATTGGAGCTTCGCCTTAGGGGTTAGGCCCAATAATGAATGGGTCAGTCCAAACTACATCAGCGAGAAATGATTTTTGTTGAATGAGATAGTGATTTTATTTATTCAACAATCACACTGTATGTCTTTTGACGGCTTTCACAATTTTGTGTAAGATATTATATATATATATATGTATATATATGTATATATATTTTAGTAGGGGCGCCTGTCTCCCTACGGACTGACTCGCAGCTTGCGGAGTAGTTTCCCGCGACCATGACGGCAAGTTCCTGGTGGGATTAGCTTCTCCTCTTCCCCAGGCAGCCTATGTGCTTGAAGCCACTAGCAGTTCCCGATGGCCTCCATGTAGCGTTAGAGCTAGGTAAACCTCGATTTATAATTGAATCTGACGTGAAGAAGGTAATCGACGGTATTAATCACACCAACGGGTTCCTTTTGGATTGGTCGGTGATAACTCCATACTTGGAGTCATATTTTTATGTGATTACTCGTCATTTTGCGTAGTTTTCGATGCATTTACATATTTTTTAGGCCAAGTTTTGATAATTGGAGCATAATTGAGCATTTGATCGTAAATGTTGAGTCGGGCACGTTTCATGTATTTTATGCCATATTTGTATCATTTGATCTTCTGGTATGTTTTAGTGTTGTGGTTTTCAGGAACCGAGAGCTCGGAGCGATGATCTTGGGTTGGAAGTGAACTTCGGAAAGTGGAATTGCTCAAGAGATGCTCGGGATCGAAGACGAAGAAGGAAGAACCAAAAAAAAAGATCCAAAGAAGAAGATTTTAAGACTTGTTCATACGAATAGAAAAGTGTTCATACGAACACTTATACTTAGAAATTTTGGGAGCTCAAAATTCCTTGAACACCTTAAAACATTATTATGGTAGGATAATTTTGACTACAGTATATTTTTCTGGTAGTGATTTAAGATACCTTCTAGTAAGAATCGCCTTATAGCTGCCCAAACTCAGGGGATAATGTATCATGGATGACTTCGAGACACCCATAAGAAGAAAGCGAGTTGAAATTTCAAAATCTTAAAATGAAAAGGGAATTCCAGTGAGATAACTTTGAAGGAAAACAAGTGTATTTTCTCCATGGGTTCAATGTGATGTAGGGATAATACATAACCCTTAGTTTTGAAGTATGTAAATTCTAAAGCATTAGTCGACGCTGACACGAGTACAAAACCTAAAATTTATGTCCTCACGTGCGAATCCAATAAAAAAGACTTTTCTGTGATTTAAGGCATCCATGGCGGCATCCGATAACTTCTGAAGGAAAACAAGTGTATTTTCTCCATGGGCTCAATGTGATGTAGGGATAATACATAACCCTTAGTTTTGAAGTATGTAAATTGTAAAGCATTCGTCGACGCTGACATGAGTATAAACCTAAATGTTGTAGTGACTTTCTTGTTCTTTCCAAATGTTGTAGGAAGCCCGAGGTAGTTATCGTGACTGTTTGCTGTTGGAATCCCTGCCAAGCTGCTCAACTGGTTCTGTAAATCTGCTCCAACATTCGCTGAAAACACCATCGATGATTTCTCTGCATTAAGTTTTTGGCCCGAATCATATTCATAAATCTGTAATAACTGTAATAGATTTGTTAGCTCGTTTGTCGTAGCTTTTGTAAATATTAAGCTGTCGTCCACAAAAAACAAATGGGACACGACCGGTCCACTTCGAGATGCCTTCGCCCCCGACAACAAGCCTTCATTAACTGATCTCGTTATATTGCGCGATAGTGCTTCACTTACCAACAAGAACAAATAAGGGGATAGAGGGCATCCTTGCCTTAGTCCTCTTTCAGGTATGATCATTCCTTCCACTCCTCCATTAATAATAATACTGTATGTTGATGTGGTGATACATCTCATAACTACTGAGATCCAACGTTCTCCGAAACCCATTTTTTCCATGACTGTCTTGAGAAAAGCCCACTCAACGTTGTCATATGCCTTGCTCATGTCAAGCTTAATAGCTACCATGCCTTCTTTGCCTTTTTTCGTTTTCATCAAATGAATAACCTCCGTGGCCGTCAATATGTTGTCTGAGATGAGGCGGCCGGGAACGAATGCAGTCTGGTTTTCCGTAATCAAATCATTGAGGATTGATTTGAGTCGGTTTGCTAGAGTTTTCGTAATCAACTTATAAATTGTGGAGCATAGTGATATAGGCCGCAACACGGTAACTTTGCGTACTTGCTTAACCTTTATAATCAACGCAATTAATGTATGGTTATGAGAACTTACATCGCCACCGTTGTTTAGAACATCTAAACATACTTTAGTTACTTCTTCCCCTATCTCCGGCCACATTTTCTTGAAAAAATAGCGCTGGGAAGCCATCAGGCCCAGGCGCCTTTTGAGCTGGCATCTCCTTAAGTGCTATGCGAATTTCTTCCGTTGTAAACAGAGTGTTCATTCGCACTTTGTGTTCATTAGTGAGGATACTCGTAAGGGGTGCCAGTAGAGGTTCCATAGTTTCCCTGCTAGGGTTAGTGGCTTGAAAGATTTTATTGAAATAATCAATAATTATGTTTTGTACCTCAGTGGGATTCTCCGACCAGTTTTCGTTGGAATCCCTCTAATTGTGTTCCTTCCTCTCCTGATTGAAGCCTTCCTGTGAAAGAATTTTGTATTACTATCTCCTTGTTTAAGCCATAGCTCGCATGACCTTTGCCGCCACATAATCTCCTCCTTTCGCAAAATATCGGAGATTTTTCCGTTGGTTTCAGCCAAAGCCTCTAAGTTATCCTTCGTCTGGGCTAGAGATCCCAAGTGTAGGAGCTGGTTGCGAAGCACTTGCAATTGCTTCCTCCGACTTCCAAAAGTTTCCGATTCCCACGTCCGAAGACTCCCTGCCACCATGTTCAGCTTATCCCCAATATTACCTTCCACCTTATTCCATGCACTATTTATTACTGCTGGACAGTCCTTTTGTTCTAGCCACATTGCTTCGAAAAGGAAGCGTATGTGGTTTCTGGTCCTCTGTCCCTGGAACTTTCCGATAACAACCTCAACAGATACATGGTCTGAAGTGTCTGCGACCAAGTGGTTAACCTTGGCCCTCCCGTACGCTTCAATCCATGAATCTCTGACTAAATATCTATCAATTCGCTCCCGAATGGCACCACCATCTGGTTGATTGTTTGACCACATGAATTTATTCCCCGTAAATCCCAGATCACGTAGTTCGAGCTTTTGGATTACGTTGAGAAAACCCTCAACTTGTCTAAGGGTGAATGCTCTTCCACCCTCCTTTTCGACGTTTGATAAAATCGCGTTGAAATCCCCCACAATAAGCCATGGGTTGTTTTCCGGCTGTAATCTAGCCAGTAGCTTCCACGAGTGTATCCGTTCCTTTCGGATTGGATCACCGTAAAAGCCTGTAAAACACCACTGTTGCTTCGATCCCTCATGACTGACGAAGCCCTTGATAAAGTGATTCAGACAACGAATGAGAGTAAAATCAATTTCCCGATCCCACAAAAGGGCGAGACCCCCCTTCTATCATCACAATTAACAAAAATACCATTTGCATAACCACACCTGTTTTTGATTCTCTCCATCTCTGAAGAGTAAAGACGGGTTTCCATGAGGAAAACCATGTTGAGCTTCTGTCTCCTCACTAAGTCGTGAAGAGAAGTAACATTGAGGGGGTTCCCAAGCCCCCGCACGTTCCAGCTTAGGAGATTCATTGTGCGTGGCGGGACTGTCTTGCAGTCGCCGCCAATCTCGCCTTGGGGTCTTTTACGGCACCCCCCTCCGTGTTCATAGTCAAAGCCTCATTAACCTTGGTGTGACTTTGGGTTCCACTCACCTATGATATATTCCCTGCCTTTGACTTGTTTGCGAGCTTCCTACTGTCCGAAGGGCTCGCAGCAGACTCTTGTTGCTTTCGTTTTTCTTTAGGACGTCATGGACTTACGGTGGGGCCACTTGGTTAGGCTGGCTTCTTCCTTCTGTGCTTTGGAGATGCTGGCGATGCTCCAGGGGCCTTCGTATCAGTCCCCTTCTTCCCTGCTGGCTCCTTACCTTTCGAAATGATCTGGGTGTTCTCGGGGTTTTGTTTGTCAACCCCCAAGGGGTTGTCATGGATTGATATACCCGATTTTGCCGGCTGACCGTCCTTTTCCCCATCCAGCTCCATCTCTGATTCAATACTTTGAGAGTATTCCGCCGTTGACGAGTAATCCGACCTGCTAGATGATACCTCTTTCTCACCCTCCATGTTTTTGAACTTGTCTGACACATTATCGAACATGAGCTTCTTTCTTGAAGGGGGTTTGAAAGTTAGCCGGTTTCCATACCCCGGAGACATCTCTATCTTCTCTTCTGGTGATACAAAAGAATACTCTTCCCCATAGTGATTAATCCTACCACACCACCCGCACACACTTAAGGTATTCGCTCGAACTTGAAATCAGCCCATACCTTATCATATCCCATTATTATGTGCCTTCCTCGACGCAAGGGTTTTCGTACACCGAATCGAGCACGAACTCTCATATAGTCGCCTTCCCCCGACATGAACCTCATGTCAGAGTCTAGCACTTGGCCCATGAAGCAACCACCGATCTTGCATCCTCTTCATTAAGCATAAACCATGGCAGTTTTCGTATTTGCACCCAAGCGTCTACATAATCCCCTATTGTTGCAGCCGCCGTCCACGGTTTCAGGAGAAGAATATTGCCATCGAACACCCAAGGGCCGCCCGAAACGACCCTGTCCATCGCCGCCTGATTTGGGAAACTTAGCAGAAAAAGATTTGGTCTTGCTTCATTGATTAAAACCTTCTCCCCCCTCTAACCAGATCTTGGAGAAAGTGATCTTCATCGCCCATTGACACGCTCTAACCACACGTGTATGGTTTTCGTGTGTAGTAATAAACCGGAAATCCGGGCTATCGAACCCAAGGGACTTTCTTTAAACTAGTTATTATTTCAAACCTTATGTGGGTACGTCGCAAAGTTGTGTTTTGCTAACTCTACTAAAATAAAGGTTCAAAATTCTCAATTAACCGAGTGAAGTAGGTCACGATTAACAAAGAATGAGTTTAGGGTTTTTCTAATATGAGGAAAAATACCGGGAATTCTCTAGGTTCACTAGGTTGTTCTAAACTTATGTTTTGATTTGTAAAACACCCGCGTGTCTTTCACTATTAATCGAGCAATATTAAACTTACCGAGTTACCAAGCAAGTCAACTATACTTAAAACCAAAATATACCGAGTTACCAAGCCTATTTTAGCTTTAAGCATGCATTAAAATCATGATTCTACTCTAACGATCCTAGTTAACAATATCGAGTTACCAAACATTGATTCGACTAGGTGGATTATTCAATTTACCGACTAACTATCACGGAGTTACCACGTGAAAGTTAATTAAGATTTTCTTTACGTTAGCTACTCGCAAAAATAATGTGATCACAATCATAAATAATCCATAATAATGAAAGAACACGCAAGATTAAGTTAAAACATGAATCACAATCTCAAAACATGATTTTTATATCAAACCCTAGCCACACCAAACGAGAATTCCCAGCAAAAAGAGTTTAGCTACTACGATTCATACTCAAAACAACGAGTTTCATGAGTTTTAACATCAAAAACTAAGAAAAGAGAAGAGTTAAGAATCCAAACGAGTAATCCAAAGCTCCTAAGCTCTCCCAATAGCTTCTTGCTCTCCAAAAAGTGTTTCTAACGTGAGGAACTACTGAAAAAGTCGACCTAGAACACTTAAATACGTTTCCATAATGATATTACAAAGTTTCTGATAATAGCATAAAGGCCCCGGACGAATTTAACATTCTGGGCATTCTCTTCGTGCGAAGAGATTCTTCACTTTGTCTGATCTCTTCTTGCAACAGTCTTCCTACTTTGAGACAGCATCATACCACACGAAGACATCTGGAAATTTGGCTAAGTATTCTCTTCGTGCGAAGAACAATTCTCTTCGTGCGAAGAGAATCTGCCTTAACTTTTTTTCTGGCTCTTTTCATTGAGTTTTCCTTGCTTTCTTTGTTTCCGAAGCTTGTCTTCATCACCTTTGATCCTCGCGTCCTATTTACTGCCAACGACAACACGAAACACGAACCCGCGATCATATCCCAATAAAAGCAACAAGATATACGATAAACGCCCGGATTTCACGATGAACGCTCAAAAACTCAAATTTCACAATTTTAGCATAAAACGCTCAAAATACGATAGAATTTTCCATGATAAGCACGCAAAACAGAGCAAAAATAAGGAATAATATAACTCCAAAACGGAGTTATCAACTACCCACACACTACATTTTGCTCGTCCCGAGCAGATCCTCAAGCCAATTCTCACAATCTCATCTCACTTCCTCAAACCTCTTCCAATTTCCGAACTTTCTATGCATACATACCATATTTGTCATTGCATACTTATCACAACATGGCCTACGAGTCCGAGGTCAATATCCAAACACAAACCACCTTTTACTAGCCGACACGACTCGATTATAAACAATGCAACTACATGCAAACGCAATATACAATGCAAGAAATTAAAGAACAATTTTTTTCTTTCTTTTGCGAGATCGGGAAATGTCAATCAACTTAAACCGGACATCATGGATTGATGAGAAATTTAGGAACAAGGCGTGAAGTGAAACTAAACTTGACAACACGACTTTCCCTTAGATCGTATAGAGAGCCTAGCTTTACTAAGTACAAGAATAACCTACCTCTTCGCGTGTGCCGATAAAAAGTAAGAGGCTACGCTAGGCTAAGCCACGTTCAAGGTCCGAGCTCCTAATCCGCTAACGGGTTTTAAAATGTTGAGGCTTAGGGACATAAGGATAATCACGATGAAGCACGTCCTAAAGCGTCACATTCTCACAGTATAATCCACATCTCACACGCCCTCACCACGATGATAGAACCCGCAACCCAAAACTCACCATCTCCGGCCCTCGATTCCCTCAAACCCCGGTACAATTACGATCTCCGTGGCCACCATGGCGATACGTGCACGAAATGTAAACCATCGTGAACGAACTAGCAACTTTCCACCACTCAATTTCCAATAAGCTCACATTTCTTCCTTTATTCAATCTCTCCTTTTTTCTCTATTTTTTTTCTCTCTCTTTTTTTTTCTTTTTTTTTTGTTTTTTTTTTCTGAATTTTTTTTTCTCTCAACACCATCTTCCAACATATCCCAAATTACACGAGTGGTTCTTCCAAGAGTAACAAATAACAAGGGGAAGGAAATCAAACAAACCGATGAATAGAATCACACGAAAAATCATCTCCCCCCTATCTCGATGAAGTACATGGTGCCACAAAACAAGCCGAAATCAATATAAAAGCATGCATGGGGGTGGAGTCGTCAAAGCTCAAATTCCATGTCCGTAGTCAATAGTCGACACCCCCACACTAGAACATCGTCTCGCCCCTCTCTCAAGTAGTCAATTATACGAAAGTCTCATGCCTAATCCAACCGATCCTCCAACACCGCAACGAAGCAAAGAACCGATCCCTAGCATGATCCACCAATAAATATCAACCAACCCCATTTCCGTGCGTGTTAGATATCACGCACTCACGGCTCTCCACACTTGTGTCCATGATGTAGTGACATGGGACACCGCCACACCGAAGTGCGCAAGCCTACTCACACTCACCCTCGCATCCCCTCGTAAATATAAACTATCGCGCATGCAATCATGTAGGACTTCACAAGTATATGCAAATAAGCTCTCCCTCATTGAACCCCCTCATCACAACCCCCTCGTGACACACTAAAGTGGTGATTCTAAACGATTTGTGATGAAGGCCAAGAATCGTCACCCTAGGTCAAAAGGTTATCAAATAAACCAAGGTTCAACTCGGGTTTTCTAGTGGTCCCACAAGGTGAGTTCTATAAGCAGTGAGTGCTCTAATACACAACCCCGCAAAGCTATTTCGTGTGCCACTACGGGGCGGGTTGGCGACTACCTAAGACGTACACAAGAACGTTTGGTTTGTTTAGCTCACACCTAGCTCAACTCTTGTAAGAAAGCACGGCACACACTTTAGATTTTCAAAATCAAGTACGTGTGTAAAATAGATAGGCACTCCCGTAAAGAAAGTCCCTCTATACGTACTAAGGGGATCTCACGTTGTCGTTATCGGTTTCAAGTCACGCCCTACGCCTAAATTCCTCACAACTCTTCGCTTTTTCCAATTTAAAGCTTCTTTTCGATTCCCCTTTCTCAAAATTTTCAGTTTTTATGATTTTTAACTTTTTTCTTTTATTTATATATATATATATATATATATATATATATATATATATATATATATATATATAAGACAAAATGCATAGGCCAACTCGAATACGACTCGATACGGGTAGGGGACTCAATAATTTAAAAAGAATGCAACTAAATGCAAAGATATACACATCTACCACAATACGACACTATATTAAACACGACATCAACCACAAAAACTCACACAATACGACTACCACTATATGCAAACAAGGCTATGCAAGACTCGACACTAGGCTAGTAACAGGTACCACCACCCCCACACTAGGATGCATCATTGTCCTCAATGAGAAACCGAGGACTCACCAATCCTAGCACATGGGTTCTCTCTCCTTTACTCATCCTCTTCGGAGTACGGGGCATCCTCGCCTTCGTCTTCATCATCCCCAACTTCATCGTCCTCATTCTCATCAGGCGGGGCCTCATACGCGGACCCTTGATACCATCTCTCAGTGGTAGGGACAGGTGGCACAAACTTCTCTCTAGGTAGCTCATTCGAGTAAAGCACCCACTCACCAACCATTTGAACCAAATTACCCAATTGGGCTTGGTTGCTTTGCAAGCACTCAAACTGACGCCTCCTCTCTTCCCTATCCACTGTCATCTCCTCTCGTAAATGGTTGAAGGCTGCCTCACCATCAAAACCAGCTCTCTTCACCCCTATACACTTCTTCCGACCCTTGTTCCGCTTCAAGGCTGCGGCCGTGGCGTCAAACTTAGACCATTCTCTCTTAGGGAAGACGGGAATGACTTTGTCGTATTTGAGAATCGCCACCTCAGAAACAACGCCTAAGTAGGTGCGCAAGCAAGTATGTTCGGGGGCCATCTTGTTGTTTCTAGAAATTCGATCCATGATATTACCTAATATGAAGCGAGGAATATCAATTCTCTGCCCCTCCCAAAGACACAGCGCCATCACACAAAGTCTAAAGGAGAATGTGGGGTTTGAGGTGGTTCCCAAAACCCAATTCTCCAACAAATCACAAATCCATCTAGCCTCTGGCTTTAACTCCCCATTCACAACCTTCCATTTAAGCATTGACCCTTTCATATCCCACGGAGACTTACCCGGTTGAAAACAAAACTTGTTGACCTTTTCTGAAATATTCTCGTCCGACACAACCCGATCAAAAGCACACGCATCCGCTAGAGGTGGGAATTTAAGCGCAAAGCCGATAGCCTCCGGTGTGAAGACTATGCACTTGTTTCTCCAGTACACCAACCTATGGTCGCGACTCTCACCATCCAACGCATACCTAAGGTTGACAACAAACTCCCTAGCGATTGGTGCGCTCGACGTTCCGACCAATTCAAACAACTTAAGAAGCACTTCCCTATCGTAAATTTTCTTAATAGGTTGGGGCATGTCCGAGTGAAATTCAAACACTTTCTCTGGTTGTCCCGATTTCTTAAGGTAATGGTCATGGTCATAATCATAATGGGCCTCGTAAGTCACGAAGCGATACGAGTCGAAGTTCGACTCAGTCACTCTCTTCACATTCACCTTCCCCTCTCTTCTTTGTCTCATCACAGGTCGGTTAGGAAAAGGGGTTTTTAGCAATTCATATTTGGCGACTCGGGCGCCTCTATGGTAGGGGGAGCAGAACCGGACGCCTCCATTGACGACCCCTCACCCGTCTTTCTCTTTTTGGAGGACATAACAAGCAAATAAGACGCAAATTTAAATTGTGCACCGTGACAGGGAGTGGAACCGAAAGCAACTAACACGTAGCAATTTAAACAGATAGCACCTAGGACCCTAATCAATCGCCCCCAAGGTTTGCATCTAAGCGAAAGAAAATAAAATGGGCTTTTACTCAATTGTGCCTAGACGCGTAAAATTGAAATTGCTAGTTAAGATAGTACCTGAGACACCCGGAGTACGTTTCTTACAGGTGTCGTTTCCGCGAAAAAATCACCAAGAAGGGCCAAATTGACCGGTGAAATTTTTTCCGGAAAAATTGAAAAATGTATGCTTTCCTTACTCTCCTCGTGGTCCCGGTCGATGTTTGTTCTTGAACTTTTGACTGAATCCCCCTCCAAGTGCTTCAATTTTTGAATATAGGAATTGAACCCGAGGTTTTGTTCTTCCCCAAATCAGCTTGTTAGAGTGAGATTGAGCCAAAACTCCACGATTTAATCTTCTTCTCCTTCTTCTCGCGAGAAAAACCTTTCCAATTTCTTCTGATTTGGTGGTGATGCGCAATTTAGCGTGCTATTCGCAAGTATACGAATCAAGTAATATAGAGAGTATTTTCGACTCGGATTATCGATCCCACAGGGACTTTGCAGGTTTTTCTAGTAATCAGTTTTAACGAACAGAGTGTAAAAAGGAGGAATATTTTGAGAGTTTGTAACTACGAACTAAGTACTGAACGTAAATAACTTAAACGTAAATATTTTTGTGAGAATTTTCTGAATAATCTTTAGGTTGTAAATCTAGGGTTTGTGATACTAGGTCCCGGGATCCCCTAGGGTTCTTCAGATTTTCGTTCCTTGTTTGACATGAAAACACACAGCAGTCTCGATATCCGTGCCACGTACCAATTGTGCAGTATCTTTTCTTTTCCTGCACGTTATCACAATCCTGCAGATTGTCGGATTCCTGTTAAGCTGCCTAAATCTGCAGTCTCGTTCTAAGGCTGCTAGGGTTTCTAACCTGTCCTGATGGCCCGGGTCAGATTCTCTAAAAGTTGGTCTCAACGATTTCAGGCTAGTCCTAACTCCCCTTCGCTAGTCGGCCCATCGGGGTAAGGTACTAAATTCTGTCTTCTCTTCCTAACCCTAACCGGACGTTTTCACCTACCGGCTCGGGTCTGTAGCAATTCTGGTTCGCGACTCCGATCATGCATAAACAGTAAAATTCAAAGACATAATAACGAATAAAGCTGCTGATATTAAGATAGTACGATCATGAATCCATAGTCAAAACATAGAACTAATCTCTGAAAACGACCTAGGTTCACCGAGAACCTAGGTAAAAGTTTAGCTACTAAAATTCATAACGTAAATAACACAGTTTTTGAATGAGAGAGAAGAAGAGCAAACGGGTGTCTTGAATCTGGATTCACGTTTCCGTGCTCTCCCGGGATGCTCGGTCTTCTCCTTCGATTGTGCTGTCTTGTGTTGATGTTCTGTGTATATTGTATGCTGTCTCAAAACGAGTCTGGACGAGTCTTTAAATAGTGCTGTTTTCCCCGAAAACGCTTGCGCCAGAAATTACGAAAACTGCCATCGGTCCACCGACTCGGGAAAAAAAAAGTCAAACTGGCTGCGTATATACGCAGGGTTGCGTATATACGCAACCAGAGCATATAACCACCTCCCCCTCTCCCCCTCCTGCCTGCGTATATACGCAGGCAGGGGGGTGGAGAGGAGGCCCTGCTTGGTCCTTTGGTGGGCCCGGTTGGGTCTCCTGGGTCCCACTCTTCTGCCTGAAATCTCCAGTTTTCCTTCCTCGGTGTCTTCCTGCTTTCCCGTGTTCCCGTCTTGCGTTTTGACCCGAAACTTGTCAAAATTACCAAAATACCCCTGGGTCAAAACCGCTCCAAATTCTGTCCAATCCTGACTCTGGCCATAGGAAAACTGCTGACTGAATTTGGGAGACAAAATCTGAACTTGACTCCGGAAACCCGGGCCCGGTGCCAAAATGACCAAAATACCCCTAGGCCAAAACTGTCCCGGAAATCGTCACGAACATGAAATAGTTGCTCTTGAATCTGGACACCGGGAACCGAGACTCCTTACTCGGGCGTGGCCTGACTGGGACCCACACTTGACGGGAGTCGGTTTTTCGGCCGGACTCCGTTTCAGCATTATAACCTGTTTTCGGAAAGCCCTTGACATCCCCGTTCTTTTGCCCCTGGTTTCACTTCAAAATTCCAAGTCAAGCTCAAGATATCGTCAACCGAGCGCATCCCGGTGATTCTCGGTTTTGGCGTTTTCAGCTTCCTCGGTCGGTTTTCACTGCTCGTTTTTCCTCCAGTCTTTCCGTTTTCCATTCCGCTCTCCCTTGTACCAGTCTCGGTCAAATCCGGCTCCGAGCATTTTCTGCACGTTTCCCGAGGCGATCCCGGTTCTGTCTCGGCACGCATCCCAATGCACTTTCCGAACCTGTTCCTGTAAAGACATGAAAAAACCCGCGATCATATCCAATAAAAGTACAAAACATGCAGAAATTCACGAAGAGCAAATAAACGTCTCGTTCTTAAAACCGAGGCTTTCCGAGGGTGAATTCTGGCTAAAACGTGGTTTTCCAGCACACATACACATCTTTTCAGGCTATAAAATAACCCCTATTTGGGCGTTATCAGGTGGATATTTGAAGATTGGAGAATTTGAAGGTTGAGAGAGAGATGAAGTTTCTGACGGGGTTGAAGAACAATAAGGAGCTGATGTTCATTCGGGTGGATTGGGGCTCAAATACCCTTAACAAGAATTTCCAAAAATACCCCAAATAAAAGACCCATCTCCCTCTAGACTGTCATGGCTTTTTGGACTTTTTACGCCTTCTGGGCATTCTCTTCGTGCGAAGAGAATTTCTCTTCGTGCGAAGAGATGCTTAGTTGGCCTTATTTCTCTTCTTGTGACAGTCTTCTTATTTTGAGACAGAAGGCTGTCACAGGAAGAGATTTAAAAATTTTCTAAGTCCCAACTCTTCGTGCGAAAAGGTCTGGGCACATCTTAAAAAATCCTTTGTTTGCTTGATTTTCTTCGACTTTTTCCTCGTTTCTTCGAATCTTCATGGATCTCCTCGTCCTCGAGACCCCGTGTAGATGATAAAGATTCCCAAAGTAGGTGGAATATTTTATTCTTCAAATTCATGCTCTCGAAGATCCATTGAAAATTTCCGGATGTTTTAAGCCGCTCGAACATCCTTTTTCCGCCATTTTGCTCGTGTCTTTACTTCTTTACGAATCTCCTCGACCTCGAGATTCCATTTGCATTATAAGGATTCCCAATGTCCGGGTAATCCGTTATTCTTCAATTTGATCCTTCCGAAGACCCTTTTGGCAATTCCGGATGCTTTTCGACGCCTTTTTACCCGCTTAACATCCTTTTTGGCCTAACTTCTTCGTCCGGACTCCGGTATACGCGATCCACCTGTCCACAGAAAGCTCTTGACTACCCCCACACAATGGCACTCTACAATCTTGGTTACAGTACTGTCTGCAAAAATTCGCCTCGTAAACCGTGCCATTGTGCCAGCTTTCCCAACTTTTTGACGTTTCTTTCCGTATATCAAGACAGGGAGTCCGGGAATATGATCTTCCCCAGGTGCGTGTGTTGAATAAGCGCAAGAATGGCTTCAATATTCAATTCCTTCACTTCGGATCGCGATACGCGTTTTGGGCTGTAATTCTTCAATTTTCACTCTGTTTCGCACGCGCGCATCAAGACGGGGGATCCGAAATAGGCCTTTCACCTCGGACTCCTGCACATACTCATTGGAAATATTAAATCCACTCTCTCGCACCTCTCAAGTAAATCAAACAGAATAAAAATTTACAAAACAGTATTAAACCCTAAACTACAGCAATAAATAGGTTGGGTTGCCTCCCAACAAGCGCTTTGTAATTTAAGGTCGACGACCCGACCCAGTTACCTCAGAGATTAATCAAATAGTGGTAGTTGCATGGAGCCATTCAATGACTCAAATGAAAGTCCCATCCACATACGTTTTTGCTCTCTGGCCATTTTCCTTGAATCTGTTCCAACTTGCATCTTCCACCTCAAGAGATCCCCACGGATAAACTGCAGTAATTGTGTAGGGACCACTCCATCTAGATTTCAATTTTCCTGGAAACAGCTTTAGTCTAGCATTGAAGATCATCACTCACTGTTCGACGTTGAAGTCTCTCGGGATGATGTGCTTGTCGTGCCACTGCTTTGTCATTTCCTTATAAATTCTCGCACTTTCATATGCCATCAATCGAAATTCCTCAAGTTCAAGTAGTGCTCGCTTCCGTAGCTCACCTGAGAGCTTAGCGTCCAAATTGATCTTCTTCAAGGCCCAGAATGCCTTGTGCTCAAGTTCCACCGGAAGATGACACGACTTCCCAAATACTAGCTGATAGGGAGACATGCCTAAAGGGGTCTTGTATGCAGTCCTATATGCCCATAAGCTATCATCTAAATGCAGGGACCAATCTTTGCGTCCCGGATTGACTGTCTTCTCTAGAATCCCTTTTATCTCTCGGTTAGAAACTTCTGCTTGCCCATTCGACTACGGATGATAAGCCAGTGATATCTTATGCCTCTTTACCCCATTTTTTCTCAAAACATTGGCAAAGACTTTGTTCACGAAATGCGATCCATCATCACTGATAATGGCTCTGGGAGTTCCAAACCGTGTGAATATGTTCTTACGCACGAATCTCTCTACAGTAGCTCCATCATTCTTGGGGCAAGCCATTGCCTCTACCCACTTGGTCACATAATCCACAGCTAACAAAATATAAAGGTTACCAAGTGAAGAGGGGAATGGCCCCATGAAATCAATGCCCCATACGTCAAACGGCTCCACCTCCAACACGAAATTCTGAGGCATCTCATTTCTGCTGGAAATATTGCCTGTTCTCTGACACCGGTCACACTGCTGTACAAATAGATGAGCATCCTTATGTAAAGAAGGCCAATAAAAACCGCTTTGAAGTACCTTTGCCACTGTACGTGATTTGCCGAAATGCCCTCCACAATTCAGTTCATGGCAGTGTCTAAGAATATCCAACGTATCCGGCTCAGCTACACATCTTCTCAACACATTATCAGCTCCTAACTTGAACAGATAGGGGTCATCCCAAAAATAACGTCGTGCATCTGCAAAGAACTTCTTCTTCTGATGGAAGGTCATGTCTTTTGGGACAATGTTGAGCGCTTGAAATTTGCCAAATCCGCAAACCAAGGCACAGCTGCTACTACTACCATAAGTTGCTCATCCGGAATTCTTCTCTAATTGGTACATCTTCTTGTTTTTCATTCTCCAGTCGTGACAAATGGTCTGCAACAACGTTCTCTACTCCCTTCTTGTCCTTGATCACTATGTCAAACTCTTGCATTAACAATACCAATCGGATCAATCTTGGCTTTGCATCCTTCTTAGTAAGAAGATATTTGAGGGCTGCATGGTCCGTGAAAATGGTCACCTGCGAACCCACTAGATATGGACGAAACTTGTCCAATGCGAAGATAATAGCCAACATCTCTTTCTCCGTGGTGGCATAATTAACCTGTGCAGTATTAAGAGTACGATTGGCATAGTAAATGCAATGAGCTACCTTGTCTTTCTGTTGTCCCAATACTGCTCCCACCGCATAATCGCTGGCATCAGACATAAGCTCAAATGGTAAGGTCCAGTCTGGGGTGGCTATAATGGGAGAACTGATCAGCTTTTTCTTGAGCAAATCAAAAGCTGCCTTGCACTCTTCATTGAAATCAAAGACGACATTTTTCTCAAGCAATCCAGATAAAGGCTTTGTGATCTTCGAAAAGTCTTTAATGAAACGCCGGTAGAAACCTGCATGTCCCGAGAAACTTCGTACCCCTTTGACAGATGTAGGATAAGGAAGCTTCTCAATCACCTCAATTTTTGCCCGGTCACCTCTAAGCCTTTGCTGGAAATCTTGTGCCCCAACACTATCCCCTCGGTCACCATGAAATGGCACTTCTCCCAGTTAAGCACTAGGTTGGTGTCAATACATCTGTCCAGTACCCGAGCTAGCTGCTGTAGAAAGTCTTCGAACCCATCACCATAAAGTGAAAAATCATCCACGAAGACTTCGAAATTTTGCTCCATCATGTCAGAGAAGATAGACATCATACACCTCTGGAACAGAGCAGGTGCATTGCATAGCCCAAAGGGCATGCGTCTGAATGCAAAGGTCCCATAAGGACAAGTAAATGTTGTCTTCTCATGGTCAGCTGGCTCAATCCCTATCTGATTATACCCAGAGTATCCATCTAAAAAGCGGTAATGCGAATGACGTGCCACCCTATCAAGCATCTGGTCCACAAATGGGAGGGGAAAATGATCCTTCAACGTGGCATCATTGAGTTTGCGGTAATCCATGCAAACTCTCCACCCCGTAACAGTACGAGTGGCAATATGATCACCCTTTTCCCCTTCCACCACAGTTATACCTCCCTTCTTAGGAACACACTGTACCGGGCTAGTCCATGTGCTGTCGGAAATCGGATAGATGATACCTTCTTCCAACCATTTAAGCACCTCTTTCTTCACCACCTCCTGCATGTGAGGGTTGAGGCGGCGCTGAAACTGAACTACCGGCTTCTTGTCCTCCATGAGCCGAATTTTGTGCTGGAAAACTGTGGGGCCAATCCCCTTGATATCCGCTATGGTCCATCCCATAGCTGCTTTCCTTTCTTGCAATACCTTGAGAATCTGCTCCTCCTGTTCCCTGTCCAAACACGCAGAAACAATCACGGGTAAAGTCTCATTAGATCCCAGGTACAAGTATTTTAAATGAGCAGGTAAAGGTTTCAATTCTAAATCAGGAGCAGTATTAAGAGAAGGAGTAAGAGTCTTCCTGCTTCCCTCATTAAAGAGGGGTAGGGGTGAACGCCAACTGGCTTCCATAGCTTGTTCTTTTTCACTCGAGTCAAGTAAAGCCAGTTCGTCATACAGCTGCTCCAATAAGATATCGTCCTTTTCATCCGGTGTGTACGCCTCCACACCAAAACACTGCTCACTTGTAGCTATTCTACTATATTTCTGTTTGCTGGCTATTTACTCTTTACAACTCAACCTTGCTGTTTATGAAACTATACTTCTTCAGTACAGAAAAGAATTGCAGGAGCTCTCTTGAGAAGCCAAATTTGCTCTTTTGACATGGCATATACGAGATCATTTGTTGCATGCACAACCGGGAATCGTTCTCTTTCTAACTTAATTTCCGCACACACGCGCACACACACACATATATAATAAGTAGCTTGAACTAAAAAAAAAAAAAAAAAAAAAAAAAACGTGTCTCAGCCTACTACTAGTGTCAGAAGAAAGCATAAGTTCAACTATAATGCTATTACTAAACACAAAGCAGAACGATGAGGGCATAAAAGATAGTAGTAAAAGGAAGCCAATAATACAACATATGTATGTGTACCTAAAGATGTAACTATTTCTTGCCATTGAAAATTAGAATGATAATTTACATGTCAGTGCTTGTTGTAATGGACGAGACATGACCTAAGTTGCAATAAAATAATAATTACACGAGTTTATGGTCCCATGTAGTTACCCTTCTGGCCGCGAGGAGTCTTTTGGGGGTGTCGACACTTATGGTCATGGTTGCTAGTGAAAGGAAAGGAAAGGAAATGATAGATTATCCCCGTATCAATAAGATGATAAAAATACACTTTGAGAAGATGATATTTATGATTGATACAAGGAAATTATAACTCCCTGTATTGATATATAAAGGAAAGATTGAGAAATATAAAGTGAAATGTTGTGCTATAAAGTGAAAAGTTGATAAACTCTAGTTTCGCACGTCGCCATACTGTGTTCGTTTACTATGCAAGATTTTGCTTAATTACTCACTTAATGTGGATTATATTATTTATTTCTCAAAAAGAAAACATGCTTCATAATCTGTTTACACGTTTGGTTGTTTGCTTACTCAGCATTTCTTGCTGACTTTGGAAAAACTGTGGTCTTTATTTTTTCTCCCGCAGTTCTAGGAGAAGGGAGCTCGGAGTAAGGGAGTCATCGTATCATGTGATGTCTTGTAATACCCCGATTTGATATAAAAAGATTATTTGATTATTTTGATAAGTTTGGGGGTCAAAATCGTAGTATTTGAAAGTTATAAATTAATTAAAATAAGGAATGGGTGTGAAATTGTTGTTTTAAGAAAGTTATAAAGTAGTTAATTAAACTTTTGGGGCTTAATTTGTAGTTTTTGGAAGTTATAAGTGGTTAATTTGAAAAATGGGGAGATAATTGTAGTTTAGAGAAGTTAAGAACTAAGTTGACTAAAAGTTGGGGGAGGCAATTGTATTTTAGTTAAACAGTTGTATGTATATACGTTTAGTATAATTTTCTTCAACCCGTATCTTACCAAACCCTACCCGTAAAATAGTATAACCCGATAATATATACCGTATAGCTATACAAACCCGTATTTCTCTCTTGACCCAACCAAAAACCTGTATTTAAATTATTATTATTATTATTATTTTCTTTTTCTCTTCCTCTCTCTCTATCTCTCTCTTTTTTTTTTCACCGGGAGACAAACTCCCCCTCCTCCCTCACACACCTCTATCTCTTCTCCCTCCTTACTCCTCTACCACCCTACACCCTACTACTCAAATTCATCCCCCTTCTTCCTCCTATTTTTCTATGAATTCACCCTCCTTCTTCCTCCTCAATCACAAAAGCCCCTTCCTCTCCACCTCCGTCCCTCTTATTGTGATAACCACCACATCCTTCACCACCATCCCCTCCATCACCATACCACCACCCACCTCCCTCTCAATCTCACCCACTCTCTCTTTCAGTAAAACCATAAGCAGGAACATCAACAACCACCCACACCCCCACTGCCACCATCACCAACAACCGCCACCACTACACCAGCTCCATCTCCACCATGCCAAAACATCTCCCCCTAACTCTCTTCCTCCACCTCTCTCTCTCACCTCTGTTTCCCTTTCTCACAAACCCAGTAGCCACAACACCCACACCACCACCATCGGCATAGTCATCAACATCATCGCCGACAAACCCAACCCGACAACACCACCCACCTCCACCCTCTGTTCCATCCCCCTCTCTGTCCCAATCACTCTCTGAGCTCTCTGTTCTCTAGGACCAGAAACAGAAGAAGAAGAAGAAGAAGAAGAAAAAGAAGCTTAAGGCGACCGTCGAAGTCAGACCCGAGAGCCTGACTCGACGGGACCAGGCCACGCCCCTCCTCCCTCTCTCTCCTCCACTTCCCGGCGTCTCCCCACCCTCCTTGAAGGCCGACCAAACTCCCAGAGGTCGCCACGACGCCCCTAGCCGCCGGAAAGCCATATCTTTTGGCTAGTTTTTGACTCAACTTCGACAAACGATTTCTCAGTCAATCGATAACCGAATTTGTAAATTTTTGGCTTGAATCTCTTTATGCATGGTTGGGATGATTCATGTTTGGGTTTTGAGGAAGAAGATGAAGAACACGATGTTGTAGATGGGGGGTGGGTTAAATAGTGTTATCTCATTAAAATTAGGGGTTGCATGTGACATTCACCTAAACTGATTTTATTTAGTAGGAAGGGGGCTAAAATGATGTTACAAAAACTTTAGGGGAGTCATGTGTATTTTATCTAAGGGCATAAGTGCATCATCCTCACTTAACTAAATAGCTTGTGGGGGAGCTGAATGTATTTTCTCAAAAAAATAGTGGAGGTAAGTGTCTTTTATTATCAATTATATCGACTGAAAAATATGAAATTTCACATTTTGTCACCGAATTGTTAACTAAAGTTTTATTACTAATTATAATAACGTATTTACTTATATAAGTTGCCTAAATATACATATTTGAATATGTACATATACATATATATATATATATATACTAGGTATTGCCCGTGCCTAAAGGCACGATGGTAAGAAAAGTAAGCATTATAAATGTGTTGATACTACAATCTCCATTTACATAGTCCAGGCAAAACGTTCAAATATGCCCCCAAAAAGTTATACAGTAACCCAATCTTTTTAGTGAGCAAATATGAAGCATTTCACGAAACAGAGAAAGAAAAAGCTATTACTTTCTGACCCCAAAGGAGAGATTAGTACGATCCTCCTAATCGACAAAATATAAAAGCGTTAAGCATAGTAAAAAAATACTCGTGATAAAGAAATTATAGCAAGCAATAAGAGAGCAATCTTGTAGATTTGCATTAATCTTCACAGGGCTACTCCAAATAAAAATATGCATTTGAAAAATGAACTTACGCTTACAACATATTCAGTTAGTTGACTGAAGTCACTATCAAATCCTCTCTAATATGATTCTTAAGAATAGCACATTCTTACAAATAGAATGTAAATGTCATTCCATTCACCTGCATCCCTGCTTAGCACTACAACATTGGCATTGCAAATTAAGTCTTGTAGCCGCAATTTAGTTTTGATTCAAAGTTTAGTACCTTTCATGTCCATTGCTTCAAGTTATTGGTTCTGCCATGCTGCAGATTCACAACACGATGATGCCAGTAGCATACATTTTCAAATTGAGGGTCTTGTATCCAGCAAATTACTAATCATTAGTGTTTTATTATTAAAAAAAACAAATTACACACTTCCCTTTCCTTCTCTCTCATGCATATCATCAGCAGACCGAGAAAAAGAAAATGAGTTTTAGTTTTGGTTCAGAACTGAAGCCAGGGATGAGATTCAGGACACGAAGAATATTGCTGTGTTGAAGCTATTGATCCAAAGAGATGTGTGTTTGTTTTGAGAAATTTTGCAGTTTATTTTATAATTGTGAGAGCTACATGAAAGTTTATTTAACAACAGGAACTTTGCTTTGTTCAATTTTTTTCTCCTTCTAAATTATGTTTTGCTTACTGACTTCAATTTGCTTTTCGAATCCAGTGAATTCACAGATCCTAATAGAACATAATACAAATGAATAAACAAAGCAAATCACCTAAGATCCTCACTAAGATATGTTTTCATACCTAACAAAAAAATCTTGACTGAGAAGACGATACATACCTGCAGCGCGAGAGAGAGGTCTAGACTTTGGGCAGAAGCCGGAGAGAGAGGCACATAACTGCATTCCCCGTATTGCTACCTGCAAATCTGGTACTCCCATGCTATCGCTTACATTTCAAGACCATGCCAAACTGTTAGTTTTCTGGCCAATGGGAAAAAACAAAACAAAACACAACAAATAAATATATACATAAATTAAATGACAGAAAATGACCAAAAGTATAACCGGCAAAATAGTCTTTGTCATGTAGGTTCAGGAAACTGTTTAAGAACCCGACGTTGATACTCCATGCCGTTGTAGTTAAAAAGTAAGAGAGGAACGATTTTTGGGGGCGGAGAGTTGTGATATTCAAAAGTAAGGGGTTGAGTACTTCCTAGTTTTGCAAGTCGATCTGCCGGTTGATTAGTTTCGCGATACGTGTGGGAAAGTTGCCAGCGCGGCCGTCTGTTGAGTAAATCACTGCAATCATTAACAATGGGAATGAGACATGGAGAGATATGTTGATCTTCATAGAGCAGTAGTAGAGTCGGTTGATACACTAAGTGTAGTAATGTTCATAATAGCAGCAATGTAAAGTCCATCTCGAATGGCAATTAACTCCGTGTAAATTGCGCTATCTTTATGAAGATGGCGACTATAACCTAAAATCCAGTTACCATTACTATCACGGAAAAGACCCCCACTACCATAAGCTTGGCGGCTAGTGTCAGATGGTACCGGCTGTATTAAGTTTCACTGTACCGTAAGGGGGTTTTGTCCAGTTAAAGGTTACCCAATGCAAACAACATGTAGAACAGGTTAACTGCAAATAGAAGAACGCCGATGAGAACATGTAACAGTAAAATCTGGGTGGGAGCTTTCAATAAGGGCACATGGTAAAGCATCTTTAAATCGGGTGAAGCAGTTTTGAAACGGAGTGAAATCGAAACGCGGCGATGACTACAGCGATGAAGACGGGGAGAAGGAGCGGCCGTCCTGAGCTAGAAACCGCCAATCAAAACCTAACACTATAGACCTTGGAAAGGATATCAAACCTGAAAACCTGGGGTTCGAAATTCAAACCGCAACCTTGGTGTATCATGGAACTGAACCCTACAAATTGAAACAAAAAGAAGAAGAAGAAGAACAGGTCGCCAAACTTCCAATAGCAACAGTGGGTGATTCCAAAATCCCCAATCAAAACCTAAAAATATGGATTGATAAATGTAATTAAAGAGAATGAAATTGCAGTAAAACACAGCGTAGAGAAACCAAAATCGATCGTCGGAGGTGGAAGGAGAAATCGAAATCCAGTGGGCGGCAGTGATGGAGAGAGAGAAGGTGGCTTGGAGCTGAACGTGAAAGAGAAACCAAGCTGATTTTCAATCCGACGGTAGAAAATATGTGAGGAAGGTATTTTTAATCAAACGGTTCAAAATGTCTCCTTAAAATGTCTTCAAAAATGTCTTTTAAAAGAGACGGGACCCACACACCCCTATCTTATTATATAGATATAGATATATATATATATATATATATATATATATATATATATATATATATATATAGTTACATACTATTTAGGGATAAAAAGTGTCATTTCCAAAACTAATTAAGTTGTTGAGGTTAACTATAAGTGTCAATTCATAAAAGTTCGCGGATGTAGTTTACACGATATGATTTTATAAATAAAGTTAATATTTCATTAAAACCATTACTTTATAATTTCTTGTATAATATGTGTATATATACACACACATATATAAATACATATTTTTGTAGAATCATTTGAGATGAGAACGTTTGTGCAATTTGACCTGTTTTGTATAAATAATCTTTTTATCTACAACTTTACAAGTATTTGGTGAATGAAATATTTAGTTACCAAGTGATACATTGGTTGGTTTAAATAAATGTGTACAAATAATGTAGTAATATAAGTCACAAGATCATGTTTTTATAAATTAAAAAATGGTCACAATTAAGTAGCGATAAGTCTTTTATGAGAAAGTTTATGAAGAAGTATTGTTTTAGAAATTTTCTAAATAAGTAATAAATATGCTATTTATTAGATTAAGTTAAATCATTTTGTGAAATGTTATTGTGTAGTTCCAAATACTTATAATTATAGGCGTTATGGCTAATAGTGTGCCTAATTGAATAAGAGTTTTTCAATATAAAAATATTTAACAATCATATTATAAATTGTCATTTTATTCATAGGGAAATAAAAGCACATCTCTTATAATTTTGTTGAAATTTAATTTAATAAATATAGTAAGGGTTTTGGGGTGTCTTGAAAATAGAATAAGAAGTTCCACCCAATAATTAGGACATTCATCGCATACTTGCATCATACGTGCTAGTTAAAATTTGGTGATTGACTAGGAATTATAATTTGTAGGCGACGAGTTCGTAGGCGAAGGCTACGTCTAATCGTAGGAGCTATTTCTTGATGTTTGATGTTGCTACTTGAGGTGAGTAAACATGCCAGACTTAGAGCCCTATCTTCCTTCGTGTCGAAATTGTGAAATTTTCATTTATTGTCTCAATTGAATAGTTGCCACATGTGTCTTACTTGAAAGTTTGCTTTGCTTATCGGTAAATGATTTTTGAAACTCTCACATGAAAGTACTAATACATAATAACGTAAAGGGGAAAGAGTTGTGCGGGTGAACATTTTTTGGATACTTGGATACTTATATGGTTAACCCGACCGCACTTAGCCCCGGGTCGCTCATTTTACTCACTCCTTCTGGGCGCAAGAATCCTTTAGGGGGGTGTCGACACTTAAGGTCTTGGTAGCTTGGTTTATGTGATATTTTTGTGATGAGATATATTGTGACAGTTGGTTCTTCCCCGCTACAACAAAATAATAATATGAATTTCTCAAAAGAAAAAAAAAATATGGAAGGAAAATTAGTATCTTGAAAATCCCCTAATTGGGGAAATGTTATGGATTGGGAATGTTTCCCTTGGATATATATACCCTGATGACTTGAGAATACGTTTCTGAGAAGCAAAGATTAAATAAGGAGTTGGAAAATGTACTTCTATTCATACATGAGAACATATTTGTTTACTTATTAAATATTGTCCTTGTTTATTAAATGAAAATGACTCTTGTCCGGTTTACGTGTTTGGGTGTTGCTTATTCAGCATTTCTTGCTGACTTTGGAAAAAAATGCGGTCTTGTTTCATTCCCCGCAGGTCTAGGTGAAAGGGGATTCACGGACTCATGTAGTGTATGGTAGTATTATTAATAAGTCAAACTCTCAGTCCAAACTACATTACCGAGATAATATTTTATTAATTCAACAATCACACAGCATTCAGCTCGCAGCTTCCGGAGCAGTTTGCCGCGACCATGACGGCAAGTTTTTGGTGGGATCAGATTCTTCTCTTCCCCAGGCAGCCTGTGCACTTGAAGCCGTTTAGCGTTAGAGCTTGGTAAGCCTTGTGTTATAAATGAATCCGACGCGAATAAGGTAATCGACAATATTAATAACACCAACGGGTTCCTTTTTAAATACGTCGGATAAAGGAGATGTCATACGAGAGATAGTGACCTTATTAAGACGCTTGAGACAGTTTTCTTCACCTCAGCCGCCGTTCCTCGAACAGAGTAGCACACGAGTTTGTAAAGTTTAGACATTATGCTCCAAACAAACATATTTGGCTAGATTTTACACCAAATTGGGCAATTCTGTTTCTTTAAAACGATGTACTAGGGAATCACCACCCCCTTCTATTCGAAAGTTGCTGTTATCCTTAAAAAAAATCGCTAAAACGTGTGTATACTTGACAACCATTTTCTCACACAGAACATGCCATGAACTAATTTATAGTGTAAAATGATACTCAAAATAAAATAGGAAAGTACTATGCGGTTGAGATAAAAAGATCTTATCATTCTAAAAAAAAAAAAAAAAAGATCTTATTGGCCCACTACATTTGCCTGGTGCAAGACCAGTATAAATACCACTTCCAGTACTTTCTTTATTGGAGATGCTAGGGCAATGGTGATGACGGACAGCCCTAGGTCACCACCCCCACACATAAATATTCTCTCAATCATATCCGTTGATGGTGTTGCCGCAGTGTTTCCAGAGAAAACAGAGGTCGGAAGAGCAAAAGGGGCAAACTGCTCAAAGATTGCATCACCTCTCTCTCCCCCAGATTCGACTCTAAGCAAGTGGAGAGGTATGTTCCGCCGCAATTAGGGTTTCAATTTTCTTGTTTTTGTTTTGCGCTCTAAATCAGTGGATGCGCTATATGTTTTTTATTCGTAACGAGTTGGGTTTTCAATCCCGTCACGTGATCTGGGTTTTCTTGATGTAGATTAGCAAAACTCAGTAGTAGTGAATTGACTGTTTAGATGACTCCTGGGTTGAAAGGTAATTGTGTGAATTGGTTATAGGAGTACGTCGTTGTCTACGGTGTTTTACTGGAATCTACAAGGAAAATGAAGCATGATTGATAGCCTGTTCATGGCAATTTTGATCCGGACCACTTCCTTGAGCACCTTAAAAAATTACTATGGTAGGATAATCTTTCTGACTATAGTGGTATAAGATGCCTTCCAGTAAGAATCACCTTATAGAAGCTAAGATCTTTACAGAGCCTCATGGGCTAATATATCAGGGAGACTTCAGGACACCGTAAGAAGAAAGCGAGTTGAACTTTCCGAATTGCAAATCGAAAATGGAATTAGAGTGAAATTATCTTCTCTGTGGTTCCATGTTATGTAGAAATATACATAACCCTTAGTTTTGAAGTATGTAAAGCATTCGTCGACACAGACATGGTATTGAGTATGAACATTAAATTTATGTCGTCACATGCGAATCCAATAAAATACTTTTCCGTGATTTAGGGAACTCGTGAGCGGCATCCGCAGTTGAGTTTGTTTGTTTTGAACTTTAAAATTGTACGGTTTGTGTCTCTTTGTCGTATTAGCAACACGTCGTAGTGGTGGTAGTAGTTTTTATTTCAGGATATCTGATTCTAGTGACCGTTTGAGACACTTCTGGCACAAATGTTAAGTACTTGTTTTTCTTTATCTGATTGAATGATTTCTTGATGGGTATTTTGTCAAATTCGTCACGGATGTAAAACTCAGCACGTAGGCGGCTTGTGTATATAGTGTGAGCCGTTAGGTAATGAATGTTTTTAGGTAAAGAAATGGATGTAATTGGAGAAGAATCCAATAATCATTTTGTTAGATTGTTTCCAATGGAATTCTTTATTTACTAGGAATTTACCAGCCCGGCAAAATTCCTAGATTGGCCCGACAAAATTCCTAGATTCTAGAATTCTTTCTAATTTTCTTTTCCTTTCAAAACCCATGGTTCCAACCCCGCCTTTAAATCCTTGATAGAACAAATGAACAACTATGTGATTTGGTTTGAGGGGTACAATATTTTCAGGTCGTTTGTTAATAAAACATTCACAAACTTTTTTTCCCATCAACGTAGCGCCCCGATTTGGAGCTTCGCTTTAGAGGTTAGGCCCAATAATGTATGGGTCAGTCCAAACTGCATTATCGAGAAATGATTTTTGTTGAATGAGATAATGATTTTATTTATCACACAATCACATTTTATATCTTTTAACGGCTTTCACAACTTTTTGTAAGATATATATATATATATATATATATATATCTGTTAGTAGGAGCGCTCTATTAATCTATATCTTAAAAATGCTGTAAAGCGTGTGTATATTCGACAACCATTTTCTAACACAATACCGAATGTGCCATGAACTAATTTATAATGTAAAATGATTCTAAAAAATAAAAAATAAAATTAAAGTTGAAATATTAAATATACGGTTGAGATAAAAGAGATCTTATTGACCAACTTTAGCCTGGTGCAAGACCAGGAAATACTACTTCTAGGGCAATGGTGATGAATGACAGCCCTAGGTCACCCCCATGATTGACACATATATATTCTTAAACATCTCCGTTAATGGTGTTGCCGCAGTGTTTCGAGAAAACAGAGTTCGGAAGAGCAAAAGTCGGCAAACTGCACAAAGGTTGCAACTCTATGACGCAGAGCATCACCTCTCTCTCCCCCAGATTTGACTCTAACCAAGTAAAGAGGTATGTTCGCGAAGTTCCACTGCACTTTGGTTTCAATTTTCTTGTTTTTGTTTTTTCGCTCTAAATCAGTGGACCCACTATTTGTTTTTTATTCTTAACTAATGGGGTTTTTAATCCCGTCACGTAATCTGGGTTAACTTGATGTATATGTGTGTGGATTAGCAAAACGCAACGGTAGTGAATTGACTGTTTAGATGACTTCTGGGTTGAATGTTAATTATGTGAATTGGCTTTAGGAGTACATCGTTGTCTACGGTGCTTTACTGGAATCTACAAGGAAAAGGATGTATGATTGATAGACTGTTCGTGGGAATTTTGAATCAGGCCGTTTTCGGACCACTTCCTTGAGCACCTTAAAACATTATTATGGTAGGATAATTTTGACTATAGCATGTCTTTGGGTAGTGGTATAAGATACCTTCTAGTAAGAATCACGTTATAGCTGCCCAAGCTCAGGTCTTTACAGATCCTCAGGGGATAATTTCGAGACACCACAAGAAGAAAAGAAGTTGAACTTGCAGAATCGCAAATCGATAATTGAATTCGAGTGAGATAACTTCCAAAGGCAAACAAGTGTATCTTCTCCATGGGTTCCATGTGAGGCAGGAATAATACATAACCCTTAGTTTTAAAGTATGTAAATTGAGCATTCCTCGACGCTGACATGGTATTGAGTATAATAAACCTAAAATTCATGTCGTCACATGCGAATCCAATAAAAGACTTTTCCATGATTTAAGGCAGTCATGGCGGTATCCGTAGTTGGGCTTGTTTGTTTTGAACTTTAAAATTTTATGGTCTGTGTCTCTTTGTCGTATTCGCAACACGTAGTAGTGGTAATAATAGTTTTTATTTCAGGATAGCTGCTTGGATTTTAATGACCGTTTGAGTAACTTATGGCACAGATGTTAAGCGTTCGGTTTTCTTTATCTGATTGATTGAGTTCTTGATGGATATTTTGTCAACTTTGTTACCTAAGTAAAAGTGGTTGCGTAGGTGTCTTGTGTAAAGCATGAGCAGTTAGGTAATTAATGTTTCTAGGTAAAGAAATGAAAGTAATTGGAGGAAGAATCGGAGAATCTTTTGTTCGATAGTTTCCAATGGAATTCTTTATTTACTAGGATTTTATCAGTCCACAAAATTCCTAGATTCTAGAATATTTTTATTTTATTTTCGTTCAAAAAACATGGTTCCAACCACACCTTTAAATCCTTGATAGAACTAATGAACAACTATGTGATTTGGTTTGAGGAGTACCATTTTTTCAGGTCGTTTGTTAATAATTACAAATAGTGCCCCTCACTGGAATCTACAAGAAAAAGAGAAAATCAGGGTGTAAGTTTAATAGTGAACCTAGTTGTCAAATCGAGATTCAGAAAGGGAATTGACATTCAATTTCATTGAATCGTGAATCAAATCGGATCGTGAATGTAGAGGTTGCTTACAGTTCTTTAAGTAGATAGAATAAGAGAGTCCGTACTACTACGCATGTGAATAATATATTCATATTTCAACAATAAGCAAAGTCAAGTTTTTTGATAATCACATCTATGACGAGTGGTTAGGAGCTGTACACAACTAAAATATAAGAATAACGAAGATATAGGAAGGTATGTAAAGCAATGAACATGAATTATAATATACCAATGTAATGGGAGATAATATGGAAAATTATGTGGAACTTATTAGCCTTGGCTTTATGAACAATGTACCAGTCATTATGAAAACAAACATATTTGCAGAACAGACAAAAATGAGAAAAGTACTATTTCTTGATCTGTTTCTAACTCAATTAGACCCTCTAACTCAATTATTGACGAATCGTCTGAATCACAACCGGATCGTAAGATCTAGTCTCTGGAATCGGAATTTAAATTCCATTAAATATCACCCTGGTACGCGTCGTTTCAGGGGAGAACCGAATCAAATTGTAGGATACGAATCGTGAATCATAAGATTCTAACAAATGTGATAATCTGTATGCAGTAATTTTATGCGTGAACAATTTGATCGTATTATTTCAAAAAGAAAGCTTAAATTTCTAGAGATTGACATCCTTAACTAGGGATTAGGAGTGTATCACATCTAAAAGATGCATGTGGAGTACGGAACTTCAAGAAGCAAACGATATGGAAAATAATAGGAAACAATTAGCTTGGAGTTACGAAAAGTGCACTTATTGTTTCAAAAACTAACATCACTTGCAGAACAGACAGAAATATTGGAAATATTATTACTTAGACTGGAGCCCCAACTCTGTTGGACTTAAACCTTTAACTGGATCTCAATGGTGAATTGTATGAATCGCAACCGAATCATAATATTCAGATAAATCTTTGTCCCCTTTGAGATTCCTCAAGGGATTCCCATCAGTCATGGGCTAATTGAATCGAATCGTAGAATAGGAATCGTGAACTGTAAGATTTTGACGACTATGCGATGGAATAGGAATGCAAGGAGTGGTCAAGTCTTCTAGTATATACCGAGAATAAGAACCTTGAGTACTTTAAATAAGATTCATTATGTATCCTTGAAAGCACACTAGTTCATTGCTATACATGCCTTTCTATGTCTTTGTTATTCGGATGTTTTAGATATCTGCAACTCCTAATCTGCAGTTACAGAGACAAGTTCCGAAGACCTCGAGTTTGACAACTAATCAATTACAAATATACGGTTCACGTATGTTATGGTTTTATGAAACAAGTTCTTATCTCTCTAAAATTTTTGCAAGCGGATCTTACGATTCACGATCCGATTGGATTCGGGATTCAGTGCTATCTTGAAAGAGCCTCAGGACATAAGGGAGGTCATGGAAAGATCGTAAACATTATAAGAAGCATGGGAGTCAAACTTTTCGAATCACTAATTGGAAGGGATGTTATGTGAGATACCTTCCAAAGGCAAACAGCCGTGTCTCTAGGAATCTCAAAAAATTGGTATCTGCTGAAATATAATTAATCCCTTCAGTTCAGAAGCACATTCATAACAAACTTCTTGAAAACAAATAAAAAAAAATTGATTTAGCGTAGATGAGTTTGCTCTAGTGACATAACTTAAATGATGACAATTAAGTTAGATTTACCATAAATGTTGTCTCTGGGTGAAAGATATTTCAAAATAGTTTGCTCAATAATAGCTGGTTGCTCTATTTGCCTGCTAGGGATTCGAAGAATTTAACGTGTTTAACGACTTAACATACTTGGTGGTTTTCCCTTCTGCCGCTTATCTGACTCTTCCACTTGCTTTTCCGTCTGCTCTATTTTTATCCATACAAGGCCTACATTGCAAAGAAAATCAGTCCCGTACACTTGAGAGCTTCCACATAGACCCCAATATAAGTTGATTGTTCGAAGGAATTCTGTTCGTTTACACGGTCCTGATGGAGCAAAGTAGTTACCCCATTTACTCCACATAGTAGTACAACAGAACTTACAAAGAATAAGAGAAAGGTTGTTGAATGGAACCGTGATCTAACTGTTGAAACTTAGAATATGGAGAAGCAATTGTGACTGGTCCCACACAAAGGTTGAATAATATGAGAAATCAAAGAGGATCAGGGACGATGAGTTGGCTGAATTTCGGAATCAACGTAATGGCAAATAAAATGGGATTGATGTGTATGAAGGTGGAACCAGTTGCTCGGTTAGTGGGATTGTGGGTGGTAAATATGATCGTGTACCTTTGATGTACCATTGGTAGAGTACATCCATCAATTATAACCTTACATGTCAGCAAAAAATAATTATTTAAGCATGTATAACAAGTCAAATGTATTTGAGAATTATGCAATATCTTTCTACTAATTTAAACTTGAAACGGAATGGTGATCAAGTTATAATAAGATCAATGTGGAATTTTTTTATTAATGTGTTAGAATGTAATTAAGAATGATATCACAAGTTGTATGTCAGACTTTTTAGAATTATGATTAAAAAGTGTTAGTAATGAACAATATCTCAGTGAACCCGGGAAGCGAACTCTAACCCGACTAAGCTAACCAAAGAAGCCTACCCCTAGCGTACGGCGTTCCCATAGTGCAAATTGCAACGTACTGTGGTCCTGCAAGAATAGCCTACTTGTAGCTATGCTACTAACCTGCATTTATTTTGTATCACATCTGTTATCCTCTACGGTCTCATAGCGTTTAAGTTTGTGTTTGCTGACTTGGATGCCAGCGTGTGCTATATACTCTCTACAATTCAACCTTGTTGTTTATGAAACTATATTTCTTCAGTACATAAAAGAACTGCAGGAGCTCTCTTGAGAAGCCAAATAACCAGGAATCATTCTCTTTCTAACTTAATTTTCGCAACGCCCAGCCACCCACCCACCCACTCGCACACACACACATATATATGTATGTATGTATGTATGTATGTATGTAGTTGAACTATAATGCTATTACTACACACAAAACAGAACAATGAGGGCATAAAAGATAAAAGGAAGCTACTAATACAACATATGAAAGTGTACCTAAAGATGTAACCATTTCTTGCCATTGAAAATTAGAATGATAATTACATGTCAGTGCTTGTTGTAATTGACGAGGCATGGCCTAAGTTGCAATAAAATAATAATCACAGTAGTCTACGGTCCTTTGAGTCATCACGTCAGAACTAACTGTCGTCCTATACATGGTCCTGTCTTCAGCACATTAAGGGCTTGTCGATAACCCATTCAATGCACAACCAGTCCTCCCTTCGTCCCACATTGAGTGTCGGGCGGTTTTTTTCACGGAGATTAAGTGTGTACTTTTGACTTGTTAGATTTACTACAATATCATTTGTTTTATGTGAAACATTCTTTGGAAGTGAAAAAATAATGATTCAAAGGGGGTATGATTGGAAGTAAAATGAAAAAGTAACTTTTTTGTAGGACAATCATTTTGGGACATCCATTTTAAGAAAGAAAGACACTTAAACTGGGACGAGGGGAGTATTTTTTTTGCAAAGAAGGATAGTAAATCATTAACTGTGACATTAGGAATGGGATCTAAACCTCTCGATCAGGTTTTCTTGCTCCATGAGAAGTAAAGCACATGGTACTAGCACAATATGTAGACTTGAAGGCTTGGAGCAAAAGTTAATCAGATCTATAGAACATAGCATATAATAGTAAGGAAGACCTATATTGTTCACTAGCAATATTTTTCAATCATAGGAAACATTAGGATGATCGGGAAATTGATTAATGGTTTGGTAGAAAGAGTGGTCTGTGAGGATGTTACTATAGTCATGGTGGGTGATCAAGGAATGGTTGGTATATGCGATTAAGAAGTTGATACTTGCCATGGGTTGAGATTCCCAAATATTGAGTTCGGCATTATACCCCTTGCCTTCTGTTCGTCCACCTGCGAGTGTCTCTTCCTCGGATGTTGTAGCAAAGATGAACCAGAGACTAAGTTTAGGGAAAATTGTGAGTGGCAAGTATTTGAAGGTTTATCTAAAGGAGGTTTATCGAAAGATGGACATGCGTTGTTGGTTGCTTTACGTAGAGAGTAAATAGAATCGGTCCAATTATAGTGTTAGTCGATGAAGTGCTCAATGTTGAATATAAGGGATCGTCCAACAAAGAGTGCCGAGGAGCTTGTGGCCATGAGTCTATGACAATGCCTTCTTCTGGACGAGAACCATTTTACTGGCCATGGCCCTCAATTTCCTTGGGGTAAGAAGATCCCTTCTTTTCAGAATATATAAATTTATCATTAAAATAAATATAGATTGTCAAGAACCCACAAATAAATCCTAACATTTGGCTCAGAACTTCTATTGAGGTAGGTTTTGTAAGCGTAATAATATATATTGCTTAGGAAAAAAAATGGTAACTTGACAATTGCAAAGGCCGTGCGGCCAGCACATATGATGAACCTCAATAAGGATCTGCACATTTTTAGTTCTGAATTTCATAACATTAATGCATCTATACTTCTTCAATCCTATTTGATGATTAAAAAATTGTCATAATAACTTGACAAGAAAAGAATTATAGAAATTAACCCAGATTGTACTTGTTAGAAACCATTGCAGAGTATTCACTACATGCTCTAGAGTAGGCCTGTCAATGGGCCGGGTACGGGAACAACCCTCACGGTTCTGACCCGAGCCGCTAAAGATATATCTGGACCACCAAGCTTCAGAACCGCTAGAACCAGACCGGCAGCGACCAAGAACTGGCGGTTCTGGAACCGAAACCCATTTGCGACCCGCCTAGTCGGTTTCTTGTTTGCCTGACATTATAGGGTCGAAAAGTGTAAATAATTTTACTACCGCTTATCTGATTCTTGTGATGATTCTCATTTTTCTTTTGTGATGAATATATTAAGGAAATGGAAGACGGAGGGAGGGAGGGAGATGCAAAGAAAACAGCTGCATAACGGGTGTGGGTAGACCTTCTGGTTCTCTTGGGTCTGGTTCCCATGGGTCGTAGCCCGGGTTTGGTTCTGTCGGTTCGGGTCTTATATGTTTCGGTCCGGGTCGGTTCTGGGTCAGAACTGACCCATTGATTGGCCTACTCTAGAGAAAGTAAAAAAAAAAAAAAACATCCTACGGATTCTTAAAATTGCAGAGTAATTCTGGGGCCAATATAGAAAACTCAAGTAACAAAATTAGATTATCTTTTGTCTTCCTTCCTGCTGTTTGATGAGTTTTGTAGATCTCATTTAGTTTTTTCCAATTCTGAATATCGTGCTAATGGCCACGCGCTTTACTTGTCGTGGAATTAGATAGATGATCCAAAGGTTTAGAACCAATCTCCAATGTCACAGTCGATGGTTTACTATCCCTGTAGACATATACTACTCGCTATACATTTATGACTCAAAGGACCCTAGACTCAAAAGCATTAGTAGCTTCCTTTAACATTTATGCCACTATTTTGTGTTTGGTAATATCATTATAGCAGAACTTATATTTTCTTATGTAACACTGTAACCGTAGGCCAAGTTTCTTCTTTTCCAAACTACTTTGCACGTGGACTGTTACTGTTCGCTTTTTGAAATCAAGAATACGGCAAAATCTGAAAAATAAGTTACCAAGAGAGTGATTTTTTGTTTAGTCTTTTTGACATGCATTGATGTAAGAACTAAATCCCCAAAGGATCCCTGGCTTGATTATTAGTTGCATCAATGATGTTGGGTGCATTCATTAGATTATTGTCTGAAAAGTATAAACAACGTGTCGTGGAACAGTCCTTGGTTTCCAGATCTATTTAATTTTCCTCCCATTCTTGCATCTAATCATCAATCTCATGTTGCTTGGTATCATCTCATTCTTGTATTTTGTTGAACCTGTTGATTGTTCAAACCATGCAGACTTGCTCAATTCAATTCATTCTCTTCAAAACTACAGTATAGTATTAGATATTTCTGAAGCAAGTATACATATCACATAGTTTGTTGCAGGTTCTTGCTTTAAGAATAGGCAAAGTCAGCCCTCCACTTTCTGAATGTTCAGGAAGCTTATTCCATGACCGGCCATTGTATCAACCGTTTTACTTAGCGGATGCTGTTGCATGAGTGACTCAAAATTACAACCTCTTTAGTTAAGGTATGTGATACTTACTTTTGTAGCTTTAGGTGATCACCTCTTTACCTGAAGTTACGGAGACATGTTGTCTTTTAATGCTTTTCACCAGCTATCAGCCGTTTACATCTAGTGGATACTGTTGCACGAGTGACTCAAGATCACGACCTCATGAGCATCAAATATATAATAATAATAATAATGATGATAAATATCTATTTATCATATAATAATGATAAATTAATAATAATAATATAATGATGATACGAATAATCATCATCATCATTATTATTGTTATTATTATTGTTATTATTATATAATAATAATAATTGTTATTATTACTATAATAATACAACATCAACAACAATAAAAATGATTTATCACAAAATGGCTTGTACACTTAACTTTCTGATTCTGAAGTAGTATCATTCACAATGCCGTTAGATGGGAATATATAAGTGATGTTCCTTTTAAAATATATATTATAATGGTGCTACTATTTTTAGGTTTTTAGCAGATCATGAATGAAGTCTCAATCCCATAAATGTTCTAAAAGCACTTGAATGGATCTTACCAAGATGGACAGTATATTCTTCTGGCAAGTTAAGGAATGCTGCTTCATAATTTGTGGTTCCAATTTTAGTGCTGAAAGTTGAAGCACAAATTATGAAGCAGAATTTCTTACCTTTCCAGATGCAGAACTGAATTCCCTCTTTACAGAACATAAATATAATCACTAAGTTATGTATTGAAACTATAATGGTACATCAAGTCACCTATTTCGTGCAGAATGTTAGGTTAACTTTATATATTGTTGATACAAATGTCCCAATGTATACTGCCCGTCTCGGTTAGTTCCATATGGAACATTAATGGGATTGAGACTCGATTCATGATCTGCAAAAACCTGCAATAGTAACACCATTGTAATATATGTTGTAAATGGGGAGACCACTTATATTTTTCCATCTTATGAAACTTTAAAAAGCTACTACTTTTGGTTCAGGAGGTCAAGTGTACATGCCATTTTGTGATAAATCATCATTATTATTATTATTACTACTACTACTACTACTACTACTACTACTACTACTACTACGGTGGTCATCTCTTAACTGAAGTTAGCAAGGAACCCTAGAGAAATCCCGACTTTATAAGAGATTTGTGGTGCCATTTAGATGTGTTTCTGAAGTGTAGTTGGATATCTAAAAATGTGAGATTAGTGTGCAAACAACCCAAAAAACTTTCTGCTCATATCTGTATTTGAGTCTGTTTTGCCATGATACTGTCCATTAGAGTATTCCAACTGGAAAGTGTTATTGATGAGGTAGTTATTTCTCATAAAGTCCGAGTGATTTGCTTATTTGGCGTATGTTCAATTAATGAGTTATCACTTATCAGCTACTCTTAGTTTGTTTCTTGTGAGTTTTTACATAGTAGGGTGCTTTATTCTTTTAGAGGTTCGTCATCATTTTTGGGGCAAGGGTTTTCATTGACCATCAGATTGAGGACGTCAAGAGAGGACCGAGTGCGACTTTGTAGCCTATAATCTGATCTGGTTTTATTTGAAACTTCTTTCTTTACCCCTGTACTGTAGGTTATAGATCGATCAAGCCTGACAGGGTACCTGGTCCATTGCTGGTAATTCGATGTTCGTTTAGGGCACAAATTGTTACATGATGCAGCTTTTAGGAGATGTTATACACATCTATTCTATAAAACAGCACGCTTGACTTTTTATCAGCCTTTAGATTAAATCATTCCCACCTCTTAAATCTCACCTACTTTAGGGCATGAATTTTGAAAAAAAAAAGTTATACACACAACCGCAGAGAATTAAACACACAATGGGGTAAGGAGATAGAGTGAGTTGTTATGAAAAATTATTTGGGTGCATTGGGTGTACCATAAGAGAAGGAAATTTTACTATGATGTTTGTGGTGTATGAATAAGTTATGGAATTATATATGACAGACCCCTCAAGTTTAGGAAATGATAATAAAGCTTAGGAAACATAAACTAATAAATAAAAATAGGAATTTTACACAATATCCTGGTATGAGAATCATACAATACAATTTCTTTTAGGTAGTGGCCTCGGCCACGGGTCGTCCCCTTGATTACACTAAAAATTTACTGCTATCCAGAGGCCACAATGTTGCTTTAGGTGATATTAGTTTCAGGAGGCTGTTTGGTACCGGCTTTAGAAAAAAAATGTGTTCTATATACGGTCTATAAATCACCTAGGAAAAACAGCAGTACAAACAAATTTCAGTTAAATATTATGGATTATGCGAATTTGTTTAACAAGGATACTCAGTTGATGCATTTTTGACTGGCATGGCAGATTACTTGATGCATCAAATTCCACTGTATTAAAAGACAAACCCCATTCTCGAATTTATGAACTACTCGTCGAAGCAAATTGTAACTACCAGTAAAACACAACATGAATGCAGGTTACATGCTTTTGAGAGTATATTTGGTTCTGCAAAACAGTAATCACATCATAAGCTCTGTAGCTTACACGTAGTTATTTTGAGTACATAGTTATGAATAGTGATTCTATTTACTTATTATACTTGCTGATCTCATTATGGGAACAATTTTTTTTACATGGTTTGTGTGTTAGGGGATTTGATCTGAAATCAAGGGAATCTCGACCTCTCAATGCCAGACTGCACTTCCCAGCAAGCAAATTACAAAAGCGTAAATAACTGATAAAGGATCAGAAACTTACAGCGCTACCAAATTTAGAAGGCAGTGAATTCTTTTTATTGTGCATGGAAACAGTCAGACAACTAATAGACTGTGTGAATTCAGCTGTTCCTCCTCTAACATGAGATGCATTCATGTGAAACTCAGGCTGTAGGAAAAAAGGAATTCAGTTCATACATAAGATCAAAGATAGTTTTTGCATATGTATGTTACACATATTTACAGACAAATTTTATGATTTTACAATGGAGATTCATAAGATACGATCATAAAAATTGTAAAATCATAACAATTGTATGTAAACCTCTGTAACATAGATATGAAAAAAAAAACTATATTTGATCTAATGTATCAATGGAATTCCTTTCTGCTACAGCCTGAATTTTACATGAATGGATCTCATGTTAGAGGACTGTTAGTTCCCGGACTGTTTCCATGCCCAATAGAAAGAATCACTGCCTTCTAAATTGATACTGTTGTAAGTTTGTGATCCTTTCTCAGTAATTGACGCTTTTGTAGTTTACTTGCTGGGAAGTGCAGTCTGGCCTTGAGAGGTTGAGGTGCCCTTGATTGCTGGTCAAATCCTCTAACACACAAACCCTGGAAAAAAAATTCCTTAATGAAATAAGCAAGTACAATAGAGTTACATAGAATCACTAACGTATACATAACCCAATAAGCTACAGAGCTTATGATGTGTGAACTGCTTTGCAGAATCAAATAATCTCAACATCATGTAACCTGCATTCATAATCTTAGTTTTACTGTTCCTTATTTGCTTCAACGTGTAGTTCATATATTCGAAAACGGGGTTTGTCTTTTACTACTGTGGAATGTAATGCATCAAGTGATGCTCTCTTCGAGTCACAAATGCACATACTCACAACTATTCTATCCGTTAATAAACAGTCTACTCTTGTGGAGTATGATAATTCTTGTACTTCTTTAGAGGGATTCCTATTCTTGGTTATTGCTAGCCAAAGCCTACTTCTTGGTAATTTCTGTACTTTTTGTGAAGGGTTTACATGCATTTTGCAAGACTTGAGATGATTCCCTTTGAGGTTAAGTAGGGATAGAAATATTGTGCTAAATATTGTGCTAGGCTATAACTAACTAAGAAGCTCCTACAGAGAGGTCCTATTAAGCTTTGATAAAAATTCCTCATGGTTTCTCATGTTCCATCTTAATATTCTCTGCGGTTTTATTCTGGATCCTTGAAAATTCTCCAAAACTTTCTAGACAGTTATTAGTCTGCAGTCAGTCTGTCCTGAGAGCAGGATTTTTAGTAGTATAACTCTCACCCTGGATGGAGTTTCTTCTTAGTTTTGTTGAAAGCCCATCTAACAAATTCGCATATGAAGGTTGCAAGTTAAAACGAAAGACAGCTTGTTTGGCGGAATGAAGCTCCTTGTCAAAATCTCTTTGCAATCCTCTTGGAAGAAGGAAAGAGCAAACCAATATTTTTGTTTTAGATTTGTCACAGCTCTCGGGTGGTTTGGTAGTTTTGCTAATTGGATTTGCTAGTTTTCACTAGGAAGTGGAAATCTTTTAAGTTATGATCATAGAGTACCCCTTCGTCTTGAGTAGGTTCATAAAATCACGGAGATCAAGAGGTCCTTCGTTTGGATTTTTTCGAGTTTAATGCTAGCTTTGCCAAGAATTAAGAATCTTTCTCATGGTGCGTGGAAGGTACCTATTCTTATCAGAAAGAATTGGGTTCCATGTTCAAATAGAGTTAGCCAATAACCATCAGCGGATTCTGCAGTGTTTTGTTTCGAGGTCGCCGGAATATCGTCGGCACATACGGGTTGTTTTTCTATTTTGATCTCCTCCCTCTTGCTCTAAAGAGGTCGATCAAAGTGCAACTTGAGTAGAGTAAACAGTAGATATCTCAAAGCTTTGAAACAGTTATGAAAAACTTGAAGATATAAATACATAATACAGAGGCTTCAAAGCTTTGAGATTTGGAAAGCTCCAAAGCTTTGAAACTTCCTGTTTAGACTTGAGTGTAAAGATAACAAAAGTAAACAGCAGAAATAGAATGATTTTACAGAGTTCAGTCACAATTGGACCTAGTCTCTGCTTGAGGGATCTTAGCCCTCCGGGATTCAAACACAAGTTCTTATTAATCACCCAGATTTAGCCCTAGATCTCAAGCCCAAGTGAGTTACCTTTCACCTATCACAGCTTGTGGTTCCCAACCTATCTAGTTCCAGATACAATCTGTTGAAACAATAAGAACCTCTTTGTTGTTCACTTGAACAACTAAACTTCTATGTTTGTGAGGTTTAAGAACACATAATGATAATACAAGTTCAGTACAAGTGTGAAGAACTCAGAAAACAGATAAGCAAAATGAGCTTGGAAGTGTTCTTCAATCTGTGATGAATGATCTATCTTCTGCAGTGTCAATGGCCTGATGAATCTCAAAATTTGAATGATATGAACTCTCCTGTTTGTAGCACTCTTCAAATCTCACGAATATAGGTCTCAGTCTTCGTGTCTCTTAAATTTTAAACATTGATCTCTTTAAATAACAACCTGCAACAAACTGAGAGATTTTAGGAACTGAAAACCTAAAAATCCTCCTCCCTGATATGCTTCTTTCAAAAGCAATGTTTGGATAGCTATTTGATCGGTTTATGGACGTTGGAACGCCCAAAAAACATGCATACACTAAACAAACAAGATCAAACAATATAAAGACAATCTAGCATCAAGATCTGATCAGCAAAATGCTAACAGTTCATGAGAAAACTGGGCTAGGTTTGTCTTGTGATAAACTTAGCTTATATATATTCAATCTGATGAATAAATCAAGTAACCAGTATAGAACAAGTGTTATTCTAAAATAATAGATTCACAAAAAGTTCAGAATCTCATAGAAATAACCTGCATACACAGAATTAGTTAGATGAACTTAGCAGTGAAGGATAACCAGTGAATCTCAAATCTTTGAAGCTTTGCCTGCTAGTTCATCAGAATGAACTTTGACTCAGTCATGCATATTTTGTTAATCAGAACATATATTACTTAATGCCTGCATAATGTCATTCCATATCAAAACCAACAACCTGCACAAAACAGTTAGACAAATATATATATATATATATATATATGTATATATATATGCACATAGCTACAGTGCCTCATAGCTTTGAAGCTTTGATACTCAGGCAAATTTCCTGCAACCAAAGCTCTTGCCTATGCATTCATATATTAATATCAAGGAGCTTTAGACTTATCAGGTTTGAATTCCCTCGTTTGCATTGGGTTTTAAATCTAACAAGAGTTTATGCTCAACTTGTAGAATGCCTTCTAAATGACCCTAATCCACCGGTTAAATGAGATACAAACTCGACTTTACAAAGATTACAAACAAATTTAAAAATGGGTTTACCATCGAGACTCTGTTGTTGGTGCCTATGACTTTTTTTTAGACTGACATCATATAGCCGGGTTTGGACCCAGGACCTCATGCAGGGGGCTTCAAATGCTCTACCACCGAGCTATCACCCATTTGCATAATGCGAAATATTTAAAAGACATTTATTTACGCAATTATTCAATTTTCTGGCAGAAAATTAAAAATACAGAGATATCATTTATGAATCACAAGTTTGGATAGAAGAGGAACGTGCACGAGACCACAATGTTTACCTTATGACGCAATCAACTATATCTGGTACGCTCTCTTCGCAATAAAATATTTAATTTTTTCCTAAATAAAATATCGACCTCTGTTCATCCTTGTTGTAGTCAATACTACTAAATATAGTAACAAAAATGTTTAATCATAAATTTTTTTAGACATCAAATGAAATAATTATTGGCCATCGTAGGTGGTGTGTATAATAAAAATGTGTATATAATAGTTGATTTGTAAAATCTAGGTATCTCTCTCCAAAGAAACACCATTTCTCTCGTGAATGTGGAATGATACTGAATTTCAAAATTTCCTTTTAACTTAATTTGAATCGTAGAACCGAGATGCCAATATAAATCGTTCTAAAAAAACCAATATCAATCAGACGTTACATTTGAAAGTTGAAAGCATAAAGTTTGGTCTACTTAAGGAGAGACTGATTAGAAGAATTTGCATAGGTTGTCGCGAAAAAATGTTTTTTTTTTTGTTATCCCTAGTTTTGAAAATAGATCCCCCATTCTGAAGATGTGAAACTACCGCTTCAATGTTCAGGTTCTTATATATTCTCTAAATAGTCATGATGCATATACTCATCTTTTGTAAGATTCAAAAAGAATATGTTACATGTTTAACTGTTGACAATGGTGTTCACGGTCCGGTTCGGCCGGTCTTATGCCATTAATGACACCTAAATCGAAATGATTGGTTTTGCTAAATTTCAAACCGAAATAGGCTCGATTTCAAAAACTAAAAATATAAAACCGTATTGATATATACCGGTTCGGTTCGGTTCGGTTGATACCTACGATTTTTAGTATTATAATGTGCAACATCATAATAAAAAATAAACTACGATTTACTATTTTTTCCAATTCTCAATTCGAAGAAACTAACTATTAACATGCTTAAAATTATTCTTATGCTACCACGTTATTTTTTAGGGAAGCTATGTTACTACATTTGCATGTATTATTCCTAAAATTTGATTCCTCCCGCAATATAATATAATAGAATATATATAATTCGAAAAAAATTATTGATAAAATTTATTTAATTAAATGTATGATGATTACAAAATAGCACATGCAACTAAATTAATTACTTTAGGGCCCTACATAGGATGCCCTAAACCATTTTATATTCAGGTACTATTATAAGTATGTCAAATTTCTCTTCCGATTTGATTTTTTTTTTTTAATTATACATTCACTCAAAAGTTAATCTTCTTGTCTAACAAACTTATTGTCCCCGAATTGGAGCTTCGCCTTAGGGGTTAGGCCCAATAATGAATGGGTCAGTCCAAACTACATCAGCGAGAAATGATTTTTGTTGAATGAGATAGTGATTTTATTTATTCAACAATCACACTGTATGTCTTTTGACGGCTTTCACAATTTTGTGTAAGATATTATATATATATATATATATGTATATATATGTATATATATTTTAGTAGGGGCGCCTGTCTCCCTACGGACTGACTCGCAGCTTGCGGAGTAGTTTCCCGCGACCGTGACGGCAAGTTCCTGGTGGGATTAGCTTCTCCTCTTCCCCAGGCAGCCTATGTGCTTGAAGCCACTAGCAGTTCCCGATGGCCTCCGTGTAGCGTTAGAGCTAGGTAAACCTCGATTTGTAATTGAATCTGACAAGAAGAAGGTAATCGATGGTATTAATCACACCAACGGATTCCTTTTGGATTGGTCGGTGATAACTCCATACTTGGAGTCATATTTTTATGTGATTACTCGTCATTATGCGTAGTTTTCGATGCATTTACATATTTTTTAGGCCAAGTTTTGATAATTGGAGCATAATTGAGTATTTGATCGTAAATGTTGAGTCGGGCACGTTTCATGTATTTTATGCCATATTTGTATCATTTGATCTTCTGGTATGTTTTAGTGTTGTGGTTTTCAGGAACCGAGAGCTCGGAGCGATGATCTTGGGTTGGAAGTGAACTTCAGAAAGTGGAATTGCTCAAGAGATGCTCGGGATCGAAGACGATGAAGGAAGAACAAAAAAAAAAGAGCCAAAGAAGAAGATTTTAAGACTTGTTCATACGAATAGAAAAGTGTTCATACGAACACTTATACTTAGAAATTTTGGGAGCTCAAAATTCCTTGACCTTAAAACATTATTATGGTAGGATAATTTTGACTACAGTATATTTTTCTGGTAGTGATTTAAGATACCTTCTAGTAAGAATCGCCTTATAGCTGCCCAAACTCAGGGGATAATGTATCAGGGATGACTTCGAGACACCCATAAGAAGAAAGCGAGTTGAAATTTCAAAATCTTAAAATGAAAAGGGAATTCCAGTGAGATAACTTCTAAGGAAAACAAGTGTATTTTCTCCATGGGTTCAATGTGATGTAGGGATAATACATAACCCTTAGTTTTGAAGTATGTAAATTCTAAAGCATTAGTCGACGCTGACACGAGTACAAAACCTAAAATTTATGTCCTAACGTGCGAATCCAATAAAAAAGACTTTTCTGTGATTTAAGGCATCCATGGCGGCATCCGATAACTTATGAAGGAAAACAAGTGTATTTTCTCCATGGGCTCAATGTCATGTAGGGATAATACATAACCCTTAGTTTTGAAGTATGTAAATTGTAAAGCATTCGTCGACGCTGACATGAGTATAAACCTAAATGTTGTAGTGACTTTCTTGTTATTTCCAAATGTTGTAGGAAGCCCGAGGTAGTTATCGTGACTGTTTGCTGTTGGAATCCCTGCCAAGCTGCTGAACTGGTTCTGTAAATCTGCTCCAACATTCGCTGAAAACACCATCGATGATTTCTCTGCATTAAGTTTTTGGCCCGAATCATATTCATAAATCTGTAATAAACTGTAATAGATTTGTTAGCTCGTTTGTCGTAGCTTTTGTAAATATTAAGCTGTCGTCCACAAAAAACAAATGGGACACGACCGGTCCACTTCGAGATGCCTTCGCCCCCGACAGCAAGCCTTCATTAACTGATCTCGTTATATTGCGCGATAGTGCTTCACTTACCAACAAGAACAAATAGGGGGATAGAGGGCATCCTTGCCTTAGTCCTCTTTCAGGTATGATCGTTCCTTCCACTCCTCCATTAATAATAATACTGTATGTTGATGTGGTGATACATCTCATAACTACTGAGATCCAACGTTCTCCGAAACCCATTTTTTCCATGACTGTCTTGAGAAAAGCCCACTCAACGTTGTCATATGCCTTGCTCATGTCAAGCTTAATAGCTACCATGCCTTCTTTGCATTTTTTCGTTTTCATCAAATGAATAACCTCCGTGGCCGTCAATATGTTGTCTGAGATGAGGCGGTCGGGAACGAATGCAGTCTGGTTTTCCGTAATCAAATCATTGAGGATTGATTTGAGTCGGTTTGCTAGAGTTTTCGTAATCAACTTATAAATTGTGGAGCATAGTGATATAGGCCGCAACTCGGTAACTTTGCGTACTTGCTTAACCTTTATAATCAACGCAATTAATGTATGGTTATGAGAACTTACATCGCCACCGTTTTTTAGAACATCTAAACATACTTTAGTTACTTCTTCCCCTATCTCCGGCCACATTTTCTTGAAAAAATAGCGCTGGGAAGCCATCAGGCCTAGGCGCCTTTTGAGCTGGCATCTCCTTAAGTGCTATGCGAATTTCTTCCGCTGTAAACAGACTGTTCATTCGCACTTTGTGTTCATTAGTGAGGATACTCGTAAGGGGTGCCAGTAGAGGTTCCATAGTTTCCCTGCTAGGGTTAGTGGCTTCAAAGATTTTATTGAAATAATCAATAATTATGTTTTGTACCTCAGTGGGATTCTCCGACCAGTTTTCGTTGGAATCCCTCTAATTGTGTTCCTTCCTCTCCTGATTGAAGCCTTCCTGTGAAAGAATTTTGTATTACTATCTCCTTGTTTAAGCCATAGCTCGCATGACCTTTGCCGCCACATAATCTCCTCCTTTCGCAAAATATCGGACATTTTTTCGCTGGTTTCAGCCAAAGTCTCTAAGTTATCCTTCGTCTGGGCTAGAGATCCCAAGTGTAGGAGCTGGTTGCGAAGCACTTGCAATTGCTTCCTCCGACTTCCAAAAGTTTCCGATTCCCACGTCCGAAGACTCCCTGCCACCATGTTCAGCTTATCCCCAATATTACCTTCCACCTTATTCCATGCAACAGTCCTTTTGTTCTAGCCACATTGCTTCGAAAAGGAAGCGTATGTGGTTTCTGGTCCTCTGTCCCTGGAACTTTCCGATAACAACCTCAACAGGTACATGGTCTGAAGTGTCTGCGACCAAGTGGTTAACCTTGGCCCTCCCGTACGCTTCAATCCATGAATCTCTGACTAAATATCTATCAATTCGCTCCCGAATGGCACCACCATCTGGTTGATTGTTTGACCACATGAATTTATTCCCCGTAAATCCCAGATCACGTAGTTCGAGCTTTTGGATTACGTTGAGAAAACCCTCAACTTGTCTAAGGGTGACTGCTCTTCCACCCTCCTTTTCGACGTTTGATACAATCGCGTTGAAATCCCCCACAATAAGCCATGGGTTGTTTTTCGGCTGTAATCTAGCCAGTAGCTTCCACGAGTGTATCCGTTCCTTTCGGATTGGATCACCGTAAAAGCCTGTAAAACACCACTGTTGCTTCGATCCCTCATGACTGACGAAGCCCTTGATAAAGTGCTTCAGACAACGAACGAGAGTAAAATCAATTTCCCGATCCCACAAAAGGGCGAGACCCCCCCTTCTATCATCACAATTAACAAAAATACCATTTGCATAACCACACCTGTTTTTGATTCTCTCCATCTCTGAAGAGTAAAGACGGGTTTCCATGAGGAAAACCATGTTGAGCTTATGTCTCCTCACTAAGTCGTGAAGAGAAGTAACATTGAGGGGGTTCCCAAGCCCCCGCACGTTCCAGCTTAGGAGATTCATTGTGCGTGGCGGGACTGCCTTGCAGTCGCCGCCAATCTCGCCTTGGGGTCTTTTACGGCACCCCCTTCGTGTTCATAGTCAAAGCCTCATTAACCTTGGTGTGACTTTGGGTTCCACTCACCTATGATATATTCCCTGCCTTTGACATGTTTGCGAGCTTCCTACTGTCCGAAGGGCTCGCAGCAGACTCTCGTTGCTTTCGTTTTTCTTTAGGACGTCATGGACTTACGGAGGGGCCACTTGGTTAGGCTGGCTTCTTCCTTCTGTGCTTTGGAGATGCTGGCGATGCTCCAGGGGCCTTCGTATCAGTCCCCTTCTTCCCTGCTGGCTCCTTACCTTTCGAAATGATCTGGGTGTTCTCGGGGTTTTTTTTGTCAACCCCCAAGGGGTTGTCATGGATTGATATACCCGATTTTGCCGGCTGACCGTCCTTTTCCCCATCCAGCTCCATCTCTGATTCACTACTTTGAGAGTATTCCGCTGTTGACGAGTAATCCGACCTGCTAGATGATACCTCTTTCTCACCCTCCATGTTTTTGAACTTGTCTGACACATTATCGAACATGAGCTTCTTTCTTGGAGGGGGTTTGAAAGTTAGCCAGTTTCCATACCCCGGAGACATCTCTATCTTCTCTTCTGGTGATACGAAAGAATACTCTTCCCCATAGTGATTAATCCTACCACACCACCCGCACACACTTGAGGTATTCGCTCGAACTTGAAATCAGCCCATACCTTATCAAATCCCATTATTATGTGCCTTCCTCGACGCAAGGGTTTTCGTACACCGAATCGAGCACGAACTCTCATATAGTCGCCTTCCCCCGACATGAACCTCATGTTAGAGTCTAGAACTTGGCCCATGAAGCAACCACCGATCTTGCATCCTCTTCATTAAGCATGAACCATGGCAGTTTTCGTATTTTCACCCAAGCGTCTACATAATCAAACATTACCTCCCCTATTGTTGCAGCCGCCGTCCACGGTTTCAGGAGAAGAATATTGCCATCGAACACCCAAGGGCCGCCCGAAACGACCCTGTCCATCGCCGCCTGATTTGGGAAACTTAGCAGAAAAAGATTTGGTCTTGCTTCATTGATTAAAACCTTCTCCCCCTCTAACCAGATCTTGGAGAAAGTGATCTTCATCGCCCATTGACACGCTCTAACCACAAGTGTATGGTTTTCGTGTGTAGTAATAAACCGGAAATCCGGGCTATCGAACCCAAGGGACTTTCTTTAAACTAGTTATTATTTCAAACCTTATGTGGGTACGTCGCAAAGTTGTGTTTTGCTAACTCTACTAAAATAAAGGTTCAAAATTCTCAATTAACCGAGTGAAGTAGGTCACGATTAACAAAGAATGAGTTTAGGGTTTTTCTAATATGAGGAAAAATACCGGGAATTCTCTAGGTTCACTAGGTTGATCTAAACTTATGTTTTGATTTGTAAAACACCCGCGTGTCTTTCACTATTAATCGAGCAATATTAAACTTACCGAGTTACCAAGCAAGTCAACTATACTTAAAACCAAAATATACCGAGTTACCAAGCCTATTTTAGCTTTAAGCATGCATTAAAATCATGATTCTACTCTAACGATCCTAGTTAACAATATCGAGTTACCAAACATTGATTCGACTAGGTGGATTATTCAATTTACCGACTAACTATCACGGAGTTACCACGTGAAAGTTAATTAAGATTTTCTTTACGTTAGCTACTCGCAAAAATAATGTGATCACAATCATAAATAATCCATAATAATGAAAGAACACGCAAGATTAAGTTAAAACATGAATCAAAATCTCAAAACATGATTTTTATATCAAACCCTAGCCACACCAAACGAGAATTCCCAGCAAAAAGAGTTTAGCTACTACGATTCATACTCAAAACAACGAGTTTCATGAGTTTTAACATCAAAAACTAAGAAAAGAGAAGAGTTAAGAATCCAAACGAGTAATCCAAAGCTCCTAAGCTCTCCCAATAGCTTCTTGCTCTCCAAAAAGTGTTTCTAACGTGAGGAACTACTGAAAAAGTCGACCTAGAACACTTAAATACGTTTCCATAATGATATTACAAAGTTTCTGATAATAGCATAAAGGCCCCGGACGAATTTAACATTCTGGGCATTCTCTTCGTGCGAAGAGATTCTTCACTTTGTCTAATCTCTTCTTGCAACAATCTTCCTACTTTGAGACAGCATCATACCACACGAAGACATCTGGAAATTTGGCTAAGTATTCTCTTTGTGCGAAGAACAATTCTCTTCGTGCGAAGAGAATCTGCCTTAACTTTTTTTCTGGCTCTTTTCATTGAGTTTTCCTTGCTTTCTTTGTTTCCGAAGCTTGTCTTCATCACCTTTGATCCTCGCGTCCTATTTACTGCCAACCACAACACGAAACACGAACCCGCGATCATATCCCAATAAAAGCAACAAGATATACGAGAAACGCCCGGATTTAACGATGAACGCTCAAAAACTCAAATATCACAATTTTAGCATAAAACGCTCAAAATACGATAGAATTCTCCATGATAAGCACGCAAAACAGAGCAAAAATAAGGAATAATATAACTCCAAAACGGAGTTATCAACTACCCACACACTACATTTTGCTCGTCCCGAGCAAATCCTCAAGCCAATTCTCACAATCTCATCTCACTTCCTCAAACCTCTTCCAATTTCCGAACTTTCTATGCATACATACCATATTTGTCATTGCATACTTATCACAACATGGCCTACGAGTTCGAGGTCAATATCCAAACACAAACCACCTTTTACTAGCCGACACGACTCGATTATAAACAATGCAACTACATGCAAACGCAATATATACAATGCAAGAAATTAAAGAACAATTTTTTTCTTTCTTTTGCGAGATCGGGAAATCTCAATCAACTTAAACCGGATATCATGGATTGATGAGAAATTTAGGAACAAGGCGTGAATTGAAACTAAACTTGACAACACGACTTTCCCTTAGATCGTATAGAGAGCCTAGCTTTACTAAGTACAAGAATAACCTACCTCTTCGCGTGTGCCGATAAAAAGTAAGAGGCTACGCTAGGCTAAGCCACGTTCAAGGTCCGAGCTCCTAATCCGCTAACGGGTTTTAAAATGTTGAGGCTTAGGGACATAAGGATAATCACGATGAAGCACGTCCTAAAGCGTCACGTTCTCACAGTATAACCCACATCTCACACGCCCTCACCACGATGATAGAATCCGCAACCCAAAACTCACCGTCTCCGGCCCTCGATTCCCTCAAACCCCGGTACAATTACGATCTCCGTGGCCACCATGGCGATACGTGCACGAAATGTAAACCATCGTCAACGAACTAGCAACTTTCCACCACTCAATTTCCAATAAGCTCACATTTCTTCCTTTATTCAATCTCTCCTTTTTTCTCTATTTTTTTTCTCTCTCTTTTTTTTTTCTTTTTTTTTGTTTTTTTTTCTGAATTTTTTTTTCTCTCAACACCATCTTCCAGCATATCCCAAATTACACGAGTGGTTCTTCCAAGAGTAACAAATAACAAGGGGAAGGAAATCAAACAAACCGATGAATAGAATCACACGAAAAATCATCTCCCCCCTATCTCGATGAAGTACATGGTGCCACAAAACAAGCCGAAATCAATATAAAAGCATGCATGGGGGTGGAGTCGTCAAAGCTCAATTTCCATGTCCGTAGTCAATAGTCGACACCCCCACACTAGAACATCGTCTCGCCCCTCTCTCAAGTAGTCAATTATACAAAAGTCTCATGCCTAATCCAACCGATCCTCCTACACCGCAACGAAGCAAAGAACCGATCCCTAGCATGATCCACCAATAAATATCAACCAACCCCATTTCCATGCGTGTTAGATATCACGCACTCACGGCTCTCCACACTTGTGTCCATGATGTAGTGACATGGAACACCGCCACACCGAAGTGCGCAAGCCTACTCACACTCACCCTCGCATCCCCTCGTAAATATAAACTATCGCGCATGCAATCATGTAGGACTTCACAAGTATATACAAATAAGCCATCCCTCATCAAACCCCCTCAACTACAACCCCCTTGTGACGCACTAAAGTGGTGATTCTAAACGATTTGTGATGAAGGCCAAGAATCGTCACCCTAGGTCAAAAGGTTATCAAATAAACCAAGGTTCAACTCGGGTTTTCTAGTGGTCCTACAAGGTGAGTTCTTTAAGCAGTGAGTGCTCTAATACACAACCCCGCAAAGCTATTTCGTGTGCCACTACGGGGCGGGTTGGCGACTACCTAAGACGTACACAAGAACGTTTGGTTTGTTTAGCTCACACCTAGCTCAACTCTTGTAAGAAAGCACGGCACACACTTTATATTTTCAAAATCAAGTACGTGTGTAAAATAGATAGGCACTCCCGTAAAGAAAGTCCCTCTATACGTACTAAGGGGAACTCACGTTGTCGTTATCGGTTTCAAGTCACGCCCTACGCCTAAATTCCTCACAACTCTTCGCTTTTTCCAATTTAAAGCTTCTTTTCGATTGCCCTTTCTCAAAATTTTCAGTTTTTATGATTTTTAAATTTTTTCTTTTATTTTATATATATATATATATATATATATATATATATATATATATATTAGACAAAATGCATAGGCCAACTCGAATACGACTCGATACGGGTAGGGGACTCAATAATTTAAAAAGAATGCAACTAAATGAAAAGATATACACATCTACCACAATACGACACTATATTAAACACGACATCAACCACAAAAACTCACACAATACGACTACCACTATATGCAAACAAGGCTATGCAAGACTCGACACTAGGCTAGTAACAGGTACCACCACCCCCACACTAGGATGCATCATTGTCCTCAATGAGAAACCGAGGACTCACCAATCCTAGCACATGGGTTCTCTCTCCTCTACTCATCCTCTTCGGAGTACGGGGCATCCTCGCCTTCGTCTTCATCATCCCCAACTTCATCGTCCTCATTCTCATCAGGCGGGGCCTCATACGCGGACCCTTGATACCATCTCTCAGTGGTAGGGACAGGTGGCACAAACTTCTCTCTAGGTAGCTCATTCGAGTAAAGCACCCACTCACCAACCATTTGAACCAAATTACCCAATTGGGCTTGGTTGCTTTGCAAGCACTCAAACTGACGCCTCCTCTCTTCCCTATCCACTGTCATCTCCTCTCGCAAATGGTTGAAGGCTGCCTCACCATCAAAACCAGCTCTCTTCACCCCTATACACTTCTTCCGACCCTTGTTCCGCTTCAAGGCTGTGGCCGTGGCGTCAAACTTAGACCATTCTCTCTTAGGGAAGACGGGAATGACTTTGTCGTATTTGAGAATCGCCACCTCAGAAACAACGCCTAAGTAGGTGAGCAAGCAAGTATGTTCGGGGGCCATCTTGTTGTTTCTAGAAATTCGATCCATGATATTACCTAATATGAAGCGAGGAATATCAATTCTCTGCCCCTCCCAAAGACACAACGCCATCACACAAAGTCTAAAGGAGAATGTGGGGTTTGAGGTGGTTCCCAAAACCCAATTCTCCAACAACTCACAAATCCATCTAGCCTCTGGCTTTAACTCCCCATTCACAACCTTCCATTTAAGCATTGACCCTTTCATATCCCACGGAGACTTACCCGGTGGAAAACAAAACTTGTTGACCTTTTCAGAAATATTCTCGTCCGACACAACCCGATCAAAAGCACACGCATCCGCTAGAGGTGGGAATTTAAGCGCAAAGCCGATAGCCTCCGGTGTGAAGACTATGCACTTGTTTCTTCAGTACACTAACCTATGGTCGCGACTCTCACCATCCAACGCATACCTAAGGTTGACAACAAACTCCCTAGCGATTGGTGCGCTCGACGTTCCGACCAATTCAAACCACTTAAGAAGCACTTCCCTATCGTAAATTTTCTTAATAGGTTGGGGCATGTCCGAGTGAAATTCAAACACTTTCTCTGGTTGTCCCGATTTCTTAAGGTAATGGTCATGGTCATAATCATAATGGGCCTCGTAAGTCACGAAGCGATACGAGTCGAAGTTCGACTCAGTCACTCTCTTCACATTCACCTTCCCCTCTCTTCTTTGTCTCATCACAGGTCGGTTAGGAAAAGGGGTTTTTAGCAATTCATATTTGGGCGACTCGGGCGCCTCTATGGTAGGCGGAGCAGAACCGGACGCCTCCATTGACGACCCCTCATCCGTCTTTCTCTTTTTGGAGGACATAACAAGCAAATAAGACGCAAATTTAAATTGTGCACCGTGACAGGGAGTGGAACCGAAAGCAATTACACGTAGCAATTTAAACAGATAGCACCTAGGACCCTAATCAATCGCCCCCAAGGTTTGCATCTCAGCGAAAGAAAATAAAATGGGCTTTTACTCAATTGTGCCTAGACGCGTAAAATTGAAATTGCTAGTTAAGATAGTACCTGAGACACCCGGAGTACCTTTCTTACAGGTGTCGTTTCCGCGAAAAAATCACCAAGAAGGGCCAAATTGACCGGTGAAATTTTTTCCGGAAAAATTGAAAAATGTATGCTTTCCTTACTCTCCTCGTGGTCCCGGTCTATGTTTGTTCTTGAACTTTTGACTGAATCCCCCTCCAAGTGCTTCAATTTTTGAATCTAGGAATTGAACCCGAGGTTTTGTTCTTCCCCAAATCAGCTTGTTAGAGTGAGATTGAGCCAAAACTCCACGATTTAATCTTCTTCTCCTTCTTCTCGCGAGAAAAACCTTTCCAATTTCTTCTGATTTGGTGGAGATTTGAAGATTGGAGAATTTGAAGGTTGAGAGAGAGATGAAGTTTCTGACGGGGTTGAAGAACAATAAGGAGCTGATGTTCATTCGGGTGGATTGGGGTTCAAATACCCTTAACAAGAATTTCCAGAAATACCCAAAATAAAAGACCCATCTCCCTCTTGACTGTCATGGCTTTTTGGACTTTTTACGCCTTCTGGGCATTCTCTTCGTGCGAAGAGAATTTCTCTTCGTGCGAAGAGATGCTCAGTTGGCCTTATTTCTCTTCTTGTGACAGTCTTCTTATTTTGAGACAGAAGGCTGTCACAAGAAGAGATTTAAAAATTTTCTAAGTCCCAACTCTTTGTGCGAAGAGTATTTCGCTTCGTGCGAAAAGGTCTGGGCACAGCTTAAAAAATCCTTTGTTTGCTTGATTTTCTTCGACTTTTTCCTCGTTTCTTCGAATCTTCATGGATCTCCTCGTCCTCGAGACCCCGTGTAGATGATAAAGATTCCCAAAGTTCGTGGAATATTTTATTCTTCAAATTCATGCTCTCGAAGATCCATTGAAAATTTCCGGATGTTTTAAGCCGCTCGAACATCCTTTTTTTGCCATTTTGCTCGTGTCTTTACTTCTTCACGAATCTCCTCGACCTCGAGATTACATTTGCATTATAAGGATTCCCAATGTCCGGGGAATCCTTTATTCTTCAATTTGATCCTTCCGAAGACCCTTTTGGCAATTCCGGATGCTTTTCGACGCCTTTTTACCCGCTTAACATCCTTTTTGGCCTAACTTCTTCGTCCGAACTCCGATATACGCGATCCACCTGTCCACAGAAAGCTCTTGACTACCCCCACACAATGGAACTCTTCAATCTTGGTTACAGTACTGTCTGCAAATATTCGCCTCGTAAACCGTGCCATTGTGCCAGCTTTCCCAACTTTTTGACGTTTCTTTCCGTATATCAAGACAGGGAGTCCGGGAATATGATCTTCCCCAGGTGCGTGTGTTGAATAAGCGCAGGAATGGCTTCAATATTCAATTCCTTCACTTCGGATCCCGATACGCGTTTTGGGCTGCAATTCTTCAATTTTCACTCTGTTTCGCACGCGCGCATCAAGACGGGGGATCCGAAATAGGCCTTTCACCTCGGACTCCTGCACATACTCATTGGAAATATTAAATCCACTCTCTCGCACCTCTCAAGTAAATCAAACAGAATAAAAATTTACAAAACAGTATTAAACCCTAAACTACAGCAATAAATAGGTTGGGTTGCCTCCCAACAAGCGCTTTGTAATTTAAGGTCGACGACCCGACCCAGTTACCTCAGAGATTAATCAAATAGTGGTAGTTGCATAGTGCCATTCAATGACTCAAATGAAAGTCCCATCCACACACGTTTTTGCTCTCTGGCCATTTTCCTTGAATCTGTTCCAACTTGCATCTTCCACCTCAAGAGATCCCCACGGATAAACTGCAGTAATTGTGTAGGGACCACTCCATCTAGATTTCAATTTTCCTGGAAACAGCTTTAGTCTAGCATTGAAGATCATCACTCACTGTTCGACGTTGAAGTCTCTCGGGATGATGTGCCTGTCGTGCCTTTGCTTTGTCAATTCCTTATAAATTCTCGCACTTTCATATGCCATCAATCGAAATTCCTCAAGTTCAAGTAGTGCTCGCTTCCGTAGCTCACCTGAGAGCTTAGCGTCCAAATTGATCTTCTTCAAGGCCCAGAATGCCTTGTGCTCAAGTTCCACCGGAAGATGACACGACTTCCCAAATACTAGCTGATAGGGAGACATGCCTAAAGGGGTCTTGTATGCAGTCCTATATGCCCATAAGCTATCATCTAAATGCAGGGACCAATCTTTGAGTCCCGGATTGACTGTCTTCTCTAGAATCCCTTTTATCTCTCGGTTAGAAACTTCTGCTTGCCCATTCGACTACGGATGATAAGCCAGTGATATATTATGCGTCTTTACCCCATTTTTTCTCAAAACATTGGCAAAGACTTTGTTCACGAAATGCGATCCATCATCACTGATAATGGCTCTGGGAGTTCCAAACCGTGTGAATATGTTCTTACGCACAAATCTCTCTACAGTAGCTCCATCATTCTTGGGGCAAGCCATTACCTCTACCCACTTGGTCACATAATCCACAGCTAACAAAATATAAAGGTTACCAAGTGAAGAGGGGAATGGCCCCATGAAATCAATGCCCCATACGTCAAACGGCTCCACCTCCAACACGAAATTCTGAGGCATCTCATTTCTGCTGGAAATATTGCCTGTTCTCTGACACCGGTCACACTGCTGTGCAAATAGATGAGCATCCTTATGTAAAGAAGGCCAATAAAAACCGCTTTGAAGTACCTTTGCCACTGTACGTGATTTGCCGAAATGCCCTCCACAATTCAGTTCATGGCAGTGTCAAAGAATATCCAACGTATCCGGCTCAGCTACACATCTTCTCAACACATTATCAGCTCCTAACTTGAACAGATAGGGGTCATCCCAAAAATAACGTCGTGCATCTGCAAAGAACTTCTTCTTCTGATGGAAGGTCATGTCTTTTGGGACAATGTTGAGCGCCTTGAAATTTGCCAAATCCGCAAACCAAGGCACAGCTGCTACTACTACCATAAGTTGCTCATCTGGAAAATCTTCTCTAATTGATACATCTTCTTGTTTTTCATTCTCCAGTCGTGACAAATGGTCTGCAACAACGTTCTCTACTCCCTTCTTGTCCTTGATCACTATGTCAAACTCTTGCATTAACAATACCAATCGGATCAATCTTGGCTTTGCATCCTTCTTAGTAAGAAGATATTTGAGGGCTGCATGGTCCGTGAAAATGGTCACCTGTGAACCCACTAGATATGGACGAAACTTGTCCAACGCGAAGATAATAGCCAACATCTCTTTCTCCGTGGTGGCATAATTAACCTGTGCAGTATTAAGAGTACGACTGGCATAGTAAATGCAATGAGCTACCTTGTCTTTCCGTTGTCCGAATACTGCTCCCACCGCATAATCGCTAGCATCAGACATAAGCTCAAATGGTAAGGTCCAGTCTGGGGTGGCTATAATGGGAGAACTGATCAGCTTTTTCTTGAGCAAATCAAAAGCTGCCTTGCACTCGTCATTTAAATCAAATACGACATTTTTCTCAAGCAATCCAGATAAAGGCTTTGTGATCTTCGAAAAGTCTTTAATGAAACGCCGGTAGAAACCTGCATGTCCCGAGAAACTTCGTACCCCTTTGACAGATGTAGGATAAGGAAGCTTCTCAATCACCTCAATTTTTGCCCGGTCACCTCTAAGCCTTTGCTAGAAATCTTGTGCCCCAACACTATCCCCTCGGTCACCATGAAATGGCGCTTCTCCCAGTTAAGCACTAGGTTGGTGTCAATACATCTGTCCAGTACCCGAGCTAGCTGCTGTAGAAAGTCTTCGAACCCATCACCATAAAGTGAAAAATCATCCATGAAGACTTCAAAATTTTGCTCCATCATGTCAGAGAAGATAGACATCATACACCTCTGGAACGTAGCAGGTGCATTCCATAGCCCAAAGGGCATGCGTCTGAATGCAAAGGTCCCATAAGGACAAGTAAATGTTGTCTTCTCATGGTCAGCTGGCTCAATCGCTATCTGATTATACCTAGAGTATCCATCTAAAAAGCAGTAATGCGAATGACGTGCCAGCCTATCAAGCATCTGGTCCACAAATGGGAGGGGAAAATGATCATTCAACGTGGCATCATTGAGTTTGCGGTAATCCATGCAAACTCTCCACCCCGTAACAGTACGAGTGGCAATATGATCACCCTTTTCCCCTTCCACCACAGTTATACCTCACTTCTTAGGGACACACTGTACCGGGCTAGTCCATGTGCTGTCGGAAATTGGATAAATGATACCTTCTTCCAACCATTTAAGCACCTCTTTCTTCACCACCTCCTGCATGTGAGGGTTGAGGCGGCGCTGAAACTGAACTACCGGCTTCTTGTCCTCCATGAGCCGAATTTTGTGCTGGCAAACTGTGGGGCCAATCCCCTTGATATCCGCTATGGTCCATCCCATAGCTGCTTTCCTTTCCTGCAATACCTTGAGAAGCTGCTCCTCCTGTTCCCTGTCCAAACACGCAGAAACAATCACGGGTAAAGTCTCATTAGATCCCAGGTACAAGTATTTTAAATGAGCAGGTAAAGGTTTCAATTCTAAATCAGGAGCAGTATTAAGAGAAGGAGTAAGAGTCTTCCTGCTTCCCTCATTAAAGAGGGGTAGGGGTGAACGCCAACTGGCTTCCATAGCTTGTTCTTTTTCACTCGAGTCAAGTAAAGCAAGTTCCTCATACAGCTGCTCGATATCGTCCTTTTCATCCGGTGTGTACGTCTCCACACCAAAACACTGCTCACTGACTGCATATGCAGGAAATTTCATAGCTTCAAAGACATTGAATGCCACATTCTCATCGTTAATACGCATAGTCAACTCTCCATTGGCAACATCAATAATTGTCTTTCCAGTAGCAAGGAATGGTCGTCCTAATATGAGTGGGACATCATCATCAGCATCCATGTCTAGGATCACAAAATTTGCGGGAAAGATGAGTCCTTCGACTCTCACGAGCACATCCTCCAAAACACCCCGTGGTCGTTTTATTGTACGGTCTGCCATCTGTAAAAACATACGAGTAGGTTTTGGATCTCCTACACCAAGTTGCTCAAATACTGATGTAGGCATCAAATTTATGCTTGCGCCAAGATCACATAATGCTCTACCATGGAACGCATTTCCCAATGTCACAGGAATAATGAAACCACCCGGATCTTTCATCTTCTTGGGTAACACTTTTTGAACAACGGCGCTACACTCCTCATTCAGAGTCACGGTCTCAAAATCATCCATGCGTCTCCTATTAGAGAGTAGGTCCTTGAGAAATTTTGCGTATTTAGGCATTTGTGAAATTGCTTCAGCAAAGGGGAAATTGATGTGTAACTTCTTGAAGATATCCACAAATTTCTTGAAGTGCTTGGCATCCTCTTGACTCTTCAATCTCTGCGGGTAGGGAACACGAACACTATACTCTTCCTTTGGCTTAGGATTTTCCTCCGACTTCCTACTCGTGTCCTTTGATTGGGGACTCACGGTAGGCACGGGAATTTCTTCATCTAATGCTTTTTCTGTGGCCTTAGTTGCCTCGGCTCGTGCGTGTGTAGGATATGGAGGGTCCTTAGTGGTGGTCCCACTGCGAGTAGTGATAGCCTTCAATTGCTAAGGTGGAACGATTGTGTTAGAAGGTAGAACACCTGGTGGAAGTCGAGTATTCTGGTTAGCTATTTGGCCAATCTGTGTTTCATGACTCTTTATTGAGGCTTCTATCGCGACAATCTTGCTCTCAATCTTATCATTGCTAGCTAACAGTTTCCTCAACAACGCGTTTGTATCCTGTTCTTCTGAGGGTGGAGGTGGAGCCTGTTACTGTGGAACCAGTAATCTGAGCTTGGTAAGGAACATTTGGCCTTTGACCTGGCGCATATAATCCACTATTTGGATTGGCATAGCTGAAGTTGGGGTGATTGCGATTGTTGGGATGATAGGTGTTTGGCGATTGGTGCTGTCTTTGTTGACCCATATAGTTCACGTCTTCAATACCATCTCCATATCCCTGATTTGCATCTGCTACCATCTCTCCCACTGACTTCACCTGTGCCGATGGATTCAGATTACTGAAAGCCGAAGTCATCACTGCCATCTGATGTTCAAATTTCTGTTCCACCATGGACTCAATCTTATTAACCAATGCCCCATCTGATTTCGTGTTTCTACGAGTCTCAAACCTCGTGGATTCATGTTTAGCTACATTATCTAGCAGATCATGGCATATCTGTAATCCCAGTCCCATAAAATTGCCTTGAGCCATCATGTCCAGTTCACTAGCAGTTTCTCTGTCTAAAGCATTATAAAAGTAGTGCAGAAGTTTGTACCATGGCTCTCCGTGAGTGGGGCATCTGCGAAGGAGCTGGTTGAAATTTCTCCATGTGTCTCCCAGAGAATCATCTTCCTGCTGTTATATTAGCCATCCGTTGAGCAACCTTGGATGGTGGAAGATACTTCCTGAGAAACTCTCTGCTACAATCTGCCCATGTATCTATGCAGCCTGCTGGAAGTTCCATAAGCCATGTCTTTGCCTTTCCCGATAAAGAGAAGGGGAAAAACATGAGCTTTATCGTCTCTAGTGGAACTCTCTGATCATACATGGTGGAAGTAATCTGCTCGAAATTGAGCAAGTGTTGATGTGGATCATCAGTCGAGGCTCCAGTGAATAAGCATTAATCCCTAACCATGTTGATCAATGGTTGGCGAATCTCGAAATGTGCGGCATTAATCTGAGGCCTGACAATAGTGGGTTGATACCCCTCCGGTGTAGTTGTGAAGTAATCCAACAAAGGACGCTCATCCTCCTCAGCATTGTTAACTTGTTCTGCTGCATTTCGACCGTTATTGTTCCGATTATTGCTCCATTATTACCATTACCACCGTTGTTTCTGACAACTACCTCCGCACCAGGGAGTTGTTGTGGATTTGGAGGGTTCATGCGATCAATCATCGCCTGCATCTCAGCCATTTGCGCCCTAAGCTGCTCAGTTTCCGCGGCTCCATTCACTGCCTCCTCTACAGCAGCTGCTCTAGCTGTTTCTGCATCTTGCACACTTTTGCGGATCCTCTCAAACTCAGCACTAGTTTCCTCATCCATGGTGACTGAGCTTGAATTCCTCTTGTCTCTACGCTGTGATTTCAATAAGGATTCTGGGTTTTCAAACGTTGGATACAAAGGCTCGTCTCTATAACGGGTCATGAACCGTGTAAATCTACCTGAAATCACAAAACACACAAAACTTAGGTGAGTAACGGATATAAAAAATAAATTAAAATCCCTAAGTCTTGGAATTATAACTAATTTAGCCGAAGTCCCCTACAACGACGCCAAAAACTTGACACGCTCTAACCACAAGTGTATGGTTGTCGTGTGTAGTAAAAAACCGGAAATCCGGGCTATCGAACCCAAGCGACTTTGTTTAAACTAGTTATTATTTCAAACCTTATGTGGGTACGTTGCAAAGTTGTTTTTTGCTAATTCTACTAAAATAAAGGTGCAAAATTCTCAATTAACCGAGTGAAGTAGGTCACGATTAACAAAGAATGAGTTTAGGGTTTTTCTAATATGAGGAAAAATACCGGGAATTCTCTAGGTTCACTAGGTTGATCTAAACTTATGTTTTGATTTGTAAAACACACGCGTGTCTTTCACTATTAATCGAACAATATTAAACTTACCGAGTTACCAAGCAAGTCAACTATACTTAAAACGAAAATATACCGAGTTACCAAGCCTATTTTAGCTTTAAGCATGCATTAAAATCATGATTCTACCCTAACGATCCTAGTTAACAATATCGAGTTACCAAACATTGATTCGACTAGGTGGATTATTCCATTTACCGACTAACTATCACGGAGTTACCACGTGAAAGTTAATTAAGATTATCTTTACGTTAGCTACTCGCAAAAATAATGTGATCACAATCATAAATAATCCATAATAATGAAAGAACACGCAAGATTAAGTTAAAAAATGAATCACAATCTCAAAACATGATTTTTATATCAAACCCTAGCCACACCAAACGAGAATTCCCAGCAAAAAGAGTTTAGCTACTACGATTCATACTCAAAACAACGAGTTTCATGAGTTTTAACATCAAAAACTAAGAAAAGAGAAGAGTTAAGAATCCAAACGAGTGATCCAAAGCTCCTAAGCTCTCCCAATAGCTTCTTGCTCTCCAAAAAGTGTTTCTAACGTGAGGAAATACTGAAAAAAGTCGACCTAGAACACTTAAATACGTTTCCATAATGATATTACAAAGTTTCTGATAATTACATAAAGGCCCCGGACGAATTTAACATTCTGGGCATTCTCTTCGTGCGAAGAGAAATTCTCTTTGTGCGAAGAGATTCTTCACTTTGTCTGATCTCTTCTTGCAACAGTCTTCCTAATTTGAGACAGCATCATACCACACGAAGACATCTGGAAATTTGGCTAAGTATTCTCTTCGTGCGAAGTAGAATTCTCTTCGTTCCATGAATCTGTGACTAAACATCTATCAATTCGCTCCCGAAAGGCACCACCATCCGCATGATTGTTTGACCACGTGAATTTATTCCCCGTAAATCCCAGATCACGTAGTTCGAGCTACGTTGCGAAAACCCTCAACTTGTCTAAGGGTGACTACTCTTCCACCCTCCTTTTCGACGTTTGAGACAAAATCGTTGAAATCCCCCACAATAAGCCATGGGTTGTTTTCCGGCTGTAATCTGGCTAGTAGCTTCCACGAGTGTATCCGTTCCTTTCGGATTGAATCACCGTAAAAGCCTGTAAAACACCACTGTTGCTTCGATCCCTCATGACTGATGAAGCCCTTGATAAAGTGCTTATGACAACGAACGAGAGTAAAATAAATTTCCTGATCCCACAAAAGGGCGAGACCCCCCTTCTATCATCACAATTAACAAAAATACCATTTGCATAACCACACCTGTTTTAGATTCTTTGCATCTCTGAAGAGTAAAGACGGGTTTCCATGAGAAAAACCATGTTGGGCTTCTATCACCTCACTAAGTCGTGAAGAGAAGTAACGTTGCGGGGGTTCCCAAGCCCCTGCACGTTCCAGCTTAGGAGATTCATTGTGCGTGGCGGGACTTCCCTACAGTCGCCGCCAATCTCGCCTTGGGGTCTTTTACGACACCCTCCTCCATGTTCATAGTCATAGCCTCATTAACCTTGGTGTGACTTTGGGTTCCACTCACCACTGATGTATTCCCTGCCTTTGACATGTTTGCGAGCTTCCTACTGTCCGAAGGGCTCGCAGCAGACTCCTGTTGCTTTCGTTTTTCTTTAGGACGTCGTGGAGTTTCGGTGGGGCCACTTGGTAAGGCTGGCTTCTTCCTTCTGTGCTTTGGAGATGCTGGTGATGCTCCAGGGGCCTTCGTATCAATCCCCTTCTTTCCTGCTGGCTCCTTACCTTTCGAACTAATCTGGGTGTTCTCGGGGTTTCGTTTGTCAACCCCCAAGGGGTTGTCATGGATTGATATACCCGATTTTGCCTGTTGACCTTCCTTTTCCCCATCCAGCTCCATCTTCGATTCAATACTTTGAGAGTATTCCGCCGTTGACGAGTAATCCGACCTGCTAGATGATACCTCTTTCTCACCCTCCATGTTTTTGAACTTGTCAGACACATTATCGAATAGGAGCTTCTTTCTTTGAGGGAGTTTGAAAGTTAGCCAGTTTCCATACCGCGGAGACATCTCTATCTTCTCTTCTAGTGATACGAAAGAACACTCTTCCCCATAGTGATTAATCCTACCACACCACCCGCACACCTGAGGTATTCGCTCGAACTTGAAATCATCCCATAACTTATCATCTCACACCATGATGTGCCTTCCTCGACGCAAGGGTTTTCGTACATCGAATCGAGCACGAACCCTCATATAGTCGCATTCCCCCGACATGACCGTCTTGTCAGAGTCCAACACTTGGCCCCATGAAGCAACCACCGATCTTGCATCCTCTTCATTAAGCATGAACCATGGCAGGTTTCGTATTTGCTCCCAAGTGTGTACATAATCAAACGTTACTTCCCCTATTGTTGCAGCCGCCGTCCACGATTTCAGGAGAAGAATATTGCCATCGAACACCCAAGGGCCGCACGAAACGACCCTGTCCATCGCCGCCTGATTTAGGAAACTTAGCAGAAAAAGATTTGGTCTTGCTTCATTGATTAAAACCTTCTCCCCCTCTAACCAGATCTTGGAGAAAGTGATCTTCATCGCCCATACATTCATTCGATCTAGTAGCAGGAAGGATCCTACTAGAAAAAACTTATGAGCCTCCAACTCCCGCGCACACCGGTCCCGATCAATGATCAGAACGTCTTCTTCCTCCTCTATCGTGAGAAGGCTGAATCGTTTTTCAAGACCCTTCGTTGGATTCTCCATCGAACTTCCCACAATCAATCAGAAAAACCGCCAGGGTTTGATCGCCGTCTCGCAGATCGAGAGATCTGGTTGTTCGCCGACTTTTCTCTTTCCGAAGACTTCGGACTAGGCCAACCAGTCACTATTTTTAATTTCGTTACAGAGGAGCTCTTCTGGCACATACTTTAAGTCCTTGATTTTCTTTATCTGATTGATTGAGTTCTTGATGGGTATTTTGTCAACTTTGTTACCGAAGTAAATCTCATTGCGTAGGTAGCTTGTGTATAGTGTGAGCAGTTAGGTAATGAATGTTTCTAGGTGAAGAAATGAAAGTAATTGGAGAAGAATCCAAGAATCATTTTGTTAGATTGTTTCCAATGGAATTCTTTATTTTTGTTAGATTGTTTTCAATGGAATTCTTTATTTACTAGGAATTTACCAGCTCGACAAAATTCCTAGATTCTAAAATCTTTTTAATTTTCTTTTCCTTTTAAAACTCATGGTTCCAACCCCACCTTTAAATTCTTGATAGAACAAATGAACAACTATGTGATTGGATTTGAGGGGTACAATTTTTCAGGAAGTTTGTTAATAATTACATTAACAATCTTATTGTCCGTAGCGCCTCGATTTGGAGTTTTGGTTTAGAGGTTATGACCAATAATGTATGGGTCAGTCCAAACTAAATTATCGAGAATTTTTTTTGTTGAATGAGATAATGATTTTATTTATTCAACAATCACACTGTACATCTTTTAGCGGTATTCATATGTACTATAAAGCGTGTGTATATTGACAACCATTTTCTCACACAATACCGAACATGTCGTGAACTAATTTAAAATGTAAAAAGATTATAAAAATAAAATAAAAATACTAAAAATTAAAAAATTCAATTTACGTTTGAGATAAAAGAGATCATATTGGCCCACTTTCTTGATAAATACTACCTCTGTTTCGCCTGTTTCAGCCTACTTCACTTTTTGTCACTATTCATTGGGTTACTTTCATCCGGTGATTTGATTAAGAAAACGATAAAAGAATTTGGTAATCTTTGCATGGTGTTATAGAGGAAAGTTTATTCTAAAATACCGTGAAAAAATTATTAAAAAATTACATCGTTTTGGTACTCAAATCATCAAGTCAGAGTGACTCAGTTACGGGTTAAAAAGTCAAACGCAGACGAAACAGACGAAACGGAGGTAGTATGCTATATAACACTCTCCAAATATAACATTTATAAGAATGATTATACAAATCGGGCAATTCGGGTAGCCCGTAGTGTAATATTGGAATCCAAGCCCGGCTCTAATTGCAATACGGGTTGAGAATTTTTGCCCGAACCCGTCCAAAGCTCGACTTTTGTCTGGACTGGATTCAGGTTGGTCGGATAAGCCAGTCCAAATTGCACCCCTACTTAGCACCCATTTGCATCTTATTGGCCCACTTTAACCTGGGGCAAGACCCGTAAATACTGCTTCTAGTACTTTCCTTTCTGGAGATATAGTAGGGCAATGGTGATGACGGACAGCCCTAGGTCACCACCCCCACATAAATATTCTCTCAATCATCTCCGTTCATGGTGTTGCCGCAGTGTTTCCAGAGAAAACAGAGGATGGAAGAGCAAAAGGCGCAACTTTATGACGCAGAGCATCACCTCTCTCCCTCCCTCCCCATCTAAGCAAGTGAAGATGTATGTTCCACCGCAAGTAGGGTTTCAATTTTCTTGTTTTTGTTTTTCGCTCTAAATCTGTGGATCCGCTATTTGTTTTTTATTCTTAACAAGTTGGGTTTTCAATCCCGTCGCGTGATCTGGGTTTTCTTGATGTATCTGTGTGTGGATTAGCAAAACTCAGTAGTATATAGTGAATTGGTTGAATGTTAATTTCGTGAATTGGTTATAGGAGTACATCATTGTCTACGGTGCTTTACTGGAATCTACAAGGAAAATGATGCATGATTGATAGCCTGTTCATGGCAATTTTGATCCGGAGCACCTTAAAAAATTACTATGGTAGGATAATCTTTCTGACTATAGTGGTATAAGATGCCTTCCAGTAAGAATCACCTTATAGAAGCTAAGATCTTTACAGAGCCTCATGGGCTAATGTATCAGGGAGACTTCAGGACACCGTAAGAAGAAAGCGAGTTGAACTTTCCGAATTGCAAATCGAAAATGGGATTCGAGTGAAATTAGCTTCTCTGTGGTTCCATGTTATGTAGAAATATACATAGCTCTTAGTTTTCAAGTTTGTAAAGCATTCGTCGACACTGACATGATATTGAGTATGAACATTAAATTTATGTCGTCACATGCGAATCCAATAAAATACTTTTCTGTGATTTAGGGAACTCGTGAGCGGCATCCGCAGTTGAGTTTGTTTGTTTTGAACTTTGAAATTGTACGGTTTGTTTCTCTTTGTCGTATTAGCAACACGTCGTAGTGGTGGTAGTAGTTTTTATTTTAGGATATCTGATTTTAGTGACCGTTTGAGTAACTTCTGGCACAAATGCTAAGTACTTGTTTTTCTTTATCTGACTGAATGATTTCTTGATGGGTATTTTGTCAACTTCGTCACCGAAGTAAAACTCACCGCGTAGGCGGCTTGTGTATAGTGTGAGCAGTTAGGTAATGAATGTTTCTAGGTAAAGAAATGAAAGTAATTGGAGAAGAATCCAAGAATCATTTTGTTAGATTGTTTTCACTGGAATTCTTTATTTACTAGGAATTTACCAGCCCGACAAAGTTCCTAGATTCTAGAATTCTTTTTAATATTCTTTTCCTTTCAAAACCCATGGTTCCAACCCCACCTTAAATCCTTGACAGAACAAATGAACAAGTATGTGATTTGGTTTGAGGGGTACAATTTTTTTCCAGGTCGTTTGTTAATAATTACATTAACAAACTTAGTGTCCCGTCAACGTAGCGCCCCGATTTGGAGCTTCACTTTAGAGGTTAGGCCCAATAATGAATGGGTCAGTCAAAACTATATTATCGAGAAATGATTTTTGTTGAATGAGATAATGATTTATTTATCAAACAATTACACTGTATATCTTTTAACGGCTTTCACAACTTTTTGTAAGATATTATATATATATATATATATATATATATATATATATATATATATATATATATATATATATATATATATATATATATATATATATATATATAGCGATCTCCAACTAGTTATAGTATTTGTTATCGATCACTTGCCTGTGTCCGGTGCTACCTCCTTCTAGTTGCTGTTGATTAGTTGGTAGATGAGAAGAGATCGCTACTACGAGTAGAATGTCTTGCTTGTCTAGTAGGTGCTTCATGCTTAACACAAGCTATTGCTTTGCTTGGAGTATGCTACCGAAAGAACTAAAGTCGTCCGTAAGAAAAGATACTTTCGATTAGGCTCAACCTAGTGGTCTTGATCGTTCACTCATTCATGTTGCAAAGGCCTGTCCCAGGTGAAATTGCTTAAGAAAAGAGTCCGGGAACATCAGCTACATCAAAGTGAAGCCTTAACGATGCAGCAATAGAGGAGCAATGAACAATATGATAGTTATCAATTAATAAATATATATATATATATACATATATATATATATATATATATATATATATATATCTGTGTGTGTGTTTTAGTAGGAGCGCTCCATTAAACTATAAAAATGCTGTAAAGCGTGTGTATATTTGACAACCATTTTCTCACACAATACCGAATGTGCTGCGAACTAATTTAAAATGTAAAATGATTCTAAAAAAAAATAAAAAATAAAATTGAAAAGTTAAAATATTTAATGAACGGTTGAGATTAAAGAGATCTTATTGGCCCACTTAGCCTGGTGCGAGACCAAAAATTACTACTTCTAGGGCAATGGTGATGAAGGACAGCCCTTGGTCACCCCCATGATTGACATAATCTTAACATCTCCGTTAATGGTGTTGCCGCAGTGTTTCGAAAAAACAGAGGACGGAAGAGCAAAAGGCGGCAAACTGCTCAAAGCTTGCAACTTTATGACGCAGAGCATCACCTCTCTCTCCCCAAGATTTGACTCTAAGCAAGTAAAGAGGTATGTTCCCGAAGTTCCACTGCACTTTGGTTTCAATTTTCTTGTTTCTGTTTTTCGCTCTAAATCAGTGGACCCACTCTTTGTTTTTTATTCTTAACTAGTGGGGTTTTTAATCCCATCACGTAATATGGGTTAACTTGATGTATCTGTGTCTGGGTTAGCAAAACTCAATAGTAGTGAATTGACTGTTTAGATTACTTCTGGGTTGAATGCTATTCATGTGAATTGGTTTTAGGAGTACATTGTTGTCTACGGTGCTTCACTGGAATCTACAAGGAAACTGATGTAAGATTAATAGCCTGTTCGTGGCAATTTTGAATCAGGCCGCTTTCGGACCACTTCCTTGTGCACCTTAAAACATTATTATGGTAGGATCATTTTGACTGTAGTATGTTTCTTGGGTAGTGGTATAAGATACCTTCTAGTAAGAATCACTTTATATCTGCCCAAGCTCAGGTCTTTACGAAGCCTCAGGGGATAATTTCGAGACACCACAAGAAGAAAGGGAGTTGAACATTCAGAATCGCAGATCGGTAATTGAATTCGAGTGAGATAACTTCCAAAGGCAAACAAGTGTATCTTCTCCATGGGTTCCATGTGAGGTAGGAATAATACATAACCCTTAGTTTTAAAGTATGTAAATTGAGCATTCCTCGACGCTGACATGGTATTGAGTATAATAAATCTAAAAATCATGTCGTCACATGCAAATCCAATAAAAGACTTTTCCATGATTTAATGCAGTCATGGCGGTATCTGTAGTTGGGTTTGTTTGTTTTGAACTTTAAAATTGTATGGTCTGTGTCTCTTTGTCGTATTCGCAACACGTAGTAGTGGTAATAATAGTGTTTATTTCAGGATAGCTGCTTGATTTTAATGACCGTTTGAGTAACTTATGGCACAGATGTTAAGCGTTTGGTTTTCTTTATCTGATTGATTGATTTCTTGATGGATATTTTGTCAACTTTGTTACCTAAGTAAAAGTGGTTGCGTAGGTGTCTTGTGTAAAGTGTGAGCAGTTAGGTATGTTTCTAGGTAAAGAAATGAAAGTAATTGGGAAAGAATCGGAGAATCTTTTGTTCGATTGTTTCCAATGGAATTCTTTATTTAATAGGATTTTATCAGTCGACAAAATTCTTAGATTCTAGAATCTTTTTATTTTTATTTTCGTTCAAAACCCATGGTTCCAACCACACCTTTAAATTCTTGATAGAACAAATGAACAACTATGTGATTTGTTTTGAGGAGTACCATTTTTTCAGGTCGTTTGTTAATAATTACAAACAGTGCCCCTCACAGGAATCTACAAGAAAAAGAGAAAAATCAGGGTGTAAGAGCATCTCTCACAGTTGACATCAAAATTTACACCAAATCCTATATTTGGTGGAGAAAAATGATTTGGCCTCCCACAGTTAACCCTCAAAAACACCATTTCACTATTTTTGGTGGAAAAGTAGAGCTTTTGGTCTCCCACAGTTTTCACCAAACTTTACATCAAATAGTTATTTCACCATTTCATCAAATTTAGAGAATGATATTTTTGACCTCCCACAACAAATCATCAAATTTATCACCAAATCATGAATTTCATAACTATCAAAATAAAAAAATATTTTATTACCAAAACAATATTACACGAAATTGTAAAATGATTAAAGAACACTTCAAAAAAAAAGGAAGTAATAATGAATCGTATGTCTCTGAATTTATTCTCGCTTCAATCTTATTTGGGGGGGGGGGGGGTGGGGGTGGGGGGTAGGTTCAACTTTTCTTTCTAATTTTATATATTTGCATGCCATACTAAATGGAAATATGTACAAGAAGGTTACTGAAATTCTTGAAGTTTAACATCAGTGTATTATGTTCGGCCAAACCTGTTGAAACTACATTAGTTATTTCATTTTATCATCCCGCATCATGATGCTGAAAATATTATGTTACACGCTATGGCTCAAAAGTATATTATACAAAGTGAGAGAAGAAAAACGGATGGCGTATATACTGTAAAGGCGAAACACTACACTATTATATTAGAGCATATTATTACCATGAAAGTAATGTGAAAACATGCCCTACACACTAATTAAAAATTTGGTGTAGATTACACCAAATCCTATTTTTGCCATCAAATTTGATGGTAAAAATAGGATTTGGTGATATAGGATAGGATTTGAGGGTACTGTGGATTATGCACTTCACCATTTCACAAAAGCTACACCAAATATAGGATTTGGTGATTTGGTGTTTTTTTGGTCAACGACTGTGGGAGGCTTACAAAAATATCACCATTTTTTTGGTGATTTGGTGATTTGTTGTGGGAGGCCGAAAACACCAAATTTTACTATCAAATATAGGATTTGGTGCACTGTGGGAGATTCTCTAAGTTTGATAGTGAACCTAGTTGTCAAATTGAGATTCAGAAAGGGAATTGACATTCAATTTCATTGAATCGTGAATCAAATCGGATCATGCATGTAAAGGTTGTTTACAGTTCTTTAAGTAGATAGAATAACAGAGTCCGTACAACTACGCATGTGAATAATATATTCATATTTCAACAATAAAAAAAGTCAAGTTTTTTGATAATCACATCTATGACGAGTGGTTAGGAGCTGTACACAACTAAAATATAAGAATAACGAAGATATAGGAAGGTATGTAAAGCAATGAACATTAATTATAAGATACCAATGTAATAGGAGATAATATGGAAAATTATGTGGAACTTATTAGCCTTGGCTTTATGAACGATGTACCAGTCATTATGAAAACAAACATATTTGCAGAACAGACAAAAATGAGAAAAGTACTATTTCTTGATCTGTTTCTAACTCAATTAGACCCTCTAACTCAATTATTGACGAATCGTCTGAATCACAACCGGATCGTAAGATCTAGTCTCTGGAATCGGAATTCCAATTCCATTAAATATCACCCTGATACGCGTCGTTTCAGGGGTGAACCGAATCAAATTGTAGGATACGAATCGTGAATCATAAGATTCTAACATATGTGATAATTTGTACGCAGCAATTTTAAGCGGTCTTCCTCCAATCCAATTTATAAGCACCTTCAGACACAAATAGAGCATAGTTGTCAGATCAAGATTCACTGAATTGGGAATTGGATCGATTTACTCGATAGTTATAAGTAAATGGAATTACAAATTTCATAAAGCTGTAACATGCGTGAACAGTTTGATCTTATTATTTCAAAAAGAAAGCTCAAATTTCTAGAGATTGACATCCATAACTAGGGATTAGGAGTGTATCACATCTAAAAGATACATGTGGAGCACGGAACTTCAAGATGAAAACGATATGGAAAATAATAGGAAACAATTAGCTTGGATTTACGAAAAGTGCGCTTATTGTTTCAAACTAACATCACTTGCAGAACAGACAGAAATATTGGAAATATTATTACTTAGACTGGAGCCCCAACTCTGTTGGACTTGGACCTTTAACTGAATGTCAATGGTGAATTGGATGAATCAGTATAAGTCGCAACCGAATCATAAAATTCAGATAAATCTTTGGCCCCTTTGAGATTCCCCAAGGGATTCCCATCATTCATGGGCGAATTGAATCGAATCGTAGAATAAGAATCGTGAACCGTAAGATTTTGACGACTAGGCAATGGAGTAGGAATACAAGGAGAGGTCAAGTCTTCTAGTACATACCGAGAATAAGAACCTTGAGTACTTTAAATAAGAGTCATTATGTACTTGCAGCAGTTAAGGTCTTCCTTGAAAGCACACTAGTTCATTGCTATACATGCCTTTCTATGTCTTTGTTATTCGTATGTTTTAGATATCTGCAACTCCTAATCTGCAGTTACAGAGACAAGTTCCGAAGACCGCGAGTTTGACAACGGTTCAATTACAGATATACGGTTCACGTATGTTATGGTTTTATGAAACAAGTTCTTTTATCTCTCTAAAATTTTTGCAAGCGGATCTTACGATTCACGATCCGATTGGATTCAGGATTCAGTGCTATCTTGAAAGAGCTCAGGACATAAGGGAGGTCAAGGAAAGATCGTAAACATTATAAGAAGCATGGGAGTCAAACTTTTCGAATCACTAATTGGAAGGGATGTTATGTGAGATACCTTCCAAAGGCAAACAGCGGTGTCTCTAGGAATCTCAAAAAATTGGTATCCGCTGAAATATAATTAATCCCTTGAGTTTAGAAGCACATTCATAACAAACTGCTTGAAAACAAATAAAAAACAATTTAGCGTAGATGAGTTTGCTCTAGTGACATAACTTAAATAATGACAATTAAGTTAGATTTACCATAAACGTTGTCTTTGGGTGAAAGATATTTCAAAATAGTTTGCTCAATAAAAACACTTCACTTTGAGTTGCCCTGAAACACCCCGGAACCCCGGTTCCTTGCTAGCACAACCAAACAATAATCCAAAAGCGCATTTATTTGATAAAACTCGAGAAATCCTCCAGCAAATGTTTTGAATAACAAAATGACATTGTCTAAATGAAATAAATACTTCCTAAGTAAATAAATGTTTCCTAGCAGCCTCATCCTAGTCTTCAATTCACGTGTGCGCGTTCCCCCCACCTTATTCTCGACCTGCGGGTTTTAAAATAGCGAAAGCCGACCGCAAAAAACGTTTATCAGTAAAAACTGAGTAAGCTCAAACTACAACATGTAAAACAAGAGTTTTGGCTAACAAGAAATATAAACAAAGAGATATTTTCATAACCCAGATGAATTGTAAAAAGTAGCAGATTCAACACATTAATCATTTGTTTAGCTAAGGCATGTTATAGCCCGGCGGGTAACGAATGCCCACAGAGAGGTCACGATGCAATATTAATAAATAGGGTATCTTCTAGGATATCACAGTCCATCCCAGTTCTCCCTAAACAACTATGAGACCTTAAGTGTCGACACCCCTATACCGTAGTGACCTACACAGGCATAAGTAGTAATCAATAGCTTTCACGCCTTTATATAACCCCGCAACCGTATCATAACAGTATATGTCAATCACGGGGGCCGGGTATGTAATCTCGTTTGGATTAGCACCCGAGGGGAATCACTCATGTGTGTCCCTCCACGCACATCCTCTGTACATCGTCCCATATCATTTATCGTTCATTATTCTTTCACAATTTCACAAGAGTAATGTTTGATTCGAAATGCCGAGTAAAACACATTTTCCAAATCACGATTCACAAACCACCAGAAAAATATTTTGAGTATTTGAAAGATATAGCAGTTCACAGTTTAGGAAATAACTCACGCAAATTCACATTTTGATAGTTGAAGGTGTTGCACGCATGAACTTACCTGGTATGAAGAGAGCTCGTCACACGAAAGCAAACGAAGTCCTAGTAATACGGAACCTCCACAAATTCGCCATCTACGAACTTGGCGTCTACAATAGCAAATATTTCCTAATTAACACATCACTATTACGACAATAGTGCATACAATTCCTATGTGTAATGTACATAACCCCTTATCCAACTCAAGCATAAGTTTTGAATAATTTGATAAAGAGAATAATAAATTTATAAATATAAAATCTAAAACCGAAATAAATAATAGTTTAGAAAATTACTTAATTTTGTTATAAATATAAATAAATATTAAAATAGCTATTCATGTTGGAAAGTATAAATATCAAAATTGTAAATGCTTGTATATTCTTCTCTAGATTGGGTTGACCCGAAAAGTTATTATTTACGACAAATCATTTTATTTATGAAATTTGGAACCTTGAAATATAGTACAAAATTATTTAACTTAGTAAAGTACAATAATATAAATAGAAGTTGGTAACCTCCTATTACCATATAATATATACCACATACCCTAATACATTACTACTAATAGTATTACAATATTATAATACATTACTACCACTACTAATACAACCATTAATATTATATTACTACAACTAAGTACTAGTATCATGTAGTTACAGTACCTATGCATATAAAGTAACAACTCAAGTAATAAATAAGTAAATAAATATATAAGTACTGCTACTACTACTATTGTCAATGCCTATGAACTCAAATGATGAACAGAGGAAGGCCCATTACCAAGCAGAGATGGGAACGAAGGCAACCGCGGAAGACGGCGACGATTGGAGACGACGGTGACGACGACGCGGGCGAGGACGACGCCGGTGTCGGCGCTGGATAGAAGCGATGACGAAGAGGAAGCAGAGAGTTGGCGGCGTCGGCGGCGCTGGGCTCGGTCGTTTTTCCGGCCGGGTTGTTTCTCGACGATTCGGACAGAGAGAGGGAGCAGAGGCGATTCGGGTGAGAGAGTTGAGAGTTGTTGGTGGTGGTTTCTGGGTTTACTCGGGGGTTTATATAAGCCCGGATTGAAGAATCCGTCGACGATTAGGAGAGTTCTCGAATTGTTTTTTATTCCGAATCAAACCGCAAAATTGGGCGAATTTGTTTTCTTGAAGCGAAAGAATCGGGTTTTATCGAATAGGGGGTGAATTGGGACGGGTTGGTGGTGATTTTGTGTCGGAGGTGGTGATGGTACATGTACAATGTGTCGCGGTGGCTTGACACGTAAAAATTAATTAAAACGTGACATTTTGGACACGTTAAAAATGTTACACGACCCACAACTTTTAATAACTAAAAACTTATCTAACCTTTACTATTTTTTACAAAAATAGTATATAAAAACAAAAGTGCATTATTATTATTTATATATATTTTTTTAAACATAACTATATATATATATATATTTATATATACATAAAATACAATATATAACTCATAAAAATTAATAAAACTACTTTTATAACTCATACAAAAACCAAAACATTATATTAAAACAAAAGTTCACTATTATTATTTTTCTTAACTTATAATTATATATATATATATATGTATAAAAATAAAGAAAACTACTTTTATAAATTCTATTAATGGCCCAAAATATTCAATAGTCTCCTATAAATACCCCCAAAATTACGGGGTATTACATGCCCGCCTTAGCGCAGATCCTCATCTTAAATTAATAGCTGTTCTTTGAAGGAATTTCTGTAATGGGGCTCTTAAGAATGGTATCAGTACCAATTAAAGACTGTACTTGGAGGAGGTATTAATTGGTGTTTACTTCAATCATAGCTGGTTGCTCTATTTGCCTGCTAGGGATTCGAAGAATTTAACGTGTTTAACGACTTAACATACTTGGTGGTTTTCCCTTCTGCCTCTTATCTGACTCTTCCACTTGCTTTTCGGTCTGCTATATTTTTACCCATACAAGGCCTACATTGCAAAGAAAATCAGTCCCGTACACCTGAGAGCTTCCACATAGACCCCAATATAAGTTGATTGTTCGAAGGAATTATGTTCGTTTACACGGTCCTGATGGAGCAAAGTAGTTACCCCATTTACTCCACATAGTAGTACAACAGAACTTACAAAGAATAAGAGAAAGGTTGTTGAATGGAACCGTGATCTAACTGTTGAAACTTAGAATACGGAGAAGCAATTGTGACTGGTCCCACACAAAGGTTGAATAATATGAGAAATCAAAGAGGATCAGGGACGATGAGTTGGCTGAATTTCGGAATCAACGTAATTGCAAATAAAGTGGGATTGATGTGTATGAAGGTGGAACCAGTTGCTCGGTTAGTGGGATTGTGGGTGGTAAATATGATCGTGTACCTTTGATGTACCATTGATAGAGTACATCCATCAATTATAACCTTACATGTCAGCCAAAAATAATTATTTAAGCATGTATAACAAGTCAAATGTATTTGAGAATTATGCAATATCTTTCTACTAATTTAAACTTGAAACGGAATGGTGATCAAGTTATAATAAGATCAATGTGGAATTTTTCTATTAATGTGTTAGAATGTAATTAAGAATGATATCACAAGTTGTATGTCAGACTTTTTAGAATTATGATTAAAAACTGTTAGTAATGAACAATATCTCAGTGAACCCGGGAAGCGAACTCTAACCCGACTAAGCTAACCAAAGAAGCCTACCCCTAGCGTACGGCGTTCCCATAGTGCAAATTGCAACGTACTGTGGTCCTGCAAGAATAGCCTACTTGTAGCTATGCTACTAACCTGCATTTATTTTTTATCACATCTGTTATCCTCTACGGTCTCATAGCGTTTAAGTTTGTGTTTGCTGACTTGGATGTCAACATGTGCTATATACTCTCTACAATTCAACCTTGTTGTTTATGAAACTATATTTCTTCAGTACATAAAAGAACTGCAGGAGCTCTCTTGAGAAGCCAAATAACCAGAAACCATTCTCTTTCTAACTTAATTTTCGCAACGCCCAGCCACCCACCCACCCACACACACACACACACACACACACACATATATATGTAGATGAACTATAATGCTATTACTACACACAAAACAGAACAATGAGGGCATAAAAGATAAAAGGAAACTACTAATACAACATATGAAAGTGTACCTAAAGATGTAACCATTTCTTGCCATTGAAAATTAGAATGATAATTACATGTCAGTGCTTGTTGTAATTGACGAGGCATGGCCTAAGTTGCAAAAAAATAATAATCACAGTAGTCTACGGTCCTTTGAGTCATCACGTCAGAACTAACTGTCATCCTATACATGGTATTCAGCACATTAAGGGCTTGTCGATATACCCATTCAATGCACAACCAGTCCTCCCTTCGTCCCACATTGAGTGTCGGGTGGTTTTTTTCACGGAGATTAAGTGTGTACTTTTGACTTGTTAGATTTACTACAATGTCATTTGTTTTATGTGACAGATTCTTTGGAAGTGAAAAAATAATGATTCAAAGGGGGTATGATTGGAAGTAAAGTGAAAAGTAACTTTTTTGTAGGACAATCATTTTGGGACATCCATTTTAGGAAAGAAAGACACTTAAACTGGGACGAGGGGAGTATTTTTTTTGCAAAGAAGGATAGTAATTCATTGACTGTGACATTAGGAATGGGATCTAAACCTCTCGATCAGGTTTTCTTGCTCCATGAGAAGTAAAGCACATGGTACTAGCACAATATGTAGACCGAAGGCTTGGAGCAAAAGTTAATCAGATCTATAGAACATAGCTTATAATAGTAACGAAGACCTATATTGTTCACTAGTAATATTTTTCAATCATAGGAAACATTAGGATGATCGGGAAATTGATTAATGGTTTGGTAGAAAGAGTGTTCTGTGAGGATGTTACTATAGTCATGGTGGGTGATCAAGGAATGGTTGGTATATGCGATTAAGAAGTTGATACTTGCCATGGGTTGAGATCCCCAAATATTGGGTTCGGCACTATACTCCTTGCTTTCTGTTCGTCCGCCTGCGAGTGTCTCTTCCTCGGATGTTGTAGCAAAGATGAACCAGAGACTAAGTTTAGGGAAAATTGTGAGTGGCAAGTATTTGAAGGTTTATCTAAAGGAGGTTTATCGAAAGAAGGACATGCGTTGTTGGTTGCTTTACGTAGAGAGTAAATAGAATTCGTCCAATTATAGGGTTAGTCGATGAAGTGCTCAATGTTGAATATAAGGGATCGTCAAGAAAGAGTACCGAGGAGCTTGTGGCCATGAGACTATGACAATGCCTTCTTCTGGACGAGAACCATTTTACTGGCCATGGCCCTCAATTTCCTTGGGGTAAGAAGATCCCTTCTTTTCAGAATATATAATTTATCATTAAAATAAATATAGATTGTCAAGAACCCACAAATAAATCCTAACATTTGGCTCAGAACTTCTATTGAGGTAGGTTTTGTAAGCGTAATAATATATATTGCTTAGGAAAAAAAATGGTAACTTGACAATTGCAAAGGCAGTGCGGCCAGCACATATGATGAACCTCAATAAGGATCTCCACATTTTTATTTCTGAATTTCATGACATTAATGCATCTATACTTCTTCAATCATATTTGATGATTAAAAAATTGTCATAATAACTTGACAAGAAAAGAATTATAGAAATTAACCCAGATTGTACTTGTTAGAAAACATTGCAGAGTATTCAGTACATGCTCTAGAGTAGGCCTGTCAATGGGCCGGGTACGGGAACAACCCTCACGGTTCTGCCCGAGCCGCTAAAGATAGATCTGGACCACCTTGCTTCAGAACCGCTAGAACCAGACCGGCAGCGACCAAGAACCGGCGGTTCTGGAACCGAAACTCATTTGCGACCCGCCTAGTCGGTTTCTTGTTTGCCTGACATTACAGGGTCGAAAAGTGTAAATAATTTTACTACCGCTTATCTGATTCTTTTGATGATTCTCATCTTTCTTTTGTGATGAATATAGTAAGGAAATGGAAGACGGAGGAAGGGAGGGAGATGCAAAGAAAACAGCTGCATAACGGGTGTGGGTAGACCTTCTGGTTCTCTTGGGTCTGGTTCCCATGGGTCGTAGCCCGGGTTTGGTTCTGTCGGTTGGGGTCTTATGTGTTTCGGTCCGGGTCGGTTCTGGGTCAGAACTGACCCATTGATTGGCCTACTCTAGAGAAAGTAAAAAAAAAAAAAAAACCATCCTACGGATTCTTAAAATTGCAGAGTAATTCTGGGGCCAATATAGAAAACTCAAGTAACAAAATCAGATTATCTTTTGTCTTCCTTCCTGCTGTTTGATGAGTTTTGTAGATCTCATTTAGTTTTTTCCAATTCTGAATATCGTGCTAATGGCCACGTGCTTTACTTGTCGTGGAATGAGATAGATGATCCAAAGGTTTAGAACCAATCTCCAATATCACAGTCGATGGTTTACTATCCCTGTAGACATATACTACTAGCTATACATTTATGACTCAAAGGACCCTAGACTCAAAAGCATTAGTAGCTTCCTTTAACATTTATGCCACTATTTTGTGTTTGGTAATATCATTATAGCAGAACTTTTTTTTTTTTTTTTTTCTTATCTAACACTGTAACCGTAGGCCAAGTTTCTTCTTTTCCAAACTACTTTGCACTGTGGACTGTTACTGTTCGCTTTTTGAAATCAAGAATACGGCAAAATCTGAAAAATAAGTTACCAAGAGAGTGATTTTTTGTTTAGTCTTTTTGACATGCATTGATGTAAGAACAAAATCCCCAAAGGATCCCTGGCTTGATTATTAGTTGCATCAATGATGTTGGGTGCATTCATTAGATTATTGTCTGAAAAGTATAAACAACGTGTCGTGGAACAGTCCTTGGTTTCCAGATCTATTTAATTTTCCTCCCATTCTTGCATCTAATCATCAATCTCATGTTGCTTGGTATCATCTCATTCTTGTATTTTGTTGAACCTGTTGATTGTTCAAACCATGCAGACTTGCTCAATTCAATTCATTCTCTTCAAAACTACAGTATAGTATTAGATATTTCTGAAGCAAGTATACATATCACATAGTTTGATAGTTTGTTGCAGGTTCTTGCTTTAAGAATAGGCAAAGTCAGCCCTCCACTTTCTGAATGTTCAGGAAGCTTATTCCATGACCGGCCATTGTATCAACCGTTTTACTTAGCGGATGCTGTTGCATGAGTGACTCAAAATTACAACCTCTTTAGTTAAGGTATGTGATACTTACTTTTGTAGCTTTAGGTGATCACCTCTTTACCTGAAGTTACGGAGACATGTTGTCTTTTAATGCTTTTCACCAGCTATCAGCCATTTACACCTAGTGGATACTGTTGCACGAGTGACTCAAGATCACGACCTCATGAGCATCAAATATATAATAATAATAATGATGATAAATATCTATTTATCATATAATAATGATAAATTAATAATAATAATATAATGATGATAAGAATAATCATCATCATCATTATTATTCTTATTATTATTGTTATTATTATATAATAATAATAATTGTTATTATTACTATAATAATACAACATCAACAACAATAAAAATGATTTATCACAAAATGGCTTATACACTTAACTTTCTGATTCTGAAGTAGTAGCATTCACAATGCCGTTAGATGGAAAATATAAGTGGTGTTCTTTTTTAAATATATATTATAATGGTGCTACTATTGCACGTTTTTAGCAGATCATGAATGAAGTCTCAATCCCATAAATGTTCCAAAAGCACTTGAATGGATCTTACCAAGATGGACAGTATAATTTGTGGTTCCAATTTTAGTGCTGAAAGTTGAAGCAGAAATTATGAAGCAGCATTTCTTACCTTTCCTGAAGTAGAACTGAATTCCCTCTTTACAGAACATAAATATAATCACTAAGTTATGTATTGAAACTATAATGGTACATCAAGTCACCTATTTCGTGCAGAATGTTAGGTTAACTTTAAATATTGTTGATGCAGATGTCCCAATGTATACTGCCCGTCTCGGTTAGTTCCATATGGAACATTAATGGGATTGAGACTCGATTTATGATCTGCAAAAACCTGCAATAGTAACACCATTGTAATATATGTTGTAAATGGGGAGACCACTTATATTTTTCCATCTTATGAAACGGTGAAAAGCTACTACTTCTGGTTCAGGAGGTTAAGTGTACATGCCATTTTGTGATAAATCATTATAATAATAATTTATTATTATTATTATTATTATTATTATTATTATTATTATTATTACTACTACTACTACTACTACTACTACTACTACTACTACTACTACTACTACTACTACTACTACTACTACGGTGGTCATCTCTTAACTGAAGTTAGCAAGGAACCCTAGAGAAATCCCAGACTTTATAAGAGATTTGTGGTGCCATTTAGATGTGTTTCTGAAGTGTAGTTGGATATCTAAAAATGTGAGATTAGTGTGCAAACAACCCAAAAAACTTTCTGCTTATATTTGTATTTGAGTCTGTTTTGCCATGATACTGTCCATTAGAGTATTCCAACTGAAAAGTGTTATTGATGAGGTAGTTATTTCTCCTAAATTCTGAGTGATTTGCTTATTTGGCGTATGTTCAATTAATGAGTAATCACTTATCAGCTACTCTTAGTTTGTTTCTCGTGAGTTTTTACATAGTAGGGTGCTTTATTCTTTTAGAGGTTCGTCATCATTTTTGGGGACACGGGTTTTCATTGACCATCAGATTGAGGACGTCAAGAGAGGACCGATTGCGACTTTGTAGCCTATAATCTGATCTGGTTTTATTTGAAACTTCTTTCTTTACCCCTGTACTGTAGGTTATAGATCGATCAAGCCTGACAGGGTACATGGTCCATTGCTGGTAATTCGTTGTCGGTTTAGGGCATAAATTGTTACATGATGCAGGTTTTAGGAGATGGTATACACATCTATTCTATAAAACAGCACGCTTGACTTTTTCTCAGCCTTTAGATTAAATCAACCCCACCTCTTAGATCTCACCTACTTTAGGGCATGAATTTTGAAAAAAAAAATTATACACTCAACCGCAGAGAATTAAACACACAATGGGGTAAGGAGATAGAGAGAATTGTTATGAAAAATTATTTGGGTGCATTGGGTGCACCATAAGAGAAGGAAATTTTACTATCATGTTTTTGGAGTATGAATAAGTTATTGAATTATATGTGAGAGACCCCTCAAGTTTAGGAAATGATAATAAAGCTTAGGAAACATAAACTAATAAATAAAATTAGGAATTTTACACAATATCCAGGTATGAGAACCATACAATTCGATTTCTTTTGGGTAGTGGCCTCGGCCACGGGTCGTCCCCTTGTTTACACTAAAAATTCACGGCTATCCAGATGCCACAATGTTGCTTAGGGTGATATTAGTTTCAGGAGGCTGTTTGGTACCGGCTTTAGAAAAAAATGTGTTCTATATACGGTCTATAAATCACCTAGGAAAAACAGCAGGACAAACAAATTTCAGTTAAATATTCTGGATTATGCGAATTTGTTTAACAAGGATACTCAGTTGATGCATTTGTGACTGGCATAGCAGATTACTTGATGCATCAAATTCCACTGTATTAAAAGACAAACTCCATTCTCGAATTTATGAACTACTCGTTGAAGCAAAGTGTAACTACCATTAAAACACAACATGAATGCAGGTTACATGCTTTTGAGAGTATATTTGGTTCTGCAAAACAGTAATCACATCATAAGCTTTGTAGCTTACACGTAGTTATTTTGAGTACATAGTTATGAATAGTGATTCTATTTACTTATTATACTTGATGATCTCATTATGGGAACATTTTTTTTACATGATTTGTGTGTTAGGGGATTTGACCAGAAATCAAGGGAATCTCGACCTCTCAATGCCAGACAGCACTTCTCAGCAAGCAAATTACAAAAGCGTAAATAACTGATAAAGGATCAGAAACTTACTGTGCTACCAAATTTAGAAGGCAGTGAATTCTTTTTATTGGGCATAGAAACAGTCGGACAACTAACAGACTGTGTGAATTCAGTTGTTCCTCCTCTAACATGAGATGCATTCATGTGAAATTCAGGCTGTATGAAAAAAGGAATTCAGTTCATACATTAGTTCAAAGATAGTTTTTGCATATGTATGTTACAGATATTTTCAGACAATTGTTGTGATTTTACAATGGAGATTAATAAGTTACGATCATAAAAATTGTAAAATCATAACAATTGTATGTAAACAATCGTAACATAGATATGAAAAAAAATATATATTTGATCTAATGTATCAATGGAATTCCTTTCTGCTGCAGCCTGAATTTTACATGAATGGATCTCATGTTAGAGGATTGTTAGTTCCCGGACTGTTTCCATGCCCAATAAAAAGAATCACTGCCTTCTAAACTGATAGCGCTGTAAGTTTGTGATCCTTTCTCAGTAATTGACGCTTTTGTAGTTTACTTGCTGGGAAGTGCAGTCTGGCCTTGAGAGGTTGAGGTGCCCTTGATTGCTGGTCAAATCCTCTAACACACACAAACCCTGAAAAAAAAAAGCTTCCTTAATGAAATCAGCAAGTACAATAGATTTACATAGAATCACTAACGTATACAGAATCCAATAAGCTACGGAGCTTATGATGTGTAAACTGCTTTGCAGAATCAAATAAACTCAACATCATATAACCTGCATTCATGTTCTGAGTTTTACTGTACCTTACTTTGCTTCAAGGAGTAGTTCATATATTCGAGAATGGGGTTTGTCTTTTATTACTGTGGAATGTAACATCAATTGATGCACTCTTCGAGTCACAAATGTACAAACTCACAACTATTCTGTCTGTTAATAAACAGTCTACTCTTGTGGAGTATGATAATTCTTTTACTTCTTTAGAATGATTCATATACTTGTTAATTGTTATATTATTGCTAGCCGAAGCCTACTTCTTGTTAATTACTGTACTTTTTTGAGGGTTTACATGCATGTTGCAAGACTTGAGATGATACCCTTTGAGGTTCAGTAGGAAAATAAAAATTGTGCTAGGTGAAACTTTTACAGAGAGGTCCTATAAAGCTTTGATCAAAATTCCTCATGGTTTCACATGTTCCATCTCAATGTTCACCGCGGTTTTATTCTGGTATCCCTGAAAGTTCTTCAAAATGTTCCAGACAGTTATCCTGGGAGCAGGATTTTTAGTTGCGTGACTCTCACCCTGGATAGTGTTTCTTGCTACTTTTGATGAAAGCCCATCTAACAATTGCACGTATGAAGGTTATAAGTTAAAACAAAAGACATCCTGTATGGCGGAATGCAGTTCCTTGTGAAAGTTTCTTGTCAAGATCTCTATGCAATCCTCTTGGAAGAAGGAAAGAGCATCTCAATAATATTTCACTCGGGTGGTTTGGTAATTTTGCTTATCAGATTTGCTAGTCTTCACTGAGAATTGGAAATCTTCCTGTTGGGCTCTGTAAGTACAAAATGTTATCAGAAAAATAGAATCTTTGACATAAAACCCCCTCGCAGTTTCGTGTGGCTGACACTTAGCTACATGCAGTATTGGTTTTACCACTTATCGTCTCTGCAGTTTGTAAAATTGCGACACTTAGGTCTAAATAGACTAACACCGTTAACTTCCGTTAGATAAATAGGAAGAAGAAAAAAAAGAAAAAAAAATACATAAATAAAATTACAAGAGTGAAAAACACAAAAGAAAAAAAAACAAAGGGAAAAAGACGACACTATATATTTTGATGTATTAACATATTAAATTGCCAAAAAGGGAGCTCTCTTGAGAAGCCAAATTTGCTCTTTTGACATGGCATATACGAGATCATTTGTTGCATGCACAACCAGGAATCGTTCTCTTTCTAACTTAATTTCCACACACACGCGAACACACACACACACATATAAGAAGTAGTTTGAACTAAAAAAAATTAAAAACGTGACTCAGCCTACTACTAGTGTCAGAAGAAAGCATAAGTTCAACTATAATGCTATTACTAAACACAAAACAGAACGCATAAAAGATAGTAGTAAAAGGAAGCTACTAATACAACATATGAAAGTGTACCTAAAGATGTAACTATTTCTTGCCAATGAAAATCAGAAGGATAATTTACATGTCAGTGCTTGTTGTAATTGACGAGACATGACCTAAGTTGCAATAAAATAATAATTACAAAGTTTATGGTCCCATCACGTCAGAACTAATTGTCATCCTATACATGGTCTTCAGAACATTAAGGGCTTGTCAATATACCCACTCAATGCACAACCAGTCCTCCCTTCGTCTCAAATTGAGTGTCGGGTGGATTTTTCACGGAGATTAAGGATGTACATTTGACTACTTAAATTTATTAAAATGTTATTGTTTTATGTGACACTTTATTTGGAAGTGAAAAAATAATGATTCAAAGGGGGTATGATGGGAAGTAAAGTGAAGAAGTAACTTTTTGTAGTAGGACAATCATTTTGGGACATCCATTTTAAGAAAGAAAGACACTTAAACTGGGACGAGGGGAGTATTTTTTATTTATTTATTTTTTTTTGCAAAAAAGCATTGTAAATCATCGACTGTGACATTAGGAATAGGTTCTAAACCTCTCGATCAACTTTTCTCGTTCCATGAGAAGTAAAGCACATGGTACTAGCACAATGTGTAGACTTGGAGGCTTGGAACAAAAGTAAATCAGATCTATAGAACATGGAAGGAAGACCTATATTGTTCACTAGCATTATTTTTAATCATATCAGTAGGATGATCGGGAAATTGATTAATGGTTTGGTATAAAGAGTGGTTTATGAGGATGTTACTATAATCATGTTGGGTGATCAAGGAATGGTTGGTATATGTGATATGAAGTTAATACTTGAGGATTTAGCGCCTTGGGTTGAGATCTCCAAAGATTGGGTTCGGCATTATACCCCTTGCTTTATGTTATTTCACCTGCGAGTGTCTCTTCCTCGGATGTTGTAGCAAAGATGAACCAAGGACCGAGTTTAGTGAAAATTGTGAATGGCAAGTATTTGAAGGTGTATCTGAAAGAGGTTTATCTAAAGGAAGGCATGCCTTTTTGGTTGCTTTACATAGAGACTGGAGAGTAATAGAATTCCTCCAAGTATAGGGTTAGTCGATGAAGTGGTCAATGTGGATCATAAGGGATTGTCCAACAAAGAGTGTTGAGGAGCTTGTGGCCATGAGTCTATGACAATGCGTTCTCGTAAAATGGCCATGGCCCTCAATTTCCTGGAAGTAAGAGTATGCCTTCTTTTCAGAATATTTAAATTTAGCATTATAATAATTATAGATTGTCAAGAACCCAGAAAGAAATCCTGACATTTGGCTCAAGAACTTCTATTGAGGTAGGTTTTGTAAGCGTAACAATAGATATTGCTTAGGAAAAAAATTGTAACTTGACAATTTCAAAGGCAGCGTGGCCAGGAAATATGATGAACCTCAATATGGATATATACATTTGTAGTTCTGAATTTCATAACATTAATGCAACAATCTATACTTCTTCAATCCTATTTGATGATAAACAAATTATCATAATAACTCAACAAGAAAAGAATTATAGAAATTAACCCAGGTTGTACTTACATGCGGGCCAATATAGAAAACTCAAGTAACAAAATCAGATTATTTTTTGTCTTCGTTCCTGCTGTTTGATGAGTTTTGTAGATTTGATTTAGTTTTTTCCAAGTCTGAATATTGTGCTAGGGGCCATGTGCTTTACTTGTCGTGGAATGAGAGAGATGATCCAAAGATTTATCACTCCGTCCCAACTCTTTCTACCAAAACTGATTTTTTAACTCGTATCTGGGTCATTTTGACCGGGTGATTTGGATAACAAAATAATATAATTTTTTGATAATTTTTTCACCGTATTATAGAGAAACTTTTAATCTACAACACCATGAAAAAATTATCAAAAAATTATATCGGTTTGCTATTCAAATCAACGGGTCAAAGTGACCAAGTGAATAGTGACAAAAGTCAATTTGGGTAGAAAGAGCTGGGACGGAGTGGTACATCTCTAATGTCACAGTCGATGGTTTACTATCCTTGTAGACATACTACTAGCTATACATTTATGACTCAAAGGACCCTAGAGGCTAAGACTCAAAAGCCTTAGAGCATCTCCCACAGTGCACCAAATTCTATATTTGATAGTAAAATCTGGTGTTTTCGGCCTCCCACAACAAATCATCAAATCACCAAATCATCAAAAAAATGGTGATTTTTTTGTAGGCCTCCCACAGTCGTTGACCAAAAAAAAAAACCAAATCACCAAATCCTATATTTGGTGTAGTTTTTGTGAAATGGTGAAGTGCATCTCCCACAGTACCCTCAAATCCTATCCTATATCACCAAATCCTATTTTTACCATCAAATTTGATGACAAAAATAGGATTTGGTGTAATCTACACCAAATTTTTAATTAGTGTTTAGGGCATGTTTTCACATTACTTTCATGGTAATAATATGCTCTAATGTAATAGTGTAGCATTTCGTCTTTACAGTATATACGCCATCCGTTTTTCTTCTCCCACTTTGTATAATATGCCTTTAAGCCATAGCATGTTACATAATATTTTCAGCATCATGCTGCGGGATGATAAAATGAAATAACTAATGTAGTTGCAACAGGTTTGGCCGAACATAATACACTGATGTTAAACGTCAAGAACTTCAGTAACCTTCTTGTACATATGTGATAATCATGGTCAAACAGATTAGACTGGTTAATTTTAGATTGTTTGAAGTGTTATTTAATCATTTTACAATTTCGTGTAATATTATTTTGGTAATAGTTTTTTTATTTTTATTTTGATAGTTATGAAATTCATTATTTGGTGATAATTTTGATGATTTGTTGTGGGAGGCCAAAAATACCATTATCTAAATTTGATGAAATGGTGAAATAACAATTTGATGTAAAATTTGGTGAAAACTGCGGGAGACCAAAAGCTTTATTTTTCCACCAAAAATGGTGAAATGGTGTTTTTGAGGGTTAACTGTGGGAGACCAAACCATTTTTCTTCACCAAATATAGGATTTGGTGTAAAATTTGATGTCAACTGTGGGAGATGCTCTTAGTAGCTTCTTTTTAACATTTATGCCACTATTTTGTGTTTGGTATTACCATTATAGCACAACTTATGCTTTCTTATGTAACACTGGAAACGAGGCCAAGCTACTTCTTTTCCAAACTACTTTGCACGTGTACTGTTACTGTTAACTTTTTAAAATTAAGAATAAGAAGAAATCTGAAAATTAAGTTACCAAGAGAGTGACTTATTGTTTAGTCTTTTTGAAGTGCATTGATGTAAGAACAAAATCCCCAAAGGATCCCTGGCTTGATAATTAGTTGCATTTAGTTGCATCAATGATGTTGGTTGCATTCTTTAGATGATTGTCTGAAAAGTATAAACAATGTGTCATGCAACTGTCCCTGGTTTCCAGATCTATTTATTTTTCCTCTCATTCTTGCATCTAATAATCAATCTTATGTCGCTTGGTATCATCTCTGGACTCACTTAGTCCACCATTCCACTGTATTAAAAGACAAACCCCGTTCTCGAATGTATGAACTAGTCGTTGAAGCAAAGTAACTACCAGTAATACACAACATGAATGCAGGTTGCATGCTTTTGAGTATATTTGGTCTGCAAAACAGTAAACACATCATAGGCTCTGTAGCTTACACGTAGTTATTTTGAACACATAGTTATAAATAGTGATTCTATTTACTTGTACTTGCTGATCTCATTATGGGAACAATTTGTTTTACAGGGTTTGTGTGTGTTAGGGGATTGACCAGAATTCAAGGGAATCTCGACCTCTCAAGGCCAGACTGCACTTCCCAGCAAGCAAATTACAAAAGCGCCAATAACTGATAAAGGATCATAAACTTACAGCGTTACCAAGTTTAGAAGGCAATGAATTCGTTTTATTGGGCATGGAAACAGTCAAAGAACTAACAGACTGTGTGAATTCAGCTGTTCCTCCTCTAACATGAGATGCATTCATGTGAAATTCAGGCGGCAGGAAAAAAGAAATTCAGTTCATACATTAGATCAAATATAGTTTTTGCATATGTATGTTACAGATATTTACATACAATTGTTATGATTTTACAATGGAGATTAGATCATAAAAATTGTAAAATCATAGAAGTTGTATGTAATTATCTGTAACATACATATGAAAAATCTATTTTTGATCTAATGTATGAATTGAATTCCTTTTTCCTGGAGCCTGAATTTTACATGAATGCACCTCTTATGTCAGAGGAGGAACCGTTGAATGCACAACAGTGTGTTAGTTGTCGAACTGTTTCCATGCCCAATAAAAAGAATTCACTGCCTTCTAAATTGGTAGTGCGGTAAGTTTCTGATCCTTTCTCAGTTATTGAAGCTTTTGTAGTTTACTTGCTGGGAAGTGCAGTCTGGCCTTGAGAGGCCGAGGCGCCCTTGATTGCTGGTCAAATCCTCTTAACACACACAAACCCTGTAAAAAGTAGCTTCCTTAATGAAATCAACAAGTACAATAGAGTTAAATAGAGTCACTAACGTATACAGAATCCAATAAGCTACGGAGGTTATGATGTGTGAACTGCTTTGCAGAATCAAATATACTCAACATCATGTAACCAGCATTCATGTTATGAGTTTTACTGTTCGTTACTTTTCTTCAACGTGTAGTTCATATATTCGAAAACAAGGTTTGTCTTTTACTACTGTGGAATGTAATGCATCAAGTGATGCACTCTTCGAGTCACAAATGCACATACTCACAACTATGCTACCTGTTAATAAACAGTCTACTCTTATGGAGTATGATAATTCTTGTACTTCTTTAGAGGGATTCCTATACTTGGTTATTGCTAGCCGAAGCCTACTTCCTGGTAATTTCTGTACTTTTTGTGAAGGGTTTACATGCATTTTGCAAGACTTGAGATGACTCCCTTTGAGGTTAAGTAGGGATAGAAATATTGTGCTAGGCTATAACTAACTTAGAAGCTCCTACAGAGAGGTTCTATTAAGCTTTGATCAAAATTCTTCATGGTTTATCATGTTCCATCATAATATTCTATGCGGTTTTATTCTGGATCCTTGAAAATTCTCCAAAACGTTCCAGACAGTTATTAGTCTGCAGTCTGTCCTGAGATCAGGATTTTTAGTAGTGTAACTCTCACCCTGGATGTTGTTTCTCCCTAGTTTTGTTGAAAGCCCATCTAACAAATTCGCATATGAAGGTTGCAAGTTCAAACGAAAGACAGCTTGTTTGACGGAATGAAGCTCCTTGTCAAGATCTCTTTGCAATCCTCTTGGAAGAAGGAAAGAGCAGGCCAAGATTTTTGTTTTAGATTTGTCACAGCTCTCGGGTGGTTTGGTAGTTTTGCTAATTGGATTTGTTAGTTTTCACTGGGAAGTGGAAATCTTTTAAGTTCTGATCATAGAGTACCCCTTCGTCTTGAGTAGGTTCATAAAAGCTCGGAGATCATGAGGTCCTTCATTTGGATTTTTTCGAGTTTAATTCTAGCTTTGCCAAGAATTGAGAATCTTTCTCATGGTGCGTGGAAGGTACCTATTCTTATCAGAAAGCATTGGGTTCCAAGTGAAAATAGAGTTAGCGGATTTTGCAGTGTTTTGTTTCGAGGTCGCCGGAATATCGTCGGCACCTACGGGTTGTTTTCCTCTTTTGATCTCCTCTCTCTTGCTTGAAAGAGGTCGATCAAAGTGCAAGTGATCTTTTCCATCATGTGTTGACTGTTTTGGGAATCACCGAAGTTTGGCTGGCGCTTCACCCGAGATGGATCGGGAATCGTCCTTTTTCTCTCTCTCATCTCTCTGCTTGATATTATCAAGTTGACCCCGTATTACAATCATTCTTTTGTTTGCGGTTTGATATTATTATGAACGAAGAAATTGAAATAGAGAAGACGAAGACATTCTCAGAAAACATTCACTCTAGAGAGAAGCAGTAGCTTGAAACAATGGAAGATGATGGGTATTTATTCAAATCCACTGAAGGGTTGCGTCCTTTCAGTGGTCGAATCGCAACAGTCACCGCCGAATCGCGCAATCACAGGCCTATGCTGATGTCACGGCTAAAAACCCTAGAGGAATAGAAGGCACGAATCTAGGGATTCTAGGTCATAATGACACGCACGGGGGCTGATTTCTCGGACATTTAATTGGTGCATAACTACAACGCGCGCGCTGGTTTTTGCGCATTGAACTCTATCTGACCAGTGTCTCCATGCGCAAAAAGGGGGCTAATGTAGATAGTGTGTTCTGGCCGCGTGAGTCAGCTTACACGTGGTAGTCATATAGCACATCTGGTGGTGCCCCAGTACTACACGAGCATTACCCATGCTTATCCATATGGGGGCTGCGAGACAGGGCCCTCGCATATCATTCCACCCGGGACTTGTAGGGACTTAGTGGTTTGGAGGCTAGAGTAAGATCTGTTGCGCGAGCGACAACCAAGCCCGCGCGCGACCCTTGGTAACTGCTTTGAGAAATTTATGGCCACGTGTCCCATACACCCGGTCAACCTCATAACAGTTCCGGTATACGCGGACGAAGTGTGTAACGGTTCTATATATGCGTTCGAACGTGCCGTTATGGTTAAGGTAATTAAGCCGCCATTAATGTGTGCATTAACCCACTACAACGGTCACATTCCCCACTATATATAGGATCGTTAACCCTTCATTGCATCATCTGATTTGATAACTACGCGGAAGCTCTGCCCATATATTGTCTCTCTCTCTCTCACAGTTTCCATTGTCTTACTCTCTCCCTACTCACTGCCTTACACTTCCCTGTGTTTCTATTCTCTACTCTTGGTGTACACTTGGATCTTCCTCAAAGGATCCTCCTGTATACACTTTCATTCACAGAAAATAGGTCTAAAAACTGAATTAATTAACCTGGGAAGGCTCAGGGTGGATCCTTTTATCTTGTGATCCATGGACCTGTCCTTACCCGACCCGTAAACCGACTGAAACTATTAAAAAATAAAACTTTCATTTTATTACAATGAAGGACATATAAAAGCATCTAATTCTCCAATACCCCCGCTCAAGCTAGAGCATGGATGTGAAGTACACCCATACGCTGGTGAAGGGGGATGGAGATGGTGGAAGGCAGAGCTTTTGTCAACAAATCAGCAAGTTGATGGGCAGCAGAGATGTGACTGACCTCCAGGCGACAAGCTTGCACCAAATCCCTAACCACATGACAATCGATTTCGATGTGATTGGTACGATCGTGGAAGACCGGATTCTGCGCAATTTGAACAGCTGATTTGCTATCACAAAGGACAAGTGGTGGCTTGGAAAAATCAACTCCAAGATCATGGAAGAGATATATGAGCCACTGTAAGTCACTAGTAACTGCAGCAAGACAACGATATTCAGCTTCAACAGAGCTACGGGCAACAACAGATTGTTTCTTTGAGTGCCAAGAAATGAGAGAATCACCCAAGTAAATCAGATAGCCAGAGGTAGAACGTCGCGAATCCACACAGCCGGCCCAATCTGAATCAGCATAAGCTGTAAGTTTTAAAAGAGATCTGGAAGAGAATAAGAGACCATGACCAGAAGTGCCTTTGAGATACTTGACGACTTGATGAGCTGCTTGCAAGTGTAAATTTGTAGGTCTGGAAATGAACTGAGTGAGCTTAGAAACAGAAAAACTCAAATCTTGACGAGATTGGCATAAATAGAGGAGTCTCCCCACCAGTCTTCTATAAGAACTAGTGCCTTCGTCTGATAAACGATCACCACTGTGTATGCTCAACTTGAGGTTTGGATCCATAGGAATGGAGGAAGCCTTGCATCCTATGAAACTTGTATCTTTCAGAATATCGAGAATGAATTTCTTTTGGCAGAGATTGATGCCATTAACACTACGAGAGACCTCAAAACCCAAAAAATACTTCAAATCACCAAGATCATTAAGCTTGAATCGCTGATTTAATAACAACTTGAAATTATCTAATTCTTCCAAATTCGATCCAGCCAAGACAATATCGTCAACATAGACTAGTAAAGCCATAAAACCAGAAGCAACGTCCTTGGTGAAAAGACTATAATCTGACATTGATTGAACAAACCCAAGAGAAGTGAGACTGGTGGCGAACATTCTAAACCAATGTCTCGAGGCTTGTTTTAGACCATATATCGACTTCACAAGTTTGCAAACTACAGGGGAGGAACTAGGAGAGTGTGGAGGAGAGTACTCTGGTGGGAGTTCCATGTAAATCTCTTCATGTAAATCCCCGTGAAGGAACGCATTGTTAACATCCATATGTAGCAAATGCCATCCTTTAATCGCAACAAGAGCCATAAGGCATTTAACGGTAGGAAGCTTAACAACCGGAGAGAATGTATCAAAATAGTCAACTCCTTCCGTCTGAGTGTAACCTTTAGCAACGAGTCGTGATTTATACCTTTCGACTGTACCATCAGCTTTCAATTTAACCTTATAAACCCATTTAAATCCTATAGTCTTCTGAACTTATGGTAGAGTGGTCAAAACCCAGGTATTATTATGCTGTAGAGCTGCTAACTCATCAATCATAGCTTGTTTCCACAAAGGGTCCAATCTAGCTTGATTGTAAGTGTGAGGTTCAAGGGGTATTTCTGAGTGACTTGCAGGGAGAATAAAAGCTGTTTTGAGAGAATTTTCCACAGTGGCATAGGACTTATGTTTACCAGGAATTGCAATAACATAATCTTGGAGATGTTTGGGTAGATTCTTAGCCCTGGTAGATGCCCTTGTAACATGTGATTCTCCTGGAATTTCAGGGGTAATTAGATGCTCATGAGACGAGGCTGGACGCATGTCGTCTGCATGAGTAGGAAAGGAAACTTCTCTTTGAACTTGCTGAATGCGATTTGGAGAGTGAAGATCATATTCATCCATTTCAGAAACACCATGAGGAAGAGAAATAGTTATGGGAGAAGTAGTGGCCTTCTTTAAGAAAGGAAACTCCGATTCATAGAAGACAATATCTCTAGAAACCTGAAAATGACAAGTGTCCAGGTTGTAGACTTTATAACCTTTCATGCCGAAAATGTAACCTACAAAGACACACTTAGAAGCTATTTGATCAAACTTACTTCTCCCATTCTTTAGAGTAGACACATAGCATAAACAACCAAAAGTTTTGAGGCTTGAATAGTCGGGCCGTACCTTGTATATCAGCTGATAAGGGGACTTGTTTCCGAGAACTATAGATGGAGTTCTGTTCATTAGATACGTAGCTGTGAGGATACAATCACCCAAAAAAAAATAGGTAATCCCGACTAAAATTTCAAATCCCTTGAAACATTGAGTAAATGTTGGTTTTTCCTCTCGACCACATAATTCTGTTGTGGAGTGTCAACACATGAAAACTGGTGAATGATTCCCTTCTTTGCACAAAAATCAATTAGTGGTAAATCCTTTGTATTGTCCGATCTGAATGCTTCAATCTTGCACTTATATTGAGTTTCAACAAATTGATAGAACATTGTGATAAGGTAGTAGGTTCTGACTTTTCCTTCATCAAATAGGTCCACGTATTTCTACTATAGTCATCGACTATGGTCAGAAAATAGGAATGCCCTTCGTAAGTGTTGACCTTGTAGGGGCCCCAAACATCAAAATGAATCAGGGAAAAAAGCTTTGTAGATTTATGAGTTGACTCCGGAAATGGTAGTCTTCTTTGTTTAGCAAGAGGACAAATAGAACAAGGTGCCGAATCTCCTTGTTTGTAGTGAAACAAAGGAGACAAAAGTTGCAACGTCTTGTCTGATAAATGCCCTAATCTCTTGTGCCATGTATCATGTGAAACATTGAGCTGAGCATGGAATGTTGCAGCTTGAGGAAGCTTGAGTTCTCAATCCATCAAGTATAGATCTCCTATTCTATTCCCAAGACCCAACGTCAAGTGAGTGTCAAGTTCTTCAATAACACACTTGTCGCTAGTGCATAAACAATAGCAAGGTAGAGTGCTTGTCAGCTTAGAAACTGAAATCACGTTGAAGTGAGATTCTGGAACACACATAACATTCTTGAGAGTGAGGAGATGTGAAAACTTCACAGTCCCAATGTGTGTAACCCGAATCTTATTTCCATTAGGGAGATGCACAAAAGTATCATTAACAGGAGAAGCTTCATAAAAGGCATCCAATAATCTACACATGTGGTCACTGGCACCACTATCCACTATCCACGTGTGAGAGAATGCATCCTCCTCATGACGTAGTGTGCTCAATGTATAAGAAGCAACAACTCCTCCAAGAAAATGATCCGGCATGTAAAGTGGTGTTTCCATAAAAGCCATGTTTACATTGTGAGTATGCGAAGAGCTGGCAGGACTATCATCAGTGCGTGACGGACTAACATTACCACTGACTTGATTGTTCAAGTATGAGATAAGTTGAGTACATTGAGCTTGAGTAAGAGGAAGTGAAGAGTTAGAAGCACTTCTCTCAGAGACAGACTTATCCAGAGAATTGTAGCTAACCACGGACTCGGAATTGACATGATGGGCTTGATTCTTATGCTTACTCTTGAAGTTCGCCGGATACCCATGTAGCTTCCAGCATTTCTCCTTAACATGGCCAACAACTTCACAATAAATACACACAAGTTTTTCCCGTCTTCCCGAGAACCTGTTATGGGGATGCACATTGCTAAAATTATAGTGTCCACCAATACTTGACCCGGGATGTTCTTGAGTCCTTCCTTGTGATCTCAATGGTTTCATTAAAGTCTGTATATATTTTTCCTTGCTCACTTCGTCCTAACATAGCCAATGGGGGTGCTTCTGCAATGTGAGAATTGATATGTGATTGTCTCTCCTGTTGTACAACTATAGCGAATACTTGCTAAGTGATGGCAAAGGCTCACTAAGAAGTAACTGATCTCTAACAGAACTGAATTCATCATTGAGAACCATTAGAAACTCCAATATCCGCTCCTCTTCTTGAGCATCTGTAATAGATTGAAGTACTCCACATCTATAAGTTTTTAACACGCCACAGGAACATATTGGTAAGGGTTTATACTGTGAAAGTTCATCCCATAGTGCTCTGAGTCTAGTGAAATATGTAGTCACATATTGCTCCCCTTGTCTCAGAACTGCAATAGACTTGGTCAATTGAAAAATTCTAGGGCGATTCTTTTGTGAATATCTATCATTCAAATCAAACCACGTCTCCATGGAAGTAGATTTGTACACTATACTGCTAGCAATCCCCTTAGACACTGAATTTAAAATCCATGACATTATCATATTATCACACCGAACCCAGAGCTTGAAGAATTCATCTCCTGGATCAGGTTCTAGTATCGTCCCATCAACAAACCCTAATTTATGCTTAGCTTTCGAAGCGACTGTCATAGATCGCTTCCATGTATTATAATTATCACTGTTTAAGACTTGTGTAACTAAACTTTTACATGGGTTATCTGAGGTGGAGAGATAATACGGGGAAGATGAGTCGAAACCAGCTGAAGCCATGGAGGTTCCAGATCTCGCTGGTGATTCTTCGTCTAACACCATAATTGCAGAGGTAGAACAGGCAACGGTTGTTCAGAAACCGTGAAGACCTGAGAGATACACCGAGATTCAGTTCTGAAACCGGAGCTCTGATACCATATCATAAACGAAGAAATTAAAATAGAGAAGACGAAGACATTCTTTCATTCACAGAAAATACGATAGTCTAAAAACTGAATTAATTAACCTGGGAAGGCTCAGGGTGGATCCTTTTATCCTGTGATCCATGGACCTGTCCTTATCCGACCCCGTAAACCGACTGAAACTATTAAAAAATAAAAATTTCATATTATTACAATGAAGGACATAAAGAAGCATCAAATTCTCCAATAGGTATCCCTGAAAATTCTCCAAAAGGTTCCAGACAGTTACTAGTCTGCAGTCTGTCCTGAGAGCAGGATTTTTAGTAGTGTGGCTCTAACCCTGGATAGAGTTTCTTGCTAATTTTGATAAAAGCCCATCTAGCAAATTCACATATGGAGGTGTTATAAGTAAGATCTCTTTGCAATGAAGGAAAGAGAAGCCCAAGATTTTTGGTTTAGATTTGTCACGGCACTCGGGTGGTTTGATAATTTTGTTAATTGGATTTGCTAGTTTTCACTGAGAAGTGGAATCCTCCCGTTGGGGTCTGTAAGTACACATATTTATCAGAAATTGACATAATTTTCGAGTTCTGATCCTAGAGTACCCCTTCGTCTTGAGTAGGTTCATAAAATTACGGAGATCGTGAGGTGCTTCATTTGGATTTTTTCTAGTTTAATGCTAGTTTTCCAAGAAATGAGAATCTTCGTCATGGTGCGTGGAAGGTTGGTGGGCTAATCAGAAAGCATTGGGTTCCAAGTGCAGTTAGAGGTTAGCCAATAACAATCACTGGATCAAGTTTTTGCAGCGATTTGTTTTGAGGTTTACCTGGTAGTCATCATGGATAACCTCCTTTCACTCTGACCCTTTATTGGGTTTATTTGATTGTTGTAGATTTGAAGATATTTTATTAAGTCTGTTTGGCTTTTGTAGATTTGATGATGGATCTGGTTGGATCAAGCCTATATGTCACCATTCGATCGTGTTCATAACCATCCGGGACACTCGCATAACCATACAGGATCAAGCCTATATTTCACCTATATTTTTCTTTTTTCTTTTTTTTTTTTTTTTTTCTTGAAGGAAGCTTTCATTGATGGATAAAAGAATTACAAAAGGAGCTATCACAGCTCAATAAAAGGCCCCGAAGATGGACCTAGATCAGATCTAGCTCACAGATGGGCTTGCGAATTGGCATCCCTGGGAATAAAAGAAAAAATACAAGTATCAAAGCAATGAGACAAAAGCTTGCAATCTTCAATCACAAGATCAATAGATATCAAACAACAGCTCTTGCTAGAATTATATTCAATTGCAATTTTGGAATCTGAGCTCAACAGGATCCTCTTCAGATTCTTAGATTTTTCTAGCAGCAAAGCATGTGTGATACCAAGAGCTTCAAGAACTAGAGGATTGGTGATGTTGGGCATGATTTTTTACCATTGATCACAGCAAGAAGTAAGCTCCTTGTGGAAAATAATACCAATACCTTCAAAAAAAAATTGACAGATCAACTGCAGCATCTGTGTAAATTTTGCAATCAACAGCTGCATCCTCCCAATAGCTGATTTGCAGAAAGGACAATTCGGGTACTGTAGCTAGAAAGAATTTCTATACAAATAACCAATTTTTTTTACATTGCAACTGCAACAATTTGGTAAGGACTCCATTTAACATTTCCAAAAAGCCACTCATGTCTGGCTTTCCCAGCTCCCAACAAAACTGGGCTGCCAATCCTAGAATGATCATTTTTATCAATCTTTTCTGCCTCATCATTAATCCAAATCCACCAACATTTTAATAAAATATCATGAGGTATTGAGTTAATAAATCTTAGGGGAGGTAAAATCCAAGCCTGTTGTGCCATCTCACAGAATCTTAACAGATGATCTTCAGATTCAACACCAAGGCCACTAAGAGCACATATTTCATCCTCATTGTGGCATCTTTTAGACTTCAAAGTTGCAGCTGCTGGAACAGAATTATTTAGAAATTTCCACAATAAGAATTTAACCTTGGGAGCATCACGAAGACCCCTAAAGCCTCAGCTACTTAGAGGCAAGAGAGATACTAGTGCAGGTAGAAAACTGAGCTTGCTTCATCTTCTTCTTATGCTTATAATTGTATACTGAGCTCACTGAGCGAATCTCATTGCTGGAGTAATGCCAAATTCTTCTATCCACAGAAGATGAGGCACCAATAGGGATAGAAATGATTAAAGCTGCTTCTCTAAGGGAGAAACAACAAGAAATCAAATCAGAATTCCACTCCCTAGAATCAGCAATGTTAAGATCAGTGACCTTTTGCACGCTCTCCAAAGAGGTCCTTAGGGTTCTAACAAAAAAAATTCCCATTTTTAGGTAACCATTGATCAGACCATATATTGACATTTTTCCCACTAAATATGCACCACCTCCGTCCATTTTCAATAACATCCCTACCTGCAAGGATGATCTTCCAAGACCAAGAGCAATTAGATTGAGCTTTAGCTTGCCAAAAGGAGCAATCATGATTTTTTTTTTAAAGATCTGCTTAAAGAAGAAGGATGGCTTTCCATCTACCAATCTCCAAGCTTGTTTAGCCAAGAGACATATTAAAAATATGCAAATCTCTAAAATCCAAGCCACTATCAAATTTCTCCAAACAAAGATCCTCCCATTTTTCTCCAGTAAATCTTTCTGTCATCAGAAGCGTAGCCACCCCACCAGAATCTTGCCAATATAGAATTAATTTCTTGACAAAGTTATTTTGGCAAGAGAAAACATGAAATGGCATATGTAGGCAATCCAAAGAGAGTAGACATGATAAGGATTGCTCTACCAGCTGGACTTAAAGAGACTATATCCAACCAGAAACCTTGTTGCAGATCATTTCTTTCAAGAAGTTCATTGCTTGAGTTTTAGATCTTCATATATTTTGATCCGAGAATCGGAAATCGAATTCGTTTGATGCTAGACTTATTTTTCAGAGTATTTGGGATCTAATGAGACTATTTTGAGTTATGATCTGTTTGGGAAGTTGGAGTAATAAATTAGTGAAGTTATGTTAGGTTATGTGCATACGAGTTAATGGGATTTTGGGGCAAATGTTGGATCGTGTTTTGGAGCTTGGATTAGGTGGTGATTTATAGACATTGATGTCACATTAGGACCAATATTATGTCATGTAGGCATTGTTTATGGATATTAGTTTTTTATTTTGGTTATGTGCATATTTACATATGTATAAGAAGTTTTCGTTGGCCAAGGATACGTTGAGTCACTTTGAGAGGTTTTTGCACACTTACCAATCTGCTACCCATATAATCATCAAAAATAGTTGAAAAGGAAATATTAGTTTGGTAGTATTAAATTATTAAAAAATGGTCCTCATAGTGTTATTTAAATATGCACATAATATTTAAATATGCACCAATATGTTACCCAATAACAACATGTAGCCCCAAATAAGAGCTTCCAGATAGATTCTTGCTAATAAGCATAAAATGCTGCAAAAATTGTAACAACCTGGCATCTTGGTTCAGGGTTAAAGTACGAAGATTATAATTTATCTAATAAATACAAAAAACTTTGAGAATATAAGTTTACGAAAGTAATGTGTTTGAAATAAGCTATGTGATCTAACCTTATGCTCAGTGTCCTCTTCTCGTTCCGCGTTCCCATCCTGACTTTCACTAACCTGTGGTGGTTTTTGAAATAACAAACGCATACACCATAGTTTGAAAAACAGTAAGTAAAATTGGAGTAAGTACACACTACGACATGTAAAGCAATGAGTCGCACACAAGCATAATATGAAACAAATTGAGAGATTTGAAATAATTATAAGTAAAAGTGTAACACCCCGTATTTTTTTTCTGAATCTTTTAACGTATTTTTCGTAAAAATTTAAGCAGTTATTTTCAAATTATATGACTAGGAGGGGAGGTAGTTGTATTTTTGGATAATATTATATAGTGGTGGTTGGGGGTACATTTTGTATTTTACGAAACATTTGGTATGTATACTTGTATTATACTTATACTATACGTATTTTATACTATATCTATACTTTTATACAATAATAATAATAATAATAAATAATAAAATAATAAAATAAAACAAACCCTCTCCTGACCTTCCCCCGTTCCCCAAGGATTTCTCTTTCCCCAACTATTTTTTTCATTTTTTTTACTCTCTCTCTCTCTCTCTGGGTCTCTATCTCTCTCACCCTCCCTCTATATCTATTCTTCTCCTTCTCTTCTTTCTTCGGTAAACCACCCGAGACAACACCACCACCCCAAACGCCATCTCAATCTCTCTGTCCCTCTCCACCCTCTGCACCATCTCACTGTCTCTCTCTCTCCTCTGGTTCTGGCCGAGAGAACCCCAAGCACCACCACCAACAAGCCACCACCATCACCCGACCAACTCCACCAACACCAACGCCATTACCATCCACCTCCTTCTCTCTGCCTATCTCTCTGTCTATCTCTCTCTCCCTATTTGTGCTCTGCCAGACGAAGACGAAGAAGAAGCAGCAGCGGCAACAATGGCCGTCGCTGCCATCTCCGGCGACCAACCACCGGCGGGAACATCCCATCCGCGACCAACACCACCTCCAGCTAGCTCTCTCTCCTCCCTAACCTCTCTCTCTCTCCCTCTCAAAACAACCGCAGCAGCAGCAGCGGCAACAATGGCCGCCGCTGCCACCGGCGAAGCCCACGGGAAACCACCACCACCATCCACCTTGCTGTTTCTCTCTCTCTCTCTCTCTCTCTCTCGATCTCCCTCCCACGTTTTGACCTCGGAAGAAGAAGAAGAAGGAGACGAAACAACAACAACAGCAGTAGCGCTGCAACAGCAGGAGCAACCCGCCGGCAACCACCATGGATTCCGGCGGGAAGCTCGCCGGAGTTCAACCAATGACACCCAACCTCCAAAACCTGCTCCAATCACCTCCTGGAGGTCCGAATAAGATGATGGAGGCCTCAACCAAAGCCAAGAACGACCGGAGAACGCCCAGGCGAAGCTCCACCTCCGGCGACCCGACGTCGATCTTGACCCGTACAGATTCTTGACCGTTTCTCGTGAAATTTGATATGGGTATGCTTGAAATCTTCTACTGAGTTGTTTTTAGTAATCAAAATAATGTTTTAAGGCCTCGAATCCACGTTTTAATCGGTTAGTTTGAATGTTCATGCTTAAGGAGTTAAAGTGTCATTTTCAGAAACTTTTCAGGGGGGTTATAATGTCGTTTCAGAAACTTAGGGGGAGGCAGTTGACATTTCAGAAACTTTTTGCAGTTTTTAATTTCATATTTATTTATAAAATTAGTTTTTCTTTAATTTGATTAGATTATTATTTATAAATTAATAAACTATATTTTTGGGGGAAAATATTATTAATGAAAATATAATTTTTGGTTTATAAATAAGTTAAAATTAATATTGTCTTGAGAAAAATAAAAGGAGCTAGAAATAAATATAGGTTGTATATTTGTAGAGATTGTATTAAGTTAGAAGCTTCGATTTGTAGGTGACGATTCCGTAGACGAGAACGAATTATAGGACGTGCTTGGATTTTTGGTAAGTTAATATGCCTAGTCTCGTGTGCCTTTCATTCTTTTCGCGTATCGCGTGTGTTATTTGTGAAATTACTACCATACTTGATTTATTTCAGTTGTTTATTTGTTTTGAAATACTCATCTTTGAAGTCTCGTGTGAAACTGGTATCCAAATCTAAATAACAATCCGAAAGAAGAACATCTAAATGAAATACTTGTAAAAGTGATTTCCCAAGACGGACCACGTCATTGGGTTGGAATACGAAATTTCAAATTGTTGCCTCGGTTACCAAGAGTAGCACACCGCTAACTTTTTGGTCAAATCTGAATATCTGTCAATCATACATCGATTATTAGTATTTTGTGCCACACCGGCTTTAGTTCGGAGCTCCTTACTCGATTCTATATCTTGAATGAAAATACGTAATTATGTAAAGTGGAAAGCCGTTGTGCGTGGGTTTGTGCCATATCCCTGATACGATACATTTCTGACATATTGTGTTGGTTACTGTTATGAGATTATGAGGCTCTGACCTCCTTTTGATTATGATATGGTTATGAGGCGCTGTGATGCGAACCTCCTGTGATTGAGTTATGGTTGTGGTAGTGCTTTTGCACATATGAGAAAGAGGTTGTGGATTGGATATGGTCACGCCCCGTATCAACTAGTTACTAAAATGGATTTCTGGACTCGATTCATATTGATATGAGAATATTATCTTGAGATTAAAGAAACATTGTGAGTTGCTATTAACAGTGAGTTCCCGAGATGGACCACATCTTCGGGGTGGAACACGAAATTTGAGATCGTTACGAAGTTGACAAACCAAATCAGATGTGAACGCTTTTCCCCGCGAGTATTTGATATTTATTTTTCAGCGAATTGGTTATTCCTGTCATATGTCTCATCATCTGTTTACGTGCTATGGGTGTTAGCTTACTCAGCCGTTTGCTGATCATTTTCTGTAAAAACTGCGTCGGCGTTTGCTATTTTAAAACCGCAGGTTGGCTATCGAGGTGGGGGAAACGTTCACGACACTTGGACAGGAAAGCTTGCTAGTTGGAAGATCACATAGTATATTATCTCACCTAAAAGTGTATTCCTTGATTTTCAAAAGATTATCACTATTTGTATTTGTATGAAATTGTAAAAGTTATATTTTGAAGTTTTATGCTATCGATGGTTGTACTAGCTGTGAACCGACGATCCTTATCCGTTCCCAATGAGGCTCATCACCTCGGGCGGAGACATCTCTTCTGAACGTGGGGCCCGGCCGGCCTTGCGGATCGGTGGGGTGTTGCAAAAAGAGTTGGGAATTTCAGGACAATTATAAGTAATTGCGTAGCAAGTATCTCTCAACTTTAAAACGTTTAAACAACGAGTATTCAAGAAATTCTTAAACAAGTAAAATATCAACAATAAACAAGTTATTTTGAACTGTTATCAATATTAAATCAGAGGTAGCCAATGCTTTCAACTCATTTCATTCGATTAGGGCATATCCTTGAGAGATATTTTGTAGTTAATTTATCGTTCTTGTATGTTTTGGGGGTGTTAATGAACAAGAGATACTAAACAATGTAGGACAGAAACTCAAGCATGTTTTTGAGGCATTTTTAATAGAATGTGCCTTTCTGAATTTGTGAATTCCTTCCAATCCAGTTGTGCATGTAATACTCGTGATATTCTGTACTAACTAATATGAATTGGACTCTTTTCAATGTTCCCCTCACCCAATAGGGAGAAAGGAATATCTACCATGTCCTACAATAAAGCCACTGACAATTGATATTGTTTAGGTTGGGATATATATCTTCAATTGTCGTCCCGGTTTTTTTTCGCCATATACATTGAAAATCATTATAAGAAAATAAGTCGCGTAATGCAAGGTAACATTTGGAAGACGTTTTATTTATTCTTTCATAGGTAAAGTTTTTTCGCCATGTACATAAAATATCATTACAAGAAAATAGAAGTCCCGTAATGTACGGTAACATTTATTTATTCTCTCATAGGCTACTTTACCTGGAGCAAAAATAGAAGTCCCGTAACGCAAGGTAACTTTTATTTATTCTTTCATAGGCTACTTTACCTAGAGCCACCATCGTACTCCGTCTTACCCAGGCCATGGCAATGGATGTGTTTCAGCTGTTTTATCCAAAATTCTGTACAATAGTTATGATATTATTAAATTATTAATTCTCATAAGGAAAAGAAGAAGAAAAAAACAGTCAATTTTACATATAAGAAAACACAATCTGTTCAGCAAGTGGGTGCTAGCTCAGTGATAGAGCGTTTGAAGACTCTACATGAGGTTTCGGATGCGAACCCGGCTATATGATATAATTCTCAAGAAAAAAACACGCGCTGAGTCTGTTCAAGCACTTGCTTATCGTTTCATTTATCTTTGCAAACTACTCATAATGAGCAACTTAGACCAACATTTCTCAGGCAATGAGTATGTCTACATTTATGATTTACAAAATACGCCACGATAGGTAATATGAAGGACCGAACTCCTTAAAAGTCGATGTCGCACACAGAACGTTTCTCTGTTGTGAAAAACGAAAAAAATATGCAGAAAGAAAGAATCAAAACACACAGATTAACGTGGTTCGGCAAAACAGCCTACTCCACGGAGTTGCAGAGATTTCACTAAAACAGACGAATCGTGTCAGAGAGAATTACAAGCGAAATCAGAACGCTCAACATAACATGCTACGAACCCTAAGAACTCTATAAATAGACAACCTATCAAACCGGGCCGGATCCAAGCCCAAACGGGTCAAAACCCAAGCCTTCGCTCCACGAATCATGTCTCCCTTTTCGGGTCGTAGCAAAACATGAACCGGGTCGATTCATAAAACGGGTCGCCCATGAACCAGGGCTCCACCCCAACATTCTCCTCTGACTTGTGATATTTTCCCTTTTCCTCTACTAGTGACTGCGATGATTGGCGGCGGTATTCTCCGACTTCAGCTTGAACCCAATGATAACCAACACCGCTACCAGTAACGTCAAATTCTGTTATAAGAAAACAACCAACAAGAACTGCAGCTTAGCCAACAAATTGAAATACATTGAAACACTGTGTGAGGATAATTTATTGACTGACCACTATGAAATGCATCAAAATTTGGACGAATTCTTTGGTACCAACGCCATAGTTGTAGAAGTCGCATAATAGCAGAATCACAATCACCCGGCGCACAATCTGACAAAGAAGCATCGTAAAATCACATAATCAAGGAGCAAAACAAACAGAATGGATTGAACCATCCATCAGAACTAGCATCGTAAAATCGCATACTTTGAAATGCTAAAGTGTGTTTCCTTTTGTCCGATGATTCGACCTCCAAATATATTGTTCCAACTCTTTGCTCGTATGTTAGAAAGTGTGTCATGTTTGACGTTTTACAAAATTTTGAAAGGGTTTCTACTTGAGAACTCTTAAGACACTTGGGAAACTGCTAAAATCGAGCAAGGAGGTTGACCATACACAGAATAGACCCATCCTTTTTTTCCACCTTTTTTTCCCAAGTCTAAGGTTAGCTTAAGAATCAGGAACTACCGATGGTTTGACCAAGCCCTCTGGCTGAAACAAGGATGGAGGATACTTGCAATTCAGGACCTGTTACTATCAAAGGTAATTAGTGCCTAATACTGTAAAAAGGACAACTTGCTTCCACAAAACAGAATCGGTAGGTTTTTCTCCATGTTTTCTTGATGTTTTCTCAGACATACACACACACATATGCACACAGTTTTCTCGATGTTTTCCGCCCGATTTGTGCTAAACTTTTACTTCTGTTTCCTATTACAAAATTTCCTTTGATTTTCCTTTCATTTTATTTTCCCTTTATTTTCTCTACTTTCCAAACAAAAAAAGAAAGATTTTCTATGTTTTTGTTTTCTTTTCCGTTTCAATTTCCTTATCTTTTTCAATTCCAAACATAGCTACATGAAGTAAATAATAGGATTTGAGCAGTCTTGATTTCACTTTGCTGCATGGAGAGTTGGCTGCCATAGAACATGGTTATTCAACCTGCCCCAAGAGTTGGTCTCGGCTCTTACTGTTCGAGAAGTTTGTCAATTACCACCTCTCCTCTGTGACCTTTCATATTAGAGGATATCATTTAACCCTCGCTTCTGATACTTCCCTGGAATGCTATTATCTTGGGTTGCTGATTTATATCTGTTTTTTTCTCACTGTGGGACAGATTGGTGGTTCAAGCAATGGACAGAAAGAGAGCAGGAAGAGAATGCCACTAGCTGCAATAGGTCAAAGATTTGCAAAATCCCGGATAGTGAAAAAGAAGGCGGCAAAGGTTGCCGACAAGAACTTCTGAGGGAAAAAAGCATCAAAGTCATTCTCACCCGAACAAGAGCACAACAGCTCCAAACGTATACATGTTTACATCTTGCTCTCTGTTCCATTTTATTTATTCTATAGCAGATGAGAATCTATGTAATAGCTTAAACACAGTTCCTGTCCTCTTTGTTATGTCCTTTCTATTTCAACCCTTTCATACAAGTGTACTACTTCCAGTAATGACAACAATGACAAAGTCTAATTCAGCTTTTGGTTCATGTGTATGTGGCTTTCCTGAGGCAGTTCTTCTAGTAGCTTTGTTTTGGGGTTATGTTCTGCTGCTTTTGTGTTCCAGTGTTTTTAGCGCCTTTGTTTTGTGAACTTCAGGTGTATATGTAGTCCTTGGTAGCTGGGGAGTTTGGGTTGATGTTGGGGTCCTTGGTGGTTTTGGTTTTCTAGCAGCAGGCTCGTCTAGCAGTTGGTTTCCTTGCTTTGGTAATGATGTTCTTAGCTACCTATTTAGCCTCGTATCTTTATCCTGCTTCATGTACTTTGCTAAGCTCACCTTCTATGAATGAAGTGTATCAAACTCTTCATCTAAATTGACTTTTTTCATAGCTTCCATTGTTAAGATTTTGTCTTCAGTTTCGTACTTGCGAATCTCTTACTGTCCGTTTGTTATGGAGTGACGTTTTAATTTTATTTTCATTGTCAATCGCATTGGAGCTGCTGCCATGAGCGATGAACATATTTACCTGTATTTGAGATTGAAGTAAGCAGGTGACATGATTTCATAGAAAATACATTCTCGTTGTGTTTGTGTGTGATCTGCCCCGTTGTAGTATTTGTTTCGCCGTTGTAGTATTTTTTTTGACATAGCCATCATCAAGTTATCATGAAAGTGGGTCCAGTGATTTCACAGCGGCGGGGGCGCTAGTTTAGTGTTTAGTGTCTAGTGATAGTGGAAACGTGGGTTCAGTATAAAACATGACAATTCTCAACTGTTGCGGCCTTACGGGTACAAATGAGAGGCATATTTGATCCGAAAATGTAGGATTTCATGGTTGTTCCCAATATGGATAGCTTGACCCTTGCCTTGGCATAGAGAAAGACAATGATGTAGCATGACAGACAAACCTCAATGATCATAGAACATTCGAGGGAAAGCTATGTCTGCGATCTTGTTAGAGGGTGAAGGGGAATTCTGCGTGAGATAAAATGTTCACATATTGTCGGTTGTGATGGTTATCCATTGTCCATCTTAGATAATAGTTTTAGTTTGATTTTTAACAAGTAGACAAGCAAGAGGAACAGAGACAATTTCATGTGGGTTTTCTTCTGAATTCTTTGTAATGGTTTTCCTCAACGGTGACAAGAACTAAGTTTCGTCATTGACTTTAGTTTAATGATAAACGTACATGTAATGACAAACTACCTCACGAACGATATACAAATAAAAAAAGAACATATGATTTTACGTGGTTCGCTAGCGAAGATTCGCTAAGTACGTCCACGACGAAAAACACAATTTATTTCACAAGAGGAACAATTACACTTTGTTTGCATGCCTAATAGTGTGACTACTAGGTTCCTTATATAGTGCTTTCCGAATCTGATTTGGAAACAAGCTTGTTTTCCTAATTAATCCACCACCGCCTTTGTCTTCCAATTCCAAGGTGGTGGGTTTGTCTCGAATTCCACAAGACAAATCAGTGTGTCCGATGCATCTGATTACTTCCTCTGAGGAGGTGATAGCTAGGGCTTAGTGGGTTTCTTGACTTCCTCTTAGTAAGTATAAATAGATGTGTTAGCTGTTGTTTTAGATGAGTGAGTGGAGTTTAGAATTGGTGAGAGATATCTTTGAGCGGATGTGTGAGGTTAGGGTCATGGTTGTAGGCCATGAAGATGAGAGTACCGCGTTAACGTGGTCCGCGAATTAAGTTGTCTCTCCCCTACGATATATTCCCTCATTGAACGGTGAGATTTTCCTCCTCCCGTGGGTGTAGGCGGCTTTTCCGAACCACGTTAAATTCTCGTGTTGTCATTTTTCTTCTCCTATATGGCGTGTGTTGAGTGTGTGATCGTGTTGCATATTTTGCTTTCGTTGCGGCGGGAATTCGAATTGACGAACAATTCTCAACACAAGACATATTCAACAGTACATAACTTCATCAATAATATAAATAGTACACCGTCAATGTTAAATCGAACATGTAAGACAATACATAACCAGCAACAATATTAGTATTATAATCGAACTCTTACAACTTTAATTTATTTGATGCGAGTTGCCACGGACATGCCAAAGATTACATGTGATGTTTCAACCATAGATTTTGTCTTGCAACCTCACCTCAATGAAGCTTTACATGAGTTACCATGTCCAGCGAAGATTCATTTTATATCTGTACTGTGACTTTGTAAGTACTAATTGTGGGCAGGTATATTTATTCTTTCGCCTATACTATTTGAAAGTAAATATATTTTGAACATCGAATTGATGCACTCTATTCTCCTAGGAGCATGTGGTGATTCATCTGTGTCAATATATGCATGTTTCTTCAAGTTTCTTTTTTTGTTTGAATCTCTTGATATGTTTCTCTCTGCACTCCCGCATGAACTTATAAAAAGATCAAGCAACATGCTAAACTTCTTATTTAAGTTGATATTTATCTCATTGTTCAAACAAAATAAGAGTTCCATGAGAATTTGTATCAAAGTTCTGTGTTACACGAGATGGGAATTGGGTACATATATTATTGTAATGTTACATTTTAAGTCCTTTACAAGTTGATTTCACAATTTACAGGTCCATGTAATCAAGAGTGTCCCTACTTACTCTCAAAGAGCACATGCGATGAAACAATCCGGGTCTCGGTTTAGGGTTAAAGCGACAATCGATAACCAAAAGTAGGCTATTAATATTACATTACGGTTAAAGTACACAACAAATATTACCGAAATAAGTTTACAGTGGTAGTATGTTTGAGAAAAACTGTGCGATCTACTAAGTGATCTAACTTAAGCTCGGCGTCCTCTTCTCGATCCGTGTTCCCATCCCGAAAAGTACTAACCTGTGATGGTTTTAAAATAACAAAAGCAGACACCAAAGTTTGAAAACAATCAGTAAAAATTGAGTAAATACACACTACGACATGTAAAGCATGAGTGTCAGAGAAGCATGAGTTCAAACAAAACAAAAGATTTAAAATAATAAAAATAACGTGTTGGGGATTTTGGAACAACTGAAAGTTACCGAGTAACAAAACCTCTCAATTTAAGAAAATTAAGAAACCACGTATTCAGTAAAATCTCCAGAGTAAACAAGTCCATTTGATTTTATAGCGATATTAGTTCACGATTTGCCAAAGCTTTTCCAATCATTTCTAGCGATAGAGTAATCAAATTTCGTTCAACATTAATCGTTACGTTTAGCTGAGGCATGTTCAGAGCCACAAGCAGGATCCATGTAGACAGAGGGATCACGAAGTAATCATAATGGGTTCCTTCTAGGGTCTATCAAATTCTATTTCACCCGAGCATTAAGGGAGCCCATACGTCAATCCCCGCTCACAACATTAGCTAAAAGGCCTTAAGTGTCGACACCCCTATACTGTAGGGACCCTTATAAGTATAAGTAGCAATCTATAGCTCTAAATACCCCTTGGCCGCAATACCTTGGTACATTTTGGCTCGTCGGGGGCATATTTGTGAACATTCAAGTTCTATCCTACAATAAGAAGCATTACTTCAATGGCCGTAGCCATAAGTAACAGGAGGATCGCTTGGCGCCTCCGGCCGGAGCCATAAACAACACAAATCTGTACATAGTCCTAAGTCTATTAGAAGTGTCTTATTCATTAACTTTAACGTATTCAATATTTCACAAGTAATTTCCAAGACTTCTCAAAGGAGATCGATAAAATTTTACAAATAGCTTTCGACTAAAAATCATGCATCTCATACTTTTCCATAAAACAAAGCAATCATTTGAAAATTCACATACATACGCACATTTTGATAAGAAAGGCCGCACATATGTACTTACCTCTGAGCCAAGAAATGCGCAAGCAAAGCTAGCACTCCTACGACGCTAGTCTCATATGAATTCGGGACTCACAGTCAATGCAGCAATACGAACACATACGTCTATCGCGGAAAGGTCCTCAACACCGGCTAAATATACACAAGTCCAGTATACAGCCTATTAGCACATATCCTCTATATAAGGTTGTATTCAAGAATGCGATGAAATGCGGGTCATGCAAGCTAACTTGACCAAAACGCCCCTGAAACTTTGAAATTGTCCAGTACAGTCCCTGACTGTGCCTGGACTCCAAATTACAATCATACTGGCCCAACAACATGCAAGAATGACTCTTAACTCCCCCATACGAACTTAGCATCGAAATCTACAACTTTCTGTAAATTACAGTCAGGCCCCTAAATTTTAGTAAAATGACAAAAAGGCCTTAATTGTTCACTTGGTCAACCGTACCTGAAAATTACATACGAGTACGCATACAATACATGCTGACAAGCTCCAAGTTACTAAACTAATCTCAATTCAAAGCTTAAGTGAAATTACTATTTTTCCCCTCCTATACCGTTCAATTAAACTAGGGTTTTCGAAAAGTCAAACTTGGTCAAAAATTAATATTTAGACTCATAATATGAATATGAACACGTTTCATGAAGAACGCTAAGGCTTGAAATGTCATTCAAATGGTCAAAACCGAAGGTCAAAGATAGAGAAAAGTCATTTCAAGTAGTCAACTTCGCGGCTGATTTTTGGTCAATTGGGAACAAGTTTTGAGAAACTAGGAATAGGGTTTTGGATATGATAGTTCAAGGATTCCAGAACATATTTGAACTCCAAGAAACTCAAAGTATTCAAAGAGATATTGCTAGTCAAAGTTGGACGAAAACAACGATTCAACACTTAAAAAATTCAAGTGTTTCTTTCAAGTTCAAGGTAGCAAATTTGGGCTCGATTTGTGAGAAATCCATTACGATTTAAAGATGACGAAGAGAGGATAAAATGAATTATTATGTACCAGCTTAACAAAGGAGAAAGAAAAACAATGTTTCACTAAGAATTGAGGGAGTTAAAATTGTTTGAAAATGACTACTTCAATTCAAACTTTAACACTTAGAAAATTTTGAGTTTTTGCTAGCGAAGAACATTAACATTGCAGCCACTTTGGAGCAAAATATAGAGGGTTTAGAGATTGAATTGGACCAAGAAATCAACATGAAAGTTGGATTACTACATGCAGGGGATCCATAGCAACAAAAATTAGGTCAAGGCATCAAGTATCGAGAGAGTTAAAGGCCCATGAACATGGCATGTTTTCAAGCCGGAAAACTCAACATGCGCGGATTAAACTTGTCAAATCTGTTGTTACAGTCATGTTTGGATGATCTAAATGTGTTGAGGGCATAATCATGAGCATGATCAAGATTTTGACCAATCAAAACAAACAAGAATTTAAGGCGTACCAAGCTGTGCCGCTTTCCCGACGGTAATGGCGGAATTCGGCGATTTGCCGACCGGTTTTGGGTGCTCCAACGAATAAGCAGCAGTAACTGAGATGGTAGAAGAGTTACCTGACATCCAGAGGTCACGGGGAAGTCGCATGGAGGAGAAGAACAACCAAGAACGAAGAGAACACCGAGCTTTGACGGTGGTTCGCGACAGGTTCTTCAACCCAGACTCCGGCGACCCCCTTTCTGATGACCCACAGTGAAAAACCCACTCCCCTGGGTTCGCCAAGACCTTAGAAACAAAAAATAGAGGATTATTTTGACTGATAAACAACGTACGACGAGGAATCAAACAAAACCCGAAGCTAGGTTTCATGATTGTTACCTTCGATTTTGACATCAAAACCCGATGAAATCTCAAATATATTTGTGCGTATTGCTCCGTGGGACGAGGTGTGTTGGAATAGTGCCCTAGAGGAAATATATTTATGGTGACATTTATATGGATTTACGATTCATTATGTTATCAATATGGAGATATGCTTAAAGTGTAAGTATGCAGATAAATAAGCAGCTAAGATACTCTAGAAGGGGGGGGGGTTGAATATAGTATGCCAACTTTTTGCAAAACGTGCTAGGAAGATGAAAAACTTATGAAAACAATGAATTTCAAGGCCTTGAACACAAGTTCAAGCCTTTTAAGAAGATGTAGAGAGTTTAGAACAAGTATGCCTTTTTCAAGGCCATGAAAACAAGTTCTAACCCTTGAAAAATAAACAGTTTTTGTATGCTGCAATAGTTCTAAAAGTAAATGAACTGAAAATGCGCAAGAAAGTGATTTATAGAGTTCAGTCCACTTGGACCTACGTCTCTACCTCAGGGATTAGATCCCTGCAGGATTTTCAACTCAATTCTTATTAATCAAAAGCTAAGCCCTAGAACTCAAGCACTGAGAGTTCCCTTACTCTGTTACAGCTTGTGGTTTTCCCTAACCTGTCTAGTACCTGCTCTAGCTAACTGGTTAACTAGGAATTCTCTATTGTTCACTTTGAAAAATCCTTGAGAATGAATGTAGAAATAATACAGAAATGATCTACCAATATAGCTCTATACAGAAGAACACTTAAGAGTAGAAAACTGCAGTGAAATGCAGTGATCTTCTGTGAATGGATTGGAGTAGATGAAGAACCTCTTTGATGCTTGTCAATCCAGAACACTTTCTCTGTATTTTCCCGTTGAGTATTGTATCTTGTTGCTTCGAATTTGAGCTCTATAAATACTTCAAACAGCTCTGCAAATCTCTCCAGATTTTCAGCAACAACCTTCCTATTTTATAGGCAACAGAGTTTGACTACTTTGAAATCTTCTCCAACGGTTGGATGATCACAATCTTTAGAGATATTGTTGTAATATTTAATTTAACCATCATGAGAAGCTATCATACAGGTCTGATTGATCACAGGATCAAAATGTTCAAGTGTTTCCAAATCTGCAGCAATTCAGTTTAGGAAACAATCCTGCAAAACTTAGAAACAAAATTTCCTGCATTATCATGGTCAAACAGATGATATAATGCGATTCAAAACATGTTCAACAATTTGTCTTTCATCATCTAATAACAGATAATCAAGCATATGAAGGAAAGAGAATAAATCAAATCAGGGAGTTAGCATAAAAACTCCCCCTGAGAACATGCATTCAGGTTAAATAGTTTCAAGGATTTGAATCCAATTTCAAGGCCTCGAAAATAGCCAAACTATTTTCAAGCCTCTAAAGCTGATTCAAGACTTTGAAAGCTGTTTCAAGGCCTTGAAATAGTCAAGCTATTTCAAGTCTTGTACAACATGAGCTTTCATATGCTAACATGAATGAAGTCCTTAGAATATAAAATTCATATTCTTAAATATCCCTAGTTGAGTAGTACAGTTAACAGGACGAGTGTATTGCATCGAGACTAGTATGTGGGTATATTGATATGGGGATATCAAGTCTAACACATGGGTATGCATTAGGAGTAATGGCATACTGAATTGACCAACCATGAGAAGGCTACATGGGAGTTATGTGAATGTCACAAGAGTTTCTTATCGTGAAAATGTTGTTGTGATCCTTCGAATTGAAGTCACTAGACAATCTAGTTGTGAATTATCATGTTTGATACGTCAGACGTTACACCGTAATAGGGTAACTATAGAGGCTTTAATCGGACATGATATGAAGCAAGCTGGGAGATGGTAGTGATGTAGAGAGCATTTGTCCCTCCCACATAACGGGATTAAATATCCACGGCCACTCGATGAGTAGGACTTAGTGAAATGCATGGCCATGCTCAAATAAATCAATATAGGATATTGATGTTATTTGTTTGTGTAAGTCTACTCACATATCGAGAAACTATCGATTGGATATACAAGTGTTAAACAATTTGTCTTTCATCATATAATAACAGATAATCAAGCATATGAAGGAAAGAAAATAATGTTGGGTTTTGACGTAGGTAACGCAGCGGAATAACAAAAATTAATCCTACTCAAAGCCCACCAAGGATCACAGGAAGAGACATCATAACATGATCAAGGACATAGAAGATGTGTACCTTTTGATTTGTGAGATCACACGAAGAATGATGTCCTCGTCTCTACGGTTGATCCACGTCTAGAGGTGAGATCTAGATTCTTCCTTCAATCAAGTGCTAGCTTGAACCCGGAGGAAGAGGGATGAAGATCAAAGCAACAAATCACCAAAGGCACAAGAGAGGAGGCGGCCTCTCTTTGCCGTCGGGTAGGGAGCGGACGGGTGGCTAGGGTTTCGGCCCTAGCACCTTGTCTTGCTCTCTCTTTTGCTCTCTCCCACTCTTTGTGTTATGACTAATAACTCATGTGTGGGAAGGAAGCTAGATCCTCCTTTATATACTCCAACAACTCCTTGTTGTTTCCATAAAAGAGTTTCCTAATTCTAGATGAACTAGAATTATTCCCTTCCTTGCAAATTAGTCCTACTAAGTTTGCAAGGTGTTGCACAATGATCCTTCTATTAATTAATCCATATTAATTAATCCCAAATCTAGCTCTACTCTATTTGACGTGTGACCCCATAGGTTTCTATATAGTTGGTAGTAACTATTACTAACATGGAGCGGTGTCTAGCAACACATCCATGCAACCCAACCAATAGAAATAGTCAGTGATCCCGACAAACCTTTGTGCCCAATATTTCATATTGCATTATCCCTTTGTCTCCATATCCGGATTGGACACGAGACATAAATAGTCACACTCGTATATCCAATCCATAGTTCCTCGATCCTGGGAATTTGCTTATGCTTGCAGATAACATTAATATCTCTATATTAATTTATCTGAGTCTGGCCAGACATTCAATAAGCCTCATCCCTCGAGTGGCCGTGGATATTTACCCCCATTATGTGGGAGGGACAAATCCTATCTACATCACTACGATCTCTAAGCTTGCTTCCTATCACGCCCGATAGCCACCTTTATGATTACCCAGTTACGGTGTAACGTTTGATAACATCAAAGCGCAATATTTCACAACTAGAGTATCTAGTGACTTCAAGTCCAAGGATTGCAATAATATTAGCACTACGAAAAGCGATTGTGACTTCACATAATCTAATGTATCCTTTTCGTCGTGGGTCATCCAGTATGCCATTACTCCTAATGCATACCCATGTGTTGGATCGTGATATCTCCATATCAATCCAACCCCATACTAGTCTATAGATGATTGTCCCATTAATCATTATAATTGACTAGGGATATTTAAGAATATAACACCTTATATTCTAAGGACTTCATTCATGTTAGCATATCTCCATATCGATAACATAACGAATCGTAAATCCATATATTTGTCACAATTAATTGATTGCCTCTAGGGCACAATTCCAACAGTCTCCCACTTGCACTAGAGTCAATCTCCTGCATCATATGCCTATTGATCTAGCGCGGTTCTCCACGCTTACACTGCGTAGGGGCGAGACATATGCTGGCACCTTGCAAATATTCACATCTCTTCCATCAACAATTTGATTGAGATTGAATATTCTGAATAAATGCATCTTATGCATTAATTTACTCAGTCCTCTATGTTAGAATCAGTGACTGAATCTTGCCTGGAACCTTTCCAGCTCACAGTCACTCCCCTAAGCACAAAACATAAAACTTGACTATAATCTGAAATCTTCTTTGTCAGATGGAAGTTCTCATCACTGTAACCCCTTACAGTAAACCCTTCCTATCCTCCATTAATCAAGAGTTCATCCTTTATTCCTTCTCAAGTACTTAAGGATAATCTTGATAATTATTAAGTGACACCTCACTTGGTTTTGATTGGTATCTTTTTGTCATTCTTTATGACACGTCTGGCCTAGTACATCTCATGGCGTATCTCGTGAATCTAATTCATACGGTCCATTCCCAATCTAATTGGTAAAACAATTAGCCTTCCAAAGACTAATTCCATGTGACATGGGTAAGAATCAATATTCTTTTCACGTTGAACCATTTCAACACCTTGTCAATATATGTACCATGACTCAGGCTGAACAATTACTTTAATCTATCTCCATAGATTTTATAGATTGTCTCGCCTAAGTCAATTATTGGAAATCAATTTCTCTAGCCAATATTTAACAGATTGCAGAGTAGAGACATTATTCCCAATGATTAGTATGTCTCTACATACAAGACCAGAAATTTAACTATGCTCCCACTAACCTTCTTGTAAACACAAGTATCATCTTCAATTTTGATGGAACCAAACTCATTTGATTGCATCATTAATTTGAAGAGTCCAACTCCTAGAAGCTTGATCCAATCTATAAATAGATTGCTATAAGCAAGATGCGAATGGAATTAAGCATCACAACTGGGGAAAGATTTCGTCATAGTCTATACTATGAATTCTCATGAAACCCTTTCAAACCAGTTGTCCCTTAAAAGTAATCATATTACCATCCATGTTGGTTTCCTCATAGCCTACTTGCACCCTATGGGTCCTACCCATTCAGGTGGCTCCACCAAAGTCCATACTTTGTTGGTATACATGGATTCCATATCGTATCATATGGCTCAAAGCCATTTCTGAGAGTATGGCCCACACGTGGCCTTCTCATAGGTTGTAGGCTCATCTCGATGAGCAATATATCACTGGTTATGAGAAATTCTTATTTCTCTAGTCCCTTGACATATCCTACATGTCCTACGAGGTTCTTGTGTTATCTGAGTAGGGTTCTCCACAACACCTTGTGATCCTGCTCATGTTCCATCAAACGGATCAATGTTTTATTGTGGTTCTTGAACCTTTCAAGTTCTACTGTCCTCCCACTGTTTCTTTAAGAGACAACCTCTTCCTAGAAACACTGTGGTTCGAGAAACAAACAGTTTGTTCTTGATTAGGTTGTAGAAAAATATCCTTTTCAGGATATCCCACAAAACACTTATCCGACTTGGGTCCAAGTTTATTTGTAAACTCTTTTACATAAACATCATAACCCCAAATTTTATGAATGACATACTAGGACACTTCCTAGTCCATATCTCATATGGTGTTTTTCATAATCTGTTTTTGATGGAACAAGGTTAAGGGCGAAATTTCGCTGTAATTAGAACATAACCCCTAAAAGTAAACTGGAAGTTCTGTTTGACTCATCATGGTCCGAACCGTGTCCAACAAGGTCCGAACTCTCCTTTTAGACATGCCAAACCCATGTGGCGTGCTAGGTGGAGCGAGTTTTGGATCATATCCAATATTCCCATAGATTCTTGTCAAACTCTTGGCTCAAGTATTTTGTTCTATGATCCAATCGTAGAGTCTAAATACTTTTGCCAAGTTGGTTCTCTACTTCATTCCTGAATACTTTGAACAATTCAAAGGATTCTGATTTGTTTCTTCATAAGATACACAAATCCATATTTCTCTGATCCTATCAGTAAATATGATGAAGTACTAAAACCATCTTTAGTATTTGTGTTTAGTGGCCTTCATACATCAATATGTATGATTCCTAAAAGATCATATCCTTGCCTAATAAGTCTTACATGTCTCATATGATTCAATAATCAAATGAGTCCCAGAAATCCATCCTAATGGAGTTCTAGATATGTATCTCTTATTTATGGGCCTAAACGATAATGCTAAAGATAAGTGAAGTTCATATCATTATATGCAAACCTCTAGGTATTAATGTTATAGATGAAATTATCATGATCATGGATATAGAATCCACTTAGACAAAATTGCATTACAATAATGCATACCATAATAAATGGAACAACATTTGTCCTTTTATTATGATAAGGAGCTTTCTTGTCCAAACAAGAAACTATGATAATGGTCCTACTCATAGCAGGGACATTATCCCTTTTGTCTAATTCAGGAACAATTTCTGAAAGGTAGAAATAATTCCTTACGGCTTTTTCAGCAACCCTTTGCTTCATAGCCCCACGTGTAGGACTATTTCTTCCTTATCCAATTGTCTTCGTCTCTTGAGATCCTACACATTTCTATAAATGTGAGGTCCTCATCTAGTATCATATACTCTTGATGATGAGATAGACACATTGATTTCTATAACAAAAATACCCAAATCGGAATTCATAATTCCTTTACTTCCAGGTACTTTGGGTAGCCTCTCTTCCTCTACACCACCTATGGGACTCCAAGGCAACTTGGTTTTAGCAACAGGCTTGCTTTATACTCATGGGTTCGGCGCAAACCATTTGCCCTTACCCATGCTGTTAACTATTAACAGTTTTTGCCCATGCCCATTATGAGTGTTTTGTTTAGTGATTTTTCAATCATCTTTAAAACAAAACTGTAATTGCATCCAATGCAATTCTTGGTCCACTTGGGAGAATAACTATATATTCCTTATCTATCTTATAGATAACTCCCAATAACTAAGTTTTCAATCCTATTGAGATAGTTTAGTTTGCGCTTCACCTCTTGCTTCAGCAGCCACACATTACTAACTTGTGTCGTCGCGTCATATCTCGATGAACTAAGTCGCCTTGCTTTGGCAAGCCCGAACTTATTCCATCTTGACCATGACGAGTGCTAAGCAAGAGATTGCAAAGTGGAGCAACTCCTTAAGCCTTTCATGACAAGCTCGTATGATCACATCATATGCCTCCAAATTTCTCATCTTGCTTCCAAAGCTCAGAGTCCATGGGAGCTTGACATGAGACAAGTTACATCCAAAGAACCATTCTTTGATGTTCCTTCCATAAGGCTTTAGTGTGTTTTGGTAGTTGGTGGGAAGAGAAATTTATGCTCTACAATGTACAACATATTTCCTTTTCTTGAGAACAATTCTCGATTTTAGACCAATCTAGAAAATTGATTCCAGATATCTTGTCCATCTCATGGACATAAAGTCGCGTTTGTTTGTTTAATGCGATGGGTATTCAACACTTATAGGATTATGCAAAGCATTGTGACATATAACTATATTCAACAAGGATTTAAATTATTAAATATAGCTCCCACTATTTTTCTTGGATTAATAGCCCTCACCATTAATGCGGAAAATATTTTATATATTTTCTAGTGGGTCCAAGATCCCTTTTTCACTTCTTCTTGAGCTTGCTTTGGCAAGTCACCCAAGAATTGGTTATTTAGGTAGGAACCATTCCAATTGCATCCCATGCAACTCTTGGTCCAATTAGGTGAATAACTCTTTATTCTTTATCCAATTGGATAACTCCTAATTGTCATGCCTCTAAGCTCATCAATCCAATTGACTCTTGCCTAGTTGCGTCCAACCTCTTGCTTTCAACATACACGCATTACTTGCTTGCGTCGTCCGCAACACACCATGGAAAATTAAAATCGCCTTGCTTTGGCAAGCCCGAATTTTAATAGCCCACGATCATGAAGGGTGTTTTGGCAAGAGAAGGCAAAACGCAATATTTAATTGAGGGATTTCCTTTTAAATTGTTTGGTTGATCTTACCAACATGGTCTACTTATTTGGATTGGGCCATCCACAATAAAAGACCAACTTTGTTTATTATTATCTTGTTAACGTTTTGCTAGTATCGCCATACACACAAAATAAATAACAAGACATAAATAATAAACATCCACAAAAGAAAATAACGTGGCATGGATATGGCCCCTAGACTAAGATATTACCAAGCCAATGATAATATCTATATGCCCTAAAGTGACAAGCTCATCTCCATGTGCTCCACCATAGCTGCGCGCCTAGGGATGTCTTTTGGCTCCTTTGGTTCTCCGGTCTTCTTCTCCATGTTCTTGGCTATCAACTAAATATTTCTAATTCTAGCCTAACATCTAGAATAAATAAATAACAAAAGCCTCACATGTCGAGGAGAAAAAGACGACTCGCAGGCCGTAAAACTTAATTAATTATTACATTAATTTGATCAGCTCGCAGGCCGTAAACCAAACCACAAAACAATAAACATCCACAATCCTAGGCCATATCCATCCACCATGCAACAAAGCACATAATACAGTTAAAACCAATTTTAACGCGCTTGTTCAATTTTAATGAAATTGGGTAACTAGGGTTTCACAACGGTCCAAAGGATTTACCAAAGAATGGCCGAAATCAACCAAGGAACCGCCACACTAGGCCCGGGCCGGCCGGCCCCTAGCCCACACGGCTAGGCCGTGTGCTAGGGTGTGCCGGCCCCTCTTGTGCCGTGTGTTACTTGGGCGGCAAGGAGAGAGAGGGGCGGTCCCTACATGGGCCACCTCTCCTCATGGAATTGTTTCCATAAACAATTCATGGAATTATTTCCAAAAACAATTCATGGAATTATTTCCAAAAAACAATATATGGAATTGTTTCCATAAACAATTCCTTCCTTGTTGGGTTGTTTCCAAAACACCCTTATGGTATTGTTTCCAAAATAATTCTTTCCTTGGTTCCCAAGTTTAGTTGTTTCCATAAACAACTTCTTACTTGTTTCCCAAGTTTAGTTGTTTCCAAAACAACTTATTCCTTGTTGCCCAAGTTTAATTAATTCCATACTTGGAAAACCCCTTTTCCAAGCATGTGCCCATGAACCCTAATTTTCAAGACCCCAATTATTCACATCCTATGTGATTAAACTCACCAATTCTAACATCCAATGTTAAATTGGGTCTTGTTTGATTGAATCAAATTCAATATTGCATCTACTATGCCAATTTTTCAGTTTTCGCGTAATAAACAATAATACGGTGTATGAACTGAAATCGTAAACACATAATATCATGTTATGCTCTACGACCTGTGGCTCTGATACCACTGTTGGGTTTTGACGTAGGTAACGCAGCGGAATAACAAAAATTAATCCTACTCAAAGCCCACCAAGGATCACAGGAAGAGACATCATAACATGATCAAGGACATAGAAGATGTGTACCTTTTGATTTGTGAGATCACACGAAGAATGATGTCCTCGTCTCTACGGTTGATCCACGTCTAGAGGTGAGATCTAGATTCTTCCTTCAATCAAGTGCTAGCTTGAACCCGGAGGAAGAGGGATGAAGATCAAAGCAACAAATCACCAAAGGCACAAGAGAGGAGGCGGCCTCTCTTTGCCGTCGGGTAGGGGGCGGACGGGTGGCTAGGGTTTCGGCCCTAGCACCTTGTCTTGCTCTCTCTTTTGCTCTCTCCCACTCTTTGTGTTATGACTAATAACTCATGTGTGGGAAGGAAGCTAGATCCTCCTTTATATACTCCAACAACTCCTTGTTGTTTCCATAAAAGAGTTTCCTAATTCTAGATGAACTAGAATTATTCCCTTCCTTGCAAATTAGTCCTACTAAGTTTGCAAGGTGTTGCACAATGATCCTTCTATTAATTAATCCATATTAATTAATCCCAAATCTAGCTCTACTCTATTTGACGTGTGACCCCATAGGTTTCTATATAGTTGGTAGTAACTATTACTAACATGGAGCGGTGTCTAGCAACACATCCATGCAACCCAACCAATAGAAATAGTCAGTGATCCCGACAAACCTTTGTGCCCAATATTTCATATTGCATTATCCCTTTGTCTCCATATCCGGATTGGACACGAGACATAAATAGTCACACTCGTATATCCAATCCATAGTTCCTCGATCCTGGGAATTTGCTTATGCTTGCAGATAACATTAATATCTCTATATTAATTTATCTGAGTCTGGCCAGACATTCAATAAGCCTCATCCCTCGAGTGGCCGTGGATATTTACCCCCATTATGTGGGAGGGACAAATCCTATCTACATCACTACGATCTCTAAGCTTGCTTCCTATCACGCCCGATAGCCACCTTTATGATTACCCAGTTACGGTGTAACGTTTGATAACATCAAAGCGCAATATTTCACAACTAGAGTATCTAGTGACTTCAAGTCCAAGGATTGCAATAATATTAGCACTACGAAAAGCGATTGTGACTTCACATAATCTAATGTATCCTTTTCGTCGTGGGTCATCCAGTATGCCATTACTCCTAATGCATACCCATGTGTTGGATCGTGATATCTCCATATCAATCCAACCCCATACTAGTCTATAGATGATTGTCCCATTAATCATTATAATTGACTAGGGATATTTAAGAATATAACACCTTATATTCTAAGGACTTCATTCATGTTAGCATATCTCCATATCGATAACATAACGAATCGTAAATCCATATATTTGTCACAATTAATTGATTGCCTCTAGGGCACAATTCCAACAAATAAATCAAATCAGGTAGTTAGCATAAAAACTCCCTATGAGAATATGCATTCGGCTTAAACAGTTTCAATGCTTTGAAAATAGCCAAACTATTTTCAAGCCTCTGAAGCTGATTCAAGGCTTTGAAAGCTGTTTCAAGGCCTTGAAATAGTCAAGCTATTTCAAGTCTTGTACAACCTGAGCTTTTAATCTCCCCCTTGATGAAAGACAAAACCAAATTCTGTTTGAGCCTTAGTCTCTGCAAAATAAACTGATTAGTCCACAATTTATAAACACAGTATTTCCAAAAACATCCAACTTATTCAAATGCCAACAAAAACACATAAATAGTTCAGCAGATAAAATCAAATAATCCTAAGACTAGAAACTGAAACATAGAATTTTCTCCCCCTTTTTGACTTTCATCAAAAAGATAGAAGATGTTGGATCAAGTGTCTGGAAAATTTTTAAAACTTAAAGAAATATTTAAAGCAGAGAGAATGTGGAAGAAAGAATAGGCAAGATTAAGGGTCCTTCTCACCTTCTTGATTTCCTGCTTCTTCCTCACTTTCTTCACTGTTGGTTTGAACTTCTTGAGAGATCACATCTATTTCCTCAATGAAGGAACTGATCTTTTCAATAACACTGTTAAATAGGAAGGTGAGTCCTTCCAAGGCTTTCTTCCCATGCTTCAGTTTCTTCTTTACATCTAACCTTTTCTGTTGAGGAGAGGCAGTCTTTATATTCTTCTTTCCTGCTTTTCATGCCTCTTGGGATGGATCTTTGTCTAGTTTCCCTTCAAGTTTCCCTTTGCTGGGCATGAAATATACACCATAAGATCCTGAAGAAGTGTCTGAGTTTGAATCTTGAATAAGGATTTCCTTTCCTTTTCCTTTAACCTCAGGAACTATCTTCTTCTTGTCTCTCTTAGGGCTTTCAATGTGGATACCCTTCTGCTTATCTTGTGTAGATGCCGTAGATTGTTTCTTCCTTGTTGGAGCTTGATATTTTCTCACCATCTTCTTGGGTGGTGAGGATTCTTCTTCTTCCTCAGTGAAGCTTTTTGACACAGAGTCCTCACTAATCTCTTAAACCTCTTCCACTGCTGCTTTTCTGTTCTTCTCGGAGACAGGTTTCGAACCTCCTGCCATCTTGATTCTGTCTGAGGCCCTTCTTGTGCTCATTAGGGTTAGGTAGAAGAAAATAGAGAGGTGGAATGATACGGAATGAAGGAGAAGAGAAGAGGATAAATACTGAAAGAGTTTGAGTTTCAAAAGGAAACTAGTATCTCTTCTGATTTTCAAAAAGATTTGCACAAATCAGATAAATTTCAAACTATTATGCCGTTGGAAAATAGAATATACTATTACTATTTTTGGCTAAATATAGTTTTTGAAAATGGTGGGGGCTACATTAGGCAAATATCTACAGAGATATCACCCAGTATAGAATGATCCAAGCTTATTGACTGTTAGTGTAACATATTCATTTTCAAGGCTTTAAAAAGACTTTCAAGGTCTTGAAATACTGGAACACTGCAACAAGTGAAAGTCAAGGCCTTGAACTTATTTTCATGGCTTTGAAACTCATTTCAAACCTTTGTAAATACATACATCTTACCTTTCTTACATTATGCTCCCCCTAAACCACTGCAGTCTTATTTAGCATTCCCAATTCCAATCTTAGAGCTGAGAATCTTTCATCTGCTAATGGTTTGGTGAAGATATCTGCAATTTTCATGTTAGTAGCAACAAATTCAAGAACAATATCACCTTTCTCAGCATGATGAAGTGGTGCCTTACATCAATGTGCTTGGTTCTTGAGTGTTGCACTGGATTCTTTGTAATGGAAATTGCACTAGTGTTGTTACACTTAATAGGTATGCCTTTGAAGTCAAATCCAAGGTATCTTAGCTGTTGAGCAATCCATAGTACTTGTGAACAACATGCTCATGCAGCTATGTATTCAGCTTCAGCTATTAATAGAGCAACTGAATTCTGTTTCCTAGAATGCCAACTAATCAAGGATGATCCAATGAATTGGCAGGTTCTTGAAGTACTTTTCCTATCAACCTTGTAATCTGTAAAGTCAGCATCTGAAAAACCACTCAAAGAGAAGTTAGAATGTCTTGGATACCAAAGCCCTAAGTCTTTGGTACCATTGAGATATCTGAATATTCTCTTCGCAACAGTTAAGTGTGATTCTTTTGGATCAGCTTGAAATCTAGCACATATGCATACACTAAACATAATATCTGGTCTGCTTGCTGTCAGATAGAGTAATGATCCAATCATGCATCTATATTCTTTTACATTGACACTCTTACCAGATTCATCCTTGTCTAAGGATAGTGTAGAGCTCATTGGAGTCTCGGCTTCCTTGCTTTGAGCCATGCTACTCTTGTGTACTTGCTTTGATTCAGAAAGATGCCTTTCTTCAGTTGATGTATTTGAAGTCCTAGGAAGAAGTACAATTCTCCCATCATGCTCATCTCAGATTCCCTGCTCATAAGACTTGAGAATTCTCTGGCAACTGGAGAAAAAGCTTCCTCATAATCAATACCTTCTTCTTGATTGTAACCTTGAGCAACTAACCTTGCTTTGTTTCTGATTACATTGCCACTTTCATCCAACTTGTTTCTGAATACCCATCTGGTACCAATGACAGACTGGTTTGTAGGTGCAGGAACCAAGTTCCAAACCTTATTCCTTTCAAACTCATTGAGTTCACTTTGCATAGCAATGATCTAGTCTGCTTCTTGTAAAGCTTCCTTCACAGTTTTTGGTTCTGCAGGAGAAATAAAAGCATTAAAAGCACATAAGTTCTTCAACTGTGATCTGGTTTGTGTACCAGTGGTTGGATCTGATATGATATTATCAGATGGATGGGATGAGAGATATTTGAATCTCTTTCTTGGAGACAATGGTTCAGGTTCTCCATAGATCTTCTCTGGTCTTGTAGTGGCTTTGTCACTTGAATCCTTCTGATCATCTTGTTCAAGGCTTTGAGCTGTATTTTCAAGGCCTTGAGAACTATTTTCAAGGTCTTGAAAATGTTTTCTTTTTCTTCTGAGCCTTTCTTGAATCCAAGTGGATTCTCAGTCTCTTCCTGTGATTCATGCTTGTTCAAATTCAAATCTGCAAAACTTTCACTCAAAGAACCATCATAACTTTCATCAAAAATAACATGAATTGTTTCTTCAACCAGTTTGGTTCTTTTATTGTAAACTTTATAAGATTTGCTATTCAGAGAGTAACCAAGAAATATACCTTCATCACTTCTTGCATCAAACTTACCAAGATTGTCGTTTCCATTGTTATGGATAAAACAAGTACATCCAAAGGGTCTGAAGTAAGAGATGTTTAGATTCCTCCCTTTGAATAGTTCATAGGGGGTATTCTTTAGAATAGGTCTGATCAAGCACCTGTTCAAAATATAATTTGCTATATTCACAGCTTCTGCCCAGTAATGTTTTGGCAACTTGTTTTCAAGAAGCATTGTCCTTGACATATTTTCAAGAGTCCTGTTCTTTCTTTCAACAACACCATTATGTTGAGGAGTTCTTGGAGTAGAAAAGTTGTGAGAAATACCATGCTTATCACAGAATCAATCCAATTCTAACTGATCAAATTCTTTACCATGATCACTTCTGATTGAAGCTACAGGTAGTTTTTTCAAGTTTTGAAGTTCTCTACAAAGCATTGAAAATTCAGAGAGTGCTTCAGATTTTTCTTTGAGAAACATAACCCAAGTGTATCTAGAAAAAATCATCTACAACAACTAGTTGGAGTAGGAGTCCTCAAAGGACCACAGAGATCCATATAAAGTAATTCAATAGGTCTAGTTGTACTTACAAACTTCTTTGGCTTGAAGGAGCTTCTGGTCTGCTTTCCATGTGCACAGGCTTTGCACAACTCATCTTCTTTAAACTTGGTGGATGGCAATCCTCTTACCAAATTGTTGGAAATCAAATTGTTCAAAGTAAGCAAACTGATATGACCAAGTTTCCTATGCCAAAGCTTTGAATCCTCTTTCAATGCCTTGAGACACTTCAAACTTTCACCTGCAACTTTGTTAGTCTGAAAAGTATAAACATTATTTGATCTAGAAGCTGTGAGAATGCAATCTCCTGATTTCTCATTTTGCACCACACACTTATCGTTATAAAAGATAACTTTGTTGCCATTATCACAAAGCTGAGATACAGTAAGTTAATTAAACTTCAAACCTTCAACCAGATAAACATCAGAAATAGAGTTTTCAGAATTTGTACCAGATTTTTCAATAGCAAGAATATTGCATTTTCCTTCGTCACCAAGGGTTATTGAACCTTCTGATTGCTCCTTTAATTCTGAGTATAGAGATTTCTTTCCACTCATGTGTCTTGTGCAACCACTGTCTGTGAACCACTTCTGTTATTTTGTGACAACCTGCAAGCACTAATCACTGCCTTACCCAGCTGTTAGACCAAGTGTGGAATTTGGATTCATATTCAGGATCAACCATGTTAGGTGGTCTAACCCCTTTAAGAACCCAAATCTGCTTAACCTGTCATTTGAGTTGAAAAAGAAAAGTGTTCCTCATTATGTGAGGGTCTCTTCTTCTAAAAGGACATGTCATTTTAACAAGACCAGTTTACAGCAGTAATGAAAAGTAGGAGAGGTTTTGTTTCCAGCTTTCACAAATCTGGTATTGTTTCTTCTTGGAAAGTTTTGATTGAATCCAATACCAGCTTTGTGAATAGACTGTGAACTTCCTCCAAGAATCAAGTTAAACTTGTGTTCTGATCCAGCAAGCTTGATTTTGACCAATTCTGATTCTTGAAGTTCCTCAGTAAGAGTAATCTTTTGTTTCTCCAAATCATCAACCTTATGTCTTAGATTAACAAGGCTGTCACTTACTGAGGATTTTTCAGTGACTACTTCCTTGACCTGTGTTTTCAAGGCTTTGAAACTGGTTTTCAAGGCTTTGAAATCACTGTCAGTTTTCTTATGAGAGATATCAAGATTATGATTTAGGCAAAGAAGTTGTAAGTTTTCTTTTGCTTGCTCATTAACTTTTTCTTTCAAAAGCCTCTCTTTCAGATAATCTTCCTCATTTAAGAGCATTGTCTTGAGATATTCTGAAAGAGCTTCTTTCTGTTTTGAAATTAAACAGTTTACCATTACCTCAATGTTCTTTTCAGAACTTTCATCATGCTTGGCCATGAATCATATATTGGCATGCTCTTCTTCAGATTCAAATTCACTAGAGCTATCTGAATCACTCCATGAAGCTATCATGGCTTTCTTCCTTCTGTCATGATCTTTCTTCTGAAAGTTCTTGCTCTTTTTGTGTGGACAGTCTCTTATCAAGTGTCCTGCATCACCACACTCAAAGCAGCTCATAACTTTTTATTTTCTCTGTGAAGAGGACTTACCTTTGTAATCCTTGCTTCTGGATGATCTATGCCTTTCTCTGTTGAAATCTTTGTTTCCAAAGTTTTTCTTCATTTTGAGAATCCTTGTCATCCCTTTGGAAATTAAGGAAATTGGATCTTCATCATCACCATCCCTTGTTTCAAGGCTTTAGTTTCTCTCATTCTCTTTGGCTTTGAGGGCTAAATTTCTGACACCATCTGGAAGTTCTCCATTCATTCATAGATATCTCATGTGTCAGGAGCTTCCCTTGTAAGTCATCAAGTTTTAAAGTTGAGAGATTCTGAGCTTCTTCAATAGCTGTGGTCTTTGGTTCCCATTTTGTCTTTGGAAGACTTCTGAGAATCTTCCTCACCTTTTTTTCACTGGAAAAATGTTTTCCCAGTGAGTCAAGATTGTTAACAATATCAGTGAATCTATTGAACATATCTCTGATGGACTCATATGCATTCATCATGAACATATCATATTGTCTGAGATAAATGTTGATCTTGGTTTGCTTGACTTGACTGGTTCCTTCAAAAGTAACAACAAGTTTATACCAGACTTCTTTAGCAGTTGTGCATCCAGAGATCCCGTTGAATTCATCTGTACTCAAAGCACAATAAAAAATGCTAATAGAATTGTAGTTCTTAGAAAATTGCTCTAATTCAGAAGAGGAGAGTGAGTCTTCTGTTTTGGGAGTTCTGATCCCATCTTTCTCTGTGTAGAAAGTATGAGGTCCATTTTGGATAATGGTCCAAAGCTCTAGATCTTGATCAATGATAAACATTTTCATGAGAGCTTTCCAGTGAGCAAAATTTTCTCCACATAATAGAGGAGGTCTGTATGCAGCTCTTCCATGTGAGAAGCCACCATCACGTGCAGTACTCATGATCACCAGATGGTTAAAATCTTATACAATGATACAAGCTCTAATACCAACTGAAAGTGTGAGTATGCAGATAAATAAGCAGCTAAGATACTCTAGAAGGGGGGGTTTGAATAGAGTATGCCAACTTCTTGCAAAACTTGCTAGGAAGATGAAAAACTTATGCAAACAATGAATTTCAAGGCCTTGGACACAAGTTCAAGCCTTTGAATAAGATGCAGAGAGTTTGGAACAAGTATGCCTTTTTCAAGGCCTTGAAAACAAGTTCAAACCCCTTGAAAAATAAACATTTTTTGTATGCTGCAAAAGTTCTGAAAGTAAATTAACTAAAAATGCACAAGACAAGTGATTTATAGAGTTCAGTCCACTTGGACCTACGTCTCTACCTCAGGGATTAGATCCCTGCAGGATTTTAAACTCAATTCTTATTAATCAAAAGCTAAGCCCTATAACTCAAGCACAGAGAGTTCCCTTACTCTGTTACAGCTTGTGGTTTTCCCTAACTTGTCTAGTACCTGCTCTAGCTAACTGATTAACTAAGAATTCTCTATTGTTCACTTTGAACAATCCTTGAGAATGAATGTAGAAATAATACAGAAATGATCTACCAATATAGCTCTATACAGAAGAACACTTAAGAGTAGAAAAGTGCAGTGATTTTCTGTGAATGGAGTAGATGAAGAACTTCTTTGATGCTTCTCAATCCATAATACTTTCTATTTATTTTCCCGTTGAGTATTGTATCTTGTTGCTTCGAATTTGAGCTCTATAAATACTTCAAACAGCTCTGCAAATCTCTCCAGATTTTCAGCAACAACCTTCCTATTTTATAGGCAACAGAGTTTGACTACTTTGAAATCTTCTCCAACGGTTGGATGATCACAATCTTCAGAGATATTGTTGTAATCTTTCATTTAACCATCATGAGAAGCTTTCTTACATGTCTGATTGATCACAGGATCAAATTGTTCAAGTGTTTACAAATCTGCAGCAATTCAGTTTAGGAAACAATCCTGCAAAACTTAGAAACAAAATTTCCTGCATTATCATGGTCAAACAGATGATATAATGCGATTCAAAACATGTTCAACAATTTGTCTTTCATCATCTAATAACAGATAATCAAGCATATGAAGGAAAGAGAATAAATCAAATCAGGGAGTTAGCATAAAAACTCCCCCCGAGAATATGCATTCAGGTTAAAAAATTTCAAGGATTTGAATCCAATTTCAAGGTCTCGAAAATAGCCAAACTATTTTCAAGCCTCTGAAGCTGAGTCAAGACTTTGAAAGGTGTTTCAAGGCCTTGAAATAGTCAAGCTATTTCAAGTCTTGTACAACCTGAGCTTTCATATGCTAACATGAATGAAGTCCTTAGAATATAAAAGTCATATTCTTAAATATCCCTAGTTGAGTAGTACAGTTAACAGGACGAGTGTATTGCATCGAGACTAGTATGTGGGTAGATTGATATGGGGATATCAAGTCTAACACATGGGTATGCATTAGGAGTAATGGCATACTGAATTGACCAACCATGAGAAGGCTACATGGGAGTTATGTGAATGTCACAAGCGTTTCTCATAGTGAAAATGTTGTTGTGATCCTTCGAATTGAATTCACTAGATAATCTAGTTGTGAATTATCATGTTTGATACGTCAGACGTTACACCGTAATAGGGTAACTATAGAGGCTTTAATCGGACATGATATGAAGCAAGCTGGGAGATGGTAGTGATGTAGAGAGCATTTGTCCCTCCCACATAACGGGATTAAATATCCACGGCCACTCGATGAGTAGGAATTAGTGAAATGCATGGGCATGCTCAAATAAATCAATATAGGATATTGATGTTATTTGTTTGTGTAAGTCTACTCACATATCGAGAAACTATGGATTGGATATACAAGTGTGACACTCCATGTCATGTTTCCAATCGGGATAGATGAGACAAAGGGATTATACAAAACGGTAACGTTGGTCACAGAGGTTAGTCAGATCACTGACATTCCTATTACTTGGGTAGCATTGATGTATTGCTAGATACCGCTCAATGTTTGTAATATTGTTATTACAGCCAACGTAATTAGGAACCTACAGGGTCACACACAATAATAGATTAAACTGTAATTATTACTTATTAGTTGGACTAAGTAGCAATAATGAATTGATTGGACTAATGTGTAAATTGTGCTCATTAGTTTGGACTAAAGAGCAATTGTGGACTAGAATGCAACTAGTCCCGCATTAGTGGATTTATGGGCAAAGATGAATTTCTCTAGCTATAAATAGGATTTATAAGCTATGAAAATTCAGTCTTAATTAATTCTACACCACACAATACACTGGAGAGCTAGAGAGAAAAGAGAAAGATAAAGATTTTCTCCATGTAGGGTTCGGCCAGCCCGATGTCGCCCCTCCAAGAAGTCGTCGCCCTACTATGGTGATGGCCGCCCCTTTGCTCGCTGCCCACGACATGGCGATGCCGTCTCTCTTCCTCCATGCCACGTTGATGGATATGATCCAGCCTGCGCAAGTCGAAGTTCATCCTTCTTCTCACGACTGCTATCACCATTGGAGAAGAAGCCTAGTTGAGGTCTATTCATGTGGATACCGTAGAGACAAAGATACTATTCTTTGTATATGATCGTCCCAGCCTGGTATGGCTGAGGTCACATTTCTTCCTCATCATGTTATGATGCTTCACCTGCGATTCATGGAGGGTTTTGAGCAGAATTGAAATTTTGTATTTCCGCTGCGTAACTTGTATCAAAATCCTACAGTAGTATCAAATCCACAAGTTGATAGCGCATAACATGATTTTATGTGGTTATATGTTTTATTAGTTTTACACCGTTTACACCGTTCTGTCAGATTGACCGTAAAACAGTAATAAAACTTATATGCGTATTATGATGCGCCATGAATATGATTCATGTGGAGATTCAATTATTTTACATATGATGTGAAAATAATGAATTTTCAGGTATATATTTGATATACTAGTTTTATCAATTTTGACTGTTTCTGTCAGTTTGACCGTAAACTGTAATAAAATTAATATGCGTATTTTGATACGCCATGAATATGATTCATGAGGAAATCAGCTAATTTTACATATGATGTGAAAATTAGTGATTTTCATACACATATGATGTGTCAATTGGGTTCATGAAAAATTAGGGTTCTTGGGCACAAAATTGGAGAAAAGCGGTTTTTCTCAAATTTGGAAACAATTAAACTTGGGCAACAAGGAAGAAGTTGTTTTGGAAACAACCCCTAGAGATTCAGCCCCCCTAGGGACCGCCCCTCTTCCTTGCACGCCAAGCAAAGCCACGACCAACATATGGCAACCGACTTAGGCGCACGGTTGGACCGTGCGGCTAGAGCTGGGCGGCCAGGTGGCTTGTGGCGGTCCCTTTGGGCTCGGCCAATTTTTTTGGTGGGTCTCTTGGACTGTTTTGACCCTAATTACCCAATTCCAACTAAATTGAACAAGCGCGTTAAAATTTGGTTTTAACTTTATTATGTGCTTGTTGCATGGTGGATGGATATGGCCTAGCACTACTACAAATATGACCTTTATTGACAGTTTTTTTGTCGACAAGCAGTTATCTGTAGCTAGTTACATGATTTATCTACAATATTTTTGTTTGTCGATACATGTGCTATCGCTTGTCAACATTGTGACTATTTTTGTGTTTTATATAAAAATATAATCGGGAATGTTATGCGTCTTGTTTCCCATCACGGAAAATTACATAAGGTGACAAACGTTATACATTGGTGAGACTTACATAATTGTCAATGACAAAAGTTCAAGTACATAACATCTGGAGAGTAAACTTGAAATATTCCCGCTATCCATTTAGGAGGGAGGGAAAATAAAAATTTAAAAAAATATCTTAATCTGGTGAGAGAAACACTTTTTTTTTGAGAAAAGTAAGAGAAACACGTGAGCTATCATTGTCAATTTTTTCTTTCTTTTTTTTTCGAGAAAATATCATTGTCAATTATTAATTTCATTTTGAGAGCAATACAAAATTATTTCCGCACTACTAAAATTTGAGAGAGGGAAAAAAAGTATTTTACTACTCTATGTTTCGAAAAAAATGTCACGTCTCAATCCCCACATCAAATTACGAGGGGCATTCCAGCCACTACTCAGACACATCCCCTCTCTAAAAAAACATATCTCCTTCTCTCTGATCCTCACCTCAAATCGGTAAAACAATGTTCCCCTCCGATCTCAACCAACGCTTCACCCTCACTTTCCTCAATCGCATCTCACATAGTCAGCCTCATAAGTAACACAACTCTCATCTCTCCCCCTTTGGTTCTCGATTCTCGATTCGTTCTCACACAACACACCCTAGGCTTTCGAATCAATGAAAAATTGCCTTTCGAAGGGTAGCACTCGGTTACGTTGTTGCTGCAGAGGCGGTCTTGTTCCTCTCTTGCCACATTCGTGCTCGATATATAGCTTCGCAGGTCCTCAATCTCGAGAATTCTGTGATTTACGGTAACTGATTTGACAAATCCATACATTGATTCATTTTGTTTCTTGTTGCGCAGAGTCGACTTTCACCAAGGACCACGATGGTCGCTCTCGAACCCTCGCCACATGCTATCTCCTGAATATCTTCTATCGCTCGCTCATTGGATCCCCCACAACTGGTACGCCCTTCTCCTTTATTCATTCTCGCCATTCACACTCTTTTGTTTTTGATCGAGTTTTTTTGCTAAAATTTTTAATACCTGAATGACTTCACCTTCTATGTTAGGGTTCTTGATTTCAGATTGATTCTAAATTGATTCAAGGTGCTGGATGCCTAGATCCGCTTACCAGCCTCTGCAAAATCGGTACTGAAATTATCGCTTCTTGAATGCATGTTATGAGTATTATTGTGGGTTTTTTGAGTTTTAATTGTTTAAGTAATATAAATCCTAATTCAAAGGTCCAACATTTATTCTTACAAGCTTAATCTGAAGTCTGCTCATTATTGCACTGTTGTGTAGTACATGCTCGCTCATCGATTTGGCAGTTTAAACTTTTCATTCCACCGTCTACTCTTTTCATAATCTGTTATTTTTCAGTTTGCACCAGAATCACCTAGTAGCCTTGCCACACAAGTGAATAGGTGGCTTTTTCCATTCATCACACTCGCACAAACACTCAGTTTGGTTAAGATAATTCACTATCCTTAGTATGATATAATAATCTGCCAGTTGTATTGTCATTTCAGTTTTGAGTGACCTTCAATTCCACAGGGGACAGTCCATCTTCCACGTAAACACTTCAATCCATTTTTGCATTATCTATAACCATTTGTTTGAATGATACGAACTTGATCTATACAAGTGTATCTTCCAGAAGAGTCTGCCAATGTTTTAATAAGCAAAGCCAAATTTCAATCGTGATTGTATTTTAATTTCAGTTGCTGCAACTTTTTCTCTTCCTTTCAGGTATGGAAAAGACAAAATAATGACAAGACCATGTCTAAATTTGTGGGTGAAGAGGTATCTCTAAAATCTATGCCAATGATAAAGATATTGCTTTGTCTTATGTTCCATCTCTAACTTAGTGAAGTTCTTAGTTTCCACTCCTGGGAAACTCGTTTGTTGCTCAATATATAATTTGTCTGTTTGAAATATGGTGTTTTGTTTTGTAATAAGTCTAAGAGTACATCGTCTTTTGAAGGGAAATATATATTTTCTCCCAATTAATATTCTAAGGAGTTCCTGGGGAACACATTGTTGGAGATGGAAGTTTGAAGTATTAGCTTTAAGTCAGAGCTTGTGGTTTCTTTTCCTGAATCTTCTGATGATACTTAGTTAAAGGGAAAGGATTCTTTGAGCAATGTGTAAGGTGATTATTAGTTTTGTCAATCTGAAAGATCAACTTATTTTTACGGAAATATTTTTACTAGTAGTTTGCTTGCTGTGATAGGGGTAGATTGCACATATTGCTGCACTACAGGTTTAAGTTTAATTCAGGTTTATGACGACATGACGATTGATTGCAAGCTAGAACAATCTATATTCAGTGTCAAGGATAAAAAAGGAAGACAAAGGATGTTTATACTTTCCTCAATATTAATTCAGTATGTTTATTGAAGGGAGAAGTGTTAAATCCAGTATGTGTCTAAACCCATGAATTTGAACACACTTTATTCTATATTTGTTCTTACGCAGTTTGAATTTGCTGTTTGAAAAGCACTTCATGCCGTCCAAAGATCGTTCTTCTCAACGGTACGATACTTCGTCTAAATTAAATGCGTAAATCAGTTTATGAATTTAAATTCTGCAATCAATTAATTAGTGTCTTTAGGAATCAAGTAAGCAGTGACTTTATGTATGAATATTTTCAGGGGTTCGTGAATGGAGTAAGTTAGATTTTTGGACCCGGTGTTCGTGAATGGAGTACGATAGTTCATGCCACGGAATTAAGGATCCACTCGGTCTACTACCTCTATTATTTCTGTTAACTAGACTAAAATCTGTTGTGACTTTGGAGTTTTTGAACTGGGATGGTTAGATTAGACTAGCTCATGTGCTACGACTTTGTAGTTTTAGAACTTGTTTCTTATGTAAAATGCCAATTTATTATTTATGTATAGCTTTCAGCCTGTTTGGATGGTCTTTAAAAGTGCATTTTTTTTATTAAGTTGTGATAAAGGTGATAAGCGAGAACGTCACAAGAAAGATGAAGTACCGACAAACTTCTCTTCTAGTGACTATATTGGATGTCATCTATCTAACTACACATGAGTATATGTTTGTCTCCAGTTTTAAATGCGACAATAGGAAATAGTCAGTAGAACGAAACTACCGACAGAAATTTATGTCGCTGCTTACTTTTTCTGCCGACAAACAGAACGCTTTTCGGCTATCACTCTAACGACGGAGCTATTGTGACTACGGATCGACAAACCAATTTCTGTCGGTAGAATATCTGCCGACAAATTTAGGCTATCTGCCGACAAATTTTGCTGTCAACGGAGGCAGTATTTGTTGTAGTGTAGGTTGTGGATGTTTACTTTTGTGGTTTGGTACACAGTTTGCGAGCTGATCAAATTAATGAAATAGTTAGTTAATTTTACGGCCTGCGATCATCTTCTCAACATGTGAGGTTTTATTTATTTATTTATTTTAGATGCTAGGCTAAAATTAGATAAATTAGATAATAGCCAAGAGCATGGAGAAGAAGACTTGAAGACCAAGGAGCCACAAAGACGATGAAGACACCCATCGTAGGCGTGCGGCTATGGTGGAGCATATGGAGACGAGCTTGTCACTTTAGAGCATATAGATATTATCATTGGCTTGATAATATCTTAGTCTAGGGGCCATATCCATGCCACGTTTATTTTTCTTTTGTGTATGTTTATTTTATGTCTTGTTATTTATTTTGATGTATGGTTGATGCATGCAAAACGTAACAAGATAATAATAAATAAGAATGGTATTTTATTGTGGATTGCCCAATCCAAATAAGTAGATCATGTTGATTGGATCAACCAAACTAAATAATGACTTATTTAAATCACTCAAAGGAAATATTACGTTTATTGTCTTCTCTTATTTTAACACCCTTCATGATCAGGGTTTATTAATTTCGGGCTTGCCAAAGCAAGACGTTTTTAATTTACCATGATGTGTTGCGGCGACACAAGCAAGTAATGTGTGGTTGTTGAAATAAGAGGTTAAAACGTAACTAAGTATCTTCAATTGAATTGATGACTTAGAGGCAGATCATGAATCGACTCTTAACCCTATTAATGTTCCAAGAGCACTGATATGGAACTTAGCAAGACGGACCGTATACTTTGGGACATCTGTGTCGACAATATTTAAAGTTAACCAAACCTTTTGCATAAAATAGGTGGATTGATGCCCCATTATTGTTTCATTACATAGTTTGGAGGTCATATATTTGTTCTGTCAAGTCTCTCTACAGAGGGATTTAAATTTCGCTTCTCTGGAAAAGTGGAAATGCAAGGAATGCTGCTTCGTAACTTGTGCTTCAACTTTCCAGAAGCAACTGAATCCCCTTTGTAGAGAGACCTGAAAGAACAAAAATATGATCTCTAAGCTATGTATTGAAACTATAATGGCACATCAATTCACCTATTTCATGCAAGAAGGGTTGGTTACCTTTAAATATTGTCGAGACGGGCGTCCCAAAGTAAACCGTCCGTCTCGGTAAGTTCCATATCAGTGCTCTCGGATCATTGATGGGATTGAGACTCGACTCATGATCTGCAATAGTAGCACCATTATAATATATATTGTAAATGGGAAGACCGCTTATATTTTCGCATCTTACGGAAATGTAAAAAGCTACTACTTCTGGTTTAGGAGGTTAAGCGTACATGCCATCTTGTGATAAACACTTATTAGTATTATTTAAGGAACCCTACAGAAATCCCGACTTTATAAGAGATTCCGTGGTGCCTTTTAGATGTGTTTCTGAAGTGTATCTGTTATCCTCTACGGTCTCGTAGCCTTAAGTTTGTGTTTGCTGACTTGGATGCCAGCGTGTGGCTATATACTCTCGACAATTCTCCCTTGCAGTTTATGAAACTATACTTCTTCAGTACATAAAAGTACTGCAGGAGCTCTCTTGAGAAGCCAAATTTGCTCTTTTGACATAGACAACCAGGAATCATTCTCTTTCTAACTTAATTCTCGCACACACGCGCGCACACACACAAACACATATAAGAAGTAGTTTGAACTAAAAAACCCGTGACTCAGCCTACTGCTAGTGTCACAAGAAAACATAAGTGCAACTATAATGCTATTACTAAGCACAAAACGGAACAATGAGGGCATAAAAGACAAAAGGAAGCTACTAACATAACATATGAAAGTGTACCTAAAGATGAGAACTATTTCTTGCCATTGAAAATTAGAATGATAATTTACATGTCATTGCTTGTTGTAATTGACGAGACATGATCTAAGTTGCGGTAAAATAATAATCACACTTATCTATTGTCCTTTGAGTCATCACGTCAAAACTAATTGTCATCCTATACATGGTCTTCAGCACATTAAGGGCTTGTCAATATACCCATTCGATGCACAACCAGTCCTCCCTTCGTCCAAAATTGAGTGTCGGGTGGATTTTTCACGGAGATTAAGGATGTACATTTGACTTGTTAAATTTACTAAAATGTCCTTTGTTTTATGTGACACTTTCTTTGGAAGTGAAAAAATAATGATTCAAAGGGGTATGATGGGAAGTAATGTGAAGAAGTAACTTTTTGTAGCAGGAGAATCATTTTGGGACATCCATTTTAGTAAAGAAAGACACTTAAACTGGGACGAGGGGAGTATTTTTTTGCAAAGATGGATAGTAAATCATCGACTGTGACATTAGGAATAGGGTCTAAACTCTCGATCAGCTTTTCTTGTTCCATGAGAAGTAAAGCACATGGTACTAGCACAATGTGAAGACTTGGAGGCTTGGAGCAAAAGTTAATCAGATCTATAGAACATAGCAAATAATAGGAAGGAAGACCTATATTGTCCAGTAGCATTATTTTAATAATAGGAATCAGTAGGATGATCGGAAAATTCATTAATGGTTTGGTAGAAAGTGTGGTTTATGAGGATGTTATTATAATGATGGTGGGTGATCAAGGAATGGTTGGTATATGTGATAAGAAGTTGATACTTGATGATTTAGCGCCTTGGGTTGAGATCTCCAAAGATTGGGTTCGGCATTATACCCCTTGCTTTATGTTCGTCCACCTGCGAGTGTCTCTTCCTCAGATGTTGTAGCAAAGATGAACCAAGGACTGAGTTTAGGGAAAATTTTGAATGGCAAGTATGTGAAGGATTATCTGATTGAGGTTTATCTAAAGGAGGACATGCCGTGTTGGTTGGTTTACGTAGAGAGTAATAGAATTCCTCCAAATATAGGGTTAGTCGATGAAGTGGCCAATGTGGAACATAAGGGAGTGTCCAACAAAGAGTGTTGAGGAGCTTGTGGCCATGAATCTGTGACAATGCGTTCTTCTCGACGAGAACCATTTGTACTGGCCATGGCCCTCAATCTCCTGTGGATAAGAAGATCCCTTCTTTTCAGAAAATATAGATTTATTATTAAAATGATTGTAGATTGTCAAGAACCCACAAATAAATCCTAACATTTGGCTCAATAATTGTAAACGTAATAATAGATATTGCCTAGGAAAGAAAAAATGGGAACTTGACAATTTCAAAGGCAGTGCGGCAAGGACACATGATGAACCTCAATAAGGATCTCCACATTTTTAGTTCTGAAATTCATAACATTAATGCAACAGTCTATACTTCTTCAATCCTATTTGATGTTAAACAAATAGTCATAATAACTCGACAAGAACTCGACGAGAAAAGAATTATAGAAATTACCCGGGTTGTACTTGTTAGAAAGCATTGCAGAGTATTCACTGCATGCTCTAGAGAGAGAAAAAAATCATCATACGGATTCTTAGAATTGCAGATTAATTCTGGGGGCGATATAGAAAACTCAAGTAACAAAGTCAGATTATTTTTTGTCTTCCTTCCCGCTGTTTGATGAGTTTTGTAGATTTGATTTAGTTTTTTCCAAGTCTGAATATTGTGCTAGTGGTCGTGGAATGAGAGAGATCATCCAAAGATTTAGAACTCATCTCTAATGTCACAGTTGTTGGTTTACTATCCTTGTAGACAGATACTACTAGCTATACATTTATGACTCAAAGGACCCTAGACTCAAAAGCATTAGTAGCTTCCTTTTAACGTTTATGCCACTATTTTATGTTTGGTAATAGCATTGTAGCAGAACTCATGCTTTGCACGTGTACTGTTCGCTTTTTGAAATTCAGCAAAATTTGAAAATCAAGTTACCAAGAGAGTGATTTTTGGTTTAGTCTTTTTGACATGCATTGATGTAAGACCAAAAGCCCCAAAGGATACCTGGCTTGATTATTAGTTGCATCAATGATGTTGGGTGCATTCATTAAATTATTGTCTGAAAAGTATAAACAATTCTTAGTTTCCAGATCTATTTATTTTTCCTCTCATTCTTGCATCTAATCATCAATCTATGTCGCTTGGTACCATCTCTTGACTCACTTAGTCCACCATTCCATTTTTGAAAGGCTAGTATTTTGTGGAACTGTTGATTGTTCAAACCATGCAGACTTGCTCAATTCAGTTCATTCTCTTCATAAATACAGTATAGTATTATTAGATATTTCTGAAGCAAGTATACCTATCACCTAGTTTGTTGCAGGTTCTTGCTTTAAGAATAGGCAAAGTCAGCCCTCCACATTCTGAATGTTCAGGAAGCTTATTCCATGACCGGCCATTGTATCAACCGTTTCACTTAGTGGATGCTGTTGCATGAGTGACTCAAAATTACAACCTCTTTGGTAAAGATATGTGATACTTACTTTTGTAGCTTGAGGTGATCACTTCATTACCTGAAGTTATGGAGAAAATTTGTTTGTTAATGCTATTCACCACCTATCCGCCGCCTTTTACACCTACTGGATATTGTTGCACGAGTGACTCAAGATCACGACCTCTTAGGTCAAGTATGTGATAAAGCATTCTTATGATTGCTGGATCATCATCATGAGCATGAAATAGATAATAATAATCATGATGATGATGATGATAAATTAATAATAATTATAATGATGATAATTATTTATTTATCATAATAATAATAATGATAATTAATATTTGTAATTATAATGATGATTATAAAGAATTAAACTATTATTATCAATAGTAAGATTATTATTATTAATACAATAACAACAACAATAATGATTTATCACAAAATGGCTTGTACACTTAACCTCCTGATTCTGAAGTAGTAGCATTCAAAATGCCGTAAGATAATAAATATAAGTGGTCTTTCCATTTATAATATATTATAACGATGTTACTATTACAGGTTTTTGCAGATCATGAATCGACTCTTAACCCTATTAATGTACCAAGAGCACTGATATGGAACTTAGCAAGACGGACCGTATACTTTGGGACATCTGTGTCGACAATATTTAAAGTTAACCAAACTTTTTGCATAAAATAGGTGGATTGATGCCCCCATTATTGTTTCATTACATAGTTTGGAGGTCATATATTTGTTCTGTCAAGTCTCTCTACAAAGGGAATAAATTTTGCTTCTCTGGAAAAGTGGAAATGCAAGGAATGCTGCTTCGTAACTTGTGCTTCAACTTTCCAGAAGCAACTGAATCCCCTTTGTAGAGAGACCTGAAAGAACAAAAATATGATCTCTAAGGTATGTATTGAAACTATAATGGCACATCAATTCACCTATTTCATGCAAGAAGGGTTGGTTACCTTTAAATATTGTCGAGACGGATGTCCTAAAGTAAACCGTCCGTCTCGGTAAGTTCCATATCAGTGCTCTCGGAACATTGATGGGATTGAGACTCGACTCATGATCTGCAATAGTAGCACCATTATAATATATATTGTAAATGGATAGACCGCTTAAATTTTCGCATCTTACAGAAATGTAAAAAGCTACTACTTCTGCTTCAGGAGGTTAAGCGTACATGCCATCTTGTGCTAAACCATTATTAGTATTATTTAAGGAACCCTACGGAAATCCCGACTTTATAGGAGATTCCGTGGTGCCTTTTTAGATGTGTTTCTTAAGTGTAGTTGGATATCTAAAATTGTGAGATTAGTTTGCAGGCAACCCATCAAACTTTCTCCTGATATCTGTATATGCATCTGTTTTGCCATGATATCTGTCCATTAGGGATCCAACTGGAAAGTGGTCTTGATGAGATAATTATTTCTAATAAATCCAGATTGATTTGCTTATTTGTTGCGTGTTTAATTAATCATATATCAGCCACTCTTAGTTTGTTTCTCATGAGTTTTTACATAGTAGGGTTCTCTATTTGTTTTTAGAAGTTTGTCATCATTTTTGGAGACACGGGTTTTCATTAACCGTCAGTATGGAATGTCAGCAGATTGAGGACATCACGAGGGGACTTCTTTCGTTACCCCTTGTAGGTTATAGATCGATCAAGGCTGACGGGGTACCTGGTCCTTTGCTGGTAATTCGGTGTTGGTTTATGGAAGAAACTGTGACAAGGTGTTGAGGTAATTTCTCTCTCTTGCTTGTTAAGGACGTGAGGCAGCTTTCAGGAGATGTTATACACATTTACACTAAAAATTGACGGCTAGCCACAGGCCACAATGTTTTTTTAGGGTGATATTAGTTTCAGGAGACTGTTTGGTACGGGCTTTAGAAAAAACAAAAATGTGTTCTATATACGGTCTATAAATCACCCAGGAAAAACAGCAGGCCAAACAAATTTCAATTAAAGATTCTGGATTAAGCGATTTTGTTTAACATGGATACTCATTTCATGCGTATTGGGGTATGATAAGGATCATATGATTGGGGACCCCTAAAAAAGGTACAGGAATTTCCGTACTCCATAAGTGAGTAGACTGTTTATTAAAGGGTACAATAGGTGTCAGTGCGTGCATTTGTGACTGGAATAGCAGATTACTTGATGCATCAAATTCCACTGTATTAAAAGACAAACCCCATTCTCGAATTTATGAACTACTCGTTGAAGCAAAGTAACTGCCAGTAAAGCACAACATGAATGCAGAAGGTTACATGCTTTTGAAAGTATATTTGGTTCTGCAAAACAGTAATCACATCATAAGCTCTGTAGCTTACAGGTAACTATTTTGAATACATAGTTATGAATAGTGATTCTAATTACTTATACTTGCTGATTTCATTATGGGAACAATTTGTTTACGGGGTTTGTGTGTGTTAGGGGATTTGGCCAGAAATCAAGGGATTCTCGACATCTTAAGGCTAGACTGCACTTCCCAGCACACAGATTACAAAAGCGTCAATAACTCAGAAAGGATCAGAAACTCACAACGCTACCAAATTGAGAAGGCAGTGAATTCATTTTACTGGGCATGGAAAGAGTTGGACAACTAACAGACTGTGCATTATTCAACTGTTCCTCCTCTAACATGATATGCATTCATGTAAAATTCAGGGTGCAGGAAAAAGGAATTAAGTTCATACATTAGATCAGAGATAGTTTTTGCGTATGTATGTTATAGATTATTAAATACAATTGTTATGATCTTACAATGGAGATTAATAAGTTATTGGACGAATAATGATCTCAGCCAGTCTCACCTAGAAGTGAACTTTTCTAGAATGGTAGTTGTATGTTATTGAGCAACTAGATCCTGCACTGGAAGAGCCATCATGTTCAGATTCCTGCTCGTGCAGGAGAAACTTCAGATATGTTGGGAGCCATTTTTGACATAAGCAAATTGATTATTCGTCCAATAACTTATTATTCTCAATTGTAAAATCATAAAAATTGTATGTAATTATCTGTAACATAGATATGAAAAAACTATCTTTGATCTAATGTATGAATTGAATTCCTTTCTCCTGCAGTCTGAATTTTACACGAATGAATCTCATGTTAGAGGAGGAACCATTGAATGCACAACAGTCTGTTGGTTATCGGATTGTGTCCATGCCCAATAAAAAATTTCACTGCCTTCTAAATTTGGTAGCGTTGTAAGTTTCTGATCCTTTCTTGAGTAATTGACGCTTTTCTAATTCGCTCGCTGGGAATTACAGTCTGGCCTTGAGCGGTCGCGGTGCCCTTGATTTCTGGTCAAATCCTCTAACGCATACAAACCCTGTAAAAAAATTGTTCCCATAATTACAACAACTACAAGAGAGTTAAATAGAATCACTATTCCTGACTACGTATTCAGAATCCAGTAAGCTTATGATGCTTGAACTGTTTTGCAGACTCAAAATCGTGTAACCTGCATTCATTTTCTGAGTTTTACTGTTCCTTACTTTTCTTCAACGAGTAGTTCATATATTCGAGAATGGGGTTTGTATTTTACTACTTATCGTCACAATTGCACGTACTCATAAACCATCGGGTATTTTCCATATGATCCCAAACGAGGCTTCTTTTATTTTTATTTTCCTTACGAGTTCTTTTTTTAGCACCTAAATTCGGATCATTTTCCTCTAAACCACCAAAATCATTAGCGGCACCTTCGCCAAATAATTCAGCAATAGTCATGTCTACGTTAACGTTTTGGTTATGAGAAGAGGAAGCCATTTTTTCTTAGAAAAATTAGATGAAAAAAATTAAGTTTAACAAATAATGCACAAATAAGAGCACAATCAAATAGTAAACAACAAAAAATAAAACTTACAAACATTCTTGGAGGATAAATCTCGAAGATTGAAGATGCGTTGCTTGTCGAGGAGGAATGTGAGAAATTCGCCGTCGAAAACCAAGGAACTTTGAGGAATGAGAAAACTTGAGAGTGTTTGATGATTTTTAGTGAGGAAAGATGAAGAAGTTGGAGAGTGTTTGGTGATTTTTGAGTGAAGAAGTGTAAGAAATATGAAGATTGTTTGATGAGGAAGTGTGAAAAATGGTGGAAGTGGTTGGGTATTTATAGGAGTTGAAGGGGGGGGGGGGGAGTTGGGGAGGGGGGGGGAATGTAATTTCAGAAAAGTAAATTCTGAAAAAAAAAAAAAAAAAGGTCACTTGAGGGGGGGGGGGGGGGGGGGGGGCGGTGGAGAGCAACGGCTACTGAGTTGACGTGACCCATCATTAACGGACAAAAAATTGAAAAAAAAAATGTTCTCGGTTCGGTTCCGGGCAGGTTCCGGTTCGGTTCACAGACGGTTCCGGTTAACGCTGATCCGTCAAACCGAATCGAGACCGAATATTACCGGTTTCGGGTCCGGTTCAATTCCGCCGGTTCCCGGTTCGGTTCTCGGTTCGGTAATACCGGTTAATTCGGTTCGGTTTTAACCGAAACCGCCGGCTAAACCGAACCGATTCGCAGCTCTATGTAAGGATAGGCTTATGACAACAACTTGAGAAATGCATCCGTGAATTTCACTAGTCTTCAGAAATTGTCATAAAACCAACCGTGAATGATATTTTCATGGCCACTCTTGTTGTTGTTATTGTTGTTGTTGAGGAAGCTTTCATTGATGGATAAAACAATTACAAGAGGAGCTATCACAGCTCAATAAAAAGCCCGACCTAGCACAGATGCGCTTGGGAATTGACATCCCTAGAAATAAAAGAAAAAATACAAGTATCAAAGCAATGAGACAAAAGCTTGCAGTCTTCAATCACAGGATCAATAGAGATCAAACCACAGCTCTTGCAAGAAATAATTGAATCAATAGCAATTTTGGAATCTGAGCTTAACAGGATCCTCTTCAGATTCTTAGATTTTGCTAGCAGCAAAGCATGTCTGATACCAAGAGCTTCAAGAACTAGATGATTGGTGATGTTGGGCATGATTTTTGATCATTGATCACAGCAAGAAGTAAGCTCAATGTGGGAAATAATACAAATACCTTCAAAAGAAATTAACAGATCAACTGCAGCATCTGTGTAACGCCGCCATTGCTGGAGTAATGTCGAATTCTTCTATACACAGAAGATGAGGTACCAATAGGGATAGAAAGGATTAGAGCTGCTTCTTCAGGGGAGAAATAACAATAAATCAAAACAGAATTACACTCCCTAGAATCAGAAATGTTAAGAACACTGACCGCTAGCAAGCTCTCCAAAGAGGTCCTTAGGGTTCTAACAAAAAAAAAAAAAAAAAAAAAAAATCCCTATTTCTAGGTAACCATTGATCAGACCATATATTGACATTTTTCCCACCAAATGTTCACCACCTCCATCCATTTTTGATAACATCCCTACCTGCAAGGATGCTCTTCCAAGACCAAGAGCAATTAGATGAAGCTTTAGCTTGCCAATAGGAGCAATCATGAAAAGATATGTTTAAAGATCTGATTAAAACCCAAGCCACCATCCAAGTCCAAACAAAGATCCTCCCATTTCCTCCAGTGAATTTTTCTCTCGTCAGCAGCGTAGTCACCCCACCAGAATCTTGCCAATATAGAATTAATGTCTTGACAAAGCTTATTTGGCAAGAGAAAACATGACATGGCATATGTAAGCAATGCAGAGAGAGTAGACTTGATAAGGATTGCTCTACCGGCTGGACTTAAAAGAGACTATTTCCAACCAAAAACCTTCTTGTAGATCCTTTCTTTCAAGAAGTTAATTATTTGAGTTTTAGATCTTCCAATAATTTTAGGTAGCCCCAAATAAGAGCTTTCAGATAGATTCTTGCTAATAAGCATAAAATGATGCAAAAACACTTTCAAAAGATCACTGGTACTTGGGCTGAAAAGGCATTGAGACTCATCTCTGTGTATGGCATGACCTGAAGCTTCCTCATAAAGCTTGAGAACTTTATTAACAACACTTGCATCATCAAATGCGGCTCTACAAAATAAAATAGAGACATCATATTAATGGAGGGACAAATTATTTTTTTGATTTGTTACTCCTTTGAACCATCCCATTGCCTCAAAATGATGTAGAGAAGGTGACAAACTTTCAACACAGAGAAAAAATAGATAGGGGGAAAGAGGATCCCAATGTCTAAGACCTCTAGAGGGGAAGATAAAATCACTGAGGTTGCCATTAATAATTAGCTTGTAGCTTACTGGAGTGACAAACTGCATAATCCAATGAACCCTAGTATGATCAAAGCCCATTTTTAAAAGAAATGTCCTTAAATAGTTCCAATTTATTCTATCAAAAGCCTTCATCATATCAAGCTTCAGAGCACTGAGACGATTGGTAATAAGTTTGTCAATAACAATGCTGAATCTCTTAGTCAGAAGCTTGGAAATAATTTTATAAATAGTGGATCAGAGACTTATAGGTCTAAAATCCCTCACATGCGGAGGAGAAGAGACCTTTGGGATGAGGGTTACAAGGCTTACATTAATGCTCCTTAAGATTTTACATGTTTGAAGAAATACTTGATAGCCCTGCAAATATCATTACTAACAATTTCCCAATGAGTTTGAAAAAATATGGCTATGAAGCCGTCAAAGCCTGGAGCTTTATCTGGACTAATATCAAAGAATGCTTCTTTAATTTCATCATCAGAAACATGACTTTTATGGAACATATTCATTTGAAGAGCAACAAACGTTTTAATGTTGGAAAGGATAGGCCAAGGGTCTGTATATTCTTTTGCAGAGAAAATATTAGAGTAAAAGCTAAGGAACTCTTTCTCAATGTCCACCTGCTAGTTAATCCATGTTCCATTATAAGCAAAAGCTCCTTTGATAAGGTTTCTTCTCCTTGTTTAGGGCACAGAAGAGTGAAAGACGGTTGTATCCTTATCACCTGCTTCAAGCCAATGCTGTCCTTTTTTATTTCCCAAAGAGATTCAAGTTCAAGCTCTAGTTGATGCAATAAGGATGTATCTGCCTCAATTCGTTTTATTTTCAGTGATCTGACCTGCTCCTCTTACTCTTGGATGGTGGCAGATAAGTTAATTCCTTGACTTTAGCTCCAAGCCCTTAGTTCTCTTCTACAATTGCTCATTTTGCACTTGACTTTAAACATTTGAACACCTCTGAACTATTTTTCCAAGCTTTCTCAACAACATCAACATAACCTTCCATCTTAAGCCATAGAGGGTTAAATGAAAATAGGCTTAGAAGGAACAAGAGGAGGGAGAGAGCTCCAGGAAGAGAGCCATATGATCAGATCCAATACAAGGAATGTGTTTCAACACTGGATTAGGAAAAAGATTAATCCAACAATGTAATACCCCGGTATTTTAGGGGGTATTTTTGGGTGTCTAGTGAAATTTCGGGGTCATAATGTGAAGTTATAAAAGTATTTTCCTTTTATTAAGTAGTTTCTATTTTGTTATTATTATTATTATTATTATTATTATTATTATTATTATTATTATTATTATTATTATTATTATTATTATTATTTACATTTTATCAAAAGTTTTTTTTTTTTTTTGTTAAGATGTCATCTTTTATATAGTTAGTTGGGTGAAGTGTAATGGGTCGTGTAACGTTTTTAGCGTGTCCAAAAAAATATTGTTTTCATTAATATCGCGTAGCGAACCACCGCGTATAGTAGTACAACCGCCACACCATAACACACCCTTCATCCCTAACCTCCCCACCATTTCCAAACAGGAGAAACTAGCATTTAACCCGTGCATCGCATGGTAAAATTTCAAATCCGAAACAAAATATTGTTGCTATAATGATTATGCTTCGTACCAAAGATTATTTAAAATTCTATTTGTAATATTGATTTTGATACCGATGGGTTGTGTACAATGACGAAATGGGTACATGCCAAAATGCATATTTCTAATCAGCGAAAGTAAGTGATTTCATCTATTTTCAAATCTTCTTAAACCCATTTAGGTACTTGCTCTTACCATAAAATTTGCAATGACAACAATTTCGAGCCACTGATTTAGATATTTCTAATTCGGAATATTCAATCCATCTCAACCTTTTTTATACTCTTATCCAATTATATTATTGTTATACTTTTAATAATTTCTTTCAAATTTAGTCCATTTTAACTTGAAGTTGTAAACAGAACCATCAAAAATTGCAATTTTTTATCATTTGTAAAATCGGAAGGAATAATCAATTTAATCTTACAATTTCTTTTATTGACTTAATTAGTTTTTACTATTCATTTGCTTTCTAATTTTACATTGAAATTTTGTTCCTCATCCTGATCACATTTAATTCGTTTCCCATCTTGGAGACTTTAATCCCATTAAAATTGTTAATGAGTTTAAATATCAACCCACCGATCAATTTTCTAGCCCATTTGTTTCTCGTTCTTGACATTTCATCCATTTAAATTGAATATCAATCTTAACAAAAAAATATATATTAATATCGACCCAATTATTTTTTCAGCTCATTCGTTATCCCTTGTTGACCATTACATCCACTAAAATTGAGAATCAATATTAACACTTGCCTTTTTTGAGAAATAATTTCAACACTTGTTATTTAATCTTTTAGAACTGAAAATAAATTTCGATTCATATACACATTGCATACACCCTCCACTACCACATCTGCATAATGATCCAATCAATATTGCAAATTACCCAAAAATAAATCCCCGCAAACACATTCAGGAATTCGTGGCAGTAGGGACTAAATTGGAAAATTTAGAAAAAATAAAAAAACGAAAAACTAAACTAATCTGACCTTGTGTTTGTACTTCTGTAGATGGAACTACGACTTGTTCCGCGACAACGACCTTGCGTTCTGTATCGAAACTCACGTGTATATAAATCAAGGTAATACATGATGGAACATTTAAAACTATATAAATGAAGGTTCCAATTGTACCTATACGGGACGGTGCGTCAAGGATTCAACAGTGACTCCTGCGCGTATGTGAATTCCTTCGCCCACTGTCCGTAGTACTACACTAACATATAAATGAAGTTGAAGAAGATTTGACACGGAAAGTTGCAGAAAATATTAGGGGAATAGTTTGAAAAAAATCACAGACAACTAGAAAGTATGATCAAATCAAAAAACATTCACCAACTTCATCGATGAGGATGCACATTTTTGTAGCGTAGAATCAACTCATCATGACAAAAATTCACCAGATCCGCGAGCTAGCTTAGAACGGTCTTTCCGTTATTGTATTTTGTCTATCGCTACTGGAGAGGAGTAGGAAATGGGATTTAATGGAGAAAAATGAATTGATGATATGGAAAGAACCCACACTGGCCCAGAGACTCTTTGAAATGTTGGACGAATTTATTAATGAAAGGTTTAGTACAAATGACGCAAATCAAAATATGGTATGAATGGGTTTCTCAAAAAATATAGTATGAACGGGAACTAAAAATGGTAAGAATTGGACGCAAATCAATCATTTTCGATTGATGGAACCAAAACGGTGGGTTGGGTACAATTACGAAATAGGTACAAAGCCATTGATTTAGATATTTCCAATTCAGAAACATTCAATTCACCTCAACCTTATTTTCAAAAATTTAACTCGGCTCTATTTTAAAATTTCAACTTCGTAGTTTTTAAATTTTTAACTTCGGCGCCATTTTTAAATTTCAACTTTTATTTCTAAATTTCAATGTCATATTAAATTCAGCAATATTTAAAATGCAGTGACACGTGGCAATCTCTCAAAGAAACTCATTCTCAAATAGTATATATAGATTGCCTCCTAATTTTCCGGCGAACGACAATGGAGGTTTTGACCTTCTCTTTGTCTGATTTACGTCCTGATTCCACCCCCTCCCCCCCCCCTAATCACGCCATGAATCGAAACCCCGATCCCGGTCATCAATTTTCCCCTTTGACATTCCAAAATAAACCCGGATTCTTCTCACATCAATTTTTCCGATCGGGTTTTTCAAACCCATCTCTCACTCCCTCTGCCTCTCTCTCTCTCACCCTATATCTCTCTCTCTACTCTTCATCGAAAGCCGCCAGCGAACCCAGGCGACGAAACCAGGCCGAACCCAAGACCGCCATCGAACCGCCCGACGCCGTCCGCCCCTGCCTTGTTGTCGTCGCCTCCCTCCTCTGCGCCAGCGCCGTCGACACCACCACCACCGTTCGTCTCTTCTCCGTTCGCCTCCCCATGTTCAGATGAACCCAGCAGCGACCGGAAAGCCATCACCGCCGCCGCCACCTCTTCGTCTATTTCAGTCTGTAAACACCCCAAAACCTTGTTTTAAATTCCAATTTCGACTTTGCTGCTATCACTTTGACTTGATGTCTTGAAAAATCATGTCTTTTGTGATGTTGATTAGGGGGAACAAATGTTACAGTGGGTTTTGTTAGAGAAGAATCTGAGTTAGCTTTGATTGTGAACCAGAGGGTGTAAAGGTGTCCTTTCACAAACATTGGGGTAGATTTTGTATGATCTGAAACGTGTGGGGGTTGTCCCGTATAATCTGAATTTGTTGGGGGTCTAGTTGTACTTTTAGGAACTTTGATTGTATGTAATTGTTTCTTTTTTTAGGTGATTATTCACATGTAATATAACTAGAATTTTTATAATATAATGCATCTAGCAATTCTTGTTATACATACACCGTAATATATATATATATGTTATATCAAACAATCATTTTTCTACAAATAAAGTATATCCTTCTAGTTATTTGGAATAAATTTTTGTGAAGAAGATTAGTTAAATATTTATATTATTCTAATAAACAACTAATTAGCCTTGTTTTGTGGAAAGGAGGTCTTTTATCAAATAACAATGTTTTCGTTTATATAAATTTTTTTATAAAAATACCTAAGATTTTCTTTTAATAAAAGTATGACCCTAATAATCTAATCGTTAAATAATCACCATTTTTATACTACATGAACTTTTATATTTATAAGCCGCTATTTTCTTATTTATAGTATTTTCAAAACGTGCAATTCGTGGCTAGTAATGTGTAATTTGTTTGGGAGATTATTTGGGGGTTTCACTTGCATTCATATAGGACTCCTTATATGAAATTTGTTGCGTGGATGAATATCTGTTAATATAGGATTATGTGATATTGTAGATTTCGAGTTCGTTGGAGGAGAGTTCGTTGAGGACCCCTACTACTAAGTTATGTGTTGCTTGTTTGAAGTTCCCTCTCCATTTTCCAAGTAGGTACATTTGTACAATGTCTTCAACTATCAAAATGTGCTTTGGTGTGAGTTATAATGAATTTTGACATATCGTGCATTACTCTTCAAAAGTTTACTTCAAAGTTTATGGTTTCTGTCAAGACAATTTTGGAAAGAATGTTATCTTGGAAATAAATTGAAAAATTGGATTTAATGAACGATAATGGATATGGGGCGATGTACAAAGGATGTGCGTGAAGGCTACGGCTAGAGACGCTTATATGCGATCCCTCATTGGGTTTCATAACCTACCCTATATGGGTTTTATAAGGCGTGGAAACTATAGAGTACTACCTATGCTGGCGTAGGTCACTGCAGTATAGGGGTGTCGACACTTAAGGTCCTATAGTATGGTTCGAGCGGGGTATGCGTAGGGCTACCTTCTAACGCTCTTGGTGCATTGGGACGGCCAATGTCCCAAGACGTACCTTTTTATATATTGCATCGTGACCTCTCTGTGGACATACGTTTCCCGCTGGGTTTTTATGCCTCAGCCAAACTAAATAAATGAAAGTGGTACTCTTTTATATCCGGCTTAATTCCAAAGTTCTCTCAATCATGCTTTTTGTACTCGCGTTATTTTTAAGATTCTTATAATCATGTTTGTTCTAGCCAAAACTCTTGTTCTACTCATTGAAGTATGTGCTTACTTAGTTTTTACTAATCAAAATTTTTCTTCAGTCGGCTATCGCTATTTCAAAACCCGCATGCCACGAATAAGCTTGATGGGGTGAAAACGCGCACAAGCTAAGGAGTAGTACCACGCTAGCAAACAACTGAGTAGATGTTTCATTAGGTTTAAGACATGTTTAACTTTCTGTTTAATAATGTAACGAGGGTTTCTCCTTTACTTTCATTTCAATAAAGCACTCTTGGATTTCGTTAAGTTGTACTAGCGAGGAACTGTAGGTTCCCGGGTTGTATCAGATCCCGGGTTGTTTCAAACAAAGAAATGCCAAACCTCTATTCAACCTTTCTTCTATTGCAAAAATCCCACTTCTTCTGTTCCACCATGTAAAAGGATAGAATAAAATCTATGGCAATAAGTTTGCAGCAATTAATAAAATTAGAAAGTAGCTGACATGAGCTTGAAATCCTAGGAATACCATCTTTATTCTCCAAGGGATCATTCAGATAATTAAAGTCCCCCCCCCCCCACCAAATACATAAAATGTTTTAGCAAGAGGCAATGTATGAATTCAAGAAAGTTGATTGAGAGACTCTCACATGATCAGATGTACTGAGGTAGACAAAAACAATTTGCCACTGAAAATCATATGTGGAAATTTGAGTCTGGATAAAGAAGCTAGAGTATTCTAACAGTTTAAGATCGACATTAGTATCCGATATTACACCAATTCCACCAGATATGCCCACATGATTAATCCAAAATTTGTTTGTCTACACTTGTCACAATAATTATTGATCATGGATAAACTCTTCTGTTTAGTTTCACTAAAAAAAATTACCTCAGGGGAGTGAAGGTTGTTAACCTTCTTGAACTCTCCAGGCTCTACCAACACCTTTATAGTTCCAAGCCTCATTGTCCTCAGAGGACCCGTTAGGGATGGTTTCCTCCACCCATGATCTTGAATCATCAATCTCCATGGCAAATGTTTTAGGCTTCTTACCTTCCATGAATGTGAAATCATAAGAATTGCAATTGATGTAAGTCATATGCAGCTGCAAGTCTCTCTTTTTGAGTTGTGAAGATGAGGTCATCGACCCTCAACTGCAACAACCCCCTTATCCGGCTCGGGACAAGACCGGGAGGGCGGTGCTTAATAGAAGTGGCGAAACTCAAAAGCAATACAATCCACAACATAAACTTATAATGTTAAACATTAAACTTGGATTATTATCCAAAAGGTGCTTCTTATTACACAATAACTTAACAACACTACATACTAATTGTGACGTTATCAGTATAGGTGAGTCTCGCACCCCTTCTATTCCATAATTCCCCAGCTCCTGGACCTGCGGTGGGAAGAAAACAATAAGAACCGCAGTTTTCGAAGTCAGCAATAAATACTGAGTGAGATACATCTTAGCATGTAAAATAGGAAATACTATAACTGCTGGGACACACGTTAAATGAAGTGAAAATGACAGAGAATAAGTAAAATTTTATCAGAGTTTGCAACGGTATAAACTGCAGTGCAAATTAAGAAATGTCTCAATAATAGAAGTCAAGAATCCAATCGTTATGAATTGTTATCGGATATAGTTGTGGTTAACAAAGGATCTCCCAATTAGTAATGATCAACAACGGACCTCCTAAATATGGTCAACAAAGGACCTCCCAAATACTAGACTAGACTTTAACTGTTGCAACACCCCCTTAAGAAGCAAAAGGCCAAAAGGGTGAGTACTAGCTGGGACTCTAGCCAACAAAGCGAAGAGTCATGGCCAACAAAGGGCCTCCCAAATAATAATGGTCAACGAATGACCTCCCAAATAGTAACAGAGTCCGGTACGTGCGGTATTCCACTTTACGTTATTAACGAATTATTATTTCGTGAGCGTTTCCAAGAACAATAATCACAAGTCCAATATTTCACAAGTAGAAACACATAAAAAATAATTTTGAGACAAGTATAAAATAACATTCGACATTGCATGATTTTCAACACAATTCTTCTTATTCAACACAATTCTTATTAATCAAAAGCTAAGCCCTAGATCTCAAGCACAGAGATATGCCTTACTCTGTTACAACTTGTGGTTCTCACTAACCTATCTAGTACCTGCTCTAGCTAACTCATTAACTAATAATTCTCTATTGTTCACTTTGAACAATCCTTTAGAATGGGAGCTAGAAGTAGTATAAGAATGATATACAAATTAAGCTCAGAATAGAAGAACACTGGAAGTGGAACTGCAGTGAAGAATGCAGTGATCTTATGTGAGATGGATTGTGAGAATGATGTGCATCTTTGATGCTTGTCAATCCTGAAATGTGTCTCTCTTTTTGCCCGTTGAGGGTTGTTGTTGCTTCAAAATGAGCTCTATTTATATAACTCAGATACTCTGCAAATCTTTCCTGATTTTCAGCAACAAACTTCCTGTTTTATAGGCAACAACTTTTACTCTTTTAACAGCCTTCTCCAACAGATAGTTGATCATAATCTTCAAAGATATTGTTCTGATATTGTCTTTAAACAGATTGAGAAGCTGTCAAGAGTGTCTGATTGATTACAGAATCACATTCTCTCAATGTTTCCTTTCCTGCAAAACCCAAGTTAGGAAACCAATCCTGCAAAATAGGAAATGAACTTTCCCTGCAAAACTAAGTCAAACAGGTTAATTAGATGAGGTCTGAGTGAATCAAAAGCTTTTGTATTTCACCATCAAGTAATAAAAAATCAAATATAGGGGTGAGAGAGTTAGAAAAAGATCAGAAGAACTCAGAAAAACTCCCCTTAGAATATGCATACAGGTCTGACAATTTCAAGACTTGGAACATTGTTTCAAGCCTGTGAAACCTGTGATTCAAGGCTTTGAAAACTGGTTCAGGGCCCTGAAATAGCTCTGTATTTCAAGCCTGTGAAACCTGTGAACTTACACTTGTAATATTTGTTAAAGCGAGCAAGTAATATTTGAAGAATATTTCTGAATACAACAATGTTTAAGTTACACGAATATTCTTTTTGATTAAAAAGATTGACAAACATATGACCTCATTACTCAATGTTACTCGTGTGACGTTTTAGTAAATAATTAAAACAAATATTATTCATATCCACGTGTTATTCTTCAAGAAAACTCCTTATTACAAAATTTATGTTATTATCAAAGTACTTATTTTATTTTATGTATATCAAATAAAAATTAGCTAACTAGTTTAAACTAAATAACTATTAATAATAATAGGATATAGAAACTATATTTAGCTGCTTCCCTAAAGTTTGGCAAACAACACAAGCTTCCCCCTCAATTAAAAGGGCATGTTACCAAATCAACAAGACATAAGCTTAAAGTTTCAGAAACTTCAACCAACACCCCCTCCTCTACTCACACGAAAGGTATACAATTTTTTCAGGTCGTTTGTTAATAATTACATTAACAATCTCATTGTCCCATCAACGTAGCGCCCCAATTTGGAGCTTTGGTTAGAGGTTATGTCCAATAATGTATGGGTCAGTCCGAATTACACTATCGAGAAATGATTTTGATGAATGAGATAATGATTTTATTTCTTCAACAATCACACTGTATATCTTTTGACGATTTTCATAGATTTTTGTAAGATATTTTATATTTATATATTTTTAGTAGGGGTGCCTGGTTCTCTACAGATCAGCTCGCAGCTTCACAGCAATTTGCAGCGACCATGACGACAAGTTTTTGGTGGGATTAGCTTCTCCTCTTCCCCAGGCAGCCTCTGCGCTTGAAGCCGAAGCCCCAACAGCTCGCGATGGCCTCCGTTTAGCGTTAAAGCTGGGTAACATTAGGTTAAAATTGAATCCGACGTGAAAAGGTAATTGAAACTATTAATAACACCAAAGGGTTCCTTTTGGATAGGTCGAATAAAGAAGATGGCATATGAGAGATAGTTACTTTATCAAGACGCTTGAAAGAGACAATTCCCTTCACTTTCAACCACCGTTCGTCAAATGGAGTAGCACACGGGTTTGCAAAGTCTAAACTTTCTGCTCCAAAAACAAACATATTGGCTAGATTTTATCCGAAGTGGGGCATTCAGTATCTTCAAAACGATGTATTAGGGGATTACCACCCATTTATCTCGACTTAATACGAATATGCTTTTCTACTTAAAAAATATGTACTATAAAGCATGTGTTTACTTGACAACAATTTTCTCACTCAATACCGAACATGCCGTGAACTAATTTAAAATGTAAAAAGATTATAAGAATAAAATAAAAATACTAAAAGTTAAAAAAATTCAATTTACGATTGAGATAAAAGGGATATTATTGGCCAACTTTCTTGATAAATATGCTATATCAGACTTTCCAAATATAACTAGTGATTATGCAAATCGGGCAATCCGAGTTAGCCCGTCGTTTAATAATCGTACCCAAGTCCGACCCTGTCCAAATTACTCAAAACACGTACTAAAGCCCGACTTTTGTCCGGGCTGGATTCGAGTTGGTCGGGTCCTGCGAGTCCAAGTTGCACCCTACTTAGCTGTCATTTGCATCTTATTGGCCCACTTTAACCTGGTGCAAGACCAGTAAATACTGCTTCTAGTACTTTCTTTTTGGAGATACTGACGGACAGCCCTAGGTCACCCCCCACATAAAATATTCTCTCAATCATCTCCGTTGCCGCAGTGTCTCAATCTGCACTCTGATTTCAATATTCTCAATCACCTCTCTCTCTCTCTCTCCCTCCCCCAGATTCGACTCTAAGCAAGTAAAGAGGTATGTTCCCGAAGTTCCACCGCACTTTGGTTTCAGTTTTCTTGTTTTTGTTTTTCGCTCTAAATCAGTGGATCCACTATTTGTTTCTTATTCTTAACTAGTTGGGTTTTCAATCGCGTCATGTAATATGGGTTTTTCTTGATGTATATGCGTGTGGATTAGCAAAACTCAGTAGTAGTGAATTTGATTGTTTTGATGACTTCTGGGTTGAATGTTGTCTATGGTGCTTACTGGAATCTACAAGGAAAATGATGTATGATTGATAGCCTGTTATTGGCAATTTTTGCTTTCGGACCACTTCCTTGAGCACCTTAAAACATTATTATGGTAGGATAATCTTTCTGACTATAGTAGTGGTATAAGATACCTTCTCGCTGCCCAAGCTCAGGTCTTTACAGAACCCGGAGACACCATAAGAAGAAAAGCAAGTTGAACTTCCAGAATCGCAAATCGAAAAGGGAGTGAGATAACTTCCAAAGGAAAACAAGTGTATTTTCTCCATGGGTTCCATGTGATGTAGAAATATACATAACCCTTAGTTTTGAAGTACGTAAGTCGTAAAGCATTCGTCGACACTGACATGGTATTGAGTATGAACATTAAATTTATGTCGTCACATACGAATCCAATAAAAGACTTTTCCGTGATTTAAGGCATTCATGGCGGCATCCTTAGTTGGGTTTGTTTGTTTTGAACTTTAAGATATATGGTCTGTGTCTCTTTGTCGTATTCGCAACACGTAGGAGTGGTAATAATAGTTTTTATTTCAGGATAGTTGCTTGGATTTTAATGACCGTTTGAGTAACTTATGGCACAGATGTTAAGCGTTTGGTTTTCTTTATCTGATTGATTGAGTTCTTGATGGATATTTTGTCAACTTTGTTACCTAAGTAAAAGTGGTTGCGTAGGTGTCTCGTGTAAAGTGAGAGCAGTTAGGTAATGAATGTTTCTTGTTGAAAACTAATGAACTTTCTAGTAAAATGAAGAAAAGTCATAAGAGCAATTATCTAGAAGTAATGGGCTATGGAGGAATGCCCTAGAAATAATTTTGTAATATCTAGAAGTGTTGGGCTAAACTAGAATGCCCTAGAAATATCTATGTATTAACTAGAAAGTTAGGGGTATTTGTAGAATAGTCTAGATTAAAGGACTAGATAGAAAATATGGAAAAATCTAGAAGTTAGTGGATGGTTCATCCACCGTCATTGTTGTGCTATAAATAGCACTAGTTGTACTTGTTTTTCAATCAACTAATGAAGTGGTTCTTTCCTCCACTACAACACTACCACTCTCTTCACTACAACTATCTAGCATTTCCTTCAACTTTACACTACCAAACACTTTAGTCCCTCTCCACCAAACACATACATACACACTTCCGCATCACTCCTCTCCTACAACAACCAACACCAACATCACTCACCCCCTTAAAACCAACAAGTGGTATCAGAGCCTCGTCCGATTATACATTTGGGCGTTGCTTCCACTCACAAACAAAAGAACTAGCCTACAACTATGGCCACTATGCTATCCAACAACCAAATCCCCATTCCAATCTTCAACGGGGAGAACTATGATTATTGGGCTATTAAAATGAGGACTTTCTTCATGTCCCAAGGCCTATGGGATATCGTCGACAACGGGTTCAACAATCCGGCGGATATTTCAAGGCTCACGAAGGAGGAGAAGGAGAAATTAGACAAAGACAAGGAGAAGGACAACATGGCTCTTTACAACATCCAAATGGCTATGGCGGATTCGATCTTCCCAAGGATATGTGGAGCAACAAGTGCCAAACAAGCTTGGAATAGCTTGAAGGAGGAGTTTCAAGGAAGCGTCAAGGTACGTAACATTAAGCTCCAAACATTAAGAAGAGATATGGCCAATATGAGGATGAAAGAATCTGAGACCATTAAGGAATATTACTCAAGGCTAAGAGAACTAGTTAATCAACTAAGATCATATGGGGAAGACTATACCGACAAGATGGTAGTAGAGAAGATTCTAATTAGTCTCCCTAGTATGTACGATCCGATCGTTACGACGACTGAGGCGACGGCGGATCTCACCACTTTGTCAGTCACAGACTTAGTGGGTACTCTAGAAGCTTACGAGAAAAGGCTGAGTATGCGTGAAACCGAGTCAACGGAGAACGCATTTCAGTCTAAGCTCAATATACGGTCTCAGAATTCTAGAAATTTTAAGAAATTTGGAGATAATTCTAGAATACAAGAAAATTCTAGAATTAAGGAGAAAGGAGGAGAAAGGAGAGAAAAATATCCGCCATGCCGCATATGCAACAAGACGAGCCACTTGGAGAAAGACTGTTGGCACAAAGGAAAGCCAAAATGCCAAAACTGTGACAGATTTGGCCACATGGAGAAAGACTGCCGCTTGAAGAAAAAATATCAAGCCAATTATTCCGAGGAAAAAGAAGACAAAGGCAACACAGCAGAAGTAAAGAACGACACATGGTATGTTGACAGCGGTTGCAGCAATCACATGACTGGAAACGAGAAGATATTCAAAGAGATCGACAGATCAGTCAAATCCCAAGTCAAGCTCGGGAATGGAGAACTAGTGGAGGTCGAAGGCAAAGGCACCATCGCGGTGAACACCAAGAAAGGTACGCGCTTTATTCGCGATGTACTACTTGTGCCTAAACTAGATACAAATCTATTAAGCGTAGGTCAAATGTTGGAAAGAGGATATTCCCTCTACTTTAATGGAGACTCATGCAAAATATACGACAACAAAAACAAGAATCAGGTGATTTTTACTGTGAAGATGCAGCAACAAAGAAATTTCCCGATTCGATGGCAGTACGCTAAGAATGTTGCTTGGAATTGGAAGGATGAGAAGGTTAAGAAACAAACCACTATGGTTCCAAGACTGAGAGCGCCAAGCCGAGATCAAACACGAGAAGAAGAAGATGGAGTACAGACTCCGCAAGCACCTACATCTCAGTCAAGTCCAAGAACAACACCCTCATCTTCCAGAAGTGAAGAATCATCAGAATCACCTGTACAGAGAGTACGATCACTTGCCGACCTATACGAGACATGCACATTTACGGCCATGGATCCCAAAAGCTTAAAGGCAATAAGAAATAAGGAAGAACGGGTCAAAGTCAAGGAGGAGAAGATTAAAAAGATCAAGAAAGCAAAGAACCAAATAGCCAGTAATGGAGCCACCAAAGAAAGAATGCTCTACACGAAGCATAACCATAGCAACCCTATCCTGAAGCACAAGACAATGTCAACTACTAAGGGCTACTCGCAGCTATCAAGGTTCAAGGCTGAAGCTCAACGAGAAGACGTATTCGCAAAACCCCATCCGAGATCAAAGTTCAAGACTCTACGAGAGCTGCAGGGAGTTACTAGAAAGTTCATTAAGGAGGAGTGTTGAAAACTAATGAACTTTCTAGTAAAATGAAGAAAAGTCATAAGAGCAATTATCTAGAAGTAATGGGCTATGGAGGAATGCCCTAGAAATAATTTTGTAATATCTAGAAGTGTTGGGCTAAACTAGAATGCCCTAGAAATATCTATGTATTAACTAGAAAGTTAGGGGTATTTGTAGAATAGTCTAGATTAAAGGACTAGATAGAAAATATGGAAAAATCTAGAAGTTAGTGGATGGTTCATCCACCGTCATTGTTGTGCTATAAATAGCACTAGTTGTACTTGTTTTTCAATCAACTAATGAAGTGGTTCTTTCCTCCACTACAACACTACCACTCTCTTCACTACAACTATCTAGCATTTCCTTCAACTTTACACTACCAAACACTTTAGTCCCTCTCCACCAAACACATACATACACACTTCCGCATCACTCCTCTCCTACAACAACCAACACCAACATCACTCACCCCCTTAAAACCAACAAGCTAGGTAAAGAAATGAAAGTAATTGGAGAAGGATCGGAGAATCTTTTGTTCGATTGTTTCCAGTGGAATTCTTTATTTACTAGGATTTTACCAGCCCGACAAAATTCCTAGATTCTAGAATCTTTTTATTTTTTATTTTCGTTCAAAACCCATGGTTCCAACAACACCTTTAAATCCTTGATAGAACAAATGAACAACTATGTGATTTGGTTTGAGGAGAACCATTTTTTCATTCAGGTCGTTTGTTGATAATTACAAACAATGCCCCTCTCTGGAATCTACAAGAAAGAATAGAAAAAATTCAGGGTGTGATAGTAAACATAGTTGTCAAATCAAGATTCAGAAAGGGAACCGACATTCAAACTCATTGAATTGTGAATCAAACCGGATAATGAATGTAGAGGTTTTCTTACAATCTCTTCAAGCAGATAGAATAACAGTGTTAGTACAACTACGCGTGTGAATAATATAGTCATATTTCATCAATAAGCAAAGTCAAGTTTTTTGATAACTCACATCTATGACGAGTGGTTAGGAGCTGTACAAAACTAAAATATAAGATTAACAAAGATTTAGGAAGGTATGTAAAGCAATGAACATGAATGATAAGATACCAATGTACTAGTCATTTTGAGAACATTTTGAGAACAATGTACTAGTAATTTTGAAAACAAACATATTTGCCGAACAGACGAAAATGAGAAAGGTACTATTTCTTGGTCTGTTTCTAACTCAATTAGACCCCCTGACTCAATTGTTGACAATCGTCTAAATCACAACCAGATCGTAAGATTAAGAGACTGAATTCAAAATACGTTTTTGTTCCATTAAAGATCACCCTGATACGCATCGTTTCATGGGTGAACCGAATCAGATTGTAGATTCGAATCGTGAATCGTAAGATTCTAACAAATGCGATAGTCTGTATGCAGCAATCTTAAGCGGTCTTCCTCCAATCCAATTTATTAGCACCTTTAAACACCAATGGAGCATAGTTGTCAGTTCAAGATTCACTGAATTGTGATTCGAATCTATTTACTCGATAGTTTTAAGTAGATGGAATTACAAATTTCATAAATCTGTAACATGCGTGAACAGTATGATCATATACTACAAAAGGATAGCTCAAATTTCTAGAGACTCACATCCGCGACTAGGGATTAGTAGTTTTTCACATAAAAAAGATGCATATGGAGCACGGAACTACAAGATGCTATGAAAAATAATAGGAAACAATTAGCTTGGACTTACGAAAATGCACTTATTTCAAACTAACATAACTTGCAGAACAGGCAGAAAAATTGAAAATATTATTACTTAGACTACAGCTCTAACTCTATTGGACCTTTAACTGAATCTTGACGGTGAATCTTATGAAACGGTATAAAGAATCAAAAGATTCGGACTCTTGAATCGGGATTCAGATAAATCTTGGTCCCTATGAAATCCCATCATTTCATGGGAGTCGAATTGATAGGAATCGAGAACTGTAAGATTTTGACAACTATGCAATGGAGTAGGAATACAAGGAGTGGTCAAGTTCTCTACCTACTAGTATATAACGAGAACCTAGAGTACTTTTTAATAAGAGTCATCATGTACTTGCCGCAGTTAAGGCCTTCATTGAAATTATACTAGTTCATTGATGTACATGCCTTTCTATATCTTTGTTATTCGTGTGTTTTAGATATCTGCAACTCCTAATCGGTAGTTACAGATACAAGTTTCGAAGAACTCGAGTTTGACAATTATTAAATTACAAATACAAGGTTCACGCATGTTATGGTTTTATGAAATAAGTTTTTATCTGTTTAAAAATATTGCAAGCGGATCTTACGATTCACGATCCGATTGGATTCAAGATTCAGTGCTATCTGAATCTCGATTCGACAATTATGCTTGAAAGAGCCTCAGGACATAAGGGAGGTCAAGGAAAGATCGTAGTCTTCATTAGAAGCAAGGGAGTCAAACTTTTTAAATCACAAATCGGAAGGGATGTTATTTTGAGATACCTTCGAAAGGCAAACAGCAGAGTCTTTAGGAATCTCAAAAAGTTGGTATCTGCTGAAATATAATTATTCCCTTGAGTTGAGAAGAGCACTCATAGTAAACTGCTTGAAAACAAATAAAAACAATGATTAAGCGTAGATGAATTTGTTCTAGTGACGTAACTCAGATGATGACAATTAAGTTAGCTTTTGGGTGAAAGATATCGCAAAATAGTGTGCTCAATAAAATAGTTCACTTTGAGTTGCCCGCCTTAGCTCATATCCTCGTCTTAAATTAATAGCTGTTCTATGAAGGAATTACTCCAATAGTTGACACATGGACAAAGGGGCTCTTAAGAATGGTATCAGTACCAGTTAAAGACTGTACTTGGAGGAGGTCTTTGACTTGCACGTGCTATCAAGCCGAATGCCGTATTAGTTGGTGTTTACTTCAATCATAGCTGGTTGTACTATTTGCCTGCTAGGGATTTGAATAATTTAACGTGTTTAGGCTTGTCAACGACTTACCTTACTTTGTTGTTTTTCCATCTCTTGCTTATCTGACTCTTCCACTTGCTTTTCCGTCTGCTCTATTTTAACCCATACAAGCCCTACTTTGCAAAGAAAATCAGTCCTGTACACCTGAGCTTTCACATAGACCCCAACAGAAGGTGATTGTCTGAAGGCATTCTGTTCGTTTACACGGTTCCGATGGAGCAAAGTAGTTACCCCATTTACTCCACATGACCCCACAAATTCTATGAACCTGGTTGCTCTACATAATGAATCTTTATTACGTTCTAAATCTCTTATAAGAGAACAGGATTTGGTGCTCCAGTTGACTGTCAAACATTCTCCACTTTCCTCCATTTGTGTTTGAAGACACCTTCATTGTTTTCCAGGATCTGTAGCATGAAGTCCATTTGGAGGCCTCTACCTTGACCCATTTCCTCTTAGAGCATGCCCACCCTTTGTGGCTCGGGGAAGAGTGACTGCGGCTCGTAGGCTCTTGGGAAATATGCAGTTTATGTACCTGTGTTTTTCTCGGGCCAGTTTTGGACCTCTCCTTTTACTTTGGAGCTACCTTTAAAGTAAAAGGAGATAGACCCGGACCAATCAGAACCGCTAAAGATAGACCCGGACCAGTCAGAACCGCTAGAGTATTCACTACATGCTCTAGAGTAGGCCTGTCAATGGGCCGGGTACGGGTACAACCGTCACGGTTCTGACCCGAGCCGCTAAAGATAGACCCGGACAAGTCAGAACCGCTAAAGATAGACCCGGACCACCTAGCATCAGAACCGCAAGAAACAGACCCGCAGCGACCAATAACTGGCGGTTCTGGAACCAAAACCCATTAGCAACCCGCCTCGTCGGTTTCTTGTTTGCCTGACATTACAGGGTCGAAAGTGTAAATAATTTTACTACCCCTTATCTGATTCTTGTGATGATTCTAAAAAATTCCGTGATGAATATAGTAAGGAAATGGAAGAGGGAGGGAGGGGGAATGCAAAGAAAACAGCTGCATAACGGGTTTGGGTAGACCTACTGGTTCTCTTGGGTCTGGTTCCCATGGGTAGTAACCCGGGTTTGGTTCTGTCGGTTCGGGTCTTATGTCTTTTGGTCCGGGTCGGTTCTGGGTCAGAAACGACCCATTGATTGGCCTACTCTAGAGAAAGGAAATAAAAAAAAAAAACCATCCTACGGATTCTTAAAATTGCAGAGTAATTCTCGGGCCAATATAGAAAACTCAAGTAACAAAATCAGATTATTTTTTTGTCTTCCTTCCTGCTGTTTGATGAGTTTTGTAGATCTCATTTAGTTTTTTCCAATTCTGAATATCGTGCTAATGGCCACGTGCTTTACTTGTCGTGGAATGAGATAGATGATCCAAAGGTTTCGAACCAATCTCTAATGTCACGGTCGATGGTTTACTATCCCTGTAGACATATACTACTAGCTATACATTTATGACTCAAAGGACCCTAGACTCAAAAGCATTAGTAGCCATTTATGCCACTATTTTGTGTTTGGTTATAGCATTGTAGCAGAACTTATGCTTTCTTATGTAACACTGTAACCGTAGGCCAAGTTTCTTCTTTTCCAAACTACTTTGCACGTGGACTGTTACTGTTCGCTTTTTGAAATTAAGAATAAGGCAAAATCTGAAAAATAAGTTACCAAGAGAGTGATTTTTTGTTTAGTCTTTTTGACATGCATTGATGTAAGAACAAAATCCCCAAAGGATCCCTGGCTTGATTATTAGTTGCATCAATGATGTTGGGTGCATTCATTAGATTATTGTCTGAAAAGTATAAACAACGTGTCGTGGAACAGTCCTTGGTTTCCGGATCTATTTAATTTTCCTCCAATTCTTGCATCTAATCATCAGTCTTATGTCGCTTGGTACCATCTCATTCTTGTATTTTGTTGAACCTGTTGATTGTTCAAACCATGCAGACTTGCTCAATTCAATTCATTCTCTTCATAAATACAGTATAGTATTAGATATTTCTGAAGCAAGTATACATATCACCTAGTTTGTTGCAGGTTCTCCACTTTCTGAATGTTCAGGAAGCTTATTCCATGACCGGCCATTGTATCAACCGTTTCACTTAGTGGATGCTGTTGCATGAGTGACTCAAAATTACAACCTCTTTAGTTAAGGTCTGTGGTACTTACTTTTCCAATTCCGAATATTGTGCTAATGGCCACGTGCTTTACTTGTTGTGGAATGAAATAGATGATACAAAGGTTTAGAACCAATCTCTAATGTCACAGTCGATGGTTTACTATCCCTGTGGACATATACTACTAGCTATACATTTATGACTGAAAGGACCCTAGACTCAAAAGCATTAGTACCTTTAACATTTATGCCTCTATTTTGTGTCTGGTAATATCTTATGCTTTCTTATGTAGCACTGTAACCGTAGGCCAAGTTTCTTCTTTTCCAAACTACTTTGCATGTGCACTGTTACTGTTTGCTTTTTGAAATTAAGAATAAGGCAAAATCTGAAAAATAAGTTACCAAATAATTGATTTTTTGTTTAGTCTTTTTGACATGCATTGATGAAAGAACAAAATCCCCAAAGGATCCCTGGCTTGATTATTAGTTGCATCAATGATGTTGGGTGCATTCATTAAATTATTGTCTGAAAAGTATAAACAATTCTTAGTTTCCACATCTATTTATTTTTCCTCTCATTCTTGCATCTAATCATCAATCTATGTCGCTTTGTACCATCTCTTGACTCACTTAGTCCACCATTCCATTGTTGTAAGGCTAGTATTTTGTGGAACCTGTTGATTGTTCAAACCATGCAGACTTGCTCAATTCAATTCATTCTCTTCATAAATACAGTATAGTATTATTAGATATTTCTGAAGCAAGTATACATATTACCTAGTTTGTTGCAGGTTCTGTCTTTAAAAATAGGCAAAGTCAGCCCTCCACATTCTGAATGTTCAGGAAGCTTATTCCATGACAGGCCATTGTATCAACCGTTTCACTTAGTGGATGCTGTTGCATGAGTGACTCAAAATTACAACCTCTTTGGTCAAGATATGTGATACTTACTTTTATAGCTTGAGGTGATCACTTCTTTACCTGAAGTTATGGAGCAAATTTGTTTGTTAATGCTATTCACCAGCTAACCGCCACCGTTTACACCTAGTGGCTATTGTTGCGTGAGTGACTCAAGATCACGACCTCTTAGGTCAGGTATGTGATAAAGCATTCTTATGATTGCTGGATCATCATCATCATCATCATGAGCATGAAATAGACAATAATAATAATAATGATGATGATGATAAATTAATAATAATAATAATGATGATAATTATTTATGTATCATAATAATAATAATAATAATAATAAAATAATAATTAATAATTGTAATTATAATGATGATTATAAAGAATTAAGATTATTATTATTAATACAATAACAACAACAATAATGATTTATCACAAAATGGCTTGTACACTTAACCTCCTGATTCTGAAGTAGTAGCATTCAAAATGCCGTAAGATAATAAATATAAGCGGTCTTTCCATTTATAATAGATTATAACGATGTTACTATTACAGGTTTTTGCAGATCATGAATCGACTCTTAACCCTATTAATGTTCCAACAGCACTGATATGGAACTTAGCAAGACGGACCGTATACTTTGGGACATCTGTGTCGACAATATTTAAAGTTAACCAAACTTTTTGCATAAAATAGGTGGATTGATGCCCCGTTATTGTTTCATTACATAGTTTGGAGGTCATATATTTGTTTTGTCAAGTCTCTCTACAGAGGGAATTAAATTTTGCTTCTCTGGAAAAGTGGAAATGCAAGGAATGCTGCTTCATAACTTGTGCTCCAACTTTCCAGAAGCAACTGAATCCCCTTTGTAGAGAGACCTGATAGAACAAAAATATGATCTCTAAGCTATGTATTGAAACTATAATGGCACATCAATTCACCTATTTCATGCAAGAAGGGTTGGTTACCTTTAAATATTGTCGATACGGACGTCCCAAAGTAAACCGTCCGTCTCGGTAAGTTCCATATCAGTGCTCTCGGAACATTGATGGGATTGAGACTCGACTCATGATCTGCAATAGTAGCACCATTATAATATATATTGTAAATGGGAAGACCGCTTATATTTTCGCATCTTACGGAAATGTAAAAAGCTACTACTTCTGGTTCAGGAGGTTAAGCGTACATGCCATCTTGTGATAAACCATTATTAGTATTATTTAAGGAACCCTACAGAAATCCCAACTTTATAAGAGATTCCGTGGTGCCTTTTAGATGTGTTTCTGAAGTGTATATGTTGTCCTCTACGGTCTCGTAGCCTTAAGTTTGTGTTTGCTGACTTGGATGCCAGCGTGTGGCTATATACTCTCTACAATTCTCCCTTGCAGTTTATGAAACTATACTTCTTCAGTACATATGAAAGTGTACCTAAAGATGAGAACTATTTCTTGCCGTTGAAAATTAGAATGATAATTTACATGTCATTGCTTGTTGTAATTGACGAGACATGATCTAAGTTGCGGTAAAATAATAATCACACTTATCTATTGTCCTTTCAGTATCACGTCAGAACTAATTGTCATCCTATACATGGTCTTCAGCACATTAAAGGCTTGTTAATATACCCAATCGATGCACAACCAGTCCTCCCTTCGTCCCAAATTGAGTGTCGGGTGGATTTTTCACGGAGATTAAGGATGTACACTTGACTTGTTAAATTTACTAAAATGTCCTTTGCTTTGTGTGACACTTTCTTTGGAAGTGAAAAAATAATGATTCAAAGGGGGTATGATGGGAAGTAATGTGAAGAAGTAACTTTTTGTAGCAGGAAAATCATTTTGGGACATCCATTTTAGTAAAGAAAGACACTTAAACTGGGACGAGGGGAGTATTTTTTTTTGCAAAGATGGATAGTAAATCATCGACTGTGACAGTAGGAATAGGGTCTAAACTCTCGATCAGCTTTTCTCGGTCCATGAGAAGTAAAGCACATGGTACTAGCACAATGTGAAGACTTGGAGGCTTGGAGCAAAAGTTAATCAGATCTATAGAACATAGCAAATAATAGGAAGGAAGACCTATATTGTTCAGTAGCATTATTTTAATAATAGGAATCAGTAGGATGATCGGAAAATTCATTAATGGTTTGGTAGAAAGTGTGGTTTATGAGGATGTTACTATAATGATGGTGGGTGATCAAGGAATGGTTGGTATATGTGATAAGAAGTTGATACTTGATGATTTAGCGCCTTGGGTTGAGATCTCCAAAGATTGGGTTCGGCATTATACCCCTTGCTTTCTGTTCGTGCACCTGCGAGTGTCTCTTCCTCAGATGTTGTAGCAAAGATGAACCAAGGACTGAGTTTAGGGAAAATTTTGAATGGCAAGTATGTGAAGGATTATCTGATTGAGGTTTATCTAAAGGAGCACATGCCGTGTTGGTTGGTTTACGTAGAGAGTAATAGAATTCTTCCAAATATAGGGTTAGTCGATGAAGAGGTCAATGTGGAACATAAGGGAGTGTCCAACAAAGAGTGTTGAGGAGCTTGTGGCCATGAATCTGTGACAATGCGATCTTCTCGACGAGAACCATTTGTACTGGCCATGGCCCTCAATCTCCTGTGGATAAGAAGATCCCTTCTTTTCAGAAAATATAGATTTATTATTAAAATGATTGTAGATTGTCAAGAACCCACAAATAAATCCTAACATTTGGCTCAATAATTGTAAACGTAATAATAGATATTGCCTAGGAAAGAAAAAATGGGAACTTGACAATTTCAAAGGCAGTGCGGCAAGGACACATGATGAACCTCAATAAGGATCTCCACATTTTTAGTTCTGAAATTCATAACATTAATGCAACAGTCTATACTTCTTCAATCCTATTTGATTTTCTTTATCTGATTGATTGAGTTCTTGATGGGTATTTCGTCAACTTTGTTACCGAAGTACATCTCATTGCGTAGGTGGCTTGTGTATAGTGTGAGCAGTTAGGTAATGAATGTTTCTTGGTGAAGAAATGAAAGTAATTGGAGAAGAATCCAAGAATCATTTTGTTAGATTGTTTCCAATGGAATTCTTTATTTACTGGTAGGAATTTACAAGCCGTACAAAGTCCCTAGATTCTAGAATCTTTTTAAGTTTCTTTTCCTTTCAAAACCCATGGTTCCAACCCCACCTTTAAATTCTTGATAGAACAAATGAACAACTATGTGCATTGGTTTGAGGGGTACTATAACGACCTGATTTTTTTTTTTCTTTTAATAATTTATTTTTATTCATAGTTATTATCATCATTGAATAGTTATATTTGATGCCTATGTGTTATATGATGATTTGAACGAATGTTTTGCTTGTATATGAATATGATTTTAGGTAAGATGAATTGAGTAGTTTAAAATTATAAAGTAGCAAGGGTTTTAGAGCACGATATGAAGATTTTGGGGTCAAAACTGCAAGAATTACATAACTTTATATGTTGGGGGACCCTAGGTGTATTTTAGACATAGTTAGGGGGCTGAAAGTGACTTTAACACAAAATTTTATACCTGGTACATCAGAAAAACGGGATCAGTATTGTTTTTCACGACTTTTCTTCATTCTTCCATCCCCTTTCTCACACACACGATGCATTGAAGGAGAATACTAAACCCTAGCATTCAAGCTCTTTATCTGAAGTCTATAAGAGGATTTGAGGCGCAGTGAAGGGGAAGAATTTGATCTCTACTCCAAGAGGCAGCCACTACTTAGGGTTCTAATCTTGGAGGTTCTTAATTGAAACCATTTTCGTGAGGTAGGAGTTTTAGTTTTGATTGTTAATTTACATGTTATGAAGTATGATGCACTACGTGTGTTCTATGTGATCAATGAACATGTTAATTGATCTTCTTGTGCTCTTATCATATGACCTTATAAATATGATTTTTTTTTTCATCATATTGGTTGTATATGAATTGGACATCAATATGTGAATTACATGTGATGCGGTAGTACTTGTGTTCATGGATTGATTAAAGTTGCTGTCATATGTCATAAACTTTATATGCGAGTGAGAGGTTGTTGTTGGTGATACCGGTTGGGTACGGCTGATAATTAAGTTGGGCTTGAACAGCTCCACGATGAAAGACCGGAAACCTGCACAGGAGGTAACTCAATCCATCGGGTAGTACCCCTAAAGAGGGCAGAGCCTATGGGGCTATTACGTGATATGGTCACGACAGAGCCAACTGTTGGCTTAGTTGAACAGGACGCGCTGTGTGCGGTCGCTGGCAGAGTCATGTGTTGACTAGTACGTACACCACCGGTGGCGATTTGAGTGTTACATGGTTATGAGTTGATAAGAAAACGTAAGGTGTCATATATGTGAATTGTGTCTACGCTTGTAGTGTAAATTAGTATGTGCGGCCTTTTTGATTTCGTGGAATACTTTCGGTGAATTGCATTTCATGACATATCAAATTAATTATCTCAAACTATTACTTCTACTGGACGTTGGTTGCTCACTCCTTCATTTTTCAGGTGCTAGATTGGAGCCGAGAGTCTAGATATAAGCTTCGTGCAAGGAGAAGATTTTAGTTGCATTTAGTTAATAAAGTCGTCTACATGATGCACGCTTGAACTTGTTGAGATGTTGCTTTCGATTTGAGATTGTATTTGAGGCTAGAGGCCATTTCATGTTTTAGATAGATTGGGTTTGATGATTGAACTCGAATAGGATTTGGAGACATCTAATTGTCACTTTGCTCATCCTGAATTTTACTGATAGCAGTACACGTTTTACTCAATAAGTGTAGCTTGGATAATTATTTTGAAAAAAAATTTTAGATGGATTTTCTACACTTATATATCAACCTTGTGTTCAAATTTCATAATATTTAACCGTACGGTTTAAGAGTTATTGATTTTTAAATGTGTTGCTGTCTTGGGTAGTTTTCACCGGTCAGCCCCACGTTTGTGTCAATAAGTCAAACACCCCTTTTTAGTTTTCAAAACTGTTTTTATGGGGGTATCATACACTTGTATATCAATATTGTGTCAAAATTTCATAACATTTCGACTTACCGTTTAGGAGATATCGAATTACGAAGTTGTAGTCATAGTTCTAAATTTCGTAGCGGCCAGCCACACGGTTTGGCCTATTTCTCCCACACCTCTTGACCTTTGTAAAAACAGTTTTAGTGGGTTATAATACTCCCTTATAGGATCCTCCCTACCAAATTTCACAATGTTTTAATGAACGGTTTGAGAGAAATCAATTTTTGAATCCAGACTACCATTTCTGTCCAGTTTCAATGTGTTGTTTGTAACTTTACTCACGTGCTCCGGTTATGGAAAACCGGGGCGTGACAGGTACAATTTTTTCAGGTCGTTTTTTAATAATTACATTAACAATCTCATTGTCCCGTCAACGTAGCGCCCCAATTTGGAGCTTTGGTTAGAGGTTATGTCCAATAATGTATGGGTCAGTCCGAACTACACTATCGAGAAATGATTTTGATGAATGAGATAATAATTTTATTTCTTCAACAATCACACTGTATATCTTTTGACGGTTTTCATAGATTTTTGTAAGCTATTTATATTTATATATATTTAGTAGGGGTGCCTGGTTCTCTACAGACCAGCTCGCAGCTTCGCAGCAATTTGCAGCGACCATGACGACAAGTTTTTGGTGGGATTAGCTTCTCCTCTTCCCCAGACAGCCTCTGCGCTTGAAGCCGAAGCCCCAGCAGCTCGCGATGGCCTCCGTTTAGCGTTAAAGCTGGGTAACATTAGGTTAAAATTGAATCCGACGTGAAAAGGTAATTGACACTATTAATAACACCAAAGGGTTCCTTTTGGATAGGTCGAATAAAGAAAATGGCATATGAGAGATAGTTACTTTATCAAGACGCTTCAAAGAGACAATTCCCTTCACTTTCAACCACCGTTCGTCAAATGAAGTAGCACACGGGTTTGCAAAGTCTGAACTTTCTGTTCCAAAAACAAACATATTTGGCTAGATTTTGTCCGAAGTGGTGCATTTCAGTATCTTCAAAACGATGTATTAGGGGATTACCACCCATTTATCTCGACTTAATACAAATATGCTTTTCTACTAAAAAAATATGTACTATAAAGCGTGTGTTTATTTGACAACCATTTTCTCACTCAATACCGAACATGCCGTGAACTAATTTAAAATGTAAAAAGATTATAAAAATAAAATAAAAATACTAAAAGTTAAAAAAATTCAATTTACGGTTGAGATAAAAGGGATGTTATTGGCCAACTTTCTTGATAAATATGCTATATCACACTTTCCAAATATAACTACTGATTATGCAAATCGGACAATTCGAGTTATCCCGTCGTTTAATAATCGTACCCAAGCCCGACCCTGTCCAAATTACTCAAAACACGTACTAAAGCCCGACTTTTGTCCGGGCTGGATTCGAGTTGGTCGGGTCCTGCCAGTCCAGGTTGGCGGATCTGGCCTGTAGCAGGTGGGTCGCAGCCAAGCCCTGTGTTTCTGTGATCGAGGTCATTCAAATCTGTGTCTCCTGGAGGACTGGTCCGCACCAAGGTGGACGGAGCCTCTGGTTCAGCGGGGATGGGCGGATGGGTGGAGAACTGTCTCGCCATTTCCCGTAGTGAGCGCCTCCTCCCAGAGGGTTTGGTGAGCAGCAAAATGTTTGTCAAGATCTTCATTGAAGGCAGCCTTCACAAGGACCACGATCTGTTGTAGTGAATCCGCATATAATTTCGTGGTGTTTTTCATGGAGAAATTCACTAGTTGATTGTGGTGACAACTCAATGAAAGCACCAAATGTTAGGGTTTACTTAAGATGATAGTTGTTCGAGACACTATCGAGTCTCTACACACACTAGGGTTTTTAACCCACACACAAATTTAACTGTTTCTTCTTGATTGATTTAATAAAACTGTGAAATTACAAGACTTAAATAAGAAAATACTGACCTAATACTGATACGGTTCTACTGATTGAGCGGGCCATGGGTAAAGAACCGATAAAGAAACCCGATCCATAGCTCGACAGTTAAAATAAATTAAACTACTAACTAAATAAAATAAACTATGCATGCGTAATATAATGTTTGAGATACTTAGGCGGTTGGCATTCTTATGAACTTCGTCGTGGTGTTGGTACCGTTGACGGATGAATATCCGTATCACCTTCCTTTCCCGTTAGAATTGGGTAACTCTCGGGTTATAATTGAATCCGACTCAAAGAACGTAATCGACACTATTAATAACACCAACGGGTTCCTTTTGGATAGGTCGGATAAAGGAGATGTCATACGAGAGATAGTTACTTTATCAAGACGCTTCAAGCGACAATTTCCTTCACTTTCAACCACCGTTTGTCGAATGGAGTAGCACACGAGTTTGCAAAGTCTTGGCTTTCTGCTCCAAACAAACATATTTGGCTGGATTTTATCTCAAGTTGGGCATTTCAGTTTCTTCAAAACGATGTATTAGTGGATCACCACCCATTTATTTCGACTTAATAAGCTGCTTTTCTCCTAAAAAATATAAATACTATAAAGCGTGTGTATATTTGACATATCATTTTCTCACACAATACTGAACATGCCGTGAACAAATTTAAAATGTAAAAAGACTATAAAAATAAAATAAAAAATAAAAAAATATAAATATTCAATTTACGGTTGAGATAAAAGAGATTTTATTGGCCAACTTTCTTGATAAATATGCTATATAACACTTTCCAAATATAACTAGCGATTATGCAAATCGGACAATTCGAGTTAGTCCGTCGTTTAATAATCGTACCCAAACCCGACCCTGTCCAAATTACTCAAAACACGTACTGAAGCCCGACTTTTGTCCGGGCTGGATTCGGAGTTGATCGGGTCCTGCCAGTCGAAGTTGCACCCTACTTAGAGCATCTCCAATGCAATTAGGTAAAAAATAGGCATATTATGCCTAAGAATACGATTTTACATTTTTATTTTTGCACTAGGCTCCAATGCTATTAGGTATAAATTAGGCAATTTAAACCAAATGCTCTTAGCTCCCATTTGCATCTTATTTTCCCACTTTAACCTGGTGCAAGACCAGTAAATACTGCTTCTAGTACTTTCTTTTTGGAGATACTGACGGACAGCCCTAGGTCACCCCCCACATAAAATATTCTCTCAATCATCTCCGTTGCCGCAGTGTCTCAATCTGCACTCTGATTTCAATATTCTCAATCACCTCTCTTTCTCTCTCTCCCTCCCCCAGATTCGACTCTAAGCAAGTAAAGAGGTATGTTCCCGAAGTTCCACCGCACTTTGGTTTCAGTTTTCTTGTTTTTGTTTTTCGCTCTAAATCAGTGGATCCACTATTTGTTTCTTATTCTTAACTAGTTGGGTTTTCGATCGCGTCATGTAATATGGGTTTTTCTTGATGTATCTGCGTGTGGATTAGCAAAACTCAGTAGTAGTGAATTTGACTGTTTTGATGACTTCTGGGTTGAATGTTGTCTATGGTGCTTACTGGAATCTACAAGGAAAATGATGTATGATTGATAGCCTGTTCTTGGCAATTTTTGCTTTCGGACCACTTCCTTGAGCACCTTAAAACATTATTATGGTAGGATAATCTTTCTGACTATAGTAGTGGTATAAGATACCTTCTAGGTTCCCAAGCTCAGGTCTTTACAGAACCTCGGAGACACCATAAGAAGAAAAGCGAGTTGAACTTCCAGAATCGCAAATCGAAAAGGGAGTGAGATAACTTCCAAAGGAAAACAAGTGTATTTTCTCCATGGGTTCCATGTGATGTAGAAATATACATAACCCTTAGTTTTGAAGTACGTAAAGCATTCGGCGACACTGACATGGTATTGAGTATGAACATTAAATTTATGTCGTCACATACGAATCCAATAAAAGACTTTTCCGTGATTTAAGGCATTCATGGCGGCATCCTTAGTTGGGTTTGTTTGTTTTGAACTTTAAGATTATATGGTCTGTGTCTCTTTGTCGTATTCGCAACACGTAGGAGTGGTAATAATAGTTTTTATTTCAGGATAGTTGCTTGGATTTTAATGACCGTTTGAGTAACTTATGGCCCAGATGTTAAGCGTTTGGTTTTCTTTATCTGATTGATTGAGTTCTTGATGGATATTTTGACAACTTTGTTACCTAAGTAAAAGTGGTTGCGTAGGTGGCTTGTGTAAAGTGAGAGCAGTTAGGTAATGAATGTTTCTAGATAAAGAAATGAAAGTAATTGGAGAAGGACCGGAGAATCTTTTGTTCGATTGTTTCCAGTGGAATTCTTTATTTACTAGGATTTTACCAGCCCGACAAAATTCCTAGATTCTAGAATCTTTTTATTTTTTATTTTCGTTCAAAACCCATGTTTCCAACAACACCTTTAAATCCTTGATAGAACAAATGAATAACTATGTGATTTGGTTTGAGGAGTACCATTTTTTCATTCAGGTCATTTGTTGATAATTACAAACAATGCCCCTCTCTGGAATCTACAAGAAAGAATAGAAAAAATTCAGGGTGTGATAGTAAACATAGTTGTCAAATCAAGATTCAGAAAGGGAACCGACATTCAAACTCATTGAATTGTGAATCAAACCATCAAACCGCATAATGAATGTAGAGGTTTGCTTACAATCTCTTCAAGCAGATAGAATAACAGTGTCCGTACAACTACGCGTGTGAATAATATATTCATATTTCATCAATAAGCAAAGTCAAGTTTTTTGATAACTCACATCTAATGACGGGTGGTTAGGATCTGTACAAAACTAAAATATAAGAATAACAAAGATTTAAGAAGGTATGTAAAGAAATGAACATGAATGATAAGATACCAATGTACTAGTCATTTTGAGAACATTTTGAGAACAATGTACTAGTAATTTTGAAAACAAACATATTTGCCGAACAGACGAAAATGAGAAAGGTACTATTTCTTGGTCTGTTTCTAACTCAATTAGACCCCCTGACTCAATTGTTGACGAATCGTCTAAATCACAACCAGATCGTAAGATTCAGAGACTGAATTCAAAATACGTTTTTGTTCCATTAAAGATCACCCTGATACGCATCGTTTCAGGGGTGAACCGAATCAGATTGTAGATTCGAATCGTGAATCGTAAGATTCTAACAAATGCGATAGTCTGTATGCAGCAATATTAAGCGGTCTTCCTCCAATCCAATTTATTAGCACCTTTAAACACCAATGGAGCATAGTTGTCAGTTCAAGATTCACTGAATTGTGATTCGAATCTATTTACTCGATAGTTTTAAGTAGATGGAATTACAAATTTCATAAATCCGTAAGATGCGTGAACAGCATGATCATATACTACAAAAGGATAGCTCAAATTTCTAGAGACTCACATCCATGACTAGGGATTAGTAGTTTTTCACATAAAAAAGATGCATATGGAGCACGGAACTACAAGATGCTATGAAAAATAATAGGAAACAATTAGCTTGGACTTACGAAAATGCACTTATTTCAAACTAACATAACTTGCAGAACAGGCAGAAAAATTGAAATTATTATTACTTAGACTAGAGCTCTAACTCTATTGGACCTTTAACTGAATCTTGACGGTGAATCTTATGAAACGGTATAAAGAATCATAAGATTCGGACTCTTGAATCGGGATTCAGATAAATCTTGGTCCCTATGAAATTCCATCATTTCACGGGAGTCGAATTGATAGGAATCGAGAACCGTAAGATTTTGACAACTATGCAATGGAGTAGGAATACAAGGAGTGGTCAAGTTCTCTACCTACTAGTATATAACGAGAACCTAGAGTACTTTTTAATAAGAGTCATCATGTACTTGCCGCAGTTAAGGCCTTCATTGAAATTATACTAGTTCATTGATGTACATGCATTTCTATATCTTTGTTATTCGTATGTTTTAGATATCTGCAACTCCTAATCGGTAGTTACAGATACAAGTTTCGAAGAACTCGAGTTTGACAATTGTTAAATTACAAATTCAAGGTTCACGCATGTTATGGTTTTATGAAATAAGTTTTTATCTGTTTAAAAATATTGCAAGCGGATCTTACGATTCGCGATCCGATTGGATTCAAGATTCAGTGCTATCTGAATCTCGATTCGACAATTATGCTTGAAAGAGCCTCAGGACATAAGGGAGGTCAAGGAAAGATCGTAGTCTTCATTAGAAGCAAGGGAGTCAAACTTTTTATATCACAAATCGGAAGGGATGTTATTTTGAGATACCTTCGAAAGGCAAACAGGAGAGTCTTTAGGAATCTCAAAAAATTGGTATCTGCTGAAATATAATTAATCCCTTGAGTTGAGAAGAGCATTCATAGTAAACTGCTTGAAAACAAATAAAAACAATGATTAAGCGTAGATGAATTTGTTCTAGTGACATAACTCAGATGATGACAATTAAGTTAGCTTTTGGGTGAAAGATATCGCAAAATAGTGTGCTCAATAAAATAGTTCACTTTGAGTTGCCCGCCTTAGCTCATATCCTCGTCTTAAATTAATAGCTGTTCTATGAAGGAATTACTCCAATAGTTGACACATGGACAAAGGGGCTCTTAAGAATGGTATCAGTACCAGTTAAAGACTGTACTTGGAGGAGGTCTTTGACTTGCACGTGCTATCAAGCCGAATGCCGTATTAGTTGGTATTTACTTCAATCATAGCTGGTTACTATTTGCCTGCTAGGGATTCGAATAATTTAACGTGTTTAGGCTTATCAACGACTTACCTTACTTTGTTGTTTTTCCATCTCTTGCTTATCTGACTCTTCCACTTGCTTTTCCGTCTGCTCTATTTTAACCCATACAAGCCCTACTTTGCAAAGAAAATCAGTCCCGTACACCTGAGCTTTCACATAGACCCCAACAGAAGGTGATTGTCTGAAGGCATTCTGTTCGTTTACACGGTTCCGATGGAGCAAAGTAGTTACCCCATTTACTCTACATGACCCCACAAATTCTATGAACCTGGTTGCTCTACATAATGAATCTTTATTACGTTCTGAATCTCTTATAAGAGAACAGGATTTGGTGCTCCAGTTGACTGTCAAACATTCTCCACATTCCTCCATTTGTGTTTGAAGACACCTTCATTGTTTTCCAGGATCTGTAGCATGAAGTCCATTTGGAGGCCTCTACCTTGACCCATTTCCTCTTAGAGCATGCCCACCCTTTGTGGCTCGGGGAAGAGTGACTGCGGCTCGTAGGCTCTTGGGAAATATGCAGTTTATGTACCTGTGTTTTTCTCGGGCCAGTTTTGGACCTCTCCTTTTACTTTGAAGCTACCTTTAAAGTAAAAGGAGATAGACCCGGACCAATCAGAACCGCTAAAGATAGACCCGGACCAGTCAGAACCGCTAGAGTATTCACTACATGCTCTAGAGTAGGCCTGTCAATGGGCCGGGTACGGGTACAACCGTCACGGTTCTGACCCGAGCCGCTAAAGATAGACCCGGACAAGTCAGAACCGCTAAAGATAGACCCGGACCACCTAGCTTCAGAACCGCAAGAACCAGACCCGCAGCGACCAAGAACTGGCGGTTTTGGAACCAAATCCCATTAGCAACCCGCCTCGTCGGTTTCTTGTTTGCCTGACATTACAGGGTCGAAAGTGTAAATAATTTTACTACCCCTTATCTGATTCTTGTGATGATTCTAAAAAATTCCAGTGATGAATATAGTAAGGAAATGGAAGAGGGAGGGAGGGGGGATGCAAAGGAAACAGCTGCATAACGGGTTTGGGTAGAGCTACTGGTTCTCTTGGGTCTGGTTCCCATGGGTCGTAGCCCGGGTTTGGTTCTGTCGGTTCGGGTCTTATGTCTTTCGGTCCGGGTCGGTTACCCAGAACCGACCCATTGATTGGCCTACTCTAGAGAAAGGAAATAAAAAAATCCATCCTACGGATTCTTAAAATTGCAGAGTAATTCTCGGGCCAATATAGAAAACTCAAGTAACGAAATCAGATTATTTTTTTGTCTTCCTTCCTGCTGTTTGATGAGTTTTGTAGATCTCATTTAGTTTTTTCCAATTCTGAATATCGTGCTAATGGCCACGTGCTTTACTTGTCGTGGAATGAGATAGATGATCCAAAGCTTTCGAACCAATCTCTAATGTCACGGTCGATGGTTTACTATCCCTGTAGACATATACTACTAGCTATACATTTATGACTCAAAGGACCCTAGACTCAAAAGCATTAGTAGCTTCCGTTAACATTCATGCCACTATTTTGTGTTTGGTTATAGCATTGTAGCAGAACTTATGCTTTCTTATGTAACACTGTAACCGTAGGCCGAGTTTCTTCTTTTCCAAACTACTTTGCACGTGGACTGTTACTGTTCGCTTTTTGAAATCAAGATACAGCAAAATCTGAAAAATAAGTTACCAAGAGAGTGATTTTTTGTTTAGTCTTTTTGACATGCATTGATGTAAGAACAAAATCTCTAAAGGATCGCTGGCTTGATTATTAGTTGCATCAATGATGTTGGGTGCATTCATTAGATTATTGTCTGAAAAGTATAAACGTGTCGTGGAACAGTCCTTGGTTTCCAGATCTACTTAATTTTCCTCCCATTCTTGCATCTAATCATCAATCTTATGTCGCTTGGTATCATCTCATTCTTATATTTTGTTGAACCTGTTGATTGTTCAAACCATGCAGACTTGCTCAATTCAATTCATTCTCTTCATAAATACAGTATAGTATTAGATATTTCTGAAGCAAGTATACATATCACCTAGTTTGTTGCAGGTTCTCCACTTTCTGAATGTTCAGGAAGCTTATTCCATGACCGGCCATTGTATCAACCGTTTCACTTAGTGGATGCTGTTGCATGAGTGACTCAAAATTACAACCTCTTTAGTTAAGGTATGTGGTACTTACTTTTCCAATTCTGAATATTGTGCTAATGGCCACGTGCTTTACTTGTTGTGGAATGAAATAGATTATCCAAAGGTTTAGAACCAATCTCTAATGTCACAGTCGATGGTTTACTATCCCTGTAGACATATACTACTAGCTATACATTTATGAGTGAAAGGACCCTAGACTCAAAAGCATTAGTACCTTCCTTTAACATTTATGCCACTACTTTGTGTCTGGTAATATCTTATGCTTTCTTATGTAGTACTGTAACCGTAGGCCAAGTTTCTTCTTTTCCAAACTACTTTGCATGTGCACTGTTACTGTTCGCTTTTTGAAATTAAGAATAAGGCAAAATCTGAAAAATAAGTTACCAAAAAATTGATTTTTTGTTTAGTCTTTTTGACATGCATTGATGAAAGAACAAAATCCCCAAAGGATCCCTGGCTTGATTATTAGTTGCATCAATGATGTTGGGTGCATTCAGTAGATTATTGTCTGAAAAGTATAAACACCGTGACGTGGAACAGTCCTTGGTTTCCAGATCTATTTAATTTTCCTCCCATTCTTGCATCTAATCATCAATCTTATGTCGCTTGGTATCATCTTCATTCTTTTATTTTGTTGAACCTGTTGATTGTTCAAACCATGCAGACTTGCTCAATTCAATTCATTCTCTTCATAAATATAGTATAGTATTAGATATTTCTGAAGCAAGTATACATATCACCTAGTTTGTTGCAGGTTCTTTCTTTAAGAATAGGCAAAGTCAGCCGTCCACATTCTGAATGTTCAGGAAGCTTATTCCATGACAGGCCATTGTATCAACCGTTTCACTTAGTGGATGCTGTTGCATGAGTGACTCAAAATTACAACCTCTTTGGTTAAGATATGTGATACTTACTTTTGTAGCTTGAGGTGATCACTTCTTTACCTGAAGTTATGGAGAAAATTTGTTTGTTAATGCTATTCACCAGCTATCCGCCGCCGTTTACACCTAGTGGATATTGTTGCACGAGTGACTCAAGATCACGACCTCTTAGGTCAGGTATGTGATAAAGCATTCTTATGATTGCTGGATCATCATCATCATCATGAGCATGAAATAGATAATAATAATAATGATGATGATGATGATAAATTAATAATAATAATAATGATGATAATTATTTATTTATCATAATAATAATAATAATAATAATGATATTTAATATTTGTAATTATAATGATGATTATAAAGAATTAAACTATTATTATTATTAATAGTAAGATTATTATTATTAATACAATAACAACAACAATAATGATTTATCACAAAATGGCTTGTACACTTAACCTCCTGATTCTGAAGTAGTAGCATTCAAAATGCCGTAAGATAATAAATATAAGTGGTTTTTCCATTTATAATATATTATAACGATGTTACTATTACAGGTTTTTGCAGATCATGAATCAACTCTTAACCCTATTAATGTTCCAAGAGCACTGATATGGAACTTAGCAAGACGGACCGTATACTTTGGGACATCTGTGTCGACAATATTTAAAGTTAACCAAACTTTTTGCATAAAATAGGTAGATTGATGCCCCATTATTGTTTCATTACATAGTTTGGAGGTCATATATTTGTTCTGTCAAGTCTCTCTACAGAGGGAATTAAATTTTGCTTCTCTGGAAAAGTGGAAATGCAAGGAATGCTGCTTCATAACTTGTGCTTCAACTTTCCAGAAGCAACTGAATCCCCTTTGTAGAGAGACCTGAAAGAACAAAAATATGATCTCTAAGCTATGTATTGAAACTATAATGGCACATCAATTCACCTATTTCATGCAAGAAGGGTTGGTTACCTTTAAATATTGTCGAGACGGACGTCCCAAAGTAAAACGTCCGTCTCGGTAAGTTCCATATCAGTGCTCTCTGAACATTGATGGGATTGAGACTCGACTCATGATCTGCAATAGTAGCACCATTATAATATATATTGTAAATGGGAAGACCGCTTATATTTTCGCATCTTACGAAATGTAAAAAGCTACTACTTCTGGTTCAGGAGGTTAAGCGTACATGCCATCTTGTGATAAACCATTATTAGTATTATTTAAGGAACCCTACAGAAATCCCGACTTTATAAGAGATTCCGTGGTGCCTTTTAGATGTGTTTCTGAAGTGTACTTGTTATCCTCTACGGTCTCGTAGCCTTAAGTTTGTGTTTGCTGACTTGGATGCCAGCGTGTGGCTATATACTCTCTACAATTCTCCCTTGCAGTTTATGAAACTATACTTCTTCAGTACATAAAAGTACTGCAGGAGCTCTCTTGAGAAGCCAAATTCGCTCTTTTGACATAGACAACCAGGAATCATTCTCTTTCTAACTTAATTCTCGCACACACGCGCGCACACACACACAAACACATATAAGAAGTAGTTTGAACTAAAAAACCCGTGACTCAGCCTACTGCTAGTGTCACAAGAAAACATAAGTGCAACTATAATGCTATTACTAAGCACAAAACGGAACAATGAGGGCATAAAAGACAAAAGGAAGCTACTAATATAACATATGAAAGTGTACCTAAAGATGAGAACTATTTCTTGCCATTGAAAATTAGAATGATAATTTACATTTCATTGCTTGTTGTAATTGACGAGACAAGATCTAAGTTGCGGTAAAATAATAATCACACTTATCTATTGTCCTTTGAGTCATCACGTCAGAACTAATTGTCATCCTATACATGGTCTTCAGCACATTAAGGGCTTGTCAATATACCCATTCGATGCACAACCAGTCCTCCCTTCGTCCCAAATTGAGTGTCGGGTGGATTTTTCACGGAGATTAAGGATGTACATTTGACTTGTTAAATTTACTAAAATGTCGTGAAAAAATAATGATTCAAAGGGGTATGATGGGAAGTAATGTGAAGAAGTAACTTTTTGTAGCAGGAAAATCATTTTGGGACATCCATTTTAGTAAAGAAAGACACTTAAACTGGGACGAGGGGAGTATTTTTTTGCAAAGATGGATAGTAAATCATCGACTGTGACATTAGGAATAGGGTCTAAACTCTCGATCAGCTTTTCTCGTTCCATGAGAAGTAAAGCACATGGTACTAGCACAATGTGAAGACTTGGAGGCTTGGAGCAAAAGTTAACCAGATCTATAGAACATAGAAAATAATAGGAATGAAGACCTATATTGTTCAGTAGCATTATTTTAATAATAGGAATCAGTAGGATGATCGGAAAATTCATTAATGGTTTGGTAGAAAGTGTGGTTTATGAGGATGTTACTATAATGATGGTGGGTGATCAAGGAATGGTTGGTATATGTGATAAGAAGTTGATACTTGATGATTTAGCGCCTTGGGTTGAGATCTCCAAAGATTGGGTTCGGCATTATACCCCTTGCTTTCTGTTCGTCCACCTGCGAGTGTCTCTTCCTCAGATGTTGTAGCAAAGATGAACCAAGGACTGAGTTTAGGGAAAATTTTGAATGGCAAGTATGTGAAGGATTATCTGATTGAGGTTTATCTAAAGGAGGACATGCCGTGTTGGTTGGTTTACGTAGAGAGTAATAGAATTCCTCCAAATATAGGGTTAGTCGATGAAGTGGTCAATGTGGAACATAAGGGAGTGTCCAACAAAGAGTGTTGAGGAGCTTGTGGCCATGAATCTGTGACAATGCATTCTTCTCGACGAGAACCATTTGTACTGGCCATAGCCCTCAATCTCCTGTGGATAAGAAGATCCCTTCTTTTCAGAAAATATAGATTTATTATTAAAATGATTGTAGATTGTCAAGAACCCACAAATAAATTCTAACATTTGGCTCAATAATTGTAAACGTAATAATAGATATTGCCTAGTAAAGAAAAAATGGGAACTTGACAATTTCAAAGGCAGTGCGGCAAGGACACATGATGAACCTCAATAAGGATCTCCACATTTTTAGTTCTGAAATTCATAACATTAATGCAACAGTCTATACTTCTTCAATCCTATTTGATGTTAAACAAATAGTCATAATAACTCGACAAGAACTCGACCAGAAAAGAATTATAGAAATTACCCCGGTTGTACTTGTTAGAAAGCATTGCAGAGTATTCACTGCATGCTCTAGAGAGAGAAAAAAAATCATCACACGGATTCTTAGAATTGCAGATTAATTCTGGGGGCGATATAGAAAACTCAAGTAACAAAGTCAGATTATTTTTTGTCTTCCTTCCCGCTGTTTGATGATTATTGTAGATTTGATTTAGTTTTTTCCAAGTCTGAATATTGTGCTAGTGGTCGTGGAATGAGAGAGATCATCAAAAGATTTAGTACTCATCTCTAATGTCACAGTTGTTGGTTTACTATCCTTGTAGACATATACTACTAGCTATACATTTATGACTCAAAGGACCCTAGACTCAAAAGCATTAGTAGCTTCCTTTTAACGTTTATGCCACTATTTTATGTTTGGTAATAGCATTGTAGCAGAACTCATGCTTTCTTATGTAACACTGTAATCGTAGGCCAACTGCTTTGCACGTGTACTGTTCGCTTTTTGAAATTCAGCAAAATTTGAAAATCAAGTTACCAAGAGAGTGATTTTTGGTTTAGTCTTTTTGACATGCATTGATGTAAGAACAAAAGCCCCAAAGGATCCCTGGCTTGATTATTAGTTGCATCAATGATGTTGGGTGCATTCATTAAATTATTGTCTGAAAAGTATAAACAATTCTTAGTTTCCAGATCTATTTATTTTTCCTCTCATTCTTGCATCTAATCATCAATCTATGTCGCTTGGTACCATCTCTTGACTCACTTAGTCCACCATTCCATTGTTGTAAGGCTAGTATTTTGTGGAACCTGTTGATTGTTCAAACCATGCAGACTTGCTCAATTCAATTCATTCTCTTCATAAATACAGTATAGTATTATTAGATATTTCTGAAGCAAGTATACATATCACCTAGTTTGTTGCAGGTTCTTGCTTTAAGAATAGGCAAAGTCAGCCCTCCACATTCTGAATGTTCAGGAAGCTTATTCCATGACCGGCCATTGTATGAACCGTTTCACTTAGTGGATGCTGTTGCATGAGTGACTCAAAATTACAACCTCTTTGGTTAAGATATGTTATGCTTACTTTTGTAGCTTGAGGTGATCACTTCTTTACCTGAAGTTATGGAGAAAATTTGTTTGTTAATGCTATTCACCACCTATCCGCCGCCTTTTACACCTAGTGGATATTGTTGCACGAGTGACTCAAGATCACGACCTCTTAGGTCAAGTATGTGATAAAGCATTGTTATGATTGCTGGATCATCATCATGAGCATGAAATAGATAATAATAATCATGATGATGATGATAAATTAATAATAATTATGATGATGATAATTATTTATTTATCATAATAATAATAATAATAATGATAATTAATATTTGTAATTATAATGATGATTATAAAGAATTAAACTATTATTATTATTAATAGTAAGATTATTATTATTCATACAATAAAAACAACAATAATGATTTATCACAAAATGGCTTGTACACTTAACCTCCTGATTCTGAAGTAGTAGCATTCAAAATGCCGTAAGATAATAAATATAAGTGGTCTTTCCATTTATAATATATTATAACGATGTTACTATTAAAGGTTTTTGCAGATCATGAATCGACTCTTAACCCTATTAATGTTCCAAGAGCACTGATATGGAACTTAGCAAGACGGACCGTATACTTTGGGACATCTGTGTCGACAATATTTAAAGTTAACCAAACTTTTTGCATAAAATAGGTGGATTGATGCCCCATTATTGTTTCATTACATAGTTTGGAGGTCATATATTTGTTCTGTCAAGTCTCTCTACAGAGGGAATTAAATTTTGCTTCTCTGGAAAAGTGGAAATGCAAGGAATGCTGCTTCATAACTTGTGCTTCAACTTTCCAGAAGCAACTGAATCCCCTTTGTAGAGAGACATGAAAGAACAAAAATATGATCTCTATGCTATGTATTGAAACTATAATGGCACATCAATTCACCTATTTCATGCAAGAAGGGTTGGTTACCTTTAAATATTGTCGAGACGGACGTCCCAAAGTAAGCCGTCCGTCTCGGTAAGTTCCATATCAGTGCTCTCGGAACATTGATGGGATTGAGACTCGACTCATGATCTGCAATAGTAGCACCATCATGATATATATTGTAAATGGATAGACCGCTTATATTTTCGCATCTTACGGAAATGTAAAAAGCTACTACTTCTGCTTCAGGAGGTTAAGCGTACATGCCATCTTGTGATAAACCATTATTAGTATTATTTAAGGAACCCTACAGAAATCCGACTTTATAAGAGATTCCGTGGTGCCTTTTAGATGTGTTTCTGAAGTGTAGTTGGATATCTAAAATCGTGAGATTAGTTTGCAGGCAACCCATCAAACTTTCTGCTGATATCTGTATATGCATCTGTTTTGCCATGATATCTGTCCATTAGGGCTCCAACTGGAAAGTGGTCTTGATGAGATAATTATTTCTAATAAATCCAGATTGATTTGCTTATTTGTTGCGTGTTTAATTAATCATATATCAGCCACTCTTAGTTTGTTTCTCATGAGTTTTTACATAGTAGGGTTCTCTATTCGTTTTTAGAAGTTTGTCATCGTTTTTGGAGACACGGGTTTTCATTAACCGTCAGTATGGAATGTCAGCAAATTGAGGACATCACGAGGGGACTTCTTTCGTTACCCCTTGTAGGTTATAGATCGATCAAGGCTGACGGGGTACCTGGTCCATTGCTGGTAATTCGGTGTTGGTTTATTGAAGAAATTGTGACAAGGTGTTGAGGTAATTTCTCTCTCTTGCTTGTTAAGGACGCGAGGCAGCTTTCAGGAGATGTTATACACATTTACACTAAAAATTGACGGCTAGCCACAGGCCACAATGTTGTTTTAGGGTGATATTAGTTTCAGGAGACTGTTTGGTACGGGCTTTAGAAAAAACAAAAATGTGTTCTATATACGGTCTATAAATCACCCAGGAAAAACAGCAGGCCAAACAAATTTCAATTAAAGATTCTGGATTAAGCGATTTTGTTTAACATGGATACTCATTTCATGCGTAACGGGGTATGCTAAGGATCATATGATTGGGGACCCCTAAAAAAGGTACAGGAATTACCGTACTCCATAAGAGAGTAGACTGTTTATTAAAGGGTACAATAGGTGTGAGTACGTGCATTTGTGACTGGGATAGCAGATTACTTGATGCATCAAATTCCACTGTATTAAAAGACAAACCCCATTCTCGAATTTATGAACTACTCGTTGAAGCAAAGTAACTACCAGTAAAGCACAACATGAATGCAGAAGGTTACATGCTTTTGAAAGTATATTTGGTTCTGCAAAACAGTAATCACATCATAAGCTCTGTAGCTTACAGGTAACTATTTTGAATACATAGTTATGAATAGTGATTCTAATTACTTATACTTGCTGATTTCATTATGGGAACAATTTGTTTACGGGGTTTGTGTGTGTTAGGGGATTTGGCCAGAAATCAAGGGAATCTCGACATCTTAAGGCCATACTGCACTTCCCAGCAGGCAGATTACAAAAGCGTCAATAGCTCAGAAAGGATCAGAAACTCACAGCGCTACCAAATTGAGAAGGCAGTGAATTCATTTTACTGGGCATGGAAAGAGTTGGACAACTAACAGACTCTGCATTATTCAACTGTTCCTCCTCTAACATGATATGCATTCATGTAAAATTCAGGGTGCAGGAAAAAGGAATTAAGTTCATACATTAGATCAGAGATAGTTTTTGCGTATGTATGTTATAGATTATTAAATACAATTGTTATGATCTTACAATGGATTTTAATAAGTTATTGCACGAATAATGATCTCAACCAGTCTCACCTAGAAGTGAATTTTTCTAGAATGGTAGTTGTATGTTATTGAGCAACTAGATCTTGCACTGGAAGAGCCATCATGTTCAGATTCCTGCTCGTGCAGGAGAAACTTCAGATATGTTGGGAGCCATTTTTGACATAAGCAAATTGATTATTCGTCCAATAACTTATTATTCTCAATTGTAAAATCATAAAAATTGTATGTAATTATCTGTAACATAGATATGAAAAAACTATCTTTGATCTAATGTATGAATTGAATTCCTTTCTCCTGCAGTCTGAATTTTACACGAATGAATCTCATGTTAGAGGAGCAACCATTGAATGCACAACAGTCTGTTGGTTATCGGACTGTTTCCATGCCCAATAAAAAATTTCACTGCCTTCTAAATTTGGTAGCGCTGTAAGTTTGTGATCCTTTCTTGAGTAATTGACGCTTTTGTAATTTGCTCGCTGGGAATTACAGTCTGGCCTTGAGCGGTCGCGGTGCCCTTGATTTCTGGTCAAATCCTCTAACGCATACAAACCCTGTTAAAAATTGTTCCCATAATTACAACAACTACAAGAGAGTTAAATAGAATCACTATTCCTGACTACGTATTCAGGATCCAGTAAGCTTATGATGCTTGAACTGTTTTGCAGACTCAAAATCGTGTAACCTGCATTCATTTTCTGAGTTTTATTGTTCCTTACTTTTCTTCAACGAGTAGTTCATATATTCGAGAATGGTGTTTGTCTTTTACTACTGTTCGTCACAATTGCACGTACTCATAAACCATCGGGTATTTTTTCATATGATCCCAAACGAGGCTTCTTTTATTTTTATTTTCCTTACGAGTTCTTTTTTAGCACCTAAATTCGGATCATTTTCCTCTAAACCACCAAAATCATTAGCGGCACCTTCGCCAAATAATTCATCAATAGTCATGTCTACGTTAACGTTTTGGTTATGAGAAGAGGAAGCCATTTTTTCTTAGAAAAATTAGATGAAAAAATTAAGTTTAACAAATAATGCACAAATAAGAGCACAATCAAATAGTAAACAACAAAAAATAAAACTTACAAACTCCAAGAATAATTCTTGGAGGATAAATGTCGAAGATTGAATATGCGTTGCTTGTCGAGGAGGAATGTGAGAAATTCGCCGTCGAAAACCAAGGAACTTTGAGGAATTGAGGAAACTTGAGAGTGTTTGGTGATTTTTGAGCGAAGTGTAAGAAATATGAAGATTGTTTGATGAGGAAGTGTGAAAAATGGTGGAAGTGGTTGGGTATTTATAGGAGTTGAAGGGGGGAGTTGGGGAGGGGGGGAATGTAATTTCAGAAAAGTAAATTCTGAAAAAAAAAAGGTCACTTGAGGGGGGGGGGGGGAGAGAGAGAGAGCAACGGCTACTGAGTTGATGTGACCCATCATTAACGGACAAAAATTTGAAAAAAAAAATGTTCTCGGTTCGGTTCCGGGCCGGTTCCGGTTCCGTTCACAGACGGTTCCGGTTAACGCGGATCCGTCAAACCGAATTGAGACCGAATATTACCGGTTTCGGGTCCGATTCAGTTCCGCCGGTTCCCGGTTCGGTAATACCGGTTAATTCGGTTCGGTTTTAACCGAAACCGCCGGTTAAACCGAACCAATTCGCAGCTCTATTTAAGGATAGGCTTGTGACAACAACTTGAGAAATGCATCCGTGAATTTCACTAGTCCCACGGATGCAACGTGGGTTCAGAAATTGTCATAACCCAACCGTGAATGATATTTTCATGGCCACTCTTGTTGTTGTTGTTATTGTTGTTGTTGAGGAAGCTTTCATTGATGGATCAAACAATTACAAGAGGAGCTATCATAGCTCAATAAAAAGCCCGACCTAGCACAGATGCGCTTGGGAATTGACATCCCTAGGAATAAAAGAAAAAATACAAGTATCGAAGAAATGAGACAAAAGCTTGCAGTCTTCAATCACAGGATCAATAGAGATCAAACCACAGCTCTTGCGAGAATTAATTGAATCAATAGCAATTTTTGAATCTGAGCTTAACAGGATCCTCTTCAGATTCTTAGATTTTGCTAGCAGCAAAGCATGTCTGATACCAAGAGCTTCAAGAACTAGATGATTGGTGCTGTTGGGCATGATTTTTGATCATTGATCACAGCAAGAAGTAAGCTCAATGTTGGAAATAATACAAATACCTTCAAACGAAATTAACAGATCAACTGCAGCATCTGTGTAATGCCGCCATTGCTGGAGTAATGTCAAATTCTTCTATACACAGAAGATGAGGTACCAATAGGGATAGAAAGGATTAGAGCTGCTTCTTCAGGGGAGAAATAACAATAAATCAAATCAGAATTACACTCCCTAGAATCAGCAATGTTAAGAACACTGACCGTTAGCAAGCTCTCCAAAGAGGTCCTTAGGGTTCTAACAAAAAAAAAATCCCCATTTCTAGGTAACCATTGATCAGACCATATATTGACATTTTTCCCACTAAATGTTCACCACCTCCATCCATTTTTGATAACATCCCTACCTGCAAGGATGCTCTTCCAAGACCAAGAGCAATTAGATGAAGCTTTAGCTTACCAATAGGAGCAATCATGAAAAGATATGTTTAAAGATCTGATTAAAACCCAAGCCACCATCCAAGTCCAAACAAAGATCCTCCCATTTCCTCCAGTGAATCTTTCTCTCGTCAGCAGCGTAGTCACCCCACCAGAATCTTGCCAATATAGAATTAATGTCTTGACAAAGCTTATTTGGCAAGAGAAAACATGACATGGCATATGTAAGCAATGCAGAGAGAGTAGACTTGATAAGGATTGCTCTACCGGCTGGACTTAAAAGAGACTATTTCCAATTAAAAACCTTCTTGTAGATCCTTTATTTCAAGAAGTTCATTAATTGAGTTTTAGATCGTCCAATAATGTTAGGTAGTCCCAAATAAGAGCTTTCAGATAGATTCTTGCTAATAAGCATAAAATGATGCAAAAACACTTTCAAAAGATCACTGGTACTTGGGCTGAAAAGGCATTGAGACTCATCTCTGTGTATGGCATGACCTGAAGCTTCCTCATAAAGCTTGAGAACTTTATTAACAACACTTGCATCATCAAATGTGGCTCTACAAAATAAAATAGAGACATCATATTAATGGAGGGACAAATTATTTTTTTGATTTGTTACTCCTTTGAACCACCCCATTGCCTCAAAATGATGTAGAGAAGCTGACAAACTTTCAACAGAGAAAAAATAGAAAGGGGGAAAGAGGATCCCTATGTCTAAGACCTCTAGAGGGGAAGATAAAATCACTGAGGTTGCCATTAATAATTAGCTTGTAGCTTACCGGAGTGACAAACTGCATAATCCAATGAACCCTAGTATGATCAAAGCCCATTTTTAAAAGAAAAATCCTTAAATAGTTCCAATTTATTCTATCAAAAGCCTTCATCATATCAAGCTTCAGAGCACTGTGACGATTGGTAATAAGTTTGTCAATAACAATGCTCAATCTCTTAGTCAGAAGCTTGAAAATAATTTTATAAATAGTGGAACAGAGACTTATAGGTCTAAAATCCTTCACATGCGGAGGAGAAGAGACCTTTGGGATGAGGGTTACAAGGCTTACATTAATGCTCCTTAAGATTTTACATGTTTGAAGAAATACTTGATAGCCCTGCAAATATCATTACCAACAATTTCCCAATGATTTTGAAAAAATATGGCTATGAAGCCATCAAAGCCTGGAGCTTTATCTGGACTAATATCAAAGAATGCTTCTTTAATTTCATCATCAGAAACATGACTTTTATGGAACATATTCATTTGAAGAGCAACATACGTTTTAATGTTGGAAAGGATAGGCCAAGGGTCTGTATATTCTTTTGCAGAGAAAATATGAGAGTAAAAGCTAAGGAACTCTTTCTCAATGTCCACCTGCTAGTTAATCCATGTTCCATTATAAGCAAAAACTCCTTTGATAAGGTTTCTTCTCCTTGTTTAGGCCACAGAAGAGTGAAAGACGGTTGTATCCTTATCACCTGCTTCAAGCCAATGCTGTCCTTTTTTCCAAAATGATTCCTAATCTTCCCAAAGAGATTCAAGTTCAAGCTCTAGTTGATGCAATAAGGATGTATCTGCCTCAATTCGTTTTATTTTCAGTGATCTGACCTGCTCCTCTTACTCTTGGATGGTGGCAGATAAGTTAATTCCTTGACTTTAGCTCCAAGCCCTTAGTTCTCTTCTACAATTGCTCATTTTGCACTCGACTTTAAACATTTGAACACCTCTGAACTATCTTTTCCAAGCTTTCTCAACAACATCAACATAACCTTCATTCTTAAGCCATAGAGGGTTAAATGAATATAGGCTTAGAAGGAACAAGAGGGAGAGAGCTCCAGGGAGAGAGCTCCAGGAAGAGAGCCATATGATCAGATCCAATACAAGGAATGTGTTTCAACACTGCATTAGGAAAAAGATTAATCCAACAATGTAATACCCCGGTATTTTAGGGGGTATTTTTGGGCGTCTAGTGAAATTTCGGGGTCATAATGTGAAGTTATAAAAGTATTTTCCTTTTATTAAGTAGTTTCTCTTTTTATTATTATTATTATTATTATTATTATTATTATTATTATTATTATTATTATTATTATTATTATTATTATTATTATTATTATTATTATTATTATTATTATTATTATTTTATCAAAAGTTTTTTTTTTAAGATGTCATCTTTTATAAAGTTAGTTGGGTGAAGTGTAATGGGTCGTGTAACGTTTATAGCGTGTCCAAAAAAATATTGTTTTCATTAATATCGCGTAGCGAACCACCGCGTATAGTAGTACAACCGCCACACCATAACACACCCTTCGTCCCTAACCTCCCCACCATTTCCAAACAGGAGAAACTAGCATTTAACCCGTGCATCGCACGGTAAAATTTCAAATCTGAAACAAAATATTGTTGCTATAATGATTTCGTACCAAAGATTATTTAAAATTCTATTTGTAATATTGATTTTGATACCGATGGGTTGTGTACAATGACGAAATGGGTACATGCCAAAATGCATGTTTCTAATCAGCGAAAGTAAGTGATTTCATCTATTTTCAAATCTTCTTAAACCCATTTAGGTACTTGCTCTTACCATAAAATTTTCAATGACAACAATTTCGAGCCACTGATTTAGATATTTCTAATTCTGAATATGCAATCCATCTCAACCTTTTTTATACTCTTATCCAATTATATTATTGTTATACTTTTAATAATTTCTTTCAAATGTTAGTCCATTTTAACTTGAAGTTGTAAACAGAACCATCAAAAATTACAATTTTTTTATCATTGGTAAAATCGGAAGGAATAATCAATTTAATCTTACAATTTCTTTTATTGACTTAATTAGTTTGTACTATTCATTTGCTTTCTAATTTTACATTGAAATTTTGTTCCTCATCTTGATCACATTTAATTCGTTTCCCATCTTGGAGACTTTAATCCCAGTAAAATTGTTAATGAGTTCAAATATCAACCCACCGATCAATTTTCTAGCCCATTTGTTTCTCGTTCTTGACATTTCATCCATTTAAATTGGATATCAATCTTAACAAAAAAATATATATTAATATCGACCCAATTATTTTTCAGCTCATTCGTTATCCCTTGTTGACCATTACATCCACTAAAATTGAGAATCAATATTAATTTCAACACTTGCCTTTTTTGAGAAATAATTTCAACACTTGTTATTTAATCTTTTATAACTGAAAATAAATTTCGATTCATATACACATTGCATACACCCTCCACTACCACATCTGCATAATGATCCAATCAATAATGCAAATTACCCAAAAACAAATCCCCGCAAACACATTCAGGAATTCGTGGCAGTAGGGACTAAATTGATAAATTTAGAAAAAATAAAAAAACGAAAAACTAAACTAATCTGACCTTGTGTTTGTACTTCTGTAGATGGAACTACGACTTGTTCCGCGACAACGACCCTGCGTTCTGTATCGAAACTCACGTGTATATAAATCAAGGTAATACATGATGGAACATTTAAAACTATATAAATGAAGGTTCCAATTGTACCTATACGGGACGGTGCGTCAAGGATTCAACAGTGACTCCTGCGCGTATGTGAATTCCTTCGCCCACTGTCCGTAGTACTACAAAAACATATAAATGAAGCTGAAGAAGATTTGACACGAAAAGTTGCATAAAATATTAGGGGAATAGTTGGAAAAAAAATCACAGACTAGAAAGTATGATCAAATCAAAAAACATTCACCAACTTCATCGATGAGGATGCACATTTTTGTAGCTTAGAATCAACACATCATGACAAAAATTCACCAGATCCGCGAGCTAGCTTAGAACGGTCTTTCCGTTATTGTATTTTGTCCATCGCTACTAGAGAGGAGTAGGAAATGGGATTTAATGGAGAAAAATGAATTGATGATATGGAAAGAACCCACACTGGCCGAGAGACTCTTTGAAATGTTGGACGAATTTATTAATGAAAGGTTTAGTACAAATGACGCAAATCAAAATATGGTATGAATGGGTTTCTCAAAAAATATAGTATGAACGGGAACTAAAAATGGTAAGAATTGGACGCAAATCAATCATTTTCGATTGATGGAACCAAAACGGTGGGTTGGGTACAATTACGAAATTGGTACAAAGCCATTGATTTAGATATTTCCAATTCAGAAACATTCAATTCACATCAACCTTATTTTTAAAAATTTAACTCGGCTCTATTTTAAAATTTCAACTTCGTAGTTTTTAAATTTTTAACTTCGGCGCCATTTTTAAATTTCAAATTTTATTTCTAAATTTCAATGTCATATTAAATTCAGCAATATTTAAAATGGAGTGACACGTGGCAATCTCTCAAAGAAACTCATTCTCAAATAGTATATATAGATTGCCTCCTAATTTTTCGGCGAAGGACAATGGAGGTTTTGACCTTCTCTTTGTCCGATTTACGTCCTGATTCCACCCCCCCCTCCCCCCTAATCACGCCATGAATCGAAACCCCGATCCTGGTCATCAATTTTCCCCTTTGACATTCCAAAATCAACCCGGATTCTTCTCACGTCAATTTTTCCGATCGGGTTTTTCAAACCCATCTCTCACTCCCTCTGCCTCTCTCTCTCGCACCCTATATCTCTTTCTCTACTCTTCGTCGAAAGCCGCCAGCGAACCCAGGCGACGAAACCAGGCCGAACCCAAGACCGCCGCCGAACCGCCCGACGCCGTCCGCCCCTGCCTTGTTTTCGTCGCCTCCCTCCTCTGCGCCAGCGCCGTCGACACCACCACCACCGTTCGTCTCTTCTCCGTTCGCGTCCCCATGTTCCGACGAACCCAGCAGCGACCGGAAAGCCATCACCGCCGCCGCCACCTCTTCGTCTATTTCAGTTTGTAAACACCCCAAAACCTTGTTTTAAATTCCAATTTCGACTTTGCTGCTATCACTTTGACTTGATGTCTTGAAAAATCATGTCTTTTGTGATGTTGATTAGGGGGAACAAATGTTACAGTGGGTTTTGTTAGAGAAGAATCTGAGTTGGCTTTGATTGTGAACCAGAGGGTGTAAAGGTGTCCTTTCACAAACATTGGGGTAGATTTTGTATGATCTGAAACGTGTGGGGGTTGTCCTGTATAATCTGAATTTGTTGGGGGTCTAGTTGTACTTTCAGGAACTTTGATTGTATGTAATTTGTTTCTTTTTTTAGGTGATTATTCACATGTAATATAACTAGAATTTTTATAATGTAATGCATCTAGCAATTCTTGTTATACAAACACTGTAATATATATATATATGTATGTATATATCAAACAATCATTTTTCTACAAATAAAGTATATCCTTGTAGTTATTTGGAATATATTTTTGTGAAGAAGATTAGTTTAATATTTATATTATATTCTAATAAACAACTAATTAGCCTTGTTTTGTGGAAAGGAGGTCTTTTATCAAATAACAATGTTTTTCGTTTATATAACTTTGTTTATAAAAATACCTAAGCTTTTCTTTTAATAAAAGTATGACCCCAATAATCTAATCGTTAAATAATCACCCTTTTTATACTAAATGAAATTTTATATTTATAAGCTGCTATTTTCTTATTTATAGTATTTTCTAAACGTGCAATTCGTGGCCAGTAAAGTGTAATTTGTTTGGGGGATTATTTGGGGGTTTCACTTGCATTCATATAGGACTCCTTATATGAAATTTATTGCGTGGATGAATATCTGTTAATATAGGATTATGTGATATTGTAGATTCCGAATTCGTTGGAGGAGAGTTCGTTGAGGACCCCTACTACTAAGTTATGTGCTGCTTGTTTGAAGTTCCCTCTCCATTTTCCAAGTAAGTACATATGTACAATGTCTTCAACTATCAAAATGTGCTTTGGTGTGAGTTATAATGAATTTTGACATATCGTGCATTACTCTTCAAAAGTTTACTTCAAAGTTTATGGTTTCTGTCAAGACAATTTTGGAAAGAATGTTATCTTGGAAATAAATTGAAAAATTGGATTTAATGAACGATAATGGATATGGGGCGATGTACAGAGGATGTGCGTGAAGGCTACGGCCAGAGACGCTTATATGCAATCCCTCATTGGGTTTCATACCCTACCCTATATGGGTTTTATAAGGCGTAGAAACTATAGAGTACTACCTATGCTGGCGTAGGTCACTGCAGTATAGGGGTGTCGACACTTAAGGTCCTATAGTATGGTTCGAGCGGGGTATGCGTAGGGCTACCTTCTAACGCTCTTGGTGAATTGGGACGGGCGATGTCCCAAGACATACCTTTTTTATATATTTCATCGTGACCTCTCTGTGTACATACGTTTCCCGCTGGGTTTTTATGCCTCAGTCAAACTAAATAAATGAAAGTGGTGCTCTTTTATATCCGGCTTAATTCCAAAGTTCTCTCAATCATGCTTTTTTACTCGCGTTATTTTTAAGATTCTTATAATCATGTTTGTTCTAGCCAAAACTCTTGTTATACTCATTGAAGTATGTGCTTAGTTTTTACTAATCAAAATTTTTCTTCAGTCGGCTATCGCTATTTCAAAACCCGCAGGCCAAGAATAAGCTTCCTGGGGTGGAAACGCGCACAAGCTAAGGAGTAGTACCACGCTAGCAAACAACTGAGTAGATGTTTCATTAGGTTTAAGACATGTTAACTTTCTGTTTAATAATGTAAGGAGGGTTTCTCCTTTACTTTCATTTCAATAAAGCACTCTTGGATTTCGTTAAGTTGTACTAGCGAGGAATCGTAGGTTCCCGGGTTGTATCAGATCCCGGGTTGTTTCAAACAAAGAAATTCCAAACCTCTATTCAACCTTTCTTCTATTGCAAAAATCCCACTTCTTCTGTTCCACCATGTAAAAGGATAGAACAAAATCTATGGCAATAATTTTGCAGCAATTAATAAAATTAGAAAGTAGCTGACAAGAGCTTGAAGTCCTAGGAATACCATCTTTCTTCTCCAAGGGATCATTCAGATCATTAAAGTCCCCCCCCCCCCCAAAGACATAAATTGTTTTAGCAAGAGGCAATGTATGAATTCAAGAAAGTTAATTGAGAGACTCTCACATGAACAGATGTACTGAGGTAGACAAAAACAATTTGCCACTGAAAATCATATGTGGAAATTTGAGTATGGATAAAGAAGATAGAGTATTCTAACAGTTTAAGATCGACATTAGTATCCGATATTACACCGATTCCACCAGCTATGCCCACATGATTAATCCAAAATTTGTTTTTCTACCCTTGTCACAATAATTATTGATCATGGATAAACTCTTCTGTTTAGCTTCACTAAAAAAAATTACCTCAGGGGAGTGAAGGTTGTTAACCTTCTTGAACTCTCCAGGCTCTACCAACACCTTTATAGTTCCAAGCCATAAGCCTCATTGGCCTCAGAGGACCCGTTAGGGCTGGTTTCCTCCACCCATGATCTTGAATCATCAATCTCCATGGCAAATGTTTTAGGCTTCTTACCTTCCATGAATGTGAAATCATAAGAATTGCAATTGATGTTAGTCATATGCAGCTGCAAGTCTCTCGTTTTGAGTTGTGAAGATGAGGTCATCGAACCTCAACTGCAACAACCCCTTTATCCGGCTCAGGACAAGACCGGGGAGGGCGGTGCTTAATAGAAGTGGCGGAACTCAAAAGCAATACAATCCACAACATAAACTTATAATATTAAACATTAAACTTGGAGTCTTATCCAAAAGGTGCTTATCAATAACTTAACAACACTACATACTAATTGTGACGTTATCAGTATAGGTGAGTCTCGCGCCCCTTCTATTCCATAATTCCCCAGCTCCTAGACCTGCGGTGGGAAGAAAACAACAAGAACCGCAGTTTTCAAAGTCAGCAATAAATACTGAGTGAGATACATCTTAGCTTGTAAAACAGAAAATATTATAACTGCTGGGACACACGTTAAATGAAGTGAAAATGACAGAGAATAAGTAAAATTTTATCAGAGTTTGCAACGGTATAAACACCAGTGCAAATTAAGAAACGTCTCAATAATAGAAGTCAAGAATCCAATCGTTATTAATTGTTATCGGATATAGTGGTGGTCAACAAAGGATCTCCCAATTAGTAATGATCAACAACGGACCTCCTAAATATGGTCAACAAAGGACCTCCCAAATACTAGACTAGACTTTAACTGTTGCAACACCCCCTTAAGAAGCAAAAGGCCAGAAGGGTGAGTACTAGCTGGGACTCTAGCCAACAAAGCGAAGAGTCATGGCCAACAAAGGGCCTCCCAATAATAATGGTCAACGAATGACCTCCCAAATAGTAATAGAGTCTGGTACGTGCGGTATTCCAGTTTACGTTATTAACGAATTATTATTTCGTGAGCGTTTCCAAGAACAATAATCACAAGTCCATTTGACAAGTAGAAACACATAAAAAAAATAAATTTGAGACAAGTATAAAATAACATTCGACACTGCAGGATTTTCAACACAATTCTTATTATTCAACACAATTCTTATTAATCAAAAGCTAAGCCCTAGATCTCAAGCACAGAGATATGCCTTACTATGTTACAACTTGTGGTTCTCACTAACCTATCTAGTACCTGCTCTAGCTAACTTATTAACTAATAATTATCTATTTTTCACTTGAACAATCCTTTAGAATGGGAGATAGAAGTAGTATAAGAATGATATACAAATTAAGCTCAGAATAGAAGAACACTTGAAGTGGAACTGCAGTGAAGAATGCAGTGATCTTATGTGAGATGGATGTGAGAATGATGTGCGTCTTTGATGCTTGTCAATCCTGAAATGTGTCTCTCTTTTTGCCCGTTGAGTGTTGTTGTTGCTTCAAAATGAGCTCTATTTATATAACTCAGATACTCTGCAAATCTTCCCTGATTTTCAGCAACAAACTTCCTGTTTTATAGGCAACAACTTTGACTCTTTTAACAGCCTTCTCCAACAGATAGTTGATCATAATCTTCAAAGATATTGTTCTGATATTGTCTTTAAACAGATTGAGAAGCTGTCAAGAGTGTCTGATTGATTATAGAATCACATTCTCTCAATGTTTCCTTTCCTGCAAAACCCAAGTTAGGAAACCAATCCTGCAAAATAGGAAATGAACTTTCCTTGCAAAACTAAGTCAAACAGGTTAATTAGATGAGGTCTGAGTGAATCAAAAGCTTTTATATTTCACCATCAAGTAATAAAAAATCAAATATAGGGGTGAGAGAGTTAGCATAAGATCAGAAGAACTCAGAAAAACTCCCCTTAGAATATGCATACAGGTCTGACAATTTCAAGACTTTGAACATTGTTTCAAGCCTGTGAAACCTGTGATTCAAGGCTTTGAAAACTAATTCAGGGCCTTGAAATAGCTCTGTATTTCAAGCCTGTGAAACCTGTGAACTTACACTTGTAATATTTGTTAAAGCGAGCAAGTAATATTTGAAGAATATTTCTGAATACAACAATGTTTAAGTTACACGAATATTCTTTTTGATTAAAAAGATTGACAAACATATGACCTCATTACTCAATGTTACTCGTGTGACGTTTTAGTAAATAATTAAAACGAATATTATTCATATCCACATGTTATTCTTCAAGAAAACTCCTTATTACAAAATTTATGTTATTATCAAAGTACTTATTTTATTTTATGTATATCAAATAAAAATTAGCTAACTAATTTAAACTAAATAACTATTAATAATAATAGGATATAGAAACTATATTTAGCTGCTTCCCTAAAGTTTGGCAAACAACACAAGCTTCCCCCTCAATTAAAAGGGCATGTTACCAAATCAACAAGACATAAGCTTAAAGTTTCAGAAACTTCAATCAACACCCCCTCCTCTACTCACACGAAAGGTATACAAAACCCCTCACAACGAACTCATACAAAACATGGATTCAAGCCATAAAAACGTAATTTTGACTACTGGAAACGAATTATAGAGAAGTTTAGGAGTTACCCAAGTCAAGAATGGCAAGAAATTATCGATAGACCAAGCGGGTCGAGTCGTCGAAATTTCCTCTGGTGGTGGAGCTCGACGTTCTTGTGGTTATTGGCTTCGATTGAACACTCCAAAACCCTATTCGGACCCTCTGGAGTCGACTGCAACTGGTTTGGAGGAGTGGGTAGCACCGGTTGTGCTTGACCTACCTCTTAGCCGGAAATAATCGAGCTTCGCCAGAGATCCTCTTCAGCTACTTCTTCTGCTTGCTACGACCTCTAGTTTTTTCAGCCCCTTGTTCTGTTTCTTGGTTCGTAACGAGGTGAGGATGAAAGAGAGTGGTAGGGAGAGATGTAGCTGTGTGGGAGGTTTCGGGTGGTTTTTCTGGCGGTGGCAGCGGCGACAGTGGGTGGCTTCGTCGCTGGTTCTGTTGCTTCTGATTTCCAGCGAGGCAGAAAGAGAGATGGAGGGAGAGAAGAGACAGAGACAGTGGGGTGGAGGTGATGGTGGTGAAGTTGGTGATGGTGGTGTCAGTGGTTGTGGTGGTGTTTGTTGTGCCCGAGAAGAAAGAGAATATTATGATGGAGAGGGTGGTCTGGTATGTTCCAAGGGTAGGGTGAACTAAGCTTAAAAAGAATTAGATTTATTGGGGAAGTGATGTTGGTGAGGGCGGTGATGAAGGTGAAGGTGGCTTTGCCGTGAATAAATAGAAAGAAAAGTGGGGGCTTCATTTACTTAAATGGTCAAAAAAAGAAATGATAGAGTGTTGCAAAGGTTTGGACTCACGCGGTGGTCACTATCGCGAGAACGTCTAAAAAAATAAAAAGAAACACGAAAAATCAAAGAATTCTCACGCGAATCCCCGTCAAATAAAATCCCAAAAAAATTACCCAAGTCACTATTCGCAACCTAAAACTGAATCACCCTGTCAAATTACCAAATTACCCTAGATGAAATACGGAGTATCACATCAACCCCCCAGAATAAGCTTCGTCCTCGAAGCTTGTCAGGTTCCTAGAGTCTTAGTGGTTTCCTAAATGAGATGTACAGAGATTAAGGTCAGAATACTTACCTTCCTTGTTGTTTAGTGCTTGGTCCTCTGTTTTACTCATCACAAAGACTTGACCAGGTGGCTTCTGGTTTTTTTCCTGAGTTGCATTCCCTCCATTTCTGTTCCTGTTGTTGCCAGCCTAGTTGTTTCCGATGGTAGCTTCATTCCTGTTTTCTCCTCCATTCCAATTGTTATGTCAGAAGCCATTCTAATTCTGATTCTAATTTTGTCGATTCCCTTGATAATTTTGCCCATTGTTTAAGTCATTCCTCGGATCGTACCCTCTGTTGTTACCTTGTCTATATCCTGCTTCACTTCTTTTGTTGCATCCGTACATCATGTGGCCTCGGATTCCACTGTAGCCGCATGTCACCCTGTTTCCATGACACTCAACTCCGGGATGGTCCCTATTGCACCTCTTAAAATAATAGTAATGGTTCTGCCTTTCCATCTGGTTCTGGTTCTGACTTCTCCCACCATTGACTGGCTTGGAACGCATGTATGTCCCTTGGTTGTTCCTGCCTTGTCCATAATTTTCATCCTCTTAGCCTTCCGCTTTCCTCTTCTTCAGTTGTTGTGTCATCACCTGGTCAACCCTCCAGATGTTAGCTGCGATTCCATAGGCCTCTGACAAGGTGTCATAGGTTCTGGTGAGCATGGTTCCCTGAAGACTGAGCCTGAGTCTGCCTATGAAGTGTGTGACCATGCGCCCTTCAGTAGGAATTGTATCTTCCGCGAACCAAGCTAACTCCACGAACTTGTCGTAGTAGTCAGTCACCGAGTCGTTTCCTTGCTTCAGTGCAATGAACTCCTGTTACTTCTGCTCCTTAACATGTTCCGGATAAAAGGCAATTCTCATCGTCGTTTTCAGTGCATCCCAGTTGAAATCTTCTTGAGCCGTGAATCTTGCTCGATTGGCAGTCCATCAATTGTCACCTTTTCCCTTAAAGTAGAATGCTGCTTCGTTAATCTTGCGGGCTTCTGGGAACTCCATTGTAACCTTCAGATTTTAAGTACGTCATTCTAGTACATCATTACAATATGTTACTCATCGTGTGTGACAATTAGGTTGCATTTACTAGTTATTGGTAGTTATACTCTCGAGTGGAGACTCATAGTTGAGGGTCGTTTAGAATGTGGTTTCAACTTCGAGGACGAAGTTTTCTTTAAGTGGGGAAGGATGAAATAACCCGTTATTTAGAAACGGGTATTTTTAGATAGTATTAAGTGTTAATATGTTGAAACGGGTATTTTATGAAATCATTGAGTCTTAATATAATATTATTATAAGTATTGGGTGTTAATATGCTACTATTATATTTTATGATATTATTTGGTGTTAATATGACATTGGGATAAGTTTGGGTAATAGTTGTTATTATTTAGAAAGTTAATTTTAATGTAATAAACTACCTATGTGCTTTTATGTAGTTTTTCCTAACTTAAAGTGTGCCTTTTAAGTGAACTTGGGGGTAGTAGTTGTATAATGACTAAACCTGGGTGAAAGTGTCTTTACCCTATAAATTAGTCATCTTCTTCACCCAACAATGGAGGATTTGCTTCTCCTTCTCCATGTCCGAATCTAACACCACATCCACCTCAAATCTTCACCAAAACTCTTGATTTTTGTCCCAATTCAATCCCAATTCGATTTAATCTCATCAAAACTCGATACTTTAGCAAAAAGTAAACTAATTTCGTCCAAAACCCAACCCGATTCGAAATCGAAAACTTGAAAGTGGGTTTCCTCATGGAGGTTGAATTCTTCACCTCAAGGCTATATAAACCCATCAATTCTCAGATTTTAAACCCACAATCTCAATCCCTCAATCTCTCCTTCGATCTCTCTCTCTCTCTCTCAAACTCTCCCTCTCGATTTCTCTATCTCTCTCTCTCTCTCTCTCTCTCTCTCTCTCTCTCACGTCGCTTTGTCGGCGAACCCGGCTGCCCGCCGCCGCCCGGTCCGCCACTGCCGTGCGCCGCCGCCGTGCTCCGCCGTCGTACGCCGCCGGCCTCGCCACCAGTCCTTGCCCGTCACCACCCTCGTCTCTCTCTGTTCGGGTAAGGAAACAAACCCGTCTGTTTTGTTTCTATTTTGTTTGTTTCTTTTTTTTTTTATTATTAGCAATAGTGAACTGTTAATACATAAGAATATTATTCGGGTAGAAACACAAGAATGGGCAATGGGCCAGTGGTTAAAGCTGACTGTTAGTAATGAGTTGGTCTGGGGTTCGAGTCTCATAGCTAGCAACTATTTTTTTTACTACTCTACACTCAAAATTTCAAAGAGAAGTTTTGAGGGTTTGAAAGCCTTATTAAAACACTTGAGAATTATTTATTTAGGAAGTTTATTTTCTTGTTTAAAGGTTAATCTTTTGAAAAATAACACTCTTGGGTTATGCTTTATAGTAGTAAAAATTAGATAATCATTTTTATACAAGTTTAAAGTAATCTTTTTGTACTCATCTTTACCCAAAAATAAAAGTATATTTTTCTTATAAGTTTATTACAAATTAGAATAAGTTATTTTCTTAAAATAAATTTGTAGTTTCTTTTATTTCAAATAGTTAGTTTATAACTTATATTCTCTATTAAGGCTTGTTTGGTTGGGAGAAACTAGTATTAGAATCAAAAGTGTTTTTGGGGTAAAATAATATGCTTCTCTACCCTAAATAATAAAAGGGATATTTTATCTAATCTTATAAATTATATTTATATAACTATAGTTATGTTTTTACAAATAATAAACGTTATAAAGCGTATTTTATTATAAAAGAGGTTGTTCACGTTAGCAAGGTTGGGGAGAGTTAGTAAGGGATTTATTTCATAGGACTTTGTGTGCAATATGTTGATTAGGATATTATTAAATTTGTAGGCAACAATTTCGTTGACGAAGGATACGTCGAGTATTACTAGGACGTGATTTGCTTTGCTTGAGATTCAAGGTAAGTAAACATGCCAGGCCTTGCGCCCATATCTTCTTTCGTGTCAAACTGCTTTTGTGATTTATTGTCTCAAAATTTGAATATCTACTTGAACTGTTTATTTGAGAAAGTTTACTGATTTTAAAAAGGTGATTCTATCACAACTATCACATGATTAATAAGACGTAATGACGTAAAGCGAAATAGTTGTACCGGGGATCAATATTTTGAGCTTTGGTCGATGTGGACTACGTCTCTCGACCCCTTTTATTTTATTTTGCTCGGTCGCAACTGTTGGGTTTTGACGTAGGTAACGCATCGGAATAACAAAAATTAATCCTACTCAAAGCCCACCAAGGATCACAGGAAGAGACATCATAACATGATTAAGGACATAGAAGATGTGTACCTTTTAATTTGTGAGATCACACGAAGAATGATGTCCTCGTCTCTACGGTTGATCCACGTCTAGAGGTGAGATCTAGATTCTTCCTTCAATCAAGTGCTAGCTTGAACCTTGGAGGAAGAGGGATGAAGATCAAAGCAACAAATCACCAAAGCACAAGATAAGGGGGCGGCCCTCTCTTGCCGTCGGGTAGGGGGCGGACGGGTGGCTAGGGTTTCGGCCCTAGCACCTTGTCTTGCTCTCTCTTTTGCTCTCTCCCACTCTTTATGTGTTATGACTAATAACTCATGTAGCGGGAAGGAAGCTAGAGCCTCCTTTATATACTCCAACAACTCCTTGTTGTTTCCATAAAAGAGTTTTCTTGTTCTAGTAGGACTAGAACTATTCCCTTCCTTGCAAATTAGTCCTACTAAGTTTGCAAGGTGTTGCACAATGATCCTTCTATTAATTAATCTATATTAATTAATCCCAAATCTAGCTCTACTCTATTTGACGTGTGACCCCATAGGTTTCTATATAGTTGGTAGTAACTATTACTAACATGGAGCGGTGTCTAGCAACACATCCATGCAACCCAACCAATAGAAATAGTCAGTGATCCCGACAAACCTTTGTGCCCAATATGTCATATTGCATTATCCCTTTGTCTCCATATCCGGATTGGACACGAGACATAAATAGTCACACTCGTATATCCAATCCATAGTTCCTCGATCCTGGAAATATGCTTATGCTTGCAGATAACATTAATATCTCTATATTAATTTATCTGAGTCTGGCCAGACATTCAATAAGCCTCATCCCTCGAGTGGCCGTGGATATTTACCCCCATTATGTGGGAGGGACAAATCCTATCTACATCACTACGATCTCTAAGCTTGCTTCTTATCACGCCCGATAGCCACCTTTATGATTACCCAGTTACGGCGTAACGTTTGATAACATCAAAGCGCAATATTTCACAACTAGAGTATCTAGTGACTTCAAGTCCAAGGATTGCAATAATATTAGCACTACGAAAAGCGATTGTGACTTTACATAATATAATGTATCCTTTTCGTCGTGGGTCAGTCCGGTATGCCATTACTCCTAATGCATACCCATATGTTAGACTTGATATCTCCATATCAATCTACCCATATACTAGTCTATATTTGATTGTCCTATTAATCAATATAATGGACTAGGGACATTTAAGATAAATAACACAATTTATCTAAGGACTTCATTATATTAAATATCGCCATAAATAATAAATGAATATTCTAGCCAAAAACATTGTTCATACTAAATCTACGATTGCCTCTAGGGCATCTATTCCAACAGTCTCCCACTTGCACTAGAGCCAATCTGGCACATCTCGTATGCCTATAGATCTGGCGTGCTTTTCATGCTTTCGCTGCGCAAGAGGTTTCGTGAGCGGATCTGACATGTTGTCATCTGTCGGAATCTTGCATATCTTCACATCTCCTCGATCGATCATATCACGAATAAGATGGAATCTCCTAAGTACATGCTTTGACTTTTGGTGCGATCTCGGTTCCTTTGCCTGTGCGATTGCCCCAGAGTTGTCACAGTACAACTCTACGGGATCCACTATGCTAGGGACCACACCGAGCTCAGTGATAAACTTCTTTATCCACACTGCCTCTTTCGCCGCTTCCGCAGCAGCAATGTACTCAGCTTCTGTTGTAGAATCAGCAACTGTGCCTTGCTTGGAACTCTTCCAGCTCACAGCTCCTCCATTCAGGCAAAACACGTATCCAGACTGCGATCTGTAATCATCCTTGTCGGTTTGGAAGCTTGCGTCAGTGTAACCCTTTACACTTAGCTCTTCGATTCCTCCAAATATCAAGAATACATCCTTAGTTCTTCTCAAGTACTTTAGGATGTTCTTGACAGCAATCCAGTGACTCTCACCCGGATTGGACTGATATCTGCTCACCATACTCAATGCGTATGATACGTCTGGTCTAGTACATAGCATGGCGTACATGATGGATCCTATGGCCGAAGCATAGGGTATCCTGCTCATGCGGTCCTTCTCCATCTCGTTGGAGGGACAGTCATTCTTGGAAAGAGTGACTCCATGTGACATGGGCAAGAATCCCTTCTTGGAATCTTGCATGTTGAACCTCTTCAACACCTTGTCAATATATGTACTCTGACTTAGGCCAAGCAACCTTTTAGATCTATCTCTATAGATCTTTATACCCAGTATATAGGCTGCGTCTCCTAAGTCTTTCATCGCAAAGCACTTTCCTAGCCAATCTTTAACAGATTGCAGAGTAGGAATATCATTGCCAATGATTAGTATGTCATCCACATACAAGACCAGAAACACTATAGAGCTCCCACTAACCTTCTTGTAAACACAAGGCTCATCTTCGTTCTTGATGAAGCCAAACTCTTTGACTGCGTCATCAAAACGTCGATTCCAGCTTCTAGAAGCTTGCTTTAATCCATAAATGGATCTTTGCAGTTTACAGACTTTATTGGCATTCTCTGGATCCTCAAAACCCTCTGGTTGTGTCATGTACACATCCTCAAGGAGGTTCCCATAAAGGAACGCTGTTTTGACATCCATTTGCCAAATCTCATAGTCGTAGTATGCTGCAATAGCAAGTAAGATTCGAATGGATTTCGTCATGGCGACTGGTGAAAAGGTCTCATCATAGTCAATACCATGAATCTGTCTATAACCTTTGGCCACCAATCGGCCCTTATAGGCAACTACCTTGCCATCCATGTCGGTCTTCTTCTTGAAGACCCACTTGCACCCTATGGGTCGAGCCCCTTCGGGTGGTTCCACCAAAGTCCATACTTTGTTGGTATACATGGAATCCATTTCGGATCTCATGGCTTCTAGCCACTTCTTAGAGTCTGGGCCACTCATGGCTTCTCCATAGTTTGCAGGCTCATCATCCATGAGTGGTACGTCATCGGGCTCAGTCACGAGAATTCCATACCTCTCTGGCTCATGACGCACTCTTCCTGATCTACGGAGTTCCTGTGTTACTTGAACAGGTTCTTCCACAACTTCTTGTGGTTCCTGTTCATGTTCCATTATCGGTTCAGTGGTTTGTGGTTCATGAATTTCTTCAAGTTCTACAACCCTCCCACTTGCTTCTTTAGAGACTAGTTCTCTTTCTAGAAACACGCCGGTCCGAGCAACAAACACTTTGTTTTCGGTAGGGTTATAGAAGTAATATCCTTTAGTTTCCTTAGGATATCCCACAAACTTACACTTATCCGCTTTGGGCCCGAGCTTGTCTGTTTGTAAACGCTTTACATAAACGTCGCAGCCCCAAATCTTCATAAACGACACTATGGGACGCCTCCCAGTCCATATCTCATATGGCGTCTTCATGACTGATTTGGTTGGAACACGGTTAATGGTAAAAGCTGCCGTCATTAGAGCATGTCCCCAAAAGGATATCGGAAGATCTGTTTGAGACATCATAGATCGCACCATATCTAATAGAGTGCGATTCCTCCTCTCAGATACACCATTCCATTGTGGTGTTCCGGGTGGAGTGAGCTGGGATACTATCCCACACTCTCTAAGATACTCATCAAATTCTTGGCTTAAGTATTCTCCTCCACGATCTGATCGTAGAGCTTTAATACTTTTGCCAAGTTGCTTCTCTACTTCACTCTTGAATTCCTTGAACAATTCAAAGGATTCGGATTTGGCCTTCATAAGGTATACAAATCCATATCTACTGAAATCATCAGTAAATGTGATGAAGTAGGTATAACCACCTCTGGCAGGCGTGGGGAATGGCCCGCATACATCAGTATGTATGAGTGCCAATAACTCACTAGTTCGCTCGCCTTTCTTATTGAAAGGGGACTTTGTCATTTTTCCTAATAAACAAGATTCACATGTCTCATATGATTCCAAATCAAATGAGTCTAGAAGTCCATCCTTATGGAGTCTAGATATGCGTTTCTCATTTATATGGCCTAAACGACAGTGCCATAGATATGTAGGATTTAAATCATTAGTTTTAATCCTTTTAGAATTTATGTTATAGATTGAATTATTTAGATCAAGGATATACAATCCATTAGACAAATGCGCACTACAATAGTGCATACTATCAAAATAAATGGAGCAACACTTGTCCTTTATTGAAATAGAAAAACCTTTCTCGTCCAAACAAGAAGCGGAAATAATGTTTCTGCTCATAGCAGGCACATAAAAGCAATTGTCTAATTCTAAAATAAGTCCAGAAGGCAAAGATAGCTCATAAACGCCTACAGCCAATGCAGCAACCTTTGATCCATTCCCGACGCGCAAGTCTATCTCCCCTTTTCGCAATCTTCTACTTCTTTTCAAATCCTGCACATTACGACAAATGTGAGAACCACATCCGGTATCCAATACCCAGGATGATGAAATAGAAAGATTAACGTCTATAACATAAATACCTGGTAGTGGTGGAATCACTATTCCAAGCTTCTTATCCTCCAGATATTTAGGGCAATTCCTCCTCCAGTGACCCGGCTGGCTGCAGTAGTGACACTCACCTTTAGCCACACCTCCACTAGGCTTTAGGGCTTCCTTGGATTTCGCAACTTTCTTGCGTTTTCCTTTTGAAGTAGATGCAACTGACTTGCCCTTCTTCTTGTGTACCATCATTATGGCCTTGCCCTTGCCTTTATTGATGCTTTGCTCAGCTGTCTTTAGCATGTTCAATAGGTCTGGCAAAGACTTGTTGATCTCATTCATATTATAGTTCATAATGAACTGATTATAACTGTCAGGCAACGATTGCAAGACGAGATCAGTCGCCAAGTCCTGGCCGAGTGGGAACCCCAGTCTCTCAAGGTTCTCTATGTACCCGATCATTCGGAGTACATGAGGGCCTACTGGATTCCCCTCTGCAAGACTACTTTTGAACAATGCTTTAGACACTTCATAGCGCTCATGCCTTGCCTGTTCCTGAAACAATTGTTTTAAGTGTCTGATCATATCATAGGCTTCCATGTTCTCGTGTTGCTTCTGAAGCTCACCAGTCATGGTACAAAGCATGAGGCAAGTCACGTCATTAGAATCATCAATATGTTTCTGACGTGCCCTTACTTCCGCTAATAGAGACTCATCTTGTGGTGGGTCTGGAATTGGAGTGTCCAAGACGTACAGCTTCTTTTCTTGCTTGAGGACAATCCTCAAGTTTCTGTACCAGTCAAGGAAATTTGTTCCAGACAATTTATCCTTCTCAAGGACAGATCGTAGGGATGAACTCGATGCGTTGTTGTTTGCCATTTGGAATTCTACAAAACGAGAAATATGCAATTTTAGTATTTTGAACAATTTGACTATATTTAACAATGGCTAGATCATCAAATATAGCTCCCACTATTTTTTTTCGGATTAATAGCCCTCACTATTAAAGCGGAAAATATCTTTATATTTTCTAGTGGGTCCAAGATCCTTATTTCACTTCTTCTTGAGCTTGCTTTGGCAAGTCACCCAAGAATTGGTTATTTAGGTAGGAACCATTCCAATTGCATCCCATGCAACTCTTGGTCCAATTAGGTGAATAAATTCCTTTTATTCTTTATCCAATTGGATAACTCCTAATTGTCATGCCTCTAAGCTCATCAATCCAATTGATTCTTGCCTAGTTGCGTCCAACCTCTTGCTTTCAACATACACGCATTACTAGCTTGCGTCGTCCGCGACACATCATGAAAATTAAAATCGCCTTGCTTTGGCAAGCCCGAATTTTAATAGGCCATGATCATGAAGGGTGTTTTGGCAAGAGAAGGCAAAACGCAATATTTAATTGAGGGATTTCTTTTAATATGTTTGGTTGATCTTATCAACATGGTCTACTTATTTGGATTGGGCCATCCACAATAAAAGACCAACCTTGTTTATTATTATCTTGTTATCGTTTTTGCTAGTAGCGCCATACACACAAAATAAATAACAAGGCATGAATAATAAACATCAACAAAATAAAAAAAAAAACGTGGCATGGATATGGCCCCTAGACTAATGATATTATCAAGCCAATGATAATATCTAATTGCCCTAAAGTGCCGAGCTCATCTCCATGTGCTCCACCATAGCTGCGCGTCTAGGGATGTCTTTTGGCTCCTTTGGTTCTCCAGTCTTCTTCTCCATGCTCTTGGCTATCATCTAAATATTTCTAATTCTAGCCTAACATCTAGAATAAATAAATAACAAAAGCCTCACATGTCGAGGAGAAAAAGAACGACTCGCAGGCCGTAAAACTTAATTAATTATTACATTAATTTGATCAGCTCGCAGGCCGTAAACCAAACCACAAAACAATAAACATCCACAATCCTAGGCCATAATCATCCACCATGCAATAAAGCACATAATACAGTTAAAACCAATTTTTTTTAACGCGCTTGTTTAATTTTAATGAAATTGGGTAACTAGGGTTTCACAACGGTCCAAAGGGTCCAAGCCAACAAGTGGCCCGAACCCTAGGACCGCCGCACGCCTAAGGGGGCCGCGGCCTTGCTAAGCGCAAGGGAGGGGCGGGCGGCTAGGGTTTCGGCCCTAGTCCCCTTCCTCCTTCCTTGTTGCCCAAGCAAGGTTGTTTCCTTATGGATTAATTCCATAATTTTCTTTCCATAATTGAAAACCCCTTTTCAATCATGTGCCCATGAACCCTAATTTTTCAAGAACCCAATTATTCACATCCTATGTGATTAAACTCACCAATTCTAAAATTTTTCAGTTTTCGCGTAATAAACAATAATACGGTGTATGAACTGAAATCGTAAACACATAATATCATGTTATGCTCTACGACCTGTGGCTCTGATACCACTGTTGGGTTTTGACGTAGGTAACGCAGCGGAATAACAAAAATTAATCCTACTCAAAGCCCACCAAGGATCACAGGAAGAGACATCATAACATGATTAAGGACATAGAAGATGTGTACCTTTTAATTTGTGAGATCACACGAAGAATGATGTCCTCGTCTCTACGGTTGATCCACGTCTAGAGGTGAGATCTAGATTCTTCCTTCAATCAAGTGCTAGCTTGAACCTTGGAGGAAGAGGGATGAAGATCAAAGCAACAAATCACCAAAGCACAAGATAAGGGGGCGGCCCTCTCTTGCCGTCGGGTAGGGGGCGGACGGGTGGCTAGGGTTTCGGCCCTAGCACCTTGTCTTGCTCTCTCTTTTGCTCTCTCCCACTCTTTATGTGTTATGACTAATAACTCATGTAGCGGGAAGGAAGCTAGAGCCTCCTTTATATACTCCAACAACTCCTTGTTGTTTCCATAAAAGAGTTTTCTTGTTCTAGTAGGACTAGAACTATTCCCTTCCTTGCAAATTAGTCCTACTAAGTTTGCAAGGTGTTGCACAATGATCCTTCTATTAATTAATCTATATTAATTAATCCCAAATCTAGCTCTACTCTATTTGACGTGTGACCCCATAGGTTTCTATATAGTTGGTAGTAACTATTACTAACATGGAGCGGTGTCTAGCAACACATCCATGCAACCCAACCAATAGAAATAGTAAGTGATCTCGACAAACCTTTGTGCCCAATATGTCATATTGCTTTATCCCTTTGTCTCCATATCCGGATTGGACACGAGACATAAATAGTCACACTCGTATATCCAATCCATAGTTCCTCGATCCTGGAAATATGCTTATTCTTGCAGATAACATTAATATCTCTATATTAATTTATCTGAGTCTGGCCAGACATTCAATAAGCCTCATCCCTCGAGTGGCCGTGGATATTTACCCCCATTATGTGGGAGGGACAAATCCTATCTACATCACTACGATCTCTAAGCTTGCTTCCTATCACGCCCGATAGCCACCTTTATGATTACCCAGTTACGGCGTAACGTTTGATAACATCAAAGCGCAATATTTCACAACTAGAGTATCTAGTGACTTCAAGTCCAAGGATTGCAATAATATTAGCACTACGAAAAGCGATTGTGACTTTACATAATATAATGTATCCTTTTCGTCGTGGGTCAGTCCAGTATGCCATTACTCCTAATGCATACCCATATGTTAGACTTGATATCTCCATATCAATCTACCCATATACTAGTCTATATTTGATTGTCCTATTAATCATTATAATGGACTAGGGACATTTAAGATAAATAACACAATTTATCTAAGGACTTCATTATATTAAATATCGCCATAAATAATAAATGAATATTCTAGCCAAAAACATTGTTCATACTAAATCTACGATTGCCTCTAGGGCATCTATTCCAACAGCAACTGCCTCGAGTTCGCTCCAGTACTTACCTCTCTGGCCGCAAGAAGTCTTAGGGGGGTGTCGATACTTATGGTCTGGTAGCCAGTTATTAGTAGATCTTCCCCGTGTCAACATGGTAATATATGTTTTCTGAATGATGGACCTTTATGATTGAGAATTGGAAGTCCCGATTGGACAAATGAGGAAGTTTGGGAATGTTTCCCCAATGGAGATACTAAAATGGAAAAGAGTTTGGGAATGTTTCCCCACAAGTGAGGTGATAAAGGAAAAGATTTATGAATTCTTGTTTCATACTTATACTCTTACTCAAATATTTTACTCTTCAAACTAATGTGTCGTTTTTAAACTGCTTCATAATCTATTTACATGCTTGGGTGTTGCTCACTCAGTATTTTCCGCTGACTTTGGAAACTGTGGTGTTTCTTTTCGTTTCTGCACCACAGGTTTAGGTGGAAGCATGGCTTTTGGGAAAATCGAGACACATCACTCTAGTAATTTAAATTTCACATTTAGAGTTATTTCATCAAGTAGTTTTAAGTTTCATTTGGATAATGCCCATATTTGTGGCAAGAAAAGTTTTAAGTTTTAATTAAATATTTTTATGGATTTGGTTTGGATATTCTGTTATAAAATCTCCTTGTATTCGGGTTTAATCTCGGGTACGGAGTGACATCCCCGGGCTTCCGACTTGGCGGTTTCGGGGGTGTTACATCCATGGCCTGGAAAATTTTGTCGAAATCCCTAATCCAGTTCTCAAGCAACACGGGATCTTCTTGTCCATAAAAGAGACTCGAGTTTCTTTGAGCAATCTTCTTAGACAAGTCGGGTTCCCGTTCAACGACAACGTTGGTGTTGTTTTTCTGGTTGTTATTGTTCATAGCCTGGACGAACTGACCCATGTGGTTGATCGGTTGAGCCACCTGTTGGTGCAATGCTTCTTCTCCTTCCATTGTTTCTTCCAAATACGTAGCGGTGTTTCTGCTTATTGCGTACCCTAAACGATACTCTTATCGTAACATATGTGCTAACATAAGCAACGTTTCACAACCAGTAAGTACACAGTATCATCCAATCACATAATATATCTCAGCGAGATACACATAGAAAGAAAACCCACTTAAAGGTCATAGAAGTATGACTTCATAATTATATATCCAACTAGGCCCAAGGGCCCCAACACGAATCAGAGTACACCTGCAACTAATCATGCAAGAGGAAGTAAACAATAACTCCCCACATACCAGGCTTTTCCGTATTCTATCTTGACCTATGTTCATTTTAAGTTACCCTAAATGTTTAAACCCCTTAGTGGAAAGAACTACTCTGATACCACCTGCAACAACCCCCTTATCCGGCTCGGGACAAGACCGGGAGGGCGATGATTAATAGAAGTGGCGGAACTAGCAATACAATCCACAACATAAACTTATAATATTAAACATTAAACTTAGAGTCTTATACAAAAAGGTGCTTATTAATACACAATAACTTAACAACACTAGATACTAATTTTGACGTTATCAGTCTAGGTGAGTCTCGCGCCCCTTCTATTCTATAATTCCTATGCTCCTAGACATGTGGTGGGAAGAAAACAACAAGAACCGCAGTTTTCAAAGTCAGCAGTAAATACAGGGTGAGATACACTTTATCATGTAAAATATGAAAGAGAATATAACTGCTTGGAAACGCGTTAAATAAAGTGAAAATGACAGAGAATAATAAAAAAATTATCAAAGTTTGCAACGGTATAAACAGCAGTGCAAATTAAGAAACGTCTCAATAATAGAAGTCAAGAATCCAATCGTTATGCATTGTTACTGGATACAGTAGCGGTCAACAAACGGACCTCCCAATTAGTAATGGTCAACAAAGGACCTCCCTAATATGGTCAACAAAAGACCTCCCAAATACCAGACTAGACCTTAAGTGTTGCAACACCCCATTAAGAAGCAAAAGGCCATAAGGGTGAGTACTAGCTGGGACCCTAGCCAACAAGGCGAAGAGTCATGGCCAACAAAGGGCCTCCCAAATAATAATGGTCAACGAATGACCTCCCAAATAGTAACAGGGTCCGGTACATGCGGTATTCCACTTTACGTTATTAACTAATTATTATTTCGTGAGCGTTTCCAAGAATAGTAATCACAAGTCCAATATTTGACAAGTAGAAACACATAACAAAATAATTTTGAAACAAGTATAAAATAAAATTCGACGCGAAGAAAGCTAAGCACACAACACTAAGCATGTAATCTCACCTGAATTTGACCCAGTAGTTAGTACGTAGGATGGTCGATGAAGCCTATCTCCACGAATCCATCTCATACAATTTAGAAATATCTAGTCACACAGTGTTATTTCTAAATAAACAAATGCATATATGCTGGTATGACTAGGTTGAATACTAATTCTAACCCATGCGTTCCCTAAAGAAACTCATCTTAACTTGTATATATAAATATATAAAGAATTATTTTAGAGACAAGATTATCATCAAATAATTACAGTGATACTTGTTAATATTTTTTAAAGCGAGCAGTATTATTTGAAGAATATTTCTGAATACAACAATGTTTAAGTTACACGAATATTCATGTTGATTAAAAAGATTGACAAACATATGACCTCATTACTCAATGAAACTCGTGTGACATTTTAGTAAATAATTAAAACGAATATTATTCATATCCACATCTTATTCTTCAAGAAAACACCTTATTACAACATTTATGTTATTGTCAAAGTACTTATTTTATTTTATGTATATCAAATAAACATTAGCTAACTAGTTTAAACTAAACAAGCATTAATAATAATAGGACATAGAAACTATATTTAGCTGCTTCCCTAGAGTTTGGCAATCAATCAATGAAGAATTAAATCAAATAGTGTAATTTAGTTAGTTTGGCGATCACAGCTTCTCGAATTGCTACAAATCGATAGGAATACCTATCATGTATTGTGCCAAGCACCTTAGTGGTCATTTTTTTGCCAGAAAAGGGCTCAATGAAGCAGAATAAATATAGTGTCTTTTCACTTCATGCATTTGATTTATTTGCTACACTACTATCTAATGAAGTAATAAGAACAAGAACTGTTATGATCTGGACCTAGCTTTGAGAACGATGTAAATGATAACATGAGAACACAAGTATTAACATGGTTCACTAGTTATTAGCTAGCTACCTCCACGACCCAAAACCCCGATTTTATTGAGAGACACGCACCCGAATTATAACCACTCAATACACAGATAAAGCGATCAGTCCTATGCTAATAGCTCTCCGTTACCCTTTGTGTGTTGTGTGTGTATTATTGTCAATGGTTGTAGCCCCTTTTATACACCTGCAAAGTGGGGCGGTGGAATTTTCCATAAGACGAAACCACCCACCGCCTCAGCATGTTGCCATAAGCGTCTTTGACTTTTCTTTTTCTTTGCTGACCAATCAATTCAAGACACCAACAAATCTCCACCTTGTCTTGAATCATCTCAGCAGCCCGAACCTGAACCGATGCTTCTCTTCAATAATCAACCCCAAATGTTTCACAGCTGTATGTGAAACTCTCACGTCACAAGTTGCTCCAACTTCGTCAAGTTCCTGCAACGAGTGCCCCCAGCGATACTCCAACTCCCGTCTAGTTCCTGCAATCGAACCCTATCGATGCTCAAACTACGGTCGAGTTCCTGCAATCGAAAACCATGTTTGTTGTCCCAACTCCCACTGAGCTCCTACAACAAATTTGTTTGTTTTTCCAACTCCCACCGAGTCCCTACAACAAAACAGCCCAATACGTTGCTCCAATTTCCACTGAAATCCTGCAACTTTTTGCGAGATTGCTCCAATTCCCATCAAATTCCTGCAATATCGCCCCCTTGCGCGCCTCCTACACGCCCCCTTGCACGTCTCACACGTGCCGTGTCCCTTGTCAAAGACTCCCCCATGCCAAATCCGCCTCCTCGTCAAGAGCACGGATTTCATGCCCCCCAACGGGTTTCATGCCAAATCCGCCTCCTCGTCAAGAGCACGGATTCCATGCCAAATCCGCCTCCTCATCAAGAGCACGGATTCTCACACGTGCCGTGTCCCTTGTCAGAGACCCCCGAAGCTGTTGCATATACATTCAGATCTGTAGATGCCTTCTTCGGACACTCCCTTTTCCAGTGACCCTTCTCTTTACACAGTGCACAGACGTCGTTTGGAAACTTAGAACCCTTGTTCTTCCTCTTGCCATAAACCCCTTTGGAAACCATGAATGCGCCCGAACCCGGAATGTCGTACTCCCCATACGGGGCCCTGCGCTGCATGTCCGTTGTGTGAAGAGCAGATCTCACCTCCTCCAACGTGAGAGTCTCTTTGCCAGCACAAGCAGACTGCACAAACCCCTCATAAGACGGTGGTAGCGACACCAACAAAACCAGTGCGCCATCTTCATCACTTATCTTCTCATTACTGTTTCGCAACTCAAGTAAAATAATATAAGACGATCCAAGTGATCTCTTAGATCCGTACCTTTCCCCATGCGTAGACCAAAGAGTTGTTGCTTCAAATCAACTTGTTGGTGAGCGACTTCTTCTTGTAGAGGCTCTCCAACTTGTTCCACAGTTTCTTAGCCGTCTCTTGATCTGCAACCTCCGTGATCACGTCGTCCGCCAAGCACAACATGATCGTTGAGTGTTCTCTTTCCTCCATCGTCTTGTACTCCTTGGTGGTTTTCGAAGCACCCTCTTTATCTTCCGCCAATGGCAACCACATGCATTGCTGTTTCAACAAAGCACGTACCTTGATCTGCCATAAGCTGAAGATGTTTCTCCCTGTGAACTTGTCGATCTTGGTCATCCCCCCGGCCATCTTCTCTGCAGCTCCTATTTCAGATCCTTAACCCCCGAACGTGTGCTCTACCTTGAGCGCGAAACCCTAGCTATAAATTTCACGGATTGTGAAACCCTATCTCTTTAGCTCCACCTTGATCTTGGAACACCGAAACCCAAGCTGTGATACCAGTTTGTTATGATCTGGACCTAGCTTTGAGAACGATGTAAACCATAACACAAGAACACAAGTATTAACGTGGTTCACTAGTTATTAGCTAGCTACCTCCACGACCCAAAACCCCGATTTTATTAAGAGAAACGCACCCGAATTACAACCACTCGACACACTAATAAACCGATAAGCCCTATGCTAATAGCTCTGTGTTACCCTCTGTGTGTTGTGTGTGTATTATTGTCAATGGTTGTAGCCCCTTTTATACACCTGCAAAGTGGGGCGGTGGAATTTGCCACCACCCACCGCCTCGACAGGTTGCCATAAGTGTCTTTGACTTTTCTTTTTCTTTGCTGACCCATAAATTCAAGACACCAACAAGAACTTTTCTTGAGCCACTGAAAAGTGTACTACTGAACTTGTGAATACCACGGGCGTAAATGATTACAGTGTTGGGCTTGAAGTGTAAACCATGATTAATTCCCTTGTTCAAAATTTATAATGTATAGATATTTTATGGAACAATCCAATTTTTTGAGAAGAAGTAGGCCAAGAATGTACAGAAATTAGAGTATTTTACTGGCCCGAAAGTTTTTCCATTCATAAGTGCTGTTATGATAAAACAGCACTCTCTTTTAGTCTGTTCTGACTGGCATGTTTGGATTTTGAGGCAGATGTATTCTTTTTTCCTTCTTCCGCGGAGCAATATGGAAAGTTCTTCGCGGCCTTCGTTTCAAGCACCCAAGTATGAGAAATGCATGTACTTTGGCACCCTTGAAATCTGTTGAAAGGTAATGAACTTTCTAGATTATTGTAGAAAGTAACTATGTGTAATTATCTAGAACTAGTGGCCTTTTGTAGAATACCCTAGAAATATCTATGTAATTGCTAGAAGTTATGGGCTTTTGTAGAGTAGTCTAGAAATTATTATGTAATTACTAGAAATGCTAGGGACCCTCTTGTGGAAGAATGTAGAAGAGGGACTTAGTAGAAAATTCTAGAAACATTTGGTGGTTTCATCCACCAACTATGAAGTGCTATAAATAAGCACAAGATGTACTATGCTTGTATAACCAACTAATGAAGTGGTTCTTTCCTCCACTCCAATACTACTACTCCCTCCACTACAACTATCTCAATTAGCCATTAACTTTAAACTCACTACACTTTAGTCCCTCTCCATCAAACACCAACATACACACTTCCGCATCACTCCTCTTCAAAACAACCAACACCAACGTCCTCACCCCCTAAAAACCAACAAAATCACATTATTCGGTTTCTCATTGTTTTAGGTTGCAAGGTTAATAGCAGAGTGCAACTGATCCCAAGCATCAGGTTTCGAAGTCGAGACTTTGACAGCAAAATTGACATGTTGAAAAATAAAAAAGCATAAAACGGACACATGAACCAGCGAGAAATATTTAACAAAAGAAAAGCATCTTTAGTCAAGGAGATATGGTTGTTGTAGGCCACAAAGGAAGGATTCTAGAGCTTTGTCTTTTCCTTTTTTTCTCATATCTTTCTCTTTTGAGCCAGTTCTATGTGGACACACACATCGTTTCTGTGACGGTTTGGAAATAATTAAATAAAACCCCAAAAAACAACTACTACTAACTTAAACTTGAGACATGAGCAATAAAGTTAAACTGTGAAAATAGGTGGTAATGTTTAAGCTAATTCTACTGGCAATTGCCCTTTCTTTCCCTTGACCTCTATAAGACGTGCATATAGCTTGAGGGTTTACTATATTCTGTTTTGTCATGTGCAGGCTCTTCTTTAAGCTGCAGCTTGACAGCGTAAACTATCTGCTTTTTCGCAAGTGTACGATCAAGTAGTATAGAGTATGTAATTGCGACTCTGGTTGTCGAACCCACGAGAACAGTTTAAGTTTTTGCTAATCAGAATCAGAATAAGACGCAAAGTTTTATAAAAAGGAGGAAGGTTTGGGATTTGACTATACTAAATAAATAAAAACAGTAAAGAGACTTATTTTATTTTTCTGCTGAATATTTTGCTGAAATTGTTGTAGTTGTAAAAGTCGATAATTCTAAAAATCTAGATTCCAGGATCCCCTAGGGTTACTCTCCAGCTTTCATGGTTTATTCGATTTCAGAAACACACAGTGGTTTTGTTTATGCCAGCATACCAATAGTACAATCTCCTCTCGGTCTCATGCACTTATCACTCAACTGCAGATTCTCGGGTCCTCTCGGTCCACCTAAATCTGCAGGTTCGTTCTAAGTCTGCTAGGGCTACAGGTTCTCCTCTCGGTCTCCCCCTAAACGTCTAACAGTTGGTCTAATGCTTCTGGGCTAGTCCCCTGATTCTCTTCACCTCTCGGTCCATCAAGGCAGAGTACTAAATCCTGTCTTTTCTTCCTAACATTCACTGGTCACTCTCGCGCACCAGGTCCTGTCTATAACACTCCTGGGTGATCAGGCCATTCATGTATGTAAATAAAATCAAAGACAGAATAATAAACAAACCATCTGTATAAAGACTTAGCTAGCCATGCATCTGAAAATCAAAACATCCAAGTCTGCTGAATTCATAAACCCTAGGTTCACCGAGAACCTAGGCAAAAGGTCTAGCTAGCTTGCATTATTAAAAGACAATGTTCCATAAAAAGAGAAAAGATCAAACTAGTTATTTCTGAAGATACTGGAAAACTGCTCCAATCCTGCTCTGCTCCCACTCCTGGCTGCTGTGAAAACTGGCTGCTGATGATGATGATAGCTGTGGTATGCCTTCGTAACCCTAAAACAGTGCTGGGACACCTCCTTTTATATTGCCACAGTCTCCAAAACTGATGCACGAAATTCCTGTTTTACCCTCGAAAAGATCCGTCCTGGAAGATTCTGGAACACGTCCGTGCGTTCAAACGCACACTTCCTGCGTATGAACGCAGTGCGTATGAACGCACTCCCCCCCTGCGTATGAACGCAGTACTTAGTCAATTTCCTCTTCTGGCTCCTGAACCCATGCATTTGAACGCTGCTTGCCTGCGTTTGAACGCACCCCTTGGCCGTTTCTTCTCCTGAGTGTTGAACCCTGCGTATGAACGCACAACCTGCGTTTGAACGCAGGACTTAGTTTTTTCTGCGCTTTGGTCTCTGACTCCTGCGTTTGAACGCAGCCTGTCTCTGCGTATGAACGCATGCCTTAGCCAAATTCTGCCATTTTTCCTGCTGCCTGCCTTGTGCGTTTGAACGCAGCTTCTGCGTTTGAACGCACAACTTAGTCATTTTTCCTCTTTTCTGCTCAGCTCTTCTGATACACTGCCTCCAATCCAAGTCAATCTCATGCATTTTTCCGGCACCTGTTACCTGCACATAACACGCACCCGCGATCATATCCAACAAACAAAAAGTATGCATAAAATTACTCAAATTTTGCAACCATGATATACAAATCTCTGCCTCGTATCAGGTGGAAAATAAGCTGAAAATGGCCAAACTCAACTCTCACAGGGTTAAAACCAATGGTAAAAAGATGTCCCAGACTAATACATTTTCAAGCTGTCAAAATACCCCCACACTTATCTCTGCTCGTCCCGAGCAGACCCTTGCATACTGTCCTGCAGACCCATTTTTTTGCATACTTTAATTTGCATACTTCCCCTCTTTCACAGATTCACGACACAGACCAAAACACTCGATAGATACTGACTCAGATACAGAATATACACAAACTGACTCAAGACACAACTAAATTTTTTTCTTTTTTTTTTTTTTTATATATATATATCTTCTGAAATTGGGCAACCTCTCTATCATAAACTGAAATCATCAAATCCTCACAAGCTTATTTCGAATTTCCACAACACGCAGCAAGAAATGATATAAACTGATCCTATGCACAAATTCACTAAGGTATCCCCAAACATCCACCAAACCAACCAAGACAAGGCACGTCTTTTAACTTTGAGGGTCCAGACATCTTTAGTCAACAGATAGTTTTTCTTCGCCAAGTCATTTGAGGTTTTCAGACCCTCTTAGCCGTTATTGCGTTTGATTTGCAAATTGTCCCATTGCTGGGAGACACATCTCCTGTGTAATACGGCTTGACTTTAATTTCCCTCCTAAGCTCCAAATTGGATTGAATCCAAATTTTCCATGTGAATGGAAGCACATTACGTTGTTTCTCCTTAAGCACAAAATATTATTATTTTTTTTTTCATTTTTTTTTTCTAAACTGTTTTTTTTTTTTTTTTTTTTTTTTTTTCATATCCCCTCTGTTTTTACAACGGTGCGGTGAAGCGTTAGGAGTGTAGGCTTTTTAGGATTTTCTCTTGGAACCACCTTAAGGGATGGTGGTGTACATTCTACAACTTCGCTTAGGCTACAGATTTGTACCACATAAAACCGACTCAACACGAAGGTCCACCCCAGATTCCAAGAGTCCACTAGTTTCTACGGGAAACAGAATATTCAACTATCTAAAGACCGAATCTGCCTAGCACATTAGAGAAGTCAAAAGTATGCCTGTATCTACTTTCCACATTCCTGAATACCCGGGATAGCCTGTCGTGAAAATTGTGCACAAAATACTAAAATTTGAGGTATCCCTGCTACGGTGCTTCCTACTCTAATAAGCTCTTTCATTGGACTCTCTTCAGTTTCTAGGTCCTAAGTTGCCCTTTCTCAGAAAAAATATTTATTAATTTTCCCTATTTTTTTTTTTTTTTTTTTTTTTTTATATTATTTTTTTTTTATCATGCAAGGTCAGAAAGATTGGTGGGTAGACTCAAAATAAAAAAAACGTGCTGACTCAAAAAATGCAAATAAAATAAAAATAAAATGGACCAAAATATGCTGACATGGCTATGCAGGAGGACACGATTCCCCACCCCCACACTAGAGGTGGCGCGTCCTCGCGACTCTACTGATCTGGCCTGTAACTCGAATCTGTGTTCTCCGGAGTAGACTGGTCAGTCGGCTCGGGAGATGGTGAAGGGGTTCGCCCTCTGGCGCGCTTCCTCGCAGCATGGCGTGCTGCGGCAGCGGTACCAGCGTGGCTGGCACCGGGATGGGCACTGCTGGCCCCTGGGTCTGCATGATCTCTCCTAGGTGGGTACTGGGTACCGGGTCTGCCGGGGTCACCGACACTGTCTCCATGTTCCGGGCTCGGTGTGGGGTCATGGCCAGAGAAGCTATCAAATGGCCGGCTATCCTCCATTGTCCAGCTTGGACAATTATCACTAGAATAGCGGGCTGGAAAGTTAAACTGCCTACCACGCATGTTACTCTGAATTTCAGCAAGTGCCGACTCATGAGCTCTCATGGCAGCTGTGTGGGCGTGGTAGATGTGCTTCTGGGTCTTAAACAATTTGCCAAGACCCCTGGCCATTTTCTTGACCGTCTTTACCAGGTAGTTTTGTACTTTTTCTTGGGCCTTAATTTTTTTTCTGACCCACTCCTCATGCTCCGTCCTCTCCAGGCGCCCAAAAGAGCTGCGCCCGGCCCCTCTGCTAGACTGCCCCAAGTCAGGGTCGTGCTGCCTGTGTTCGCTGGAACTGGCAGAACGGGGCAGTGGGAAGGGTCCTGGTAAAGCTGGTAAACCCCCATCAGTGGGAGGAGGCGGTGGTGGCATGCCACCACCCCCACCCTGAGGTGGAACAACATCATCATCATCGTCCACTTGGACATATTCAGGAGGGCCGTGAATGGCCTCCTCCAGCGCACATCTCATGTTCTTGTACTTGCGTACTTGAACAGGTCGAATGTCCCTCAGCTCGCCAGGAATGACCACACGATAATCCTGCGCCATTTTTGTCAACATCCCCAGAAGACCCAAACCCTTCTTGCTATGGGTCTCCCTCCTTTCCCGGAAAAACTCACAAATAATCTCCGGGAGGCTCACAGGCTCCCGGGCCATCAAACAGTACACAAGCAGGGCAATATTATAATCAATGTGGGTAAAGTGTTTTATACCCACAATTCTGTTGTTCACCCACTCTGTCCACCATTTCGCCTCCCGAATCAGGTAGGTCGATGGCAGTTTCCGGTAAGAAGGACTCCTCTCAGGGTGGTACCAGACAGCGCCGGGGACACCAGCACACAGGGTGGTCAGGATCTGCTCACTCAACTGCTCAGATGGATGACGTCTCAGTTCCTGGAACTGACAGTCATCCAACACCAACTCCAGACCCAGACTCTCTCGGATACTCTCTGGGGTGATTCTAATCCATCTCTTTCTGCAGTAAATCCAGTCAATTGACTGGACTTCACTGTTCATGCACTGCTGGAGATTGCTATAAATCTCCTTAGCCAGCACAGAACTGACCCGCAGATTGGGAAACCCAGTAAACAAATCCCCAAACTGATCCTGCCCAGTAAATTCAAACAGTTCATCCCCCATGGCTACCCTGTCACGTGGGAAGGTCCTCTCAGCGGGTATGTCATACCGAATCTTTTTGTCTTGCAAAAAGAAACGGTGAGCCTCCATGTTAACGAACCTATGGTCGCAGAAATAGTTAGGCCTAAGCAGACGGCAGTCTATGATGTTCAATGGTGCAATAGCCCTATCCGGCCTCATGAAAGGTTGATCCACCTCCATTTCAGATTCAAACAGTAAAAATTGAAAATATGCAGAGAGAATGAAAAGATAGAACCTGGGTACCCGGAGTGAATCTTACGGGTACAGATCTGAAAATATCTCTCTGAGATGAATCTGTTGGTGTTTGAATCGGCTGATTTGGATCACCCCCACACTGTTCCTGACCTTCTGGCGGTGCTGCGGTGGTCGTCGGAGGCTGCTGGCGGCGGACTGCTCTGGCGGCTGCTAGGGCAGAGAGAATTTTCTAGAGAGAGAGTTGAAAACTGGAAGACTTGTGTGGAAATGAGTCACTGTCATCCGTACAGTATATATAGGCGAACTTTCAGAAATTGCAGAATGGCCCCAAAATTTCAAAATTTTTCAAAATTTTCCGAAATTTTTGATCCCGCTCAAATGTGCGTTTGAACGCAGGTTCTGCGTTTGAACGCACTGCTTAGTTTTTCTGGAAAATTTGAAGATCTGATGAGCTGCGTTTAAACGCAGATTGTGCGTTTGAACGCAGTGCTTGAACGCTCTTGAATTTCTCTGGGCCTGATGAGTTGCGTTTGAACGCACATGAGCTGCGTTTGAACGCAACTTATATCTTCTGCATCTCGGATGAGTTGCGTTTGAACGCATAGGAGTTGCGTTTGAACGCATGCCTTTGTCTCTTTAGAAAATCTCTGCTGATTGGGTCTGCGTTTGAACGCAGGATCTGCGTTTAAACGCACGCCTTAAGAATTTTCACCTCTTCTTTGTCATCTTGCGTTTGAACGCACTGTGTTGCGTTTAAACGCACCACTTGGTGGCTGAAAATTTTCATGTTGTGATCTGCGTTTGAACGCAGGTCTCCTGCGTTTGAACGCAAAAGTGTTAGCAGTTTCCAGTGTTCTTCCTTTCCATTGGTGGGGCTGCGTTTGAACGCAAGATTTCTGCGTTTGAACGCACTGCGTTTGAACGCAAATCTTCTGCGTTTAAACGCACGCCTCTGCTTCCTGAAATCACTGAATTCAATATTAAACCCCTCTTTCTCACTTTTCTCTCAAATTATGAACATTGTAAAAATTATATAAAAACAACTAACCTACGTTGGGTTGCCTCCCAACCAGCGCTTGTGATTTACAGTCGACAGCCCGACTTTGTTACCTCTGCTGTAATCACGGACTGTCGAGGTAGAGTGCCTCTACCTCCATGATTTCCTGAGAATCCCTGTATGGCTTGACTCTGTTCCCATTCACCTTGAAAACTGTATTGTCCCTCGGGTTCTCCAGCTCCACCACTCCCCATGATGTAATGTCCTTCACAATAAATGGTCCAGACCATCTTGAGCGCAGCTTCCCTGGATAGAATTTCATCCTTGAATTGTAGAGGAGAACTTTCTGCCCGATTTCTATCTTCTTTGGTAGAATGCGGTTGTCATGCCACTTCTTCGTTTTTTCCTTATAAATTTTGGCACTCTCGTATGCAGTTTTACGAAATTCCTCCAGTTCAAGGAGTGCCATCTTCCGTTTGTTTCCTGATAAACTGTGATCCATATTCAGCTGTTTGATTGCCCAGTAAGCTTTGTGCTCCAATTCTACTGGTAAATGACATGCTTTCCCAAACACCAGCTGGTACGGGGACATTCCCAGTGGGGTTTTGTAAGCAGTTCTATATGCCCAAAGCGCATCATCCAGCTTCAACGACCAGTCTTTCCGTCCAGGATTCACAGTTTTTTCCAATATGCTCTTTATTTCCCTGTTGGACACCTCTGCTTGCCCGTTTGCCTGAGGGTGATAAGGCAGTGATACCTTATGGATAGACACCCCATACTGCTTTAGAACCTTGGCAAAGACTTTATTGATAAAATGAGAACCTTCATCACTGACCATGGCTCTCGGTGTCCCAAATCTGGTAAAGATGTTGCGTTTGAGGAACCTTTCCACAACTGACGCATCATTCTTCTGACAGGCTATTGCTTCCACCCACTTTGACACGTAGTCCACTGCCAATAAGATGTAGAGATTTCCCAGCGACGAAGGAAAAGGACCCATAAAATCAATACCCCATACGTCGAAAGGCTCGACTTCCTGCCAAAGTGTCATGGGCATTTCATTCCTCTGGGAGATATTTCCTGTCCGTTGGCAGCGATCACAACTCTGCGCGTAATCATGGCAGTCCTTGAAAACTGTTGGCCAGAAAAATCCTGACTGCAGCACCTTGTGAGCTGTTCTCGGTCCGCTGAAGTGCCCTCCACACTATGCTGAGTGGCAGTGCTGAATTACCTCCAGAATTTCATGACATGGAATGCATCGTCTGAGAATATTATCTGCCCCTTGTTTGAACAGATAAGGATCGTCCCAGAAATATTGCCTGCAATCTGAAATAAATTTCTTTTTCTGCCAAGGGGTGATGTCGTCAGGGAGCTCTCCATTGACCAAATAATTGGCAATGGCATAGTACCAGGGCCGTCTGTTGGTCTTGATCTTCATAATATGTTCATCTGGAAAATTTTCTTGAATGGGCACCACTTCTTCTGTAGGTTTTTCCAGACGAGATAGATGATCAGCTACTACATTTTCAACTCCCTTTTTATCCCTGATTTCGACGTCAAATTCCTGCATCAGCAGAATCCAACGCAGCAGCCTTGGCTTTGCATCTTTCTTTTCCAGCAAGTATTTCAGTGCACTGTGATCTGTAAAAATAATGACTTTAGAGCCTACCAGGTACGATCTGAATTTATCCAGGGCAAAAACAACTGCCAGCAGCTCCTTCTCTGTAGTCCCATAATTAATCTGCGCCTCATTCAGGACCCTGCTGGCATAATAGATGACACTGCACACCTTGTCCTTTCTCTGTCCCAGTACCGCGCCCACAGCATAATCACTGGCGTCGCACATTAGCTCGAACGGGAGCGTCCAGTCTGGTGTTGTGATAATGGGTGCAGTCGTCAGCCTTTCTTTAAGCACGTCAAAAGCTTCTTTGCAGGCTTCATCAAATACGAAGGGCACATCTTTTCCCAATAAATTACAAAGTGGCTTTGTAATTTTTGAGAAATCTTTAATAAATCTTCTGTAAAATCCTGCGTGGCCCAAAAAGCTCTTGATTGCCCTCACTGTGGTTGGATACGGCAGCTGCTTGATCACCTCTATTTTTGCCCTGTCTACTTCCAGCCCTTTACTGGAAATCCTGTGTCCCAGCACTATTCCTTCAGTCACCATGAAGTGGCATTTTTCCCAGTTAAGTACCAGATTTGTTTTCCTGCAGCGAATCAGAACCCTGGCCAGATGGTATAGGCAATCTTCAAAGCTGTCTCCAAATAATGAAAAATCATCCATAAAAACTTCCAGGTTTTTCTCTATCATATCAGAGAAAATAGCCATCATACACCTCTGGAATGTTGCTGGAGCATTGCACAATCCAAACGGCATTCTTCTAAAGGCGAACGTTCCATACGGGCAAGTGAATGTCGTCTTTTCTTGGTCTTCTGGATTTATGTAGATCTGGTTGTAGCCCGAGTACCCGTCCAGAAAGCAGTAATAAGCATGGTGTGCTAGTCTGTCCAACATTTGGTCCATGAATGGCAGTGGGAAGTGGTCTTTCAGTGTGGCCTCGTTCAGCTTCCGATAGTCCATACAGATTCGCCAGCCAGTGACAGTTCGCTGGGCGATCTGTTCCTGATCAGCATTCTGCACTACTGTAATACCCCCTTTCTTCGGTACACACTGGACAGGACTCACCCAGGTGCTGTCTGATATGGGGTATATAATTCCTGCTTCTAGCCACTTCATGACCTCTTTACGTACCACATCTTTCATAATTGGGTTTAATCTCCTTTGAGGCTGGATAACTGGCTTCTTTCCGTCTTCGATTCTTATCTTGTGCATGCAATAATCGGGACTGATTCCCTTCAAGTCTGCAATTGTCCATCCGATGGCTTCTTTATGCTCTCGAAGTACCTCCAGTAGCTTTTGTTCCTGTTCCTGAGATAAAAGAGACGAAACAATTACCGGCAGAGTATTATTTTCACCAATAAAAGCGTACCTGAGGTGTTCTGGCAACTGCTTTAATTCCAGGGCTGGTGGTTCCTGCAGAGACGGGACCAGTGTCATTTTCTGCTCGCCTCCTTCATCCCTGTATAGCCTGACCCAGCTTTCTGTTCCCATGATCTGCTCATCCTGTTGCTCTTCTGTTTCCTCTGGAAATATGTCTTCAAATTCCTCCCATAAATCTTCTATCTCATCGCTTTCCAGGTCATCAATTACCTCTACTGCAAAACAGTTTTCATGCCCATAATGATCGGGAAGCTGGAGAGATTTGAAAACATTAAATTTTACTTTTTCTTCATTAATTTGCATGGATAGCTCTCCACTTTTGCAGTTAATAATGGCTTCACCAGTCGCCAGGAAAGGTCTGCCCAGGATCAGCGGAACCTCTCCTGCCTCCATATCCAGTATCACAAAATCGGCTGGAAAAATAAGTTCTCCAACTTTTACCAGGATATCTTCAATTACCCCATAGGCAGGTTTCACAGATCTGTCAGCCATTTGAAGCATAATTCTGGTTGGGCGTGGCTCTCCGACTCCCAGACTTTTGAAGATGGTCAGTGGCATCAAGTTGATGCTGGCACCCAAATCACATAAGGCTTTTCCTGTGTATGCACTGCCCAGGGTTACTGGAATAACAAAGCTGCCAGGGTCTTTCTTTTTCAGTGGTAGACCATTTTTTACACAACTGCTCGCTTCTGCCGTCAGATTCACTGTTTCGAAGTCACTCATTCGCCTTCTTCCGTACAAGATGTCTTTGAGAAATTTCGCATAAGTAGGCATTTTGGCAAGTGCTTCAGCAAAAGGTATATTTATCTGTAATTGCTTGAATACCTCCAGAAATCTGGCGTAGTCTTTGCTGTCATCTCTCTTGCGTGTCTTCAGAGGGTAAGGAATCTCCTTAGAAGTTGGCACTGTCTCTGGATTACCCTCATTCTTCTGCGCTGCTTCCTGCTCGACCGAACCCCTTTTCTGAGGGTCAGCGGTTGAACTGTCTTCCCGGTCAATCACCTCCTGTTCAATAATTTTTGACTTTTCTGCGCGTGCATGACTGGGATACGGTGGATCCTGCAGTGCAATTCCACTCCGAGTTGTGATAGCATTGATTTGAGCGCGTGGATTGTTCACTGTGTTAGACGGTAAATTCCCTGGGGCTCGTTCTGCCTGGTTCTGTGCAAGCTGTCCATTCTGTACTTCCAGGTTGCGGATAGCAATCTTCATCTGGCTTACATCAGCAGTTAATGAGTCCATCTGTGCGAATCTGGTTTCCAACTGCTTATTGAATTTCTCCATATAGGACTCAAAATGTTGCTGAGACAGGTTTAATTGTGGTGCTGCTGGTGCAGGCTGAGCTGGAGCTGTCTGTTGTGCCTGTGGCCTGTGCTGGAATCCTGGTGCATACACTGCTGCATTGGGATTTCCGTAGCGAAACCCTGGATGGTCACGTGTGCCTGGTCTGTAGCGGCTAGGATCCCACTGCTGCTGAACATAGTTAGCATCTTCGGTCTGAAGCTCCAGAATTGCTGCGTCAAAGTCAGGTTCGTCCACTGATGCCACCGGCTTCTTTTCTGTATACACCTTCTTGACTAAGTCCTGTACCACTTTCGTGAGATTATCAATCCTGTCATCAACCACTGGTTCTGCTACTGCTGCGAGCCTGCGGTCATCAAACAGGCGAGTATCCTGTTTGGCTAGTTGCTTCATCAGTTCGTAGGCTCCATCTTTATCCACATGGTACAAAAAGTTACCCCCAGCTTCCCTGTCAATCCTGTCTGCATTCTCCCTGTCAAGTGCGTGGTAGAACACCTGCAGAATCTTTGCGTCCCCGAAGCCGTGATTGGGGCATTTTTTCACAAGTCTCATTAGCCTGTCCCATGCATCTACCACTGTCTCCCCCATCTTCTGTTTGAAAGATAAGATCTCGCTCTGCAGTTTAATAACGCGGGATGCAGGGTAGAATTTTGCCAAGAAATCAGCAACACACCCCTCCCAGGTAGTGATAGACCTCGGTGGTCTTGCCTCCAGCCAATCTTTTGCTGTTCCGAACAAACAGTATGGGAATAAAATCAGCTTTAGCGTGTCCGCTTCGACTCCTCTGTACTTAATCTTGTTGCAGTAATCCTCAAATTTTCCGAGGAAGTCGTTTGGATCTTCATCTGCCTTCCCATTAAAAGGACAATGGGTCTGGGCGGTCTGAATGGTGGATGATTTCAGGTCGAAGTGCTCTGCTGTAATGGGAGGCACTACAATAGCTGGTTGATGTCCTCCGGTTGGGACTTCAAAATTTTCGACCAGTGCCCTTCCAGACCTGTTATAAGTCCTCTGATTGTTCCTGGCAGCAAAACCTGCTGCTATCAGCTCTTCAATGTAAAGAGCCATCTGTGCTGGAGTACGTTGTGGCTGTCCTGTGGGTGTTCCTGTTTCGGTCGTGGTGTCTTCTCCGTGCTCAGACATCGCGGCTCGGTGTCTGCGACTTTGCTCTCTGAAAAGTTTTTCGGGGTCTTCGAGTGGTGATACCAGTTTGCGGGGCAATCTGGGCATAAACTAGAATAGCCTGAAAATCAGATTTCAAGAGTAGTAAGTCGAAAGAAAGTAACTGTAAAAATAAAAGAAAAACTCTGAAACTTATTCTAATGTCTCTTTAACAAAAACTGTAACCGTTCCCCGGCAACGGCGCCAAAAACTTGACAGCGTAAACTATCTGCTTTTTCGCAAGTGTACGATCAAGTAGTATAGAGTATGTAATTGCGACTCTGGTTGTCGAACCCACGAGAACAGTTTAAGTTTTTGCTAATCAGAATCAGAATAAGACGCAAAGTTTTATAAAAAGGAGGAAGGTTTGGGATTTGATTATACTAAATAAATAAAAACAGTAAAGAGACTTATTTTATTTTTCTGCTGAATATTTTGCTGAAATTGTTGTAGTTGTAAAAGTCAATAATTCTAAAAATCTAGATTCCAGGATCCCCTAGGGTTACTCTCCAGCTTTCATTGTTTATTCGATTTCAGAAACACACAGTGGTTTTGTTTATGCCAGCATACCAATAGTACAATCTCCTCTCGGTCTCATGCACTTATCACTCAACTGCAGATTCTCGGGTCCTCTCGGTCCACCTAAATCTGCAGGTTCGTTCTAAGTCTGCTAGGGCTACAGGTTCTCCTCTCGGTCTCCCCCTAAACGTCTAACAGTTGGTCTAATGCTTCTGGGCTAGTCCCCTGATTCTCTTCACCTCTCGGTCCATCAAGGCAGAGTACTAAATCCTGTCTTTTCTTCCTAACATTCACTGGTCACTCTCGCGCACCAGGTCCTGTCTATAACACTCCTGGGTGATCAGGCCATTCATGTATGTAAATAAAATCAAAGACAGAATAATAAACAAACCATCTGTATAAAGACTTAGCTAGCCATGCATCTGAAAATCAAAACATCCAAGTCTGCTGAATTCATAAACCCTAGGTTCACCGAGAACCTAGGCAAAAGGTCTAGCTAGCTTGCATTATTAAAAGACAATGTTCCATAAAAAGAGAAAAGATCAAACTAGTTATTTCTGAAGATACTGGAAAACTGCTCCAATCCTGCTCTGCTCCCACTCCTGGCTGCTGTGAAAACTGGCTGCTGATGATGATGATAGCTGTGGTATGCCTTCGTAACCCTAAAACAGTGCTGGGACACCTCCTTTTATATTGCCACAGTCTCCAAAACTGATGCACGAAATTCCTGTTTTACCCTCGAAAAGATCCGTCCTGGAAGATTCTGGAACACGTCCGTGCGTTCAAACGCACACTTCCTGCGTATGAACGCAGTGCGTATGAACGCACTCCCCCCCTGCGTATGAACGCAGTACTTAGTCAATTTCCTCTTCTGGCTCCTGAACCCATGCATTTGAACGCTGCTTGCCTGCGTTTGAACGCACCCCTTGGCCGTTTCTTCTCCTGAGTGTTGAACCCTGCGTATGAACGCACAACCTGCGTTTGAACGCAGGACTTAGTTTTTTCTGCGCTTTGGTCTCTGACTCCTGCGTTTGAACGCAGCCTGTCTCTGCGTATGAACGCATGCCTTAGCCAAATTCTGCCATTTTTCCTGCTGCCTGCCTTGTGCGTTTGAACGCAGCTTCTGCGTTTGAACGCACAACTTAGTCATTTTTCCTCTTTTCTGCTCAGCTCTTCTGATACACTGCCTCCAATCCAAGTCAATCTCATGCATTTTTCCGGCACCTGTTACCTGCACATAACACGCACCCGCGATCATATCCAACAAACAAAAAGTATGCATAAAATTACTCAAATTTTGCAACCATGATATACAAATCTCTGCCTCGTATCAGGTGGAAAATAAGCTGAAAATGGCCAAACTCAACTCTCACAGGGTTAAAACCAATGGTAAAAAGATGTCCCAGACTAATACATTTTCAAGCTGTCACAGCTGAGGATGAGGCCTACTTGGCTGTGAACTGAGAGATGGATGCTCGCTTTCTGCAAAACGAAAGGAAATATGCATCAGGCTTGCCCGATGACCAGGGGAGGGACTCCTTAATACGATGCCTCTTGCTGAAAATTGTAGACTCTTGCCCTCTACTTCGTCCAGTGATGACGCTTCCAGGTCTATGTTACCTGGAACGCGGATTGTTGTGGTTCGTGGAACGGGAACGGGATCGCGGAACGCCATACCCTATGGAATTGTGTACGTCAAGGGTAGGCTTCTTTAGATACCTTTATAGAAGTTTTACCATTTTCCACAAATCATGAAGTATAAAACTGCTCAATTTATACAATATTAAAATGTCAATACTCTAAAAATAGATGTAACTTAACATTTTCAAATTTAATTTTCCCTTCTATATAGATAATTCAGGTCAAAGTAGTAAAAAAAACTGGGATCGCCAAATTAAGCGATCTAGATCGCTGGTGTTCCACGTTTCGGAACGCGGGATGCGATTCGCAATTCGCGGGGGTATGAATGAATTGTGGTAACACTGTTCCAGGTATGTCTTAACCCACCCCCCCACCCCTTTTAGACTCTTCTTCTTGTCTGAAATCAGTCTATGTGGAGGGAAATCGTTGAATTTTGGTTGATTTGTGTTGCTATAGAATTGGGGATTTTGATCATGATGTACTTTTTGGGTGTTAACCATGATCGATCAGCAAATGTGCATTCAAATCAATTTGGTGCTAGATGCTACAGCCGTGTTTCGTGGAAAGGATGGCCTTCATCCCTTACATCATGGCTGGTGACCGTGACCTTTCAACAACTACAGAAGCTCTTAAGTTACTTGACTCGTGTGGATCAGACATTATCGAATAGGGAGTACCATATTCTGATCCTTAAGCAGATGCTCCAGTCATTCAGGTATACCTTGCAGATTTTTCAAGTATTTTGTGTTCAAAACAGATCTTTGACTATTTTCTCCGTTTGATTTGTGTAAATATTTACGCTGCAGCTACGCGAGATCTAGCAAAAGGACCAATATTGATGCCGGTATTTCGATGCTAGGGGTATAGCGGAACCTGATATAATCTTTTATCTTCGTTTCCTAACATTGTCCATTAGAGCTCAAAACCCGGTAATGTTCTAATGCATGTCTGATACTACTCATTGATGGAAATAGGTAGTACCTCAGTTATCATGTCCAGTAATTAAGTAATTAACTGCGGGACTGCAAAGTTTATGTCGATCGTGAAAGATGTTGGCGTGAACGGGTAATGCACAACCTCTCTGTCCCCCCCCCCCACCAGATTCGACTCTAAGCAAGTGAAGAGGTATGTTCCACCGCACTTTGGTTTCAATTTCCTTGTTTTGTTTTTCCCTCCAAATCAGTGGATCCACTACGTGTTTTTTATTCTTAACTAGCTGGGTTTTCAATCCCCGCACGTAATCTGGGTTTTCTTGATGTATTTGTGATGTGGATTTGCAAAACTCAGTAGTCGTGAATTGACTGTTTAGAGGACTTCTCGGTTGAAATGTAATTATGTGAATTGGTTTTAGGAGTACACCGTTGTCTATGGTGCTTTACTGCAATCTACAAGGAAAAAGATGCATGCTTGATAGCCTGTTTGGTGGCAATTTTGAATCAGGCCGCCGCCGGACCACTTCCTTGAACACCTTAAAACATTATTATGGTAGGATAATTTTGACTATAGTATGTTTTTCGGGTAGTGATTTAAGATACCTTCTAGTAAGAATCGCCTTATAGCTGCCCAAGCTCAGGGGATAATGTATCAGGGATGATTTCGAGACACCCATAAGAAGAAAGCGAGTTGAACTTTCAGAATCGTAAAATGAAAAAAAAAATCCAGTGAGATAACTTCTGAAGGAAAACAAGTGTACTTTCTCTATGGTTCAATGTGATGTAGGGATAATACATAACCCTTAGTTTTGAAGTATGTAAATTGTAAAGCATTCGTAAACGCTGACATGACTATAAACCTAAAATTTATGTCGTCACATGCGAATCCAATAAAAAGACTTTTCTGTGGTTGCATTCATGGCGGCCTCCAATAACTTCCTAAGGAAAACAAGTGTATTTTCTCCATGGGTTCAATGTGATGTAGAGATATACATAACCCTTAGTTTTGAATTATGTAAATTTCAAAGCATTCGTCGACGCTGACATGAGTATAAACCTAAAATTTATGTCGTCACATTCGAATCCAATAAAAGACTTTTTCGTGATTTAAGGCATTCATGGCGGCATCCGTAGTTGAGTTTGTTTGTTTTGAACTTTAAAATTGTATGGTTTGTGTCTCTCTGTAGTATTAGCAACACATAGTAGTGGTAGCGCGCAGTAGTTTTTATTTTAGGATATCTGATTTTAGTAACCGTTTGAGTAACTTCTAGCACATACTTTAAGTGTTTGATTTTATTTATCTGATTGATTGAGTTCTTGATGGGTATTTCGTCAACTTTGTTACTGAAGTACATCTCATTGCGTAGGTGGCTTGTGTATAGTGTGAGCAGTTAGGTAATGAATGTTTCTTGGTGAAGAAATGAAAGTAATTGGAGAAGAATCCAAGAATCATTTTGTTAGATTGTTTCCAATGGAATTCTTTATTTACTGGTAGGAATTTACCAGCCGGACAAAGTCCCTAGATTCTAGAATCTTTTTAAGTTTCTTTTCCTTTCAAAACCCATGGTTCCAACCCCACCTTTAAACTCTTGATAGAACAAATGAACAACTATGTGATTTGGTTTGAGGGGTACTGTAACGACCTGATTTTTTTTCCTTTAATAATTTTTTTTTATTCATAGTTATTATCATCATTGAATAGTTATATTTGATGCCTATGTGTTATATGATGATTTGAACGAATGTTTTGCATGTATATGAATATGATTTTAGGTAAGATGAATTTAGTAGTTTAAAATTATAAAGTAGCAAGGGTATTAGAGCACGATATGAAGATTTTGGGGTCAAAACTGCAAGAATTACATAACATTATATGTTAGGGGCCCTAGGTGTATTTTAGACATAGTTAGGGGGCTGAAAGTGACTTTAACACATACTTTTATACCTGGTACATCAGAAAAACGGGATCAGTATTGTTTTTCACGACTTTTATTCATTCTTCCATCCCCTTTCTCACACATACGATGCATTGAAGGATAATACTAAACCCTGGCATTCAAGCTCTTTATCGGAAGTAAAGAAGAGGATTTGAGGCGCGGTGAAGGGGAAGAATTTGATCTCTACTCCAAGAGGCAGCCACTACTTAGGGTTCTAATCTTGGAGGCTCTTAATTGAAACCCTTTTTGTGAGGTAGGAGTTTTAGTTTTGATTGTTAATTTACATGTTATGAAGTATGATGCACTACGTGTGTTCTATGTGATCAATGAACATGTTAATTGATCTTCTTGTGCTCTTATCATATGACCTTATAAATCTGATTTTTTTTTCATCATATTGGTTGTATATGAATCGGACATCAATATGTGAATTACATGTGATGCGGTAGTACTTGTGTTCATGGATTGATTAAAGTTGCTGTCATATGTCATAAACTTTATATGCGAGTGAGAGGTTGTTGTTGGTGATACCGGTTGGGTACGGCTGATAATTAAGTTGGGCTTGAACAGCTCCACGATGAAAGACCGGAAACCTGCACAGTAGGTAACTCAATCCATCGGGTAGTACCCGTAAAGAGGGCAGAACCTATGGGGCTATTACGTGATATGGTCACGACATACCCAAGTGTTGGCTTAGTTGAACAGGACGCGCTGTGTGCGGTCGCTGGCAGAGTCATGTGTTGACTAGTACGTACACCACCGGTGACGATTTGAGTGTTGCATGGTTATGAGTTGATAAGAAAACGTAAGGTGTCATATATGTGAATTGTGTCTACTCTTGTAGTGTAAATTAGTATGTGCGACCTTTTTGATTTCGTGGAATACTTTCGGTGAATTGCATTTTATGACATGTCAAATTAATTTATCTCAAACTATTACTTCTACTGGGCGTTGGTTGCTCACTCCTTCATTTTTCAGGTGCTAGATTGGAGCCGAGAGTCTAGATATGAGCTTCGTGCAAGGAGAAGATTTTAGTTGCATTTAGTTAATAAAGTCGTCTACATGATGCACGCTTGAACTTGTTGAGATGTTGCTTTCGATTTGAGATTGTATTTGAGGCTAGAGGCCATTTCATATTTTAGATAGATTGGGTTTGATGATTGAACTCGAATAGGATTTGGAGACATCTAATTGTCACTTTGCTCATCCTGAATTTTACGGACAGCAGTGCACGTTTTACTCAATAAGTGTAGCTTGGATAATTATTTTGAAAAACTGTTTTAGATGGGTTTTCTACACTTATATATCAACCTTGTGTTCAAATTTCATAATATTTAACCGTACGGTTTAAGAGTTATTGTTTTTTAAAGTATGTGTTGCTGTCTTGGGTAGTTTTCACCGGTCAGCCCCACGTTTGTGTCAATAAGTCAAACACCCCTTTTTATTTTTCAAAACTGTTTTTATTGGGTATTATACACTTATATATCAATGTTTGTCAAAATTTCATAACATTTCGACTTACCGTTTAGGAGATATCGAGTTACGAAGTTGTAGTCATAGTTCTAAATTTCGTAGCGACCAGCCACACGGTTTGGCATATTTCTCCCACACCTCTTGACCTTTGTAAAAACAGTTTTAGTGGGTTATAATACACCCTTATAGGATCCTCCCTACCAAATTTCACAATGTTTTAATGAACGGTATGAGAGAAATCAATTTTTAAATCCAGACTACCATTTCTGTCCAGTTTCAGTGTGTTGTTTGTAACTTTACTCACGTGCTCCGGTTATGGAAAATCGGGGCGGGACAGGTACAATTTTTTCAGGTCATTTGTTAATAATTACATTAACAATCTCATTGTCCCATCAACGTAGCGCCCCAATTTGGAGCTTTAGTTAGAGGTTATTTCCAATAATGTATGGGTCAGTCCGAACTACACTATCGAGAAATGATTTTGATGAATGAGATAATGATTTTATTTCTTCAACAATCACACTGTATATCTTTTGACGGTTTTCATAGATTTTTGTAAGATATTTTATATTTATATATTTTTAGTAGGGGTGCCTGGTTCTCTACAGACCAGCTCGCAGCTTCACACCAATTTGCAGCGACCATGACGACAAGTTTTTAGTGGGATTAGCTTGTCCTCTTCCCCAGGCAGCCTCTACGCTTGAAGCCGAAGCCCCAGCAGCTTGCGATGGCCTCCGTTTAGCGTTAAAGCTGGGTAACAATAGGTTAAAATTGAATCCGACGTGAAAAGGTAATTGACACTATTAATAACACCAAAGGGTTAATTTTGGATAGGTCGAATAAAGAAGATGGCATATGAGAGATAGTTACTTTATCAAGACGCTTCAAAGAGACAATTCCCTTCACTTTCAACCACCGTTCGTCAAATGGAGTAGCACACGGGTTTGCAAAGTCTGAACTTTCTGCTCCAAAAACAAACATATTTGGCTAGATTTTATCCGAAGTGGGACATTTCAGTATCTTCAAAACGATGTATTAGGGGATTACCACCCATTTATCTCGACTTAATACGAATATGCTTTTCTACTAAAAAAATATGTACTATAAAGCGTGTGTTTATTTGACAACCATTTTCTGACTCAATACCGAACATGCCGTGAACTAATTTAAAATGTAAAAAGATTATAATAATAAGAGAAAAATACTAAAAGTTAAAAAAATTCAATTTACGGTTGAGATAAAAGGGATGTTATTGGCCAACTTTCTTGATAAATATGCTATATCACACTTTCCAAATATAACTAGTGATTATGTAAATCGGGCAATTCGAGTTACCCCGTCGTTTAATAATCGTACCCAAGCCCGACCCTGTCCAAATTACTCAAAACACGTACTAAAGTCCGACTTTTGTCCGGACTGGATTCGAGTTGGTAGGGTCCTGCCAGTCCAAGTTGCACCCTACTTAGCTCCCATTTGCATCTTATTGGCCCACTTTAACCTGGTGCAAGACCAGTAAATACTGCTTCTAGTACTTTCTTTTTGGAGATACTGACGGACAGCCCTAGGTCACCCCCCACATAAAATATTCTCTCAATCATCTCCGTTGCCGCATTGTCTCAATCTGCACTCTGATTTCAATGTTCTCAATCACCTCTCTCTCTCTCTCTCCCTCCCCCAGATTCGACTCTAAGCAAGTAAAGAGGTATGTTCCCGAAGTTCCACCGCACTTTGGTTTCAGTTTTCTTGTTTTTGTTTTTCGCTCTAAATCAGTGGATCCACTATTTGTTTCTTATTCTTAACTAGTTGGGTTTTCGATCGCGTCATGTAATATGGGTTTTTCTTGATGTATCTGCGTGTGGATTAGCAAAACTCAGTAGTAGTGAATTTTGACTGTTTTGATGACTTCTGGGTTGAATGTTGTCTATGGTGCTTACTGGAATCTACAAGGAAAATGATGTATGATTGATAGCCTGTTCTTGGCAATTTTTGCTTTCGGACCACTTCCTTGAGCACCTTAAAACATTATTATGGTAGGATAATCTTTCTGACTATAGTAGTGGTATAAGATACCTTCTAGGTTCCCAAGCTCAGGTCTTTACAGAACCTCGGAGACACCATAAGAAGAAAAGCGAGTTGAACTTCCAGAATCGCAAATCGAAAAGGGAGTGAGATAACTTCCAAAGGAAAACAAGTGTATTTTCTCCATGGGTTCCATGTGATGTAGAAATATACATAACCCTTAGTTTTGAAGTACGTAAAGCATTCGGCGACACTGACATGGTATTGAGTATGAACATTAAATTTATGTCGTCACATACGAATCCAATAAAAGACTTTTCCGTGATTTAAGGCATTCATGGCGGCATCCTTAGTTGGGTTTGTTTGTTTTGAACTTTAAGATTATATGGTCTGTGTCTCTTTGTCGTATTCGCAACACGTAGGAGTGGTAATAATAGTTTTTATTTCAGGATAGTTGCTTGGATTTTAATGACCGTTTGAGTAACTTATGGCCCAGATGTTAAGCGTTTGGTTTTCTTTATCTGATTGATTGAGTTCTTGATGGATATTTTGACAACTTTGTTACCTAAGTAAAAGTGGTTGCGTAGGTGGCTTGTGTAAAGTGAGAGCAGTTAGGTAATGAATGTTTCTAGATAAAGAAATGAAAGTAATTGGAGAAGGACCGGAGAATCTTTTGTTCGATTGTTTCCAGTGGAATTCTTTATTTACTAGGATTTTACCAGCCCGACAAAATTCCTAGATTCTAGAATCTTTTTATTTTTTATTTTCGTTCAAAACCCATGTTTCCAACAACACCTTTAAATCCTTGATAGAACAAATGAATAACTATGTGATTTGGTTTGAGGAGTACCATTTTTTCATTCAGGTCATTTGTTGATAATTACAAACAATGCCCCTCTCTGGAATCTACAAGAAAGAATAGAAAAAATTCAGGGTGTGATAGTAAACATAGTTGTCAAGTCAAGATTCAGAAAGGGAACCGACATTCAAACTCATTGAATTGTGAATCAAACCATCAAACCGGATAATGAATGTAGAGGTTTGCTTACAATCTCTTCAAGCAGATAGAATAACAGTGTCCGTACAACTACGCGTGTGAATAATATATTCATATTTCATCAATAAGCAAAGTCAAGTTTTTTGATAACTCACATCTAATGACGGGTGGTTAGGATCTGTACAAAACTAAAATATAAGAATAACAAAGATTTAAGAAGGTATGTAAAGAAATGAACATGAATGATAAGATACCAATGTACTAGTCATTTTGAGAACATTTTGAGAACAATGTACTAGTAATTTTGAAAACAAACATATTTGCCGAACAGACGAAAATGAGAAAGGTACTATTTCTTGGTCTGTTTCTAACTCAATTAGACCCCCTGACTCAATTGTTGACGAATCGTCTAAATCACAACCAGATCGTAAGATTCAGAGACTGAATTCAAAATACGTTTTTGTTCCATTAAAGATCACCCTGATACGCATCGTTTCAGGGGTGAACCGAATCAGATTGTAGATTCGAATCGTGAATCGTAAGATTCTAACAAATGCGATAGTCTGTATGCAGCAATATTAAGCGGTCTTCCTCCAATCCAATTTATTAGCACCTTTAAACACCAATGGAGCATAGTTGTCAGTTCAAGATTCACTGAATTGTGATTCGAATCTATTTACTCGATAGTTTTAAGTAGATGGAATTACAAATTTCATAAATCCGTAAGATGCGTGAACAGTATGATCATATACTACAAAAGGATAGCTCAAATTTCTAGAGACTCACATCCATGACTAGGGATTAGTAGTTTTTCACATAAAAAAGATGCATATGGAGCACGGAACTACAAGATGCTATGAAAAATAATAGGAAACAATTAGCTTGGACTTACGAAAATGCACTTATTTCAAACTAACATAACTTGCAGAACAGGCAGAAAAATTGAAATTATTATTACTTAGACTAGAGCTCTAACTCTATTGGACCTTTAACTGAATCTTGACGGTGAATCTTATGAAACGGTATAAAGAATCATAAGATTCGGACTCTTGAATCGGGATTCAGATAAATCTTGGTCCCTATGAAATTCCATCATTTCACGGGAGTCGAATTGATAGGAATCGAGAACCGTAAGATTTTGACAACTATGCAATGGAGTAGGAATACAAGGAGTGGTCAAGTTCTCTACCTACTAGTATATAACGAGAACCTAGAGTACTTTTTAATAAGAGTCATCATGTACTTGCCGCAGTTAAGGCCTTCATTGAAATTATACTAGATCATTGATGTACATGCCTTTCTATATCTTTGTTATTCGTATGTTTTAGATATCTGCAACTCCTAATCGGTAGTTACAGATACAATTTTCGAAGAACTCGAGTTTGACAATTGTTAAATTACATATACAAGGTTCACGCATGTTATGGTTTTATGAAATAAGTTTTTATCTGTTTAAAAATATTGCAAGCGGATCTTACGATTCGCGATCCGATTGGATTCAAGATTCAGTGCTATCTGAATCTCGATTCGACAATTATGCTTGAAAGAGCCTCAGGACATAAGGGAGGTCAAGGAAAGATCGTAGTCTTCATTAGAAGCAAGGGAGTCAAACTTTTTAAATCACAAATCGGAAGGGATGTTATTTTGAGATACCTTCGAAGGGCAAACAGCAGAGTCTTTAGGAATCTCAAAAAATTGGTATCTGCTGAAATATAATTAATCCCTTGAGTTGAGAAGAGAACTCATAGTAAACTGCTTGAAAACAAATAAAAACAATGATTAAGCGTAGATGAATTTGTTCTAGTGACGTAACTCAGATGATGACAATTAAGTTAGCTTTTGGGTGAAAGATATCACAAAATAGTGTGCTCAATAAAATAGTTCACTTTGAGTTGCCCGCCTTAGCTCATATCCTCGTCTTAAATTAATAGCTGTTCTATGAAGGAATTACTCCAATAGTTGACACATGGACAAAGGGGCTCTTAAGAATGGTATCAGTACCAGTTAAAGACTGTACTTGGAGGAGGTCTTTGACTTGCACGTGCTATCAAGCCGAATGCCGTATTAGTTGGTGTTTACTTCAATCATAGCTGGTTGTACTATTTGCCTGCTAGGGATTCGAATAATTTAACGTGTTTAGGCTTATCAACGACTTACCTTACTTTGTTGTTTTTCCATCTCTTGCTTATCTGACTCTTCCACTTGCTTTTCCGTCTGCTCTATTTTAACCCATACAAGCCCTACTTTGCAAAGAACATCAGTCCCGTACACCTGAGCTTTCACATAGACCCCAACAGAAGGTGATTGTCTGAAGGCATTCTGTTTGTTTACACGGTTCCGATGGAGCAAAGTAGTTACCCCATTTACTCCACATGACCCCACAAATTCTATGAACCTGGTTGCTCTTCGTAATGAATCTTTGTTACGTTCTAAATCTCTTATAAGAGAACAGGATTTGGTGCTCCAGTTGACTGTCAAACATTCTCCACATTCCTCCATTTGTGTTTGAAGACACCTTCATTGTTTTCCAGGATCTGTAGCATGAAGTCCATTTGGAGGCCTCTACCTTGACCCATTTCCTCTTAGAGCATGCCCACCCTTTGTGGCTCGGGGAAGAGTGACTGCGGCTCGTAGGCTCTTGGGAAATATGCAGTTTATGTACCTGTGTTTTTCTTGGGCCAGTTTTGGACCTCTCCTTTTACTTTGAAGCTACCTTTAAAGTAAAAGGAGATAGACCCGGACCAATCAGAACCGCTAAAGATAGACCGGGACCAGTCAGAACCGCTAGAGTATTCACTACATGCTCTAGAGTAGGCCTGTCAATGGGCCGGGTACGGGTACAACCGTCACGGTTCTGACCCGAGCCGCTAAAGATAGACCCGGACAAGTCAGAACCGCTAAAGATAGACCCGGACCACCTAGCATCAGAACCGCAAGAACCAGACCCGCAGCGACCAAGAACTGCCGGTTCTGGAACCAAAACCCATTAGCAACCCGCCTCGTCGGTTTCTTGTTTGCCTGACATTACAGGGTCGAAAGTGTAAATAATTTTACTACCCCTTATCTGATTCTTGTGATGATTCTAAAAAATTCCAGTGATGAATATAGTAAGGAACTGGAAGAGGGAGGGAGGGAGGGGGGATGCAAAGAAAACAGCTGCATAACGGGTTTGGGTAGACCTACTGGTTCTCTTGGGTCTGGTTCCCATGGGTCGTAGCCCGGGTTTGGTTCTGTCGGTTCGGGTCTTATGTCTTTGGGTCCGGGTCGGTTCTGGGTCAGAACCAATCCATTGATTGACCTACTGGTTTTCTTGGTCTGGTTCCCATGGGTCGTAGCACTGTAACCGTAGGCCAAGTTTCTTCTTTTCCAAACTACTTTGCATGTGCACTGTTACTGTTCGCTTTTTGAAATTAAGAATAAGGCAAAATCTGAAAAATAAGTTACCAAAAAATTGATTTTTTGTTTAGTCTTTTTGACATGCATTGATGAAAGAACAAAATCCCCAAAGGATCCCTGCTTGATTATTAGTTGCATCAATGATGTTGGGTGCATTCAGCGATTATTGTCTGAAAAGTATAAATACCGTGTCGTGGAACAGTCCTTGGTTTCCAGATCTATTTAATTTTCCTCCCACTTGCATCTAATCATCAATCTTATGTCGCTTGGTATCATCTTCGTTCTTTTATTTTGTTGAACCTGTTGATTGTTCAAACCATGCAGACTTGCTCAATTCAATTCATTCTCTTCATAAATATAGTATAGTATTAGATATTTCTGAAGCAAGTATACATATCACCTAGTTTGTTGCAGGTTCTTTCTTTAAAAATAGGCAAAGTCAGCCCTCCACATTCTGAATGTTCAGGAAGCTTATTCCATGACAGGCCATTGTATCAACCGTTTCACTTAGTGGATGCTGTTGCATGAGTGACTCAAAATTACAACCTCTTTGGTTAAGATATGTGATACTTACTTTTGTAGCTTGAGGTGATCACTTCTTTACCTGAAGTTATGGAGAAAATTTGTTTGTTAATGCTATTCACCAGCTATCCGCCGCCGTTTACACCTAGTGGATATTGTTGCACGAGTGACTCAAGATCACGACCTCTTAGGTCAGGTATGTGATAAAGCATTCTTATGATTGCTGGATCATCATCATGAGCATGAAATAGATAATAATAATCATGATGATGATGATAAATTAATAATAATAATAATGATGATAATTATTTATTTATCATAATAATAATAATGATAATTAGTACTTGTAATTATAATGATGATTATAAAGAATTAAACTATTATTATTATTAATAGTAAGATTATTATTATTAATACAATAACAACAACAATAATGATTTATCACAAAATGGCTTGTACACTTAACCTCCTGATTCTGAAGTAGTAGCAATCAAAATGCCGTAAGATAATAAATATAAGTGGTCTTTCCATTTATAATATATTATAACGATGTTACTATTACAGGTTTTTGCAGATCATGAATCGACTCTTAACCATATTAATGTTCCAAGAGCACTGATATGGAACTTAGCAAGACGGACCGTATACTTTGGGACATCTGTGTCGACAATATTTAAAGTTAACCAAACTTTTTGCATAAAATAGGTGGATTGATGCCCCATTATTGTTTCATTACATAGTTTGGAGGTCATATATTTGTTCTGTCAAGTCTCTCTACAGAGGGAATTAAATTTTGCTTCTCTGGAAAAGTGGAAATGCAAGGAATGCTGCTTCATAACTTGTGCTTCAACTTTCCAGAAGCAACTGAATCCCCTTTGTAGAGAGACTTGAAAGAACAAAAATATGATCTCTAAGCTATGTATTGAAACTATAATGGCACATCAATTCACCTATTTCATGCAAGAAGGGATGGTTACCTTTAAATATTGTCGAGACGGACGTCCCAAAGTAAACCGTCCGTCTCGGTAAGTTCCATATCAGTGCTCTCGGAACATTGATGGGATTGAGACTCGACTCATGATCTGCAATAGTAGCACCATTATAATATATATTGTAAATGGATAGACCGCTTATATTTTTGCATCTTACGGAAATGTAAAAAGCTACTACTTCTGGTTCAGGAGGTTAAGCGTACATGCCATCTTGTGGTAAACCATTATTAGTATTATTTAAGGAACCCTACAGAAATCCCGACTTTATAAGAGATTCCGTGGTGCCTTTTAGATGTGTTTTTGAAGTGTATCTGTTATCCTCTACGGTCTCGTAGCCTTAAGTTTGTGGTTGCTGACTTGGATGCCAGCGTGTGGCTATATACTCTCTACAATTCTCCCTTGCAGTTTATGAAACTATACTTCTTCAGTACATAAAAGTACTGCAGGAGCTCTCTTGAGAAGCCAAATTTGCTCTTTTGACATAGACAACCAGGAATCATTCTCTTTCTAACTTAATTCTCGCACACACGCGCGCGCACACACACACAAACACATATAAGAAGTAGTTTGAAATAAAAAACCCGTGACTCAGCCTACTGCTAGTGTCACAAGAAAACATAAGTGCAACTATAATGCTATTACTAAGCACAAAACGGAACAATGAGGGCATAAAAGACAAAAGGAAGCTACTAATATAACATATGAAAGTGTACCTAAAGATGAGAACTATTACTTGCCATTGAAAATTAGAATGATAATTTACATGTCATTGCTTGTTGTAATTGACGAGACAAGATCTAAGTTGCGGTAAAATAATAATCACACTTATCTATTGTCCTTTGAGTCATCACGTCAGAACTAATTGTCATCCTATACATGGTCTTCAGCACATTAAGGGCTTGTCAATATACCCATTCGATGCACAACCAGTCCTCCCTTCGTCCCAAATTGAGTGTCGGGTGGATTTTTCACGAAGATTAAGGATGTACATTTGACTTGTTAAATTTACTAAAATGTCCTTTGTTTTATGTGACACTTTCTTTGGAAGTGAAAAAATATTGATTCAAAGGGGTATGATGGGAAGTAATGTGAAGAAGTAACTTTTTGTAGCAGGAAAATCATTTTGGGACATCCATTTTAGTAAAGAAAGACACTTAAACTGGGACGAGGGGAGTATTTTTTTGCAAAGATGTATAGTAAATCATCGACTGTGACAATAGGAATAGGGTCTAAACTCTCGATCAGCTTTTCTTCGTTCCATGAGAAGTAAAGCACATGGTACTAGCACAATGTGAAGACTTGGAGGCTTGGAGCAAAAGTTAATCAGATCTATAGAACATAGCAAATAATAGGAAGGAAGACCTATATTGTTCAGTAGCATTATTTTAATAATAGGAATCAGTAGGATGATCTGAAAATTCATTAATGGTTTGGTAGAAAGTGTGGTTTATGAGGATGTTACTATAATGATGGTGGGCTATCAAGGAATGGTTGGTATATGTGATAAGAAGTTGATACTTGATGATTTAGCGCCTTGGGTTGAGATCTCCAAATATTGGGTTCGGCATTATACCCCTGGCTTTCTGTTCGTCCACCTGCGAGTGTCTCTTCCTCAGATGTTGTAGCAAAGATGAACCAAGGACTGAGTTTAGGGAAAATTTTGAATGGCAAGTATGTGAAGGATTATCTGATTGAGGTTTATCTAAAGGAGGACATGCCGTGTTGGTTGGTTTACGTAGAGAGTAATAGAATTCCTCCAAATATAGGGTTAGTCGATGAAGTGGTCAATGTGGAACATAAGGGAGTGTCCAACAAAGAGTGTTGAGGAGCTTGTGGCCATGAATCTGTGACAATGCGTTCTTCTCGAGGAGAACCATTTGTACTGGCCATGGCCCTCAATCTCCTGTGGAGAAGATCCCTTCTTTTCAGAAAATATAGATTTATTATTAAAATGATTGTAGATTGTCAAGAACCCACAAATAAATCCTAACATTTGGCTCAATAATTGTAAACGTAATAATAGATATTGCCTAGGAAAGAAAAAATGGGAACTTGACAATTTCAAAGGCAGTGCGGCAAGGACACATGATGAACCTCAATAAGGATCTCCACATTTTTAGTTCTGAAATTCATAACATTAATGCAACAGTCTATACTTCTTCAATCCTATTTGATGTTAAACAAATAGTCATAATAATTCAACAACAACTCGACGAGAAAAGAATTATAGAAATTACCCCGGTTGTACTTGTTAGAAAGCATTGCAGAGTATTCACTGCATGCTCTAGAGAGAGAGAAAAATCATCATACGGATTCTTAGAATTGCAGATTAATTCTGGGGGCGATATAGAAAACTCAAGTAACAAAGTCAGATTATTTTTTGTCTTCCTTCCCGCTGTTTGATGAGTTTTGTAGATTTGATTTAGTTTTTTCCAAGTCTGAATATTGTGCTAGTGGTCGTGGAATGAGAGAGATCATCCAAAGATTTAGAACTCATCTCTAATGTCACAGTTGTTGGTTTACTATCCTTGTAGACATATACTACTAGCTATACATTCATGACTCAAAGGACCCTAGACTCAAAAGCATTAGTAGCTTCCTTTTAACGTTTATGCCACTATTTTATGTTTGGTAATTGAAGGGCAGGAAGGATCTAACATATTCAGATCTACAACATGAATTAAAGCGGAATATTCATGTGTTTACCTTGTCTTCCTAAGCTCCTTAATGCACCGGATGATCGTTGTGTTGCTTGCTTTCACGCGCCTCCTCTTTGATCTTGCTCCCACCAATCTAGTGTGAATCTCGAGGACGAACACTGATTTCCACACCACGTTCCACCTCCTTGGATGAAGTTGGAGAGAGACTAGGGTTCTCTACAACTAGTATGAATCTAGACAGAATAATTTTATTCTCTAGAATAGCTTTTTGTCACACCATAATGTGTAGGAGGCTGCCTCCTTATATAGGCAAAATTTCTCCTAGGTTTGCACATAAACCCCTAGGGTTTGAGCCTTAGCTACTAACCCCTCTAGTTTGTGCATTAGTGCAACTAACCCCATAAGGTTATGATAATTGCATTGGGCACCCCACATGGGCGCACCAATTGCTAACATCTCCCACTCGCACAGTGGGGTTGCACAATTCATCGTCTCCATCAATCTCTAACTTTCTATCATCTACAAAAGAGTATTGTGTGGCCGTGGCGTGTGACCGGTGAGAGTACCTGCATTTCGGGAAATCCGTACACCAAACTCGTATAGCCAGCATGGAAGGGCACCCTCTCGGGAGATCCACATACCAAACTCGTATAGCCAGCGCAGGAAGGCACCCTTAAAACATAAAATAGTGATAATGCTCTCCGTAACTCTCGTATCCCCCAGATTCCTCCGATTGTCATCTCGTGGATCATGAGCACCTGCCATGTCCCGAAGGCCATGCTCCAATGAGTCCACATCTCCTTTATATTTTCATATCCTACATGATCCCATAAGATCTTGTAGGTGGGCCCAATGAAGATAATAAAGAGCGATGCAACGAGAATCTTTCCTTACATACATGTGTCACTCAGATTCGGCTCAGCTGCTTTCCCAGCAGTGTCCGGAAGGCCGAATCATCCATAGCCGTAAGGTGTCACGCCAAAGTAGCACCACCGACCCGTCTCCTCATGACACAGACGTAAGTACAAGGGGTATACTGTGTCAATCATCTTTCTATGATCGACGAGGCTCACACGATGAGGAATCCCAGGGACTAATTCTACTCATCACCTCATGGTCACTCATAAGCGCGCGTTATTCAAGGGAGAATATGCGCCATAGTGTTTAGACTCTGATCAGAGCGCATGTCTTATCCTTGCAAAGGACCACTATGCAGATGACAATCCGGTAGCCCTTATGGCCACCAGCCTGAGTACTGCCATGTCACACTATTGTGAACAATTATCAGCTCTCGCATCTGGCTTCTTCTACACAGACTATACATGGTTCGGGGTAATAACCATGTTCGATTGGCCATAACCAACCTCACCTTGGAACTTATTTCCAATGCGACAGTTGAATCCGTCTGACAGGCTCCTAGCTCTACTGATAGACATTAAGCTCTTATCATAGGCCATATTTTCATATGAAGAAGGCATCTCTTATCATATCGCAGGCTTTCAGCGCTTATCGGGATTCTGTCTCATCTTCCGCCACACCCAGACATATCCAGGATATTGCGAAGGCGGTCGCTCGTGTGAGTGAGCCGACCTAGTGTCTGCGTGACATGCTCTATGCTAGTACCGGAAATGTAACATATCATACATGTATCAAAACAACATGTTGCTTAAAACAAATCCAATTAAAATCCAGTCAATCAATGTCTCGTGTGCTCATCAATCATATTGCTAGTTGTCGACAACCAAGTCCCAATTCTCTAAAGAGACCCACAAGGACGATTCTCATGTGGTTTAGGAATGGGATGGGCCAGCATCCTGGCCCATAGTCGATCCACTCCAGGATTACTCTCTAGGTAGTTATTTCACCTTTTGTGAAATAGTACCCTCGTCTATGTGTTTGTCTTTACCGCAATGTTATAGCCGTATGCTAACACTACTCATGGTAATAGGTTTGTTGATAGCTCATAAGCTTACAAGAAACCTCCTCAGTTAAACACATTTCTGCCCTATGGCGGAACAGGCAATCGTGCTTCGCTTCCATGGTCAATGGAGCGGTCTAATTCATGCAACACTTATATTGCATCTGTTCCATGCGAGTCTATCATCGAGCATGGACGATAGCCTGAGTCGGATCCAAGTGCATCTAGGTCCCCACCCTAGTTAGCATATGTGGCTAACTAGTCGAAGCATCATCTTCGATAGATATAGCACGTGATCCATCATATAGAGTATCCTGGTTACAATCTTGTGTCTCTAATTGGAATATCCTGAAATCCAATTCTTCCGATTGCATAGCGTTCGCTAGGTCTGAGTATACACCATAGTGTATAGAAGACTCCTAATGCATCGGGCACTCTGGTCATCTGGTCATTCTTATATGGTGTCTTTTAGGGCACATGTCTAGGCTCGTAAAGTCTTGAGATGAGCTGCAGGAGTACATATACTCCTTAGGGGACTCGAACAATCCTTAAGCTCCGCTAGCAAATAGTGTGTCATCGATATTAAGCGACTTGATCATCAACTCTCTACTAGTAAGAGTGATACACAGCGTTTTCCATTTGTTATCGTAAACATATAGTAAACGATCCGTGATGAAATACTGCTGTCTAGAGGACTAGCTAAGATCCCATATGGACTTAGTTAGCTTGCACACATTCTGTGCATTTGACCTTAGTCACCTCTAGGATTTCTCCATTGAGAAATTCATTCGTTACGTCTATCGAGAATGGATCCACAACTATTGATGCTACCAAGCAAATCAACGTAACCCTTACCACCCAAAGTCTTGGGAAGGATACCTCGTTGAACCAACGCAAATTCGTCGGATCAACTCAAACTCGTCGATGTCTATCCTCAGAATGAGTGTAGACTTATTCGCTTTTACGCAAGTCGTATGCCTTACCACGCTTCCGTCTGGGTCTCTGATTGACCTTGGAAATCCATTAATCTCCAATAGTCTTCCATCCAGTCGGAAAGTCAACCTAGCCTTAAACTCGGTTGGCCCCTTATAGATTCTAATTTATCCTGTAAAGCTTACTATTCATTCTTCATAATTAGGGGACGATAAGGCCTAGGATTCCATCCTATCGTTTATGCAAGGTGATCCTTAAGATCATCCCTTCGATCTCAAGTAGTCGATGGGGTATGCTCCTATGAGCAATTCCTTTGCATAGGAGGATCATCATTTGCTCTTATCCCTTATGGATGGAGCACCCTGCCTGGAAAGTCACTCCCACTGTTCGAAGGATCCTTGAGGGACTAATTCCTCATAATCAATTTGATGAACGGGTATCTTCCAGCGGTATCCTCCATGCTCGTTGAGATCACCATCTCTACGAACATATCCCTTAATTATGGATATCTCCTACGAGAAATCATATATCTCGTGAATCCATTTTGTTATACTACTTATCGGCTGTTGCGTTTCAAATACGCAACCCCTAGAGTGCTCCGAATAGCATTAGAAGATACGTTACTCCATGGAGGTACGTTTCTTCCATCTAGGGTCCAACTTCCAATTCCTTCTTGTCAGGTTGATGAAAAAATCCTGGGACAATATCCTAGGTTCACCATTGTCTTGCGTGGTGACCCTTATGGTCTTCCTATCGATGTCAATTCATCGACGTGATACGCTCCAAAGAGCGCTCTTACGCAAAGAGGGTTCCTCCACATAGTCATAATCTATGATGGGCTGTTCACTAGGCATGTTACTCCCACTGTCCTGAAGATCCGTAGGAACTATTTCCTGTTGATCATTCAGGGATGGGGTGTCATCCAGTGAAACCTTTTGTTTCGTAGAGACTTACTTCTCAACGAACCTCTTCCTGACTTGAAATTTAGTTAGTACATAAGCTGCCGAACCCCATGGCCTAAGGTGACCTCAGTCAGGTTGCCTTTTGGTCCACATCTCGTAGGGTGTAGTGGCTACAGACTTGGTGGACTTATGGTTGCGTATGTTGATAGTCGTTTAGCAAAGTGTCTCCTCCGAATAGGGAACTTGTACTCTGCACGCTCTATCATACATCAGACCATCTCTTACAGTAACCTATTCCTCTTATTCCCTACAGCTGAGGCGTGGGAATAGCCAACTGCCTTACTATTTCTTTCCATCACATAGCTCTTGCTAAGATAGATACTTCCAGTCTCTTTCTGGCCAAGGACATATCCTTTTATCCAGACCGTTTTCTACCTTTTGTAGAGACCTGTCTGAAGCACCCTTGTGCCTCAGACTTATGTGGCCCAAGCACACACAGTTGAGACGCGGGCAATCATCTACGAATGTGACGGAATAGTAAGCACCATGTCTTAGCTCTAACAAATAATGGAACACAACAACAGAATGAATAAAGACTCAGTAGTCCTTAATGCTCTACTGGATAGTTTGCGTTTTGCCTTTCTTGTCCAGCAAGAACCACACACAGGTAAGGGCACCTTGGGCAAAATCCAAGCAGGCCTGCCCTAGCTAGCCTGAACATCATTTCCTGTCAACGTGTGTCTTAATCTAGCGCGCCACTTATCAGAATTTTAAGTCATACTCTTAAGTTGGCATCCAAGAATTCTGAGGCGTCATTCATGCTAGAATCTTGAGAACGCAAATACCATGATATAACCATATCCAAAGTTAAAACTGTGACCAAAACAAATTTTGGCGGCTACTCCCTCAAAGATAATCACACGGATCTTTAGACGAGAATTTTTTTGCCAGATCTGGCCCTTTTTCTTGTCTTAGGAAAATTCCTTTGCCCTTTTGCATTTGCCAGTCTTGGGCTATTTGGTCTTATATCAATATTGCCCCTAAATTTCCTTATTCCTTATCCTTGCCCCACCTGTTGCCTTGGTCCTAATACCGGGCTAGGGACTATATCTGCCTATCATACTTCACTAAGTATGATCATACTTCTCCAATAGCCTTTAGCAATCATATATTGCTTAGACATCCGAAGTATTCTGGACTAGTATTCTTAGCAAACTCTTTTTGCTTAGATCCTAGAACAGTGTGATGTTTGGCCTTATCCAAAACATCTTGACACTTACAAAATGTGTCATATAACGTTTCATGAAACGTGGCAGAGATTGCAACAAATTGCAAATCGGATAGCTTGTACCTGACAACCCTTTAACTCTCTCGTCATACATGGCATCAATCTCAGACGTTAAAGTCGAGTGCTCAAAATTATGACATGAGCCATAACTCATAGTTAAGGAAGATTTATTATGAGTCACTACTCACAATTTATGTACGCAAATGGCTAAGGTGGATCCAAGATTCCTCTTTGGCTTCCTACAAATTTTAAAAGTGGTCTTGAACATGCTGATGAGGTCATTTCCCCACCTTTTCATAGCATGCTCTATGACATTATCTTGACTGTTGCCTCCCACTATTGGTGAGCCTAAAGATAATGTCTATGTTCTGCTGTGACAACTTATTCATCACAGGTTTGACCATCTTTGTAGGTGGCTGACAACCTATGTCCAACGGATGGTTACATAGTACGACGGCTTATCATGTCGTTGTTGTCACCATTTAGCCTTTACAGTTTATATTTAGACACGATTGATAGAGACATTGTGGAAGTTAATCACTAGCATTTACTTAGCTCCAAAATAACATGTGACATCGATTAATCTCAATAGTTCCTCACAAGGACTCCACCAAAACCTAGCGTATATCCTAGGAATCAAATCTCATCACTTGTGATTTCCTATCAATTTTAATCATGTCATCATGTGAGCTCTTTTGTTTTAGTTCTTTAGCATGCGAGGTTAAACATATATATCCAATCACACGCAGTTATAACATAAAACAAGCATAAGCATAAATAAATATGCAATGGATGTGGCCCCTAAGGTGCACTCCCACTATTGAGAGCACTTCTTGAGCAAGTCTTGGACTCCATCTCATGCCATCTCGCCTACTTGAGGACTCCAAGCTTGAGGCTCCTATAGACCGTCTAATTGCTCCATGCACCTTGCGCCATAGCTTTTGGTTTGGCCACCTCTCTTGAAGCTTCAATCTTCAATCTCTACTAACTATCTTATTTCTAATAAGAAGTAACCTCATAGAGGTGAGTGGATGAGAAGAGAAGACACTAGAGTATAGAGAGGCACGACACGCAGGCCGTATTTTGATTACATATTCAAAAACAAAACCAAAACCAAAATATAAAACATCTATGCCACATCCATGCACCAAACACATCCATTCAACCCACAACAGCATGTATAACAATATAATAAACATACTGGAATTTTCTGGAAATTTCCGGAATTAAGCAATAATTATTGGAAATTAATAAGCAATAATCTAATCAACTAAAAAGATCGAAAATTGCTCCCTACCACTTAGGGTCTCACCACCTATGGCAAAACGTAGGGAAAAATTACCTAAGTCTCCAGAAAAAATTTGGGCTCAAAACAGTGTGTTTAAGGTCGTCAAACTGCCTCGGGAAGTGTGCTAAACACTAATTAATTAATCTGGAAATTACTAAAATTTTCCGTCGCTCCAAAACTTATGAAAAAACATCCACAAAATAGGAAATTTAATTTGGAGTCCCTAGGAAAAAACCGGACGAAAAATGACGGCGGGAGGAGGCCGCACGCGCCCTCACGCACCGCCGCGCGTGGGCGCGTCCGCCTCCGCCACGCGCCGACGTCGGCCATGTGCCACGTCAGCATGCCACGTGGCATGCCACGTCAGCACCTAGGGTGACGTCATCTGCCACGTCAGTCCGGCACGTCATCGCCACGTCAGCTGACACGTGGCTGCCACGTCACTGCCACGTCAGCCACTTGCTGACGTGGCACCGCCACGTCATCTGCCACGTCAACTCTAGGGCCAGCCCTTGGGCGCGTGGCGGCGCGTGCGGCGCGTGGCGGCGCGTGGCCGCGCGTGGGGGCGGCGTCGGTGGCGCGTGAAGCCCACGCGCCGCCTTCCCGTGCTCCGTTCGCGACGAAATTAATTTTGCCGTGATCGTCTTTTCGTCCTGATCCCGATTATGTGGTCAAAATCCAATTTTAACAAGTTTTTGAAAAACGTGTTCTACTGATTGGATCTAGCAGTCCAGATTAATACAGTTCCGAAACTTTGAAAATTCATAACTAATTCACCGTAAATCCAAAAAATATAAAATTTATATATCTGGAATCCTCGTGAAAAACCCTACCTAACCATATAGGTTTCGTCTACTGGTTATGAAATTTCAGAAACGCGATTTTTTAATACAGGTTCGAGAACGCTTATCGAGGCACGAAAAACAAGCCTATGGCTCTGATACCAATGAAGGGCAGGAAGGATCTAACATATTCAGATCTACAACATGAATTAAAGCAGAATATTCATGTGTTTACCTTGTCTTCCTAAGCTCCTTAATGCAGCGGATGATCGTTGTGTTGCTTGCTTTCACGCGCCTCCTCTTTGATCTTGCTCCCACCAATCTAGTGTGAATCTCGAGGACGAACACTGATTTCCACACCACGTTCCACCTCCTTGGATGAAGTTGGAGAGAGACTAGGGTTCTCTACAACTAGTATGAATCTAGACAGAATAATTTTATTCTCTAGAATAGCTTTTTGTCACACCATAATGTGTAGGAGGCTGCCTCCTTATATAGGCAAAACTTCTCCTAGGTTTGCACATAAACCCCTAGGGTTTGAGCCTTAGCTACTAACCCCTCTAGTTTGTGCATTAGTGCAACTAACCCCATAAGGTTATGATAATTGCATTGGGCACCCCACATGGGCGCACCAATTGCTAACAGTAATAGCATTGTAGCAGAACTCATGCTTTCTTATGTAACACTGTAATCGTAGGCCAACTGCTTTGCACGTGTACTGTTCGCTTTTTGAAATTCAGCAAAATTTGAAAATCAAGTTACCAAGAGAGTGATTTGTGGTTTAGTCTTTTTGACATGCATTGATGTAAGAACAAAAGCCCCAAAGGATCCCTGGCTTGATTATTAGTTGCATCAATGATGTTGGGTGCATTCATTAAATTATTGTCTGAAAAGTATAAACAATTCTTAGTTTCCAGATCTATTTATTTTTCCTCTCATTCTTGCATCTAATCATCAATCTATGTCGCTTGGTACCATCTCTTGACTCACTTAGTCTACCATTCCATTGTTGTAAGGCTAGTATTTTGTGGAACCTGTTGATTGTTCAAACCATGCAGACTTGCTCAATTCAATTCATTCTCTTCATAAATACAGTATAGTATTATTAGATATTTCTGAAGCAAGTATACATATCACCTAGTTTGTTGCAGGTTCTTTCTTTAAGAATAGGCAAAGTCAGCCCTCCACATTCTGAATGTTCAGGAAGCTTATTCCATGACCGGCCATTGTATCAACCGTTTCACTTAGTGGATGCTGTTGCATGAGTGACTCAAAATTACAACCTCTTTGGTTAAGATATGTGATACTTACTTTTGTAGCTTGAGGTGATCACTTCTTTACCTGAAGTTATGGAGAAGATTTGTTTGTTAATGCTATTCACCACCTATCCGCCGCCTTTTACACCAAGTGGATATTGTTGCACGAGTGACTCAAGATCACGACCTCTTAGGTCAAGTATGTGATAAAGCATTCTTATGATTGCTGGATCATCATCATGAGCATGAAATAGATAATAATAATCATGATGATGATGATAAATAAATAATAATAATAATAATGATAATTATTTATTTATGATAATAATAATAATGGTAATTAATATTTGTAATTATAATGATGATTATAAAGAATTAAACTATTATTATTATTAATAGTAAGATTATTATTATTATTAATACAATAACAACAAAAATAATGATTTATCACAAAATGGCTTGTACACTTAACCTCCTGATTCTGAAGTAGTAGCATCCAAAATGCCGTAAGATAATAAATATAAGTGGTCTTTCCATTTATAATATATTATAACGATGTTACTATTACAGATTTTTGCAGATCATGAATCGACTCTTAACCCTATTAATGTTCCAAGAGCACTGATATGGAACTTAGCAAGACGGACCGTATACTTTGGGACATCTGTGTCGACAATATTTAAAGTTAACCAAACTTTTTGCATAAAATAGGTGGATTGATGCCCCATTATTGTTTCATTGCATAGTTTGGAGGTCATATATTTGTTCTGTCAAGTCTCTCTACAGAGGGAATTAAATTTTGCTTCTCTGGAAAAGTGGAAATGCAAGGAATGCTGCTTCATAACTTGTGCTTCAACTTTCCAGAAGCAACTGAATCCCCTTTGTAGAGACACCTGAAAGAACAAAAATATGATCTCTAAGCTATGTATTGAAACTATAATGGCACATCAATTCACCTATTTCATGCAAGAAGGGTTGGTTACCTTTATATATTATCGAGACGGATGTCCCAAAGTAAACCGTCCGTCTCGGTAAGTTCCATATCAGTGCTCTCGGAACATTGATGGGATTGAGACTCGACTCATGATCTGCAATAGTAGCACCATTATAATATATATTGTAAATGGATAGACCGCTTATATTTTCGCATCTTACGGAAATGTAAAAAGCTACTACTTCTGCTTCAGGAGGTTAAGCGTACATGCCATCTTGTGATAAACCATTATTAGTATTATTTAAGGAACCCTACAGAAATCCCGACTTTATAAGAGATTCCGTGGTGCCTTTTAGATGTGTTTCTGAAGTGTAGTTGGATATCTAAAATTGTGAGATTAGTTTGCAGGCAACCCATCAAACTTTCTGCTGATATCTGTATATGCATCTGTTTTGCCATGATATCTGTCTTAGGGCTCCAACTGGAAAGTGGTCTTGATGAGATAATTATTTCTAATAAATCCAGATTGATTTGCTTATTTGTTGCGTGTTTAATTGATCATATATCAGCCACTCTTAGTTTGTTTCTCATGAGTTTTTACATAGTAGGGTTCTCTATTTGTTTTTAGAAGTTTGTCATCATTTTTGGAGACACGGGTTTTCATTAACCGTCAGTATGGAATGTCACCAGATTGAGGACATCACGAGGGGACTTCTTTCGTTACCCCTTGTAGGTTATAGATCGGTCAAGGCTGACGGGGTACCTGGTCCATTGCTGGTAATTCGGTGTTGGTTTATGGAAGAAATTGTGACAAGGTGTTGAGGTAATTTCTCTCTCTTGCTTGTTAAGGACGTGAGGCAGCTTTCAGGAGATGTTATACACATTTACACTAAAAATTGACGGCTAGCCACAGGCCACAATGTTGTTTTAGGGTGATATTAGTTTCAGGAGACTGTTTGGTACGGGCTTTAGAAAAAACAAAAATGTGTTCTATATACGGTCTATAAATCACCCAGGAAAAACAGCAGGCCAAACAAATTTCAACTAAAGATTCTGGATTAAGCGATTGTGTTTAACATGGATACTCATTTCATGCGTAACGGGGTATGCTAAGGATCATATGATTGGGGACCCCTAAAAAAGGTACAGGAATTACCGTACTCCATAAGAGAGTAGACTGTTTATTAAAGGGTACAATAGGTGTGAGTACGTGCATTTGTGACTGGAATAGCAGATTACTTGATGCATCAAATTCCACTGTATTAAAAGACAAACCCCATTCTGGAATTTATGAACTACTCGTTGAAGCAAAGTAACTACCAGTAAAGCACAACATGAATGCAGAAGGTTACATGCTTTTGAAAGTATATTTGGTTCTGCAAAACAGTAATCACATCATGAGCTCTGTAGCTTACAGGTAACTATTTTGAATACATAGTTATGAATAGTGATTCTAATTACTTGCTGATTTCATTATGGGAACAATCTGTTTACGGGGTTTGTGTGTGTTAGGGGATTTGGCCAGAAATCAAGGGAATCTCGACATCTTAAGGCCAGACTGCACTTCCCAGCACGCAGATTACAAAAGCGTCAATAACTCAGAAAGGATCAGAAACTCACAGCGCTACCAAATTGAGAAGGCAGTAAATTCATTTTATTGGGCATGGAAAGAGTTGGACAACTAACAGACTGTGCATTATTCAACTGTTCCTCCTCTAACATGATATGCATTCATGTAAAGTTCAGGGTGCAGGAAAAAGGAATTAAGTTCATACATTAGATCAGAGATAGTTTTTGCGTATGTATGTTATAGATTATTAAATACAATTGTTATGATCTTACAATGGAGATTAATAAGTTATCGGACGAATAATGATCTCAGCCAGTCTCACCTAGAAGTGAACTTTTCTAGAATGGTAGTTGTATGTTATTGAGCAACTAGATCTTGCACTGGAAGAGCCATCATGTTCAGATTCCTGCTCATGCAGGAGAAACTTCTGATATGTTGGGAGCCATTTTTGACATAAGCAAATTGATTATTCGTCCAATAACTTATTATTCTCAATTGTAAAATCATAAAAATTGTATGTAATTATCTGTAACATAGATATGAAAAAACTATCTTTGATCTAATGTATGAATTGAATTCCTTTCTCCTGCAGTCTGAATTTTACACGAATGCATCTCATGTTAGAGGAGGAACCATTGAATGCACAACAGTCTGTTGGTTATCGGACTGTTTCCATGCCCAATAAAAAATTTCACTGCCTTCTAAATTTGGTAGCGCAGTAAGTTTCTAATCCTTTCTTGAGTAATTGACGCTTTTGTAATTTGCTCGCTGGGAATTACAGTCTGGCCTTGAGCGGTCGCGGTGCCCTTGATTTCTGGTCAAATCCTCTAACGCATACAAACCCTGTAAAAAAATTGTTCCCATAATTACAACAACTACAAGAGAGTTAAATAGAATCACTATTCCTGACTACGTATTCAGAACCCAGTAAGCTTATGATGCTTGAACTGTTTTGCAGACTCAAAATCGTGTAACCTGCATTCACTTTCTGAGTTTTACTGTTCCTTACTTTTCTTCAACGAGTAGTTCATATATTCGAGAATGGGGTTTGTCTTTTACTACTGTTCGTCACAATTGCACGTACTCATAAACCATCGGGTATTTTTCCATATGATCCCAAACAAGGCTTCTTTTATTTTTATTTTCCTTACGAGTTCTTTTTTTAGCACCTAAATTCGGATCATTTCCCTCTAAACCACCAAAATCATTAGCGGCACCTTCGCCAAATAATTCATCAATAGTCATGTCTACGTTAACGTTTTGGTTATGAGAAGAGGAAGCCATTTTTCTTAGAAAAAATAGATGAAAAAAATTAAGTTTAACAAATAATGCACAAATAAGAGCACAATCAAATAGTAAACAACAAAAAATAAAACTTACAAACTCCAAGAATAATTCTTGGAGGATAAATGTCGAAGATTGAAGATGCGTTGCTTGTCGAGGAGGAATGTGAGAAATTCGCCGTCGAAAACCAAGGAACTTTGAGGAACTGAGGAAACTTGAGAGTGTTTGATGATTTTTAGTGTGGAAAGATGAAGAAGTTGGAGAGTGTTTGGTGATTTTTGAGTGAAGAAGTGTAAGAAATATGAAGATTGTTTGATGAGGAAGTGTGAAAAATGGTGGAAGTGGTTGGGTATTTATAGGAGTTGAAGGTTGGGAGTTGGGGAGGGGGGGGGGAATGTAATTTCAAAAAAGTAAATTCTGAAAAAAAAAAACAGTCACTTGAGGGGGGGGGGGGGGGGGGGGGGGGGAGAGCAACGGCTACTGAGTTGATGTGACCCATCATTAACGGACAAAAATTTGAAAAAAAAATGTTCTCGGTTCGGTTCCGGGCGAGTTCCGGTTCGGTTCACAGACGGTTCCGGTTCCGGTTAACGCGGATCCGTCAAACCCAATCGAGACCGAATATTACCGGTTTCGGGTCCGGTTCAGTTCCGCCGGTTCCCGGTTCGGTTCTCGGTTCGGTAATACCGGTTAATTCGGTTCGGTTTTAACCGAAACCGCCGGTTAAACCGAACCGATTCGCAGCTCTATGTAAGGATAGGCTTATGACAACAACTTGAGAAATGCATCCGTGAATTTCACTAGTCCCACGGATGCAACGTGGGTTCAGAAATTGTCATAAAACCAACCGTGAATGATATTTTCATGGCCACTCGTTGTTGTTGTTATTGTTGTTGTTCAGGAAGCTTTCATTAATGGATAAAACAATTACAAGAGGAGCTATCACAGCTCAATAAAAAGCCCGACCTAGCACAGATGCGCTTGGGAATTGACATCCCTAGGAATAAAAGAAAAAATACAAGTATCAAAGCAATGAGACAAAAGCTTGCAGTCTTCAATCACAGGATCAATAGAGATCAAACCACAGCTCTTGCTAGAATTAATTGAATCAATAGCAATTTTGGAATCTGAGCTTAACAGGATCCTCTTCAGATTCTTAGATTTTGCTAGCAGCAAAGCATGTCTGATACCAAGAGCTTCAAGAACTAGATGATTGGTGCTGTTGGGCATGATTTTTGATCATTGATCACAGCAAGAAGTAAGCTCAATGTGGGAAATAATACAAATACCTTCAAAAGAAATTAACAGATCAACTGCAGCATCTGTGTAATGCCGCCATTGCTGGAGTAATGTCAAATTCTTCTATACACAGAAGATGAGGTACCAATAGGGATAGAAAGGATTAGAGCTGCTTCTTCAGAAGAGAAATAACAATAAATCAAATCAGAATTACACTCCCTAGAATCAGCAATGTTAAGAACACTGACCGTTAGCAAGCTCTCCAAAGAGGTCCTTAGGGTTCTAACAAAAAAAAAATCCCCATTTCTAGGTAACCATTGATCAGACCATATATTGACATTTTTCCCACTAAATGTTCACCACCTCCATCCATTTTTGATAACATCCCTACCTGCAAGGATGCTCTTACAAGACCAAGAGCAATTAGATGAAGCTTTGGCTTGCCAATAGGAGCAATCATGAAAAGATATGTTTAAAGATCTGATTAAAACCCAAGCCACCATCCAAGTCCAAACAAAGATCCTCCCATTTCCTCCAGTGAATCTTTCTCTCGTCAGCAGCGTAGTCACCCCACCAGAATCTTGCCAATATAGAATAAATGTCTTGACAAAGCTTATTTGGCAAGAGAAAACATGACATGGCATATGTAAGCAATGCAGAGAGAGTAGACTTGATAAGGATTGCTCTACCGGCTGGACTTAAAAGAGACTATTTCCAACCAAAAACCTTCTTGTAGATCCTTTCTTTCAAGAAGTTCATTATTTGAGTTTTAGATCTTCCAATAATGTTAGGTAGCCCCAAATAAGAGCTTTCAGATAGATTCTTGCTAATAAGCATAAAATGATGCAAAAACACTTTCAAAAGATCACTGGTACTTGGGCTGAAAAGGCATTGAGACTCATCTCTGTGTATGGCATGACCTGAAGCTTCCTCATAAAGCTTGAGAACTTTATTAACAACACTTGCATCATCAAATGTGGCTCTACAAAATAAAATAGAGACATCATATTAATGGAGGGACAAATTATTTTTTTGATTTGTTACTCCTTTGAACCATCCCATTGCCTCAAAATGATGTAGAGAAGCTGACAAACTTTCAACACAGAGAAAAAATAGATAGGGGGAAAGAGGATCCCTATGTCTAAGACCTCTAGAGGGGAAGATAAAATCACTGAGGTTGCCATTAATAATTAGCTTGTAGCTTACCGGAGTGACAAACTGCATAATCCAATGAACCCTAGTATGATCAAAGCTCATTTTTAAAAGAAAAATCCTTAAATAGTTCCAATTTATTCTATCAAAAGCCTTCATCATATCAAGCTTCAGAGCACTGTGACGATTGGTAATAAGTTTGTCAATAACAATGCTCAATCTCTTAGTCAGAAGCTTGGAAATAATTTTATAAATAGTGGAACAGAGACTTATAGGTCTAAAATCCTTCACATGCGGAGGAGAAGAGACCTTTGGGATGAGGGTTACAAGGCTTACATTAATGCTCCTTAAGATTTTACATGTTTGAAGAAATACTTGATAGCCCTGCAAATATCATTACCAACAATTTCCCAATGAGTGAGAAAAAATATGGCTATGAAGCCATCAAAGCCTGGAGCTTTATCTGGACTAATATCAAAGAATGCTTCTTTAATTTCATCATCAGAAACATGACTTTTATGGAACATATTCATTTGAAGAGCAACATACGTTTTACTGTTGGAAAGGATAGGCCAAGGGTCTGTATATTCTTTTGCAGAGAAAATATGAGAGTAAAAGCTAAGGAACTCTTTCTCAATGTCCACCTGCTAGTTAATCCATGTTCCATTATAAGCAAAAACTCCTTTGATAAGGTTTCTTCTCCTTGTTTAGGCCACAGAAGAGTGAAAGACGGTTGTATCCTTATCACCTGCTTCAAGCCAATGCTGTCCTTTTTTCCAAAATGATTCCTAATCTTCCCAAAGAGATTCAAGTTCAAGCTCTAGTTGATGCAATAAGGATGTATCTGCCTCAATTCGTTTTATTTTCAGTGATCTGACCTGCTCCTCTTACTCTTGGATGGTGGCAGATAAGTTAATTCCTTGACTTTAGCTCCAAGCCCTTAGTTCTCTTCTACAATTGCTCATTTTGCACTTGACTTTAAACATTTGAACACCTCTGAACTATCTTTTCCAAGCTTTCTCAACAACATCAACATAACCTTCCTTCTTAAGCCATAGAGGGTTAAATGAAAATAGGCTTAGAAGGAACAAGAGGAGGGAGAGAGCTCCAGGGAGAGAGCTCCAGGAAGAGAGCCATATGATCAGATCCAATACAAGGAATGTGTTTCAACACTGCATTAGGAAAAAGATTAATCCAACAATGTAATACCCCGGTATTTTAGGGGGTATTTTTGGGCGTCTAGTGAAATTTCGGGGTCATAATGTGAAGTTATAAAAGTATTTTCCTTTTATTAAGTAGTTTCTCTTATTATTATTATTATTATTATTATTATTATTATTATTATTATTATTATTTACATTTTATCAAAAGTTTTTTTTTTTTTAAGATGTCATCTTTTATATAGTTAGTTGGATGAAGTGTAATGGGTTGTGTAACATTTTTAGCGTGTCCAAAAAAATTTTGTTTTCATTAATATCGCGTAGCGAACCACCGCGTATAGTAATACAACCGCCACACCATAACACACCCTTCATCCCTAACCTCCCCACCATTTCCAAACAGGAGAAACTAGCATTTAACCCGTGCATCGCACGGTAAAATTTCAAATCCAAAACAAAATATTGTTGCAATAATGATTATGCTTCGTACCAAAGATTATTTAAAATTCTATTTGTAATATTGATTTTGATACCGATGGGTTGTGTACGATGACGAAATGGGTACATGCCAAAATGCATGTTTCTAATCAGCGAAAGTAAGTGATTTCATCTATTTTCAAATCTTCTTAAACCCATTTAGGTACTTGCTCTTACCATAAAAATTTCAATGACAACAATTTCGAGCCACTGATTTAGATATTTCTAATTCGGAATATTCAATCCATCTAAACCTTTTTTATACTCTTATCCAATTATATTATTGTTATACTTTTAATAATTTCTTTCAAATTTTAGTCCATTTTAACTTGAAGTTGTAAACAGAACCATCAAAAATTGCAATTTTTTTATCATTGGTAAAATCGGAAGGAATAATCAATTTAATCTTACAATTTCTTTTATTGACTTAATTAGTTTTTACTATTCATTTGCTTTCTAATTTTACATTGAAATTTTGTTCCTCATCTTGATCACATTTAATTCGTTTCCCATCTTGGAGACTTTAATCTCATTAAAATTGTTAATGAGTTTAAATATCAACGCACCGATCAATTTTCTAGCCCATTTGTTTCTCGTTCTTGACATTTCATCCATTTAAATTGGATATCAATCTTAACAAAAACATATATATTAATATCGACCCAATCATTTTTTCAGCTCATTCGTTGTCCCTTGTTGACCATTACATCCACTAAAATTGAGAATCAATATTAATTTCAACACTTGCCTTTTTTGAGAAATAATTTAAACACTTTTTATTTAATCTTTTATAACTGAAAATAAATTTCGATTCATAAACACATTGCATACACCCTCCACTACCACATCTGCATAATGATCCAATCAATATTGCAAATTACCCAAAAACAAACCCCCGCAAACACATTCAGGAATTTGTGGCAGTAGGGACTAAATTGGAAAATTTAGAAAAAATAAAAAAACGAAAAACTAAACTAATCTGACCTTGTGTTTGTACTTCTGTAGATGGAACTACGACTTGTTCCGCGACAACGACCCTGCGTTCTGTATCGAAACTCACGTGTATATAAATCAAGGTAATACATGATGGAACATTTAAAACTATATAAATGAAGGTTCCAATTGTACCTATACGGGACGGTGCGTCAAGGATTCAACAGTGACTCCTGCGCGTATGTGAATTCCTTCGCCCACTGTCTGTAGTACTACACAAACATATAAATGAAGTTGAAGAAGATTTGACACGGAAAGTTGCAGAAAATATTAGGGGAATAGTTGGAAAAAAATCACAGACAACTAGAAAGTATGATCAAATAAAAAAACATTCACCAACTTCATCGATGAGGATGCACATTTTTGTAGCGTAGAATCAACTCATCATGACAAAAATTCACCAGATCCGCGAGCTAGCTTAGAACGGTCTTTCTGTTATTGTATTTTGTCCATCGCTACTGGAGAGGAGTAGGAAATGGGATTTAATGGAGAAAAATGAATTGATGATATGGAAAGAACCCACACTGGTCGAGAGACTCTTTGAAATGTTGGACGAATTTATTAATGAAAGGTTTAGTACAAATGACGCAAATCAAAATATGGTATGAATGGGTTTCTCAAAAAATATAGTATGAACGGGAACTAAAAATGGTAAGAATTGGACGCAAATCAATCATTTTCGATTGATTGAACCAAAACGGTGGGTTGGGTACAATTACGAAATAGGTACAAAGCCATTGATTTAGATATTTCCAATTCAGAAACATTCAATTCACCTCAACCTTATTTTTAAAAATTTAACTCGGCTCTATTTTAAAATTTCAACTTCGTAGTTTTTAAATTTTTAACTTCGGCGCCATTTTTAAATTTCAACTTTTATTTCTAAATTTCAACGTCATATTAATTTCAGCAATATTTAAAATGTAGTGACACGTGGCAATCTCTCAAAGAAACTCATTCTCAAATAGTATATATAGATTGCCTCCTAATTTTCCGGCGAACGACAATGGAGGTTTTGATCTTCTCTTTGTCCGATTTACGTCCTGATTCCACCCCCCCTCCCCCCTAATCACGCCATGAATCGAAACACCGATCCCGGTCATCAATTTTCCCCTTTGACATTCCAAAATCAACCCGGATTCTTCTCACGTCAATTTTTCCGATCGGGTTTTTCAAACCCATCTCTCATTCCCTCTGCCTCTCTCTCTCTCGCACCCTATATCTCTCTCTCTACTCTTCGTCGAAAGCCGCCAGCGAACCCAGGCGACGAAACCAGGCCGAACCCAAGACCGCCGCCGAACCGCCCGACGCCGTCCGCCCCTGCCTTGTTGTCGTCGCCTCCCTCCTCTGCGCCAGCGCCGTCGACACCACCACCACCGTTCGTCTCTTCTCCATTCGCCTCCCCATGTTCCGACGAGCCCAGCAGCGACCGGAAAGCCATCACCGCCGCCGCCACCTCTTCGTCTATTTCATTCTGTAAACACCCCAAAACCTTGTATTAAATTCCAATTTCGACTTTGCTGCTATCACTTTGACTTGATGTCTTGAAAAATCATGTCTTTTGTGATGTTGATTAGGGGGAACAAATGTTACAGTGGGTTTTGTTAGAGAAGAATCTGAGTTGGCTTTGATTGTGAACCAGAGGGTGTAAAGGTGTCCTTTCACAAACATTGGGGTAGATTTTGTATGATCTGAAACGTGTGGGGTTGTCATGTATAATCTGAATTTGTTGGAGGTCTAGTTGTACTTTCAGGAACTTTGATTGTATGTAATTGTTTCGTTTTTAGATGATTATTCACATGTAATATAACTAGAATTTTTATAATATAATGCATCTAGCAATTCTTGTTATACATAGACCGTAATATATACATATATATATGTATATATCAAACAATCATTTTTCTACAAATAAAGTATATCCTTGTAGTTATTTGGAATAGATTTTTGTGAAGAAGATTAGTTTAATATTTATATTATATTCTAATAAACAACTAATTAGCCTTGTTTTGTGGAAAGGAGGTCTTTTATCAAATCACAATGTTTTTCGTTTATATAACTTTTTTTTATAAAAATACCTAAGCTTTTATTTTAATAAAAGTATGACCCTAATAATCTAATCGTTAAATAATCACCCTTTTTATACTAAATGAACTTTTATATTTATAAGCCGCTATTTTATTATTTATAGTATTTTCTAAACGTGCAATTCGTGGCTAGTAAAGTGTAATTTGTTTGGGGGATTATTTGGGGGTTTCACTTGCATTCATATAGGACTCCTTATATGAATTTTGATGCGTGGATGAATATCTGTTAGTACATATGTAAAGTGTAATTTGTTTGGGGGATTATTTGGGGGTTTCACTTGCATTCATATAGGACTCCTTATATGAATTTTGATGCGGGGATTATTTATAACCCTACTACTAAGTTTTGTGTTGCTTGTTTGAAGTTCTCTCTCCATTTTCCAAGTAAGTACATATGTACAATGTCTTCAACTATCAAAATGTGTTTTGGTGTGAGTTATAATGAATTTTGACATATCGTGCATTACTCTTCAAAAGTTTACTTCAAAGTTTATGGTTTATGTCAAGACAATTTTGGAAAGAATGTTATCTTGGAAATAAATTGAAAAATTGGATTTAATGAACGAAATGGATATGGGGCGATGTACAGAGGATGTGCGTGAAGGCTACGGCCAGAGACGCTTATATGCGATCCCTCATTGGGTTTCATAACCTACCCTATATGGGTTTTATAAGGCGTGGAAACTATAGAGTACTACCTATGCTGGCGTAGGTCACTGCAGTATAGGGGTGTTGACACGTAAGGTCCTATAGTATGGTTCGAGCGGAGTATGCGTAGGGCTACCTTCTAACGCTCTTGGTGAATTGGGACGGGCGATGTCCCAAGACGTACCTTTTTATATATTGCATCATGACCTCTCTGTGGACATACGTTTCCCGGTGGGTTTTTATGCCTCAGCCAAACTAAATAAATGAAAGTGGTACTCTTTTATATCCGGCTTAATTCCAAAGTTCTCTCAATCATGCTTTTTGTACTCGCGTTATTTTTAAGATTCTTATAATCATGTTTGTTCTAGCCAAAACTCTTGTTCTACTCATTGAAGTATGTGCTTACTTAGTTTTTACTAATCAAAATTTTTCTTCAGTCGGCTATCGCTATTTCAAAACCCGCAGGCCAAGAATAAGCTTGCTGGGGTGGAAACGCGCACAAGCTAAGGAGTAGTACCACGCTAGCAAACAACTGAGTAGATGTTTCATTAGGTTTAAGACATGTTTAACTTTATGTTTAATAATGTAAGGAGGGTTTCTCCTTTACTTTCATTTCAATAAAGCACTCTTGGATTTCGTTAAGTTGTACTAGCGAGGAACTGTAGGTTCCCGGGTTGTATCAGATCCCGAGTTGTTTCAAACAAAGAAATGCCAAACCTCTATTCAACCTTTCTTCTATTGCAAAAATCCCACTTCTTCTGTTCCACCATGTAAAAGGATAGAACAAAATCTATGGCAATAAGTTTGCAGCAATTAATAAAATTAGAAAGTAGCTGACAAGAGCTTGAAGTCCTAGGAATACCATCTTTCTTCTCCAAGGGATCATTCAGATCATTAAAGTCCCCCCCCCCCTACCAAAGACATAAAATGTTTTAGCAAGAGGCAATGTATGAATTCAAGAAAGCTAATTGAGAGACTCTCACATGATCAGATGTACTGAGGTAGACAAAAACAATTTTCCACTGAAAATCATATGTGGAAATTTGAGTCTGGATAAAGAAGCTAGAGTATTCTAACAGTTTAAGATCGACATTAGTATCCGATATTACACCGATTCCACCAGCTATGCCAACATGATTAATCCAAAATTTGTTTTTCTACCCTTGTCACAATAATTATTGATCATGGATAAACTCTTCTGTTTAGTTTCACTAATAAAATTACCTCAGGGGAGTGAAGGTTGTTAACCTTCTTGAACTATCCAGGCTCTACCAACACCTTTATAGTTCCAAGCCATAAGCCTCATTGGCCTCAGAGGACCCGTTAGGGCTGTTTTCCTCCACCCATGATCTTGAATCATCAATCTCCATGGAAAATGTTTTAGGCTTCTTACCTTCCATGAATGTGAAATCATAAGAACTGCAATTGATGTTAGTCATATGCAGCTGCAAGTCTCTCGTTTTGAGTTGTGAAGATGAGGTCATCGAACCTCAACTGCAACAACCCCCTTATCCGGCTCGGGACAAGACCGGGAGGGCGGTGCTTAATAGAAGTGGCGGAACTCAAAAGCAATACAATCCACAACATAAACTTATAATATTAAACATTAAACTTGGAGTCTTATCCAAAAGGTGCTTATTATTATACAATAACTTAACAACACTACATACTAATTGTGACGTTATCAGTATAGGTGAGTCTCGCGCCCCTTCTATTTCATAATTCCCCAGCTCCTAGACCTGCGGTGGGAAGAAAACAACAAGAACCGCAGTTTTCAAAGTCAGCAATAAATACTGAGTGAGATACATCTTAGCATGTAAAACAGGAAATACTATAACTGCTGGGACACACGTTAAATGAAGTGAAAATGACAGGGAATAAGTCTAATTTTATCAAAGTTTGCAACGGTATAAACAGCATTGCAAATTAAGAAACGTCTCAATAATAGAAGTCAAGAATCCAATCGTTATGAATTGTTATCGGATATAGTGGTGGTCAACAAAGGATCTCCCAATTAGTAATGATCAACAACGGACCTCCTAAATATGGTCAACAAAGGACCTCCCAAATACTAGACTAGACTTTAACTGTTGCAACACCCCCTTAAGAAGCAAAAGGCCAGAAGGGTGAGTACTAACTGGGACTCTAGCCAACAAAGCGAAGAGTCATGGCCAACAAAAGGCCTCCCAAATAATAATGGTCAAAGAATGACCTCCCGAATAGTAACAGGGTCCGGTACGTGCGGTATTCGAATTTACGTTATTAACGGATTTATTATTTCGTGAGCGTTTCCAAGAACAATAATCACAAAACCAATATTTGACAAGTAGAAACACATAAAAATAATAATTTTGAGACAAGTATAAAATAACATTCGACAATGCAGGATTTTCAACACAATTCTTATTATTCAACACAATTAAAGCTAAGCCCTAGATCTCAAGCACAGAGATATGCCTTACTCTGTTACAACTTGTGGTTCTCACTAATCTATCTAGTACCTGATCTACCTAACTGATTAACTAATAATTCTCTATTGTTCACTTTGAACAATCCTTTAGAATGGGAGCTAGAAGTAGTATAAGAATGATATACAAATTAAGCTCAGAATAGAAGAACACTGGAAGTGGAACTGCAGTGAAGAATGCAGTGATCTTATGTGAGATGGATTGTGAGAATGATGTGCGTCTTTGATGCTTGTCAATCTTGAAATGTGTCTCTCTTTTTTCCCGTTGAGTGTTGTTGTTGCTTCAAAATGAGCTCTATTTATATAACTCAGATACTCTGCAAATCTTCCCTGATTTTCAGCAACAAACTTCCTGTTTTATAGGCAACAACTTTGACTCTTTTAACAGCCTTCTCCAACAGATAGTTGATCATAATCTGCAAAGATATTGTTCTGATATTGTCTTTAAACAGATTGGGAAGCTGTCAAGAGTGTCTGATTGATTACAGAATGACAATCTCTCAATGTTTCCTTTCCTGCAAAACCCAAGTTAGGAAACCAATCCTGCAAAATAGGAAATGAACTTTCCCTGCAAAACTAAGTCAAACAGGTTAATTAGATGAGGTCTGAGTGAATCAAAAGCTTTTATATTTCACCATCAAGTAATAAAAAATCAAATATAGGGGTGAGAGAGTTAGAATAAGATCAGAAGAACTCATAAAAACTCCCCTTAGAATATGCATACAGGTCTGACAATTTCAAGACTTTGAACATTGTTTCAAGCCTGTGAAACCTGTGATTCAAGGCTTTGAAAACTTGTTCAGGGCCTTGAAATAGCTCTGTATTTCAAGCCTGTGAAACCTGTGAACTTACACTTGTAATATTTGTTAAAGCGAGCAAGTAATATTTGAAGAATATTTCTGAATACAACTATGTTTAAGTTACACGAATATTCTTTTTGATTAAAAAGATTGACAAACATATGACCTCATTACTCAATGTTACTCGTGTGACGTTTTAGTAAATAATTAAAACGAATATTATTCATATCCACATGTTATTCTTCAAGAAAACTCCTTATTACAAAATTTATGTTATTATCAATGTACTTATTTTATTTTATGTATATCAAATAAAAATTAGCTAACTAGTTTAAACTAAATAACTAGTAATAATAATATGATATAGAAACTATATTTAGTTGCTTCCCTAAAGTTTGGCAAACAACACAAGCTTCCCCCTCAATTAAAAGGGCAGGTTACCAAATCAACAAGACATAAGCTTAAAGTTTCAGAAACTTCAACCAATACCCCCTCCTCTACTCACACGAAAGGTATACAAAACCCCTCACAACCAACTCATACAAACATGGATTCAAGCCATAAAACATAATTTTGACTACTGGAAACGAATTATAGAGAAGTTTAGGAGTTACCCAAGTCAAGAATGGCAAGAAATTATCGATAGACCAAGCGGGTCGAGTCGTCGGAATTTCCTCTGGTGGTGGAGCTCGACGTTCTTGTGGTTATTGGCTTCGGTTGAACACTCCAAAAGCCTATTCGGACCCTCTGGAGTCGACTGCAACTGGTTTGGAGGAGTGGGTAGCACCGGTTGTGCTTGACCCACCTCTTAGCCGGAAATAATCGAGCTTCGCTAGAGATCCTCTTCAGCTACTTCTTCTGCTTGCTAGGACCTCTAGTTTTTTCAGCCCCTTGTTCTGTTTCTCGGTTCGTAACGAGGTGAGGATGAAAGAGAGTGGTAGGGAGAGATGTAGCTGTGTGGGAGGTTTCGGGTGGTTTTTCTGGCGGTGGCAGCGGCGGCAGTGGGTGGCTTCGTCGCCGGTTCTGTTGCTTCTAATTTCCAGCGAGGCAGAGAGAGAGATGGAGGGAGAGATGAGACAGAGACAGTGGGGTGGAGGTGATTGTGGTGAAGTTGGTGATGGTGGTGTCGGTGGTTGTGGTGGTGGTTGTTGTGCCCGAGAAGAAAGAGAATATGATGATGGAGAGGGCGGTCTGTTATGTTCCAGGGGTAGGGTGAACTAGGCTTAAAAAGTATTAGATTTATTGGGGAAGTGATGTTGGTGAGGGCGGTGATGAAGGTGGCAGCGAGTTGAGGGAGGTGAAGGTGGCTTTGCCATGAATAAAGAGAAAGAAAAGTGGGGTTTTCATTTACTTAAATGGTCAAAAAAGAAATGATAGAGTGTTGCAAAGGTTTGGACTCACGCGGTGGTCACTATCGCGAGAACGTCTAAAAAAATAAAAAGGAACACGAAAAAATCAAAGAATTCTCACGCGAATCCCCGTCAAATAAAATCCCAAAAAATTACCCAAGTCACTATTCGCAACCCTAAAACTGAATCACCCTGCCAAATTACCAAATTACCCTAGATAAAATACGGAGTATCACATCAACCCCCGAGAATAAGCTTCGTCCTCGAAGCTTGTCAGGTTCCTAGAGTCTTAGTGGTTTCCTAAATGAGATGTACAGAGATTAAGGTCAGAATACTTACCTTCCTTGTTGTTTAGTGCTTGGTCCTCTGTTTTACTCATCACAAAGACTTGACCAGGTGGCTTCTGGTTTTTGTCCTGAGTTGCATTCCCTCCATTTATGTTCCTGTTGTTGCCAGCCTAGTTGTTTCCGATGGTAGCTTCATTCCTGTTTTCTCCTCCATTCCAATTGTTATGTAAGAAGCCATTCTAATTCTGATTCTGATTTTGTTGATTCCCTTGATAATTTTGCCCATTTTTTAAGTCATTCCACGGATCGTACCATCTGTTGTTACCTTGCGTATATCCTGCTTCACTTCTTTTGTTGCATCCGTACATCATGTGGCCCCGGATTCCACTTTAGCCGCATGTCACCCTGTTTCCATGACAGACAACTCCTGGATGGTCCCTATTGCACCTCTTACAATAATATTAATGGTTCTGCCTTTCCATCTGGTTCTGGTTCTGACTTCCCCCATCATTGACTGGCTTGGAACGCTTGTACGTCCCTTGGTTGTTCCTGCCTTGTCCATAATTTTCATCCTCTTAGCCTTCCGCTTTCCTCTTCTTCAGTTGTTGTGTCATCACCTGGTCAACCCTCCAGATGTTAGCTGCGATTCCATAGACCTCTGACAAGGTGTCATAGGTTCTGGTGAGCATGGTTCCCTGAAGACTGAGCCTGAGTCTGCCTATGAAGTATGTGACCATGCGCCCTTTAGTAGGAATTGTATCTTCTGCGAACCAAGCTAACTCCACAAACTTGTCGTAGTAGTCAGTCACCGAGTCGTTTCCTTGCTTCAGTGCAATGAACTCCTGGTACTTCTGCTCCTTAACATGTTCCGGATAAAAGGCGATTCTCATCGTCGTTTTTAGTGCCTCTCAGTTTTTTCTTCTTGAGCCGTGAATCTTGCTCGATTGGCAGTCCAACAGTTGTCACCTTTTCCCTTAAAGTAGAATGCTGCTTCGTTAATCTTGCGGGCTTCTGGGAACTCCATGGACTGGAAAATTTTGTCGAAATCCCTAATCCAGTTCTCAAGCAACACGGGATCTTCTTGTCCATAAAAGAGACTCGGGTTTCTTTGAGCAATCTTCTTAGACAAGTCGGGTTCCCGTTCAAAGACAACGTTGGTGTTGTTGTTCTGGTTGTTATTGTTCATAGCCTGGACGAACTGACCCATGTGGTTGATCAGTCGAGCCACCTGTGGGTGCAATGCTTCTTCTCCTTCCATTGTTTCTTCCAAATACGTAGCGGTGTTCCTGCTTATTGCGTACCCTGAACTATACTCTTATCGTAACAAATGTGCTAACATAAGCAACCTTTCACAACCAGTAAGTACACAGTATCATCCAATCACATAATATATCTCAGCGAGATACACATAGAAAGAAAACCCACTTAAAGGTCATAGAAGTATGACTTCATAATTATATATCCACTTAGGCCCTAGGGCCCCAACACGAATAAGAGTACACCTGCAACTAATCATGCAAGAGGAAGTAAACAATAACTCCCTAGATACCAGGCTTTTCCGTATTCTATCTTGAGCTATGTTCATTTTAAGTTACCCTAAATGTTTAAACCCCTTAGTGGAAAGAACTGCTCTGATACCACCTGCAACAACCCCCTTATCCAGCTCGGGACAAGACCGGGAGGGCGATGCTTAATAGAAGTGGCGGAACTAGCAATACAATCCACAACATAAACTTATAATATTAAACATTAAACTTAGAAACTTATAAAAAAAGGTGCTTATTAATACACAATAACTTAACAACACTAGATACTAATTGTGATGTTATCAGTCTAGGTCAGTCTCGCGCCCCTTCTATTCTATAATTCCTATGCTCCTAGACATGTTGTGGGAAGAAAACAACAAGAACCGTAGTTTTCAAAGTCAGCAGTAAATACAGGGTAAGATACACTTTATCATGTAAAACAGGAAAGAGAATATAACTGCTAGGAAACGCGTTAAATAAAGTGAAAATGACAGAGAATAATAAAAAAATTATCAAAGTTTGCAACGGTATAAACCGCAGTGCAAATTAAAAAACGTCTCAATAATAGAAGTCAAGAATCCAATCGTTATGCATTGTTACTGGATACAGTAGTGGTCAACAAAGGACCTCCCAATTAGTAATGGTCAACAAAGGACCTCCCTAATATGGTCAACAAAGGACCTCCCAAATACCAGACTAGACCTTAAGTGTTGCAACACCCCATTAAGAAGCAAAAGGCCATAAGGGTGAGTACTAGCTGGGACTCTAGCCAACAAGGCGAAGAGTCATGGCCAACAAAGGGCCTCCCAAATAATAATGGTCAACGAATGACCTCCCAAATAGTAACAGGGTCCGGTACATGCGGTATTCCACTTTACGTTATTAACTAATTATTATTTCGTGAGCGTTTCCAAGAATAGTAATCACAAGTCCAATATTTGACAAGTAGAAACACATAACAAAATAATTTTGAGACAAGTATAAAATAACATTCGACACGAAGAAAGCTAAGCACACAACACTAAGCATGTAATCTCACTTGAATTTGACCCAGTAGTTAGTACGTAGGATGGTCGATGAAGCCTATGTCCACGAATCCGTCTCATACAATTTAGAAATATCTAGTCACACAGTGTTATTTCTAAATAAACAAATGCATAGATGCTGGTATGACTAGGTTGAATACTAATTCTAACCCCTGCGTTCCGTAAAGAAACTCATCTTAACTTGTATATATAAATTATATAAAGAATTATTTTAGAGACAAGATTAACATCAAATAATTAAGGTGATACTTGTTAATATTTGTTAAAGCGAGCAAGTATTATTTGAAGAATATTTCTGAATACAACAATGTTTAAGTTACACGAATATTCATGTTGATTAAAAATATTGACAAACATATGACCTCATTACTCAATGAAACTCGTGTGACATTTTAGTAAATAATTAAAACGAATATTATTCATATCCACATGTTATTCTTCAAGAAAACACCTTATTACAAAATTTATGTTATTATCAAAGTACTTATTTTATTTTATGTATATCAAATAAACATTAGCTAACTAGTTTAAACTAAACAACTATTAATAATAGTAGGACATAGAAACTATATTTAGCTGCTTCCCTAAAGTTTGGCAAACACACAAGCTTCCCCCTACAATTAAAAGGGCAGGTTACCAAATCAACAAGAGATAAGCTTGAAGTTTCAGAAACTTCAACCAACACCCCTCCTCTACTCACACAAAAGGTATACAAAACCCCTCACAACCAACTCATACAAAATATGGATTCAAGCCATAAAAATGTAATTTTGACTACTTGAAATGAATTATAGAGAATTTAGGGATTTTCCCAAGCCAAGAATGGCAATAAATGATCGATAGACCAAGCGGGTCGAGTCGTCAGAAATAATGGAGCCGGTTTGGAGGAGTGGGTAGAACCGGTTGTGCTTGACCCACCTCTTCGCCGGAAATAATGGAGCTTCGCCAGAGATCCTGTTTAGCTACTTCTTCTGCTTTACTACGACCTCTAGCTTTCCGCCCCTTGTTCCGTTTCTCGGTTCGTAACAGAGGAGGTGAGGATGAAAGAGAGTGGTAGGAAGATATGAAGCTGCAGGGGAGGTTTCGGGTGGTTTTTCCGGCGGTGGCAGCGGCGGCAGTGGGTGGCTTCGACGCTGTTGCTGTTGCTTCTGATTTCCAGTGAGGCAGAGAGAGAGATGGAGGAAGCGACGAGACGGAGACATAGGCAGTGGGGTGGAGGTGATGGTGGTGAAGTTGGTGATGGTGGTGTCGGTGGTTGTGGTTGTGGTTGTTTTGCCTGAGAAGAAAGAGAAGACGATGATAGAGAGGGTGGTCTGGTATGTTCTAGGGGTGGGGTGAACTAGGCTTAAAAAGCATTAGATTTCTTGGTGAGGGCGGTGATGTGGGTGGCAGTGAGTTGAGGGCGGTGAAGGTGGCTTTGCCGTGAAGAAAGAGAAAGAAAAGTGGGGTTTTCATTATTTAAATGGTCAAAAAAAGAAATGATAGAGTGTTGCAAAGGTTTCGACTCACGCGGTGGTCACTATCGCGAGAACGTCTATAAAAATAAAAAGGAACACGAAAAATCAAAGAATTCTCACGCGAATTCTGTCAAATAAAATCCCAAAAAATTACCCAAGTCACTATTCGCAACCTAAAATTCAATCACCCCGTCGAATTACTAAATTACCCCTAGATAAACTACGGAGTATCAATCAACCCCTCCCACCAAGTGAGCCAAATGCTTCCATATCTTCCCCTTACTGATGGTACCGGTTTCTACAACCAACTGATTTGGCGATGGAGAAAGAGGAGGGTCATCAAATTTCTTCTTGGGATCTTCGATTTCCTGAGAAGGGGAAGAAGAGATTAACATTGTAAGACCAGGTTCAATGTATTTTGATATAGCTCTTGGGCGTTATGAAGTACGGGAGGAATTATTAAGAGGAGGCGGGGTGACACGAATTCTTAGCGTGTATAACTCAAGCGTACGGTCAAGTAGTATTGGGAGTAATTTTTAAGACCTCGAGTATCGAACCCACATGGAATAAGTCGCTAATAGCTAATTAAGAATTAATTATTGACACTTAGGTAACTGGGAGGAAGTTTTTGTATTGGCTGAAAGTTCGTCACCCTCAAACAAGTGACTTCAATTGAATTCAAGACTAAACTAATTTTTTCGTCACATTTGGAATAAAATATTTACTATATGAGAAGTACGATTATGGAAAAGAGTAGGCAATTTATGGTCCTTAGGGTACTTACCAATTTCCGAACTATCTTTTGAAACACTCAACCTATGTCTAGTTATTTCGGGTCACACTCATTACGATCTAATGTCAATCTCACGTAAACCTACGTTCTCGTCTACTTCGGGTCCTGTCAGTCCACCTCCGTCTACCGTTACGTTCTATTTGGATAGCTAGATTCGTTCACCGGGTCATGTCGGTCTACCATTTCACTAAGTCCTAACTGATTCCAACAGATACAACCCACACTCGGTTGTTCAAGTTCCTATCTCCTTTCAGTCTCAAGAAACAACAACAACGTCAACATTGTTCTTTACGAATCTAAGCTATGAACACTATCATCCATCGACTTACATAGCTAGCATGTATAGGGCGATCAAGCCAAACACACTATGAATTAAGGACAAGAACACTTTGAATAACTAGAACATAAAATGTAGATTTTAAGCATTCAAGGCATGAAACAAATCCATAAATCCGGAAATCCTATGATTAAACCATAGTTTTCCACAAACCGCCTAGCTATAGAGTTTAGCTAGACACAATATCGTAGCAAAAGATAAGTATCCATAATCATACAAGAAATATAAGGAAGTAGATATCAAACCCAAAAAATTTCAAGGAGTTGATGATCTCGCTCTCCAAGTTTCGTCTCCTTCCTTTTTCTCCTCAAAGTGCGTGAATGAATCCTCCTCTCGTTCTTTATGTCATGTAGCAAGTAATTCCCTTCAATTCCCGTCCATAAATTTCCTCAAATTGCTTTAAAACCCGACAGAAGCGCGCTGATTGGCAGACTAGTCGTACTACCACTGCGGCACTCTAACTGGTCGTACGACCATCAGCGGCTTTCACTTTGCTGATTTTCCTCAAAAAAAAAACTAAGTATAACTGGACGTACGACCAGTATGCTACGCGTATGATCAGTACGGGCAGTTTAGCTATTTTTTTCTATTTCTTGCTCTTGTCTTCAACCGACTTCAACTTCAAACATGTTCTTGAGGCTTCTCCTCCTTCCGAAGTTTGTTCCCGCCCCAACGCACATTTCCGAGCTTTCGTTTCTTGAAATGCACAGCACAAACATATACCGGAAAATTATATGTGACAATAAAAGCTCAAAATTATACAAAGAATGCCCGAATTACACATTTATGCTCAAATGCTCAAACATGTTGTCTTTCTCTCAATTTGGCCATAAACTCCTTGAATCAAAACAAGACACGCCGATGCAATAATATGATGCAAATGCAAATTATGACTCGATCTTAACACAACACATATTTACACACACAAATATTTGTGTTCATCTTTTTGGCGAGATCGGGCAATCTCAATAGAGTGAATCTGTAAGTCTTCAGACACTCACACTCTCTTCAAAAATTCTACATCCACAATGATCGGAATAGTTCCCTGCCAATCTAGGTAAACAGAACAAGCATTAGCACTAATAATCTCTATTCACACGCTCTTTGGACAAATCCCTAGTACCTACCATACGAGCTTTGACTCTAAGCTTTTTAATCTGCTCACGGCTTAGGACGGGTGGGATAGGATATTTAGACGCATAGTCGTAAACGTCATGATAAAACTTGTATAACACGATTCTCACACCCCTCACCAAAATCCAAGGAACCCCACCGAATCTCACATACTCCGGCCTTCATTCCCTCAATTCTGGTGTAATGTCATTCTCGCGGCCATGAATGTGAGAGAGTGTCAGAATGAAACAAACGTTAATCTCCTTGTCCCTTTATGAATTTTAACCAAGCTCCCTTATTCCTTTGCAACTCTCACATTCTTTACTTTTTTTTTTATTTTCTGTTTTTGATCTTTTCTTTCTCTTTATTTTCAACTTTCAACTATCACGTTGAGCAAAAATAAAACATAACAAGTAGGTCCGAGGAGATAACAATGACATTATATATAACGTGGGGGTGGAATGTGCCAAATCCATGAAATATCAATATAATCGTCAACACCCGCACACTCGATGCAAACCAAATCCCATGTAACCCGGTAGTATAAGTGAGATGTGCCTTTACCAACCGATCTTCCTTAGAGAATACATGAAAATTTAGCACGTCCTCCTACAAGCTCAGTTAATCCATCCCATATAGTGCGAAAAGAAGGTCACACACTACGTGTAGGGTTTTGATGCATGTTACGCAGGGGAAAAAATCCCGATCAAAGCCCTCCATGAATCGCAGGTTAAGCTCTCATAACGTGATAAAGGGAGTAAGGTTACCTTGTAAGTTTGTGTGATCACACCGTAGAATAGCGTCCACGCCTCTACTGGTATCCACACCTTAGGATTACAAACTGGAATCTTCTCCATGAATTGTACTAGGAGCGTAGAAGAAGGAATCACTAGGAGCTTGATCAAATCAAGCGGATCACGCAAAACGGAGATGGAGGCCGAGCCCCTTCTTTGTCTTCGGGTATAAGGGGGGCTTGGCCCTCTCTCGCTCTCTTCCTTGCTTTAATTATTTCATCTAATGAAACATTAGGTCTAGGACTAGACTTTTATAGTTAATATCTCCTTATTAACAACAACTTTCCCCAATACTAATCATAGACCTCACATGTATTACACTCTCATAGACCTCTTTTCTTTCATCGTAAAAGGGGACTTAGTCTTTTTCTCAATGTACAAGCTCACATGTCTCATATGATTCATAATCAAATGAGTCTAGGTATACATCCTTATGGAGCCTAGAAATGCTTTTCTTGTTTATATGGTCTAAACGACAGTGCCATAGGTATGTGGGATTTTATTTGTTAGATTTAATCCTCTTAGTATTTATGTTATATAGAGAATTATCTGGATCAAGGATATACAAATTATTAGACAGAAGTGCATTACAATAACACATACTATCAAAATAAATGGAAATAATGTTCCTACTTGTCATTTATAGTGACATAAAAACATTTCTTGTCCATAAAAATTAGAAATAATGTTCCTACTCATAGTAGGTACATAAAAATAATAGTCTAATTATAAAGTAAGTGTTGAAGGTAACGATAACTCATAAACGCCTACGACTAATGCAACAACTCTTGCTCAATTCCCTACGCGCAAATCGATCTCCCATTTAGCCAGTCGTCTGCTTTTCTTTAGATCCTGCACATTTCGACAAATGTGAGATCCACATCCAAAATCGAATACCCAAGAGATAGACAAATTTACATATATAACAAAAATCCATGGTGGTGATGGAATCACAATTCCAAGCCTTTTAACTTCCAGATACTTTGGGCAGTTTCTCTTCCTACGGCGATTCTGACTACAATAGTGACATGGCCCTTTAGTAACTCCACCAGTAGGCTTCAAGGAAACGCCCTTGGGATTTGAAACTACTTTGCTTTTCCCTTTAGAGTTCTGAGCAACTTTCTTGCTCTTCCTCTTATTGACCATCAGTATGGACTTGCATTTACCTTTTTTAATACTCTGTTCAGCGGTCCTCAACATATTGAGCAAGTATGGAAGAGTCTTTTTGATCTCATTCATGTTATAGTTCATGATGAACTGGCTGAAGCTGCTCGACATCGATTGCAGGATGAGATTAGTAGTCAACTCTTGGCTAAATGGAAACTCCACCCCGTTGAGATTCCCAAGATACCCGATCATACGGAGTACATGAAATCTCAATAGGTTTCCCTCTGGCAGACTACACTTGAATAGTGCTTTAGATACTACATAATGCTCATGCCTTTCTTGCTCTTGGAAGAGGTGTCTCAAATGTATAATCATATCATACGCCTCCAAGTTTTCATGTTTCTTATGAAGCTCAGAGGTCATGGTGTAAAGCATTAGGAAAGTCACATAAATAAAGTCATCAATAATTTCGGGTGTTCCTTCCTTACGGCAGCAGTAGCATAGCAGGTGGTGCTTCTAGAATTGGTTGCTCCCGAATGTACAACTTCTTTTCGTGCTTGAGAACAATTCTCAAGTTTCTGTACCAGTATTGAAAATCGATTCCATATAGTTTGACCTTCTCAAGGACTGAACGCAATGATAGTGTCAATGTTTGTTGATTGTTTGCCATTGGAAATCTACAAAATGAGACATGAAATTTTAGTATTGTGAATAATTAAACTATACTTAACAATGGCTAGATTATTAAAGATAGCTCCTACTAGTTTTCTCGGATTAATAGCCCTCGCCATTAATGCAAAAAAAATATCATATATTTTCTAGTGGGCCAAGATCCATATTTCACCTGCTCTTTGAGCTTGCTTTGGCAAGTCACCTAAAATTTAGTTATTTTGGTAGGAACACCTTCCAATTGCATCCAATGCAATTGTTGGTTCGATTAGGCGAATAACTCCTTATTCTTTATCTATCTCATAGATAACTCCTAATTGCCTTGCCTGTAAGCTTTCAATCCTATTGAAATAACTTAGTTGTGTTTAACCTCTTACTTATACAATCACACATTACTTACTTGTGTCGTCGCATCACATCATGATGAATCAAGTCGCCTTGCTTTGGCAAGCTCGAACTCAATAAAGCTTGATCATGACGAGTGTTGGGCAAGAGAAGGGAAAACATATTATTATCGTTTGAGGGTTTTGCTTGTCAATTTTAATTTTTTGATCATATCGACTGATATACTTATTTGGATTGGGCAATCCCGAATAAAAGATCCAAACTATTTAATTATTATCTTGTTGCATTTTGCATGCATCAACCATACATCAAAAATAAAATAAGATAAATAAACAATTAATAAAATGTTGTATGAATGTGGCCCATAAAACTAAGATATTCCTAAGCCAATGAGAATATCTATAGGTCCTAAAACAACAAGCTCATCACCATGTGCCTCCGTCTTTAGTCCATGCGTCCTGGCTTGTGGGTCTTCATCGTCTTGTGGTTTCTTTAATTTTTGATCTTCTCTCCATGCCTTGACTATATTCTATCTATCTAATTCTTTCTAGCATCTATAAACTAAATAGAGTAACCTCACAGGCGAGGAAGAAAATGACACGCAGACCGTCAAATTAATTACATTAATTACATCAGAACCAAAGTCAAACCACAAAATTTACACATCCACACAACTAAGGCCACATCCAACCACCATGTAATAAAACACATAAAACAGTTAAATCCAATTTTATCGCGCTTGGTCAATTTTTAATTAAATTGGGATAATAGGGTCAAAACGGTCGCGCCAGCCACACTGGCCGAACTGTTCAGACTTTCCGAACCGGTCCAACCCGGTCGGACGAGCCAACCTGGTCGAACCGGTCAACGCGCAATGAGGGGGCAGTCGGGCCACCTTGGCCAAACCCCTTGGGGTAGGAAAATCAAAATTTTCTCCTTCTCCCTGTTGGCCGAATCCTCAATGTGGGACATAAAACACATTTTCTTCCCCATTTGTTCCCAAATCCTAGTTTTACATCACCAATTAATTCATAAACCATTGTATACGAAATTCACTAATTTTTACATCGTATGTAAAATTAGCTAATTTCCTATGAAATAATATTCAAATCGTATCATTATACGAATATCAGTTTTACGCGAAAACACATAAATCGCATCATGCGTTATGACCTGTGGCTCTGATACCGCTGTAGAGTTTTGATGCAGGTTGCGTAGCGGAAATATAAAAAAAAATCATGATCAAAGTCCTCCTTGAATCGCAGGTTGAAATCTTATAATGTGATAAAAGGAGTAAGGTTACCTTGTAAGTTTGTGTGATCACACCGTAGAATAACGTCCACGTCTCTACCGGTATCCACACTTAGGATCCCAAACTGGAATCTTCTCCACGAATTGTGCTAGCAGCGTAGAAAAAGGAATCTTCATGAGCTTGATCAAATCAAGTGGATCACGTAAAAAGGAGGAGGAGGTCGAGCCTCTTCTTTTCCGTTGGGTATAAGGGGGGTTCGGAACTCTCTTGATCTCTTGCTCTAATTCTTTCATCTAATGAAATATTAAGGCTAGGAATAGCCTTTTATAGTTAATAAATCCTTATTAACTACAAACTTTCCCCAATACTAATCATGTTGCATTTTGGTCCTTGCTACTTTTAACTGTTAATTAGTCCAACTAATTAACATCTATATCCATTCTAATCCTTTGGTGTGTGACCCTGCAGGTTCCTATTAAGTTGGCAGTAGCAATCACCAACATTGAGTGGTGTATAGGAACACATCAATGCTACCCAACTAATAGAAATAGTCAGTGATCCGACATCCTATGTGACAAATGTTACCGTGCTCTCATTAAGTGTGCCCTTCATGCTTTCGCTGAACAAGCACCTTTGTAAGTGGATCTGAAAGATTATCATCTGTTGGAATCTTGCATATCTTCACATCTCCTCTATCGATGATCTCTCGAATAAGATGGAACTTCCTTAGTACGTGCTTGGATTTCTGGTGTGACATGGGTTCCTTTGATTGCGCGATCGCCCCAGTGTTGTCACAGTACAACTCAACTGGATCCGCAATGCTAGGAACCACACCAAGTTCAGAAACAAAAACAGCTACTTTTGCTGCGCCATTTGCAGCAATGTACTCATCCTCTGTTGTAGAATCAGCCACCGTCTCTTGCTTGGAACTCTTCCAGCTCACCGCTACTCCATACAACACAATTGGATCCACAATACTAGGAACCATACCCAGCTCGGTGATGAACTTCTTAATCCAAACAGCCTCCTTTGCTACACCAGATGCAGCAGTTTACTCGGCCTCAATTGTAGAATCAGCAACAGTCTCTTGCTTGGAACTCTTCCAGCTCACAACTCCCCCATTCAGGCAAAACACGAACCCCGACTGCGATCTGAAATCATCATGTCGGTTGGAAGCTTGCATCAGTGTAACCCTTTACACTTAGCTCTTCCTCCCCTCCATATATCAAGAACTCATCCTTAGTCCTTCTCAAGTACTTAAGTATATTCTTGACAGCAATCTAGTGACTCTCACCAGGATTAGAATAGTACCTGCTTGCCATACTCAACGCGTATGACACATCTGGTCTAGTACATAACATGTCGTACATGATAAATCCTATGATCGATGCATATGAGTTCTTACTCATACGGTTCTTCTCAATCTCATTGGAAGGAGAGTCAGCCTTCGAAAGGGTGACTCCATGCAACATGGGAAAGAATCCTTTTTTTGATTCATGCATGTTCAATCGTTTCAACACCTTATCTATATATGTACTTTTACTTAGGCTAAGCAGCTTCCTTGATCTATCCCTATAGATCTTGATACCTAGTATATAAGCTGCATCCCCTAAGTCTATCATTTAGAAACACTTCCCTAGCCAATCTTTAACAAATTGCAAGGTAGGGACATCGTTTCCAATTAGTATGTCATCCACATACAAGACTAGAAACGCAGCAGAGCTCCCACTAACCTTCTTGTAAACCCAAGTTTCATATTCGTTCTTGATGAAGCCAAACTCTTTGACTTCATCATCAAAATGCATGTTCCAACTTCTGGAAGCTTCTTTAATCCATAAATGGATCGCTGCAACTTACACACTTTATGGGCATGCTCTGGATCTTCAAAACCCTCTGGCTATGTCATGTACACATCCTCAAGGAGTTTTCCATACTGAAATGCTGTTTTGACATCCATACGCCAAATCTCATAATCGTGATAAGCTGCAATAGCAAGTAAGATGCGAATGGATTTGGCCATCGCGACCGGGGAAAAGGTTTCAACATATTCAATACCATGAATATGTCTGAATCCTTTTTCCATCAATCGGGCCTCAAAGGCAATCACATTGCCATCCATGTCGGTCTTCTTCTTGAAGACCCACTTGCACCCTATGGGTCGAGCCCCTTCGGGTGGTTCTACCAAAGTCCACACGTTGTTGGTATACATGGATTCCATTTAGGATCTCATGGTTTCAAGCCACTTTTGAGAGTCTGGACCTTTCATGGCCTCTCCATAGGTAGTAGACTCATCATCCATGAGTAATACATCACCGGGCTTAGTAACAAGAAGTCCATACCTCTTTGGCTGATGACGTACCCTACTCGACCCACGGCGGCTGTTCCACAACATCTTGTGGTTCCTGCTCACGTTCCATTGTAGGATCCGTGGTTTGTAGTTCTTGAACTTCTTCAAGTTCTACAGTCCTTCCACTGGCTTCTTTAGAGACAAACTCTCTTTCTAGAAACAAACCGGTCCAAGCAACAAACACTTTGTTCTCGATTGGATTGTGGAAATATATCTTTTTGTTTCCTTAGGACACCCCCACAAACTTACACTTATCCGACTTGGGTCTTAACTTGTCAGATTGCAAACGTTTTACATAGACATCACAACCCCAAATTTTCATAAAGGACACTATGGTACACCTCCCAGTCCATATCTCATATGGGGTCTTCATGAATGATTTGAATGGAACATGGTTAAGGGTAAAAGCTACTGTTAATAGATTGTGTCCCCAAAACGATATTGGAAGATCAGTCTGACACATCATAGATCGAGCCATGTCCAAAAGTGTTCGATTCCTCCTCTCGGACACGCCATTCCATAGTGGCGTTCCGGGTGTAGTGAGTTGGAACAAGATCTCACACTTTCTAAGATAGTCGTCAAACTCTTTGCTTAAGTATTTTCCACCACGATCCGATCGTAGAGCCTTAATACTCTTGCCAAGTTACTTCTCTACTTCATTCTGAATTCTTTGAAATTTTCAAAGGATTCAGATTTGGCCTTTATAAGGTACACAAATCCATATCTTCTGAAGTCATCAGTAAATGTAACGAAATAAAGATAACCACCTTTGGCAGACGTAGCAAATGGCCCACACATATCAATTTGTATGACACTTCTCACTAGTCCTCTCACCTTTCTTCTTGAAAGGAGACTTAGTCATTTTTCCCAATAAATAAACCTCACATGTCTCATATGATTCATAATCAAATGAGTATAGGAATCCATTCTTATGGAGTCTAGAAATGCAATTTTCGTTTATGTGGCCCAAACGACAATGCCACAGATAAGTATGATTTAAATCATTAGTTTCAATCCTCTTGGTATTTATGTTATAGACAGACTTTTCTATATCAAGGATATATAATCCATTAGACAAAAGAGCATTAAGATAATGCAAACCATCAAATTAAAGAGAGCAATACTTGTCCCTTATTGTGACAAAAAAATCCTTTCTTGTCCAAACAAGAAATATAAATAATGTTTCTGCTCATAGCAGACACATAATAACTTGTCTAATTCTAAAATAAGTCCTGAAGATAAAAATAACTCATAAAGGCCTACGGCCAATGCAGCAACACTTTCTTCATTTCCCACGCGGAAGTCTATCTCCCCTTTAGCCAGTCGTCTGCTTCTCTTTAGATCCTGCACATTTTGAAAAATGTGAGATCCACATCCAGTATCCAATACCCAAGATGAATAGATAAACAACTTGACATCTATAACAAAAATACCTGCTGGTGGTGGAATCACTATTCAAAGCCTTTTATCTTCTAGATACTTTGGGCAGTTCCTCTTCCAGTGGCCAGTATGACTACAATAGTGACATGCTTTTCCCTTTGGAGGTCGAAGCAACTCGCTTGCTCTTTCCTTTGTTAACCATAAATATGGCCTTGCCTTTCCCCTTGTTAATGCTCTGTTCAACATTCCACAACATATTGAGCAAGTCTGACTGAGTTTTGTTGATCTCATTCATGTTATAGTTCATGATGAACTAGCTATAACTATCCGGAAACGATTGCAGGATGAGATCAATAGACAATTCTTGGCTAAATGGAAACCCCAGATGTGAGAGATTCTCTAAGTACCCGATCATGCGGAGTACGTGAGGTCCCACCGGGTTTCCCTCTGGCATATGACATTTGAACAGTGCCTTAGATACTTCATACCGCTCATGCCTTGCTTTCTCTTAAAAGAAATGTCTCAAATGTATGATCATATCATACGCCTCCATGTTCTCATGTTTCTTATGAAGCTCATAGCTCATGGTACAAAGCATTAGGCAAGTCCCATCATTAAATCGTCAACGATATTTTGTTCCTTCCTTATAGCAGCATTAGCATTGGCAGGTGGTGATTCTGGAATTGGCTCCTCTAGAATGTACATACTCTTTTCTTGCTTGAGAATAATTCTCGAGTTTCTGTACTAGTCTAGGGAATTGATTCCAAACAGCTTGTCCTTCTCAAGAACTAATCGTAGTTAAAGTGAAGATGTAGTTTGATTGTTTGCCATTGGAATTCTAAAAAATGAGAAATATACAAGTTTAGTATTTGTGAACAATTAACTACATTTAACAATGGCTAGATTATTAAATACAGCTCCCACTATTTTTCTCAGATTAATGGCCCTCACCATTAATGCGGAATATATCATACTTTCTGGTTGGCAAAAATCCCTATTTCACTTTTTCTTGAGCTCGCTTTTGTAAGTCACCCAAAAATCAGTTATTTAGGTAGGAACACTTTTCAATTGCATCCTATGCAACTCTTGGTTCAATTGGGCAAATAACTCCTTATTTATCTATCTCATAGATAATATCAATTTCCTTGCATCTAAGCTTTCAATCCTATTAAAGTAGCTTAGTTGCGTTCAACCTCTTACTTCAACAATTGCACATTACTAGTTTGTGTCATTGCACCATTTCATAATGAATCGAATCGCCTTGCTTTGGCAATCGCGAGTTCAATGCATTATGATTGTGACGAGTGTTAAGCAAGAGAAGGCAAAACGCAATATTTATCGTTGAGAGATTTCTTTGTCAATTCTAATTGTTTTTGTTGATCATATCAGCTGATCTACTTATTTGGATTGGAAAATCCCAAATAAAAGATCCAACTATATAATTGTTATCTTGTTACATTTTGCATGCATCAACCATACATTAGAAATAAATAACAAGACAATAAATAAATAAATAAATAAATAAATAAATAAATAAATAAATAAATAAATAAATAAATAAATAAATAAATAAATAAATAAATAAATAAATAAATAAATAAATAAATAAATAAATAAATGAAACATGATGTGGATGTGGCCTCCTAAATTAAAATATTCACAAGCCAATGAGAATATATATAATCCCTAAAAACAGCAAGCACATCTCCATGTGCCTCCGTCTTTTGTCCATGCGTCATTGCTTGTGGAATAACGACATCTTGTGGTTTCTTAAGTATTTGATCTCCTTCTTCATGCATTAACTAAATTCTATCTATCTAATTCTATCTAGCATCTAAACTAAATAAAGGAACCTCACAGGCGGGGAAGAAGACGACACGCATGTCGTAAAAATAAATAATTACATTAATTACAATAAAACCAAACTACAAAAATAAACATCCACATCATCCACATCTCAGGCCAAATACAATCACCATGCGATAAATCACATAATACATTTAAAATTCAATTTTTAACGTGATTGGTTAATTTTATTTGAATTTGGGATTTTCTTGGGTCAAAATGGTCAACCGGTCGCGCCAATCCTTATTGGCCGAACCGTTTTGACTAGCCGAACCGCGCCAAACCAGTCAGACCAGCCCGCGCGGTCAAACCGGCGACTGGCCGAACCCGGTAGGCCGGCCGGTTCGGTCCGTGCGCACACAGAGGGGGTCACCATGGCCGAACCCCAACATGGCTAAAACCCAAAAGGTTTTCCCTTCCTTGTGGACTGATTTCCAATTGTAGGTAAAAACTGTTGGGTTTTGACGTAGGTAACGCAGCGGAATAACAAAAATTTAATCCTACTCAAAGCCCACCAAGGATCACAGGATGAGTTATCATAACATGATAAGAGACACAGTAATGTGTACCTTTTGGTTTGGGAGATCATACGAAGAATGATGTCCTCGTCTCTACGGTTGATCCATGTCTAGAGGTGAGATCTAGATTCTTCCTTCTCAAGTGCTAGCTTGGACCGGAGGAAGAGGGAAGAACGAATCAAGCAACCAAAGGGAAGAAGAGTGGGTTCGGCCCTCTCTCTTTGCCGACGGGAAGGGGGCGGACGGCTAGGGGCTTCGGCCTCTAGCTTGTTCTTGCTCTCTCTCTTGCTCTCTCCCACTCTCTTGTGTTATGTCTATTGACATTAAGTGGGAAGGAAGCTATAGCCTCCTTTATATAGTCCAACAACTCCTTGTTAACTACATAAAGGTCCCTCCTAGTTCTACATGAACTAGGATTAGTCCCTTCCTTTCATATTAGTCCTACTAAGTTTGCAAGGTGTTGCACAATGATCCTTCTTATAAATTAATCATATTAATTAATCCCAAATCTATTTCTACTCCATTTGACAAGTGACCCCATAGGTTTCTAATTAGTTGGTAGTAACTTATTACCAACATGGAGCGGTGTCTAGCAACACATCTATGCCACCCAAGTAATAGAAATAGTCAGTGATCCCGACAAACCTCTTGTGCCCAATATCTCATATTGCAATATCCCTTTGTCTCCATATCCGGATTGGACACGAGACATAAATAGTCACACTCGTATATCCAATCCATAGTTCCTCGATCCTGGGAATATGCTTATGCAAGCAGATAACATCAATATCTCCATATTGATTTATCTTAGTCTGGCCAGACATTCAATAAGCCTCATCCCTCGAGTGGCTGTGGATATTTACTCCCATTATGTGGGAGGGACAAATCCTATGTACATCACTACGATCTCTAAGCTTGCTTCCTATCATGTCCAATAACTACCTTTATAGTTACCCATTTACGGTGTAACGTTTGATAACATCAAAGCACGATAATCCACAACTAGAGTATCTAGTGACTTCAGGTCTAAGGATTGCAATTAAATTAGCACTACGAGAAGCGATTAAGACTTAACATAATCTAATGTATCCTTCTCGTTGTGGGTCAATCCAATATGCCATTACTCCTAATGCATACCCATGCGTTAGACTTGATATCTCCATATCAATCTACCAACATACTGGTCTATATTTAATCGTCCTATTAATCAATATAATGGATGTAGATAGTGCTTTCTGGACAGGCAGATCTTGTCCACGTGGCGATCATCCAGCACACCTAGTTGTGCTCCACACACACTGGATCACCACCCATGCTGATCCACGTGGGGGCTACGAGACAGGGCCCTCGCATACCACCACACGGGACTTGTAGGGACTTAGTGGTTTGGAGGCTAGAGTAAGTCCTGTCGCGCGCGAGCGACAACCAAGCCCGCGCGCGACCCTTAGTAACTGCTTTGAGAGATTTATGGCACGAGCTCCATAAACACGGTCAACCTCATAACGGTTCAGATATACGCGGTTAACGTGCGTAACGGTCCCTATATACGCGGACGAACGTGCCGTTGTGGTTAAGCTAAGTAAGCCGCCATTAATGGGCGCATTAACCCACTACAACGGTCACATTCTCCGTTATATATAGGATCGTTAACCCTTCCATACAAGGGCGAATCACCTGAGATACGCGGAAGCTCTTCCAAAATCTTGTCTCTCTCTCATACAGTACTATTAACTTACTCTCTCCCTACACACAACCCTACTCTTCCTGTGTTCTTTCTATCCCTTACTCTTGGTGTATATTGAATTCTCCCAGCAGGATTCTCTCGTACACATTTGGTGAACCTGACGTGAAACTTACCATTGCAAGCAACCATGTCTCATGAAGATGATGTCAGTAACAGATCGCCCTCCACGGAGACCACCTCAGGAGAGGAGACCCGTCACACTTCTGCGGCTGCCAGTGAGACTCCGACGTTGGAAGCTCTAAACGCCACTATTCAGAATCAGGGAAAGGCCCTTCAGGCTCAATCCGCACAGATGGAACGGATAATGGCCATCCTGGGAACCCTTGCCCCGAATCCTACATCGAGCACTGCCGTCTCTCAGGGAGGGGGAGCCTCTACCACCCAAGGGACTGGGGTGGTACCGATACCACCCAACCCTAATTCGCAAAATCCACCAGCAATGGTGTAATTACCCTCTGTTCAGGGGCAGACAACCCAAATATCGCCTCTTACCACACATATTCCTCAACCACCAACTGTGGCACCCAACCTTTCCTCATAATACCCATTGCCTCCTCCGCCGGCACTGCTGGGCAACGTGACTTCACAATACACTCCTGGCCCGACTGCAGCATATGTGTCCCCGCCGGCTATAACAACCCTTCCTCCTGCTGCTGGGGGAAGTGCACCGGAGTGTATGACATGGCTACAGCGGCGCATGGAGACCTTCTTGGCTAATCAGCCGTTCGCAGACACCATTATTCCAAAGGTCGACAACGATCCGCCTATCCCACGAGAAATCTACCTCATGCCTAACCCCGCGGGGTATAAGCCTCCTAAGTGGGACAAGTTCGAAGATGTCAATGGGAATGCCCACAAGCACGTCATGCGTTTCATCGATGTGATGGGACCATACGGGGCTGATCCCAAGTTGCTGATGCGCGAGTTCCCGAAATCTTTGGGAAATGTGGCCTACAAGTGGTATAGGACGTTGGAGGCCGGATCCGTAAGGACCTGGGACGACATGGTTCAGAAGTTCAATACCAAATTCTTTCAGGTGGACGAGAAGGTGAAAATGATTCATCTTTCTCGTATGTACCAGAAGCGCGAGGAGGATGGAGTCACATTCATTAAGAAATTCAGGGCCAAATCCTTGGAGTGCAGAAATGAAGTGCGTGTGGGCAGGCTCGTGGAAATATGTCTGCAAGGCATGCGAGACGAGTACAAAGGTATGCTGATCAACCTACATACTCCTACCTTTTCAAAGCTAATCGAGTGCACGAAAAACATAGAGCCTATAGTGGAAAGGCAGAAGAAGAAGCATGCCCCTGAACGACCTTCTGGGGGAACCACTTTCAATATTGGAAGGTTCAGTTACAAGAGGGGGCGTGAAGCGGGGGTTAATACAGTTTTGTTGCAAAAGCAGCCCAGATTACAAACTCGGACGTGCCACCTCTACCATGCTCGATAGAGGAAGCAACTGACTTGTGTAAGCAGTGGCGTAAAGATGGGATCTTGCCTCCGCTCGAAAGGATACCCTCCAAGGAGATGATGAGGGACCCAAAGTGGTGTGAATGCCATGGAAAAATTATGCATCCCACAGCTGATTGTAAGAAACTCAGAAACATGGTAAGCCGGAAAATGAAAGACGGTGAGTTGATTGTCAGCGATCAGAGGCAGGATGTGCGAAGCAATCCGCTGCCGGCTCATGCGGAGCAGGAGCCGAAAGGCAAAGAAGTAGCCAATATCGCGATTATGGACCTCTTGACTCATACCTCTCCCGGCGGAAGATTGGCAAAATGGTATATGACCATTTCCCAATACGACATCACGTGCGTTCGACTGCGGGCAATCAAATAACAAGAAGTGGCGGATCTGCTGACACAGTTCCCGGATAACAGCTACGAGCCCATGATCGAGGAGGAACTAGAGGGACCCGAGATCAATGGAGTCGAGTTACCTTACTGGACGCTTCATTTTGATGGATCGTCAACAAGGAAAGGTGGTGGCATTGGAATTGTCTTGACTAAACCGGATGGGGAGATCATCCAAATGTCCACAAAACTCGATTTCGCAGTCACCAAAAATGAAGCAGAGTATGAAGCTCTCATCACAGGCCTCCGCACAGCCTGTGCACTGGAAGTCAGCAATTTGACGGTTATGGGAAATTCCAAGCTAATCGTCAAACAAGCTTCTGGCGAGTACGGATTAAAAGAAGTAAATATGTTGCCCTGCCGGACTCTGGTGCAGAAGCTGGTGCAACAATTATGCGATGTCAGGTACGAGCACACACCTAGAGCAGACAATCGACATGCTGATGCTTTGGCCACTCTGGGATCTAAAGTTAGTGCGGATAAGTGCCCTGCGATAATCTCGATTGAAGTTCGAATGTCGTCGGCGTTAGCAGAGGACGCATGCGAGGATGAGTGTATGGATGATGCAGACTGGAGAAAACCGATATTACACGCTATCGTCGAAGGAACGAGCAAAGAAAATTGGGCATCCACTAAGGGGTACTGCATACATGATAACGCTCTCTACTACAAAGGTCTGGGAGGAATACTCATGCGATGCATCTCACAGCAGGAGGGGCAAGCACTATTGGAAAATATTCACCAGCACACTTGCAGAGAAAGTGAGGTGTCAATCTATCGGAAAGCCCAAAGGTATGGGATTCACTGGCCGGACATGTCAACGGTTGCTGCGATAATTCAAGGGAACTGCGAGAGTTGCACATTGATCAAGGATTCTTTAACAATTGCCCTGGTCAATGATGACATGGACTGGAGGAAGCCAATCTTCGATTTTCTCACAGAGGGCATCGAGCCCGAGTCAAGAAAGGAAGCCGAGAAACTGAAAAGAAAGGCGGCCCGGTATGTAGTACAAGAAAACGTACTCTGGCGAAGGGGTCACGAGGGTAATTTACTCCGATGCCTAGACAGCAAGGAAGCGCAAGAGGCGATGGATCTCTCTCACCAAGTAGACATCAAGGAGGTGCGAAACTATGCAGACAGCTCCTCACAGTTGGCTATTTCTGGCCCACCATGGAGGCAGATTGCCGCACCAAAGTAAGGAGATGCAAGGAATGTCAATTAAAAGGCAAACTCGTACATGCCCCTTCCGTAGATCTACACGCGTTGGGGACACCATGGCCATTCCACACTTGGGCTCTAGATTTTGTTGGCCCCGTTCGATCAGCCTCACACGGGAACCAGTTTATCCTCACCGCTACCGAGCTAATTACTAAGTGGGTGGAGGCAATACACCTCAAGACAGCTAACGCTTGAAAACATCATATACATGTTCGGGATTCCCAACACAATTCTCTCGGATAATGGTACCCCTTTTGTAAATCGCCAGGTGGCCGCAAAGCTAGCGGAGTACAACATTAGGCAGGTCTATTCCACTCCTTATTATCCAAAAGGGAATGGTCAAGCAGAAGCAACCAACAAAACACTGCTAAGAATCCTGAGCAAGATGGTCGCAGACGATCACAAGAAATGGGTCGATTCTTTGAACATAGCATTATGGGCGTATCGAACTTCGCCGAGGACTCCCACAGGAGTCTCCCCGTTCCTTCTATGTTATGGAGCTGAATCTGTTGTACCGGCGGAGGTGAAGATCAACTCTGTGAGATTGGCCTTTCATGCATTATATGATAATCAGCGCGACCATGATTTGATTTTATTGGAGGAAAATCGAGAGAAAGCCAAGCGGACTAACAAACGGTACAAGGAGAGGATCGCTCGCGCATACAATAAGACAGTCCAACATTGAGACTTCGCGGTTGGGGACCTGGTATTGCGCGCTTCATATCATTGCATGCGGGAGGCGGCCCATCCAAAGTTTGCAGCCAACTGGGAAGGACCATTCGAAGTTAAAGAAGTCTTTGACAGTGGTTACTGCAAAATACAGAGGCTGCATGGGACAGCCACAACCCCAAGCTCAGTTAACATGCGCTGGATTAAGAAGTAGTATCCTTAACTTCTCTCTTTATATGCATCAGATTACAATGTCTATTTACGTATAGTATTTTGATAGACTCATGTGTCGTTCCTCCCACATGAGGGATTTGTATTATTGCCTCTCCCATATGAGGGTGCTTATAATAAAAGAATTCTCCCAAATGAGAAGAATTTTATGACTATGGTTGTCTTTCAACGCTTTGTTTACTTCTCTGCTTATTTACAATAAAAGTCTATCTGCCGAGATAGCAGCACTATTCAAATGCGATCTTAAGTGATCCCAAAGCCTATCTGCCGAGATAGCAGCAATATTCAAATGCGATCTTAAGTGATCCCAAATCCTATATGCTGAGATAGCACCAATTTTCGAATGCGATCTTAAGTGATCTAAAAGCCTATCTGCTGAGATAACAGAGATGTTCAAATATGATCTTAAGTGATCTGAAAGCCTATCTGCCTAGATAGCAGCCATAGCGCATGATCCTATGCGATCCAAAGCATATCTGCAGAGATAGCACCAAAGTTTAAATGTGATCTTAATTGATCCAAAAGCCTATCTGCCTAGATAGCAGCCATGGTATACGATCCCATGTGATCCAAAATCCATCTGTCCAAATGGCAGAAGTGATCTTAGCTGATCAGCAAGCCTATCTTCCTAGATGGCAAGCTATAGCAACAACACCCCGTGCGAATGCAAAATTTGTCAAGCTTGAAATAAAGAATTATTCAGGCACACATTCAAGTGCAAAAAGGAGAAAGAAACATAACTTGTTTGCAGCCAACTGGGAAGTGCATTTCATTAACAGTCAAAATGACTTATAATTTATCTGTCTATATAGCAGCTTACAAACGAAAGCTCCTACTGAGCTAATTACATAGTCAAAATGACTTACAACTTATCTGTCTAGATAGCATCTTACAAGCGAAAGTTTTATAGTAAGGAAACTCTTACTATAAAATGATCGGCCTACTGGCCCTAATAAAAGCTATGCAACATAGCAGCTTGCAAGAAAAAGTTTATAGCAAAAGTCTTGCTGTAAAATGAACAGCCTACAAATGCTACAAAAGCCATGTGGCGTCATCTTCGAGGTCCTAGATCTGAACAAGGCTCCTGAATGGTCTTCTGCCCAAGAGATGTGCCAGATGAACACATGTCCAGGCGGATGCGGCTGTGAAGAACAAGTGGAGAACAGCTCCTGGGGCAGAAAGCTTATTGTCCACGGAGACGTGCGCCATGGCTCGTCACCCCTAGTTCAAGAACGTGGAGGCAAATAGTTCTCCTCCAGGAAAGCTAGAGGAGAAACACTCCATTCATTACGAGTTGGTAAAAAGGTCAGTACAGAACTGCACCTCGTCGGAAGGCAGACGGAAATATGACCTGCAAACATAATAGATGAAGAAAAATCTTCGTACAAACATGAGGTATTATGTATATCTTCTTCACAGTGGTCATGAAGATCAGTGAGCTTCATAAAGAAGATCTTGGAAGCTATTTCTATGGAACAAGGCACAAACTCAGGTTTCACAACTTGAAACTGCCATGAATCAACAAAAGACAAGCATTGAAGCCAACAGTCGTAAGGACTCATGGCAAGCCACATTTTAGGATGAAGAACCCAAACAGCAAGAGGAAGGGTTTACATAGACTCTACGGAGACTCTTCAGTTCCCAAGCTGAGTCAGCAAACATTGGAAAACGGGTAAGAATCAATTACTTACGTCTCCAAAGAGGTAAACTTCAATTACCCTACTAAGGCTATGACGATTCGGTGGCACGCCCTAATTAATGACGGAAGGTCATAATAAGGATGGGCTTCCCAAGGAAATTGTGCTTATCTAATAAATCATTAGTGCGAAAATCAAGGCAGGTACGTCGCTATGTGACGTCATAATTGATACGAACCGAAATATTTGAGCAAATCCCCAAAAGGGTAAAACGGGGCATGCAAGTTTTGGATAAAAAAAAGGGAGAGAAACCCTAGCAGCATTACAATAATATTTTTTGTTTTAAACAAATATTTTTGTTTCTTTCTCAAAATAAATCCTTGATCAAAGGGTCATCTGGAGAAAACGAGAGTGATGTCTCTCTCACTTGATCAACTTCTCGCTTCAACTGCTCGTACTTGGCATTCATCTCGTGAAAAAGTTTGACAGATTCTTCAGCCTTCTGCCTTTGCTCCTCTACCTTCCGTCTCTCAGCTGCGAGGTTGTGGAAGCCGCGTTTCAAATTCACAGCTACGAGAATGTGGGTGATCCTGTTGAGAAGGAACCCAAAGCCTAGCTTGCCTTCAACCTTAGCTTGAAGCCCCTTGCATGTGCTGAAAAGCAGTTGCGCACTATGAGGAGAAATGGTCGCAGGGGTAGCCACAGACAGTTGCTCCAGGATCCAAATGGCTTCGGTCAAGAAAAGTCTCCTGTTATACGGCTCTATCTCTAGAGATCTCGCGAATGACCAGGGGTATGAGAGTCGCATCTGAACCAGCCAGTCCACATCAGCTTGCTTCAATCCTGATAAAGTTGATTCAAGTTAGAGCATGAAAACTTCTAAATGAAAGTGTAGAATGCAAAAAAAAAAAATGTAACATACTGGTTCCTTCAAGGATTTCGCGCAAAGAGGGAATGCGCATTGCTGGAAAAGCTGAAGTCTGTCCTCGCTCCATTGCTCGCCTGTCAGCCGTGAGCTCGAGTTCATCATAGTTGGGAGGGAGAGTATAGACTGCAACAGGTGCGACAGCATCTCCAACTTGCGAGCTCCAAAAACTTCATGCTTGGGGAATTTCTGGAAGCTCCACCTCTATTGAAGGAATGGAAGCAGTAGGGGAGGCCGCTCGACCAGGGACTTCTTCGGCTGCGAGAGACTCTTGTGGTTCAGAAGCATTCATTTGAACACCAACATTTGCGTGTGATGCTACGTCTTCCACGGCCTGCTCATTTTCATGAACCTCAGCCCCGACAGCATCTGTCTCCATTTCCTCAACTGCAGCATCAGCATCTTCTTCTATCAGCATGGTGTCAGCTTCGATATCATAAGAGACTTCGATGATATCCTCCAAGGGCTCTCCTGCATACTCAGCATCTGCGACAGGCTTCTCAACATGAGAACTCCGCTCTGGAGCATAAGATGCAGGGGGCTGACTTCTTTGTTCTGGCATGTCCTCATCATCGTCGCCTGCGATACGAGACAGGAAAGTGTGAGGTAACTTGTATTATACAGTGCTCTGTTATTTCTGATAGATCAAGAGCAAGCACCTCCACACTTAGGTGGGATTGCATCACCTTCATCATATGCTAAAGACGTGACACCATATCCTACTAGGGTATCTTCATTAAGCACATCCTTAAGGTGAGCGTGACCTGGGGTGCGAAGAAACTTGTCACAATTATGATTGGGTTACTAAGCCTGGTTTAAAAAAACTACTTGAATGATTACCTGAGGGTTCACCACACTTGCTTACTAGCCATCGGCGAATATCAGCTTTTGATAAACCATGCTTTAACGCACCAGTAATCACTTCTTGGTAAGTCACAGCAAGATTAAAAATCTCACCTTGTTTACCACCTGTGATTTCCTCAAAATCTGCTTGAGCTTGTTCCAGAGCAGCCGCATCCAAATCATCAGCTTGCTCAACCAAATCATCAGTTTGCTCCACCAAGTCATCCACATGTTGCTCTTCTAAACTTCTCCTCTTTATGAGCTCGATCTCATCTTCTTCTCGCTTCCTCCTTCTCTTTGCAGCCTCTGCAGCTGTTCTCTTAGACTCAGCAAGGATGTCCTCATCTATGGCTTCGCTGGAAACGCCAGAGTGAGAATCCTTGGTTTTCTTCTGCTTCTTAGCCAGAAGGCCGCTGATGATTTCTCTGTCATCTGCGAAAGAACAAATTGTTCAGTAAATATTGCAAGAGCTAAAGTACTGAGAAGATAAAGTTCGTTTGAGATACCTTCCGAATCTTCCTCTTGTAGCTCACCTCTTCTTCTCTTTCACTTTCGACTCTTTCTTCTTCATCATCCTCTCTTCCTCTCACTTCTCTCCTCTCATCCTCCTCTTCCTCCTGACCAAAAGGGACAAAAGTCTCAACTGCGAGCTCCTTCCGCACTTTGCTTGGCATGTGAACTTTGCCCTTGTCCTTAGAGGTAAGGGACTTCGCAGGAGAGGAAGCTGGAGTGCTCCTAGGAGGAGAAGAGATTGTAATGCCCCTCTGCTTTGGTCTCTTCGCCCGTGGGGCAACGTCTGCTAAAGGAGATGGAGCATCCCTGGGAGGAGACAGAGTTGGAGTATTGTCTATCAGCGAGTCAGCAAATGCATCCATTACCTCGCGAATCCGAGCTTCGACTGCGGGAGCCATTCCCATTGCTAGAAAAAAATTCTCACCCTGCCTTCTCGCAGCAACAATGGTATTGATCAGCAACCGGGAGCGCTCCCCAGATGCAAATCTCCTCAGATAGCACTAAAACAGAAAATGGAGTGTAAGTTTCAATGCATCAAAGGAAAGAAACTTAACACGCGCAAAGGAAATTGTTTACCTTGGCAAAATCTTCGTTGTACCTAATGACATGCGAAGCACCAACCCTAGCTGCGGCCATCTTTTCCTCAAGAATGGTGGAGGGGCACAAGTGATTCTCATGGTCCAGCAAGGAGTAGCAGCCATACTGGGAGTCATCCAAACTGCAGTTAGGACGGAAAGGGAAGGAATTTCTCTTGATTATAGGAGCTCTGCTGGGCTGAGGGGTCGACTGTGTCTCGAATCTGGCCTGCTGAGTAGTCTAGTAAGCAACCCAATTTCTGGAGAAGCGACCTGTACGGCCACCTGAAGGTTGAACAAAGGGCAAGTTGCTCCTCAAGATCGTTTGGCACTCGCCAGATAACAGCCGCTTGTAGCAGCCTCTTACAATGGATCTAGGCCAAACTGAGGGTGCCACAGCATCAAAGCCCAACTGGGGAGAAACGCGAGTTGGATCGACATCCACTGTGATCCTCTCATACCTGGGAGTAAGCTCAGGCACATGCTCAGCAAGAGCAGGAAGAGAGCCCCTTAAACACCAGCAGAAGAATTCGCGATAGCGCTCATGAAAGCGCTCATGACCTTCGAAAAGGAGCTCTTCTGAGAAAGCAAGAGATTTGGCAGGATAAAGCTTCGGGAAACATCGCACATTCTCAATGCGTGTGGCATAGGGCCTAGCCGTAAACTTTCTTCGGTCATCGCATATCAGGCTCCAGGTGCACTTGGGAGGATTGGTTCTAAACCATCGAGCAGCCCTCCCACTTGAAAGTTCATCCTCCGCACCTGGGACACACCACTTGTTGGGCCTAGAGGGTAGGAGCATAGGAGGGCCATCGCTCAAAAACCCACATGGTCAGGAATGCGATGTTGACATAAGTCAGCACATCAAGACGACCGCGAGAGTCCTTGGTCGCCACTACCAATTGGTCCAATCTGTGATATAAAGTGCCCAAGACTAGCGGTCCAAGTGAGACTCTCTGGCCGAGGGCCAGTCTCACAGCAAGAGGGAGGACATGATATAAAACCCCATCATGAGGGTGACCATCGATCAGGTACCTTGATAACCAGGCACAGAGGAAGCCGCACAAGGTGAGATGGTACCCTTTCCCATTTATATAGCTTTTCGCCTTTGAAGTTCTGGTCTAGAAGCTTCTTGGTAATACTACTACTCGCATAGTCGCGGAAGAAGTATTGCACCCATTTTCCCCAGGTGTTCTTCGCAGATGTATCAACAAGCTGCCAGTCAGGAAGAACTTTCGCAGATGTCCATCGCGTGGAAATCTTCTTTACCTAGGACAAGCATTCCTCCATCTGCTTGTATAGAGCAAGTTTCGGATCAGTCCTCAAAGGGCTCAGAGGATCCACCTCACCAATAGGGGAAAGATCATAAAACATGTGCACATCCTCCAGAGTGGGAGCGGCCTCGAACTCGGCAAAGTGGAAGGTATGAGTCGCAGGCGAATAGCGAGAGAGAAGGTTTAGAAGCATGGACGGATCCAACTTCACGGCAGCACCCTTCATAGCACGAACCGCGAAATAAATACCAGCATTGTTCAATGTGATGGCATGGTGGGTCAATACGTGGTCGAGCCACTCATCCATGAAGTCCAATTTTTGGACAAACGCTTGGATAGAAATCGCGGTGTGGGGGAAAAACCCATTTTCAACCCGTAACCTAACCACATCCTTGGAATCGATCAACTCTAGCATGGATGCGTTGACAGGCGGGGTCAATTTCCGCAACTCTCCAGAGGAAACAGGAGTCGGTAGATTCTTCACCTTAACCCTAGCATGATAGAAGTCTTTTCCACCCAAATAGGGGGCTTTTAGCCACAACGTCTGGGGAAGATCATGTATTTCTTCGGCCTCTTTAATGGGTTTGGATCCTTTTGGCTTGGCCATTCCTGTGGAAGAGCAAGAAAAAGGGGGGAGAAATATACACACTTTCAGTTTGAATTTCAATAAGCAATTATGTTCTAGCAATTACGTTTTGTCGAAAGAAGATGAACAGTCCGGGGTCAATTTTGGGTTTAGAAGTTCAGAATTCGTCTATATTGCTCAAAATTTCAGAAGTTCCGCATTCAAAATCGTCACAATCCAGTGATTGGATCAGTTCTGGGTCTAAGAAAAGGGTCTCTTTTGCAGTTCTCAATGAACGACATATCCCAAATAACTATGGGTTTTACAGATCCAAGACAGTTCAAAGAATATTTAAGTACATTAAATGGAAATTGAGCAAAGCCAACCTTGTTTTTGTAAGGCTTGTTTTGACGAAGCAAGTTGAAGGAGACGATTGACAAGGAAGAACTTATGTTTGATCACTTGAATCTGCTCTTGAAGGCTTCCGGGTATCATTCACTTTAGAGAAAGAAGTGATGCTTTGCAACAATGGAGAGCACAGAGTATTTATCCAAAACAATGAGGAGTCGCGTCCTTTCAGTGGTCGAATCGCAACCGTCATCGTCGAATCGCGCAATCACAGGGCAAGCTGACGTCACGCCTAAAACCCTAAAGGAACAGATAGCACGACTCTAGTGATTCTAGGTCATAATGGCACGCACGGGGGCTGATTTTGCGTGTATTTGAATTGGTGCGTGGCGGCGACGCGTACATTGGTTCCTGCGCATTGAAGCCTATCCGGCTATGTTCCTTCACGCGCAGAAAGGGGGCTAATGTAGATAGTGCTTTCTAGACAGGCAAGTCTTGGCCACGTGGCGATCATCCAGCACACCTAGCTGTGCTCCACACACACTGGATCACCACCCATGCTGATCCACGTGGAGGCTGCGAGACTGGGCCCTCGCATACCACCACACGGGACTTGTAGGGACTTAGTGTTTTGGAGGCTAGAGTAAGTCCTGTCGCGCGCGAGCGACAACCAAGCCTGCGCGCGACCCTTAGTAACTGCTTTGATAGATTTATGGCACGAGCTCCATAAACCCGGTCAACCTCATAACGGTTCCGATATACGCGGTTAACGTGCGTAACGGTCCCTATATACTCGGACGAACGTGCCGTTGTGGTTAAGCTAATTAAGCTGCCATTAATGGGCGCATTAACCCACTACAACGGTCACATTCTCCGTTATATAGGATCGTTAACCCTTCCATACAAGGGCGAATCACCTGAGATACGCGGAAGCTCTGCCAAAATCCTGTCTCTCTCTCATACAGTACTATTGTCTTACTCTCTCCCTACACACAACCCTACTCTTCCTGTGTTCTTTCTATCCCCTAATCTTGGTGTATATTGAATTCTCCCAGCAGGATTCTCTCGTACACAATGGACTAGGGATATTTAAGATAAACAACGCATTGTATCTAAGGACTTCATTATATTAAATATCACAATATATAATAAATGAATATTCTAGCCAATAACAATGTTCATACTAAATATAAGATTGCATCTAGGGCATCTATTCCAACAGTCTCCCACTTGCACTAGAGCCAATCTGGCGCATCTCGTATGCCTGTAGATCTGGTGTGCCCTTCATGCTTTCGCTGCGCAAGAGGTATTGTGAGTGGATCTGAAAGATTGTCATCCGTTGGAATCTTGCACATCTTTACATCTCTTCGATCGATCATATCACGATTAAGATGGAATCTCCTAAGTACATTCTTTGATTTCTGGTGTGATCTTGGTTCCTTGGCTTGTGCGATCGCCCCGGAGTTGTCACAGTATAACTCTATGGGATCCACGATGCTAGGGACCACACCGAGCTCAGCGATAAACTTCTTTATCCAAACTGCCTCTTTTGCTGCTTCCGCAGCAGCAATGTACTCAGCTTCTGTTGTAGAATCAGCAATTGTCCCTTGCTTGGAACTCTTCCAGCTCACAGCTCCTCCATTCAGGCAAAACACGTATCCAGATTGTGATCTGTAGTCATCTTTTTCGGTTTGGAAGCTTGCATCAGTGTAACCCATTACACTTAGCTCTTCCTTACCTACAAATATCAAGAACGCATCCTTAGTTCTTCTCAAGTACTTTAGGATGTTCTTGACAGCAATCCAGTGACTCTCACCCGGATTGGATATATATCTGCTCACCATACTAAACGCGTATGATACGTGTGGTCTAGTACACAACATGGCGTACATGATGGATCCTATGACCGAAGCATAGGGCATCCTAGTCATGCGGTCCTTCTCAATCTCATTGGAGGGACAGTCATTCTTGGATAGAGTGACTCCATGCGACATGGGAAAGAATCCCTTCTTGGAATCTTGCATGTTGAATCTCTTCAACACCTTGTCTATATATGTACTTTGACTTAGGGGGAGCAGCCTTTTAGATCTATCCCTATAGACCTTTATACCAAGTATATAGGCTGCATCTCCTAAGTCCTTCATTGCGAAACACTTTCCTAGCCAATATTTAACAGATTGCAAAGTAGGAATGTTGTTTTCAATGATTAGTATGTCATCCACATACAAGACCTGAAATACTACAAAGCTCCCACTAACCTTCTTGTAAACACAAGGCTCATCTTTGTTCTTGATGAAGCCAAACTCTTTGACCGCGTCATCAAAATGTCGATTCCAACTCCTAGAAGCTTGCTTTAATCCATAAATGGATCTGTGCAGCTTACAGACTTTATTAGCATTCTTTGGATCCTCAAAACCCTCCGGTTGTGTCATGTACACATCCTCGAGGAGGTTCCCATAAAGGAATGTTGTTTTGACATCCATAAGCCAAATCTCATTGTCGTAGTATGCTGCAATAGCAAGTAGGATTCGAATGGATTTAGTCATGGCGACTGGTGAAAAGGTCTCATCATAGTCAATATCATGAATATGTTTATACCCTTTGGCTACCAATCGCCCCTTATAGGAAACTACTTTTCCATCCATGTCGGTCTTATTCTTGAAGATCCATTTGCACCCTATGGGTGGAGCCACTTCGGGTGGTTTCACCAAAGTCCATACTTTCTTGGTGTACATGGAATCCATTTCGGATCTCATGGCTTCTAGCCACTTATTAGAGTCTGGGCCTTTCATGGCCTCTCCGTAGTTTGCAGGCTCATCATCCATGAGTGGTTCGTCATGGGGCTTAGTCACGAGAAGTCCATACCTCTCTGGCTCATGAAGCACTCTACCTGATCTACGGAGTTCCTGTGTTACCTGAACAGGTTCTTCCACAACTGCTTGCGGCTCCTGTTCATGTTCCATCATCGGTTCAGTGATTTGTGGTTCTTGAATTTCTTCAAGTTCTACAGCCCTCCCACTCGCTTCTTTAGAGACAAACTCTCTTTCTAGAAACACGCCGGTCCGAGCAACAAACACTTTGTTCTCGGCGGGATTGTAGAAGTAATATCCTTTACTTTCCTTAGGATATCCCACAAATTTACACTTATCCGCTTTTGGCCCGAGCTTGTCTGTTTGTAAACGTTTTATATAAACGTCGCAGCCCCAAATCTTCATAAACAACATTATGGGACGCTTCCCAGTCCATATCTCATATGGTGTCTTCATGAGTGATTTGTATGGAACATAGTTAATGGTAAAAGCTGTTGTCATTAGAGTATGTCCCCAAAATGATATCGGAAGATCTGTTTGAGACATCATAGATCGCACCATATCTAATAGCGTGCGATTCCTCCTCTCGGACACGCCATTCCACTTTGGCGTTCCTGGTGGAGAGAGGTGGGATACTATCCCACACTCTCTAAGATACTCATCAAACTCTTGGCTTAAGTATTCTCCTCCACGATCTGATCGTAGAGCCTTGATACTTTTACCAAGTTGCTTCTCTACTTCATTCTTGAATTCCTTGAACAATTCAAAGGATTCGGATTTGGCCTTCATAAGAAATACAAATCCATATGTACTGAAATCATCAGTAAACGTGATGAAGTAGGTGTAACCACCTCTTCAGGCGTGGGGAATGGCCCGCATACATCGGTATATATGAGTGCCAATAACTCACTAGTCCCCTCACCTTCCTTATTGAAAGGGGACTTTGTCATTTTTCCCAATAAACAAGATTCACATGTCTAATATGATTCTAAATCAAATGAGTCTATAAGTCAATCTTTATGGAGTCTAGATATGCGTTTCTCATTTTTACGGCCTAAACGACAATGCCATAGATATGTAGGATTTAAATCATTATTTTTAATCCTTTTAGTATTTATGTTATAGATTGGACTATTTAGATCAATGATATACAATCCATTAGACAAATGTGCACTACAATAGTGCATACTATCAAAATAAATGGAGCAACACTTGTCCTTTATTGAAACAGAAAAACCCTTCTCGTCCAACAAGAAACGGAAATAATGTTTCTGCTCATAGCAGGCACATAAAAGCAATTATCTAATTCTAAAATAAGTCCCGAAGGCAAAGATAACTCATAAACGCCTACAGCTAATGCAGCAACTTTTGCTCCATTCCCGACGCGCAGATCTATCTCCCCTTTAACCAATCTTCTACTTCTTTTCAAATCCTGCACATTTCCACAAATGTGAGAACCACATCCAGTATCCAATACCCAAGATGAAGAAATATAAAGATTGACGTCTATAACATAAATACATGGTGGTGGTGGAATCACTATTCCAAGCTTCTTATCCTCCAAATATTTTGGGCAATTCCTCCTCTAGTGACCCGGCTGGCTGCAGTAGTGACATTCACCATTAGCCACGCCTCCATTAGGCTTTAGGGTTTCCTTGGATTTCGCAACTTTCTTGCGCTTTCCTTTGGAAGTAGAGGCAACTCCTTTGCCTTTCTTCCTATGCACCATCAATATGGCCTTGCCCTTGCCTTTGTTAACGCTCTGTTCCACTGTCTTTAGAATGTTCAACAAGTCTGGCATAGTCTTACTGATCTCGTTCATATTGTAGTTCATAATGAACTGATTATAATTTTCAGGCAACGATTGCAAGACAAGATCAGTTGCCAAATCTTGGCCAAGTGGGAATCCCAGTCTCTCAAAGTTCTCCATGTATCCGATCATTCAGAGTACGTGAGGCCCTACTGGATTCCCTTCTGCGAGACTACTCTTGAACAAAGCTATAGACACCTCATAGCGCTCATGCCTTGCCTGTTCCTGATACAATTGTTTCAAGTGTATGATCATATCATAGGCTTCCATATTCTCGTGTTGCTTCTGAAGCTCAGGAATCGTGGTGCAAAGCATGAGGCAAGTCACGTCATTAGAATCATCAATATGTTTCTAACGTGCCCTTACATCCGCTAGAACAGACTCATCTTGTGGTGGGGATGGAATTGTAGTCTCCAAGACGTACAACTTCTTTTCTTTGTTAAGGACAATCCTTAAGTTTCTAAACCAGTCTAGGAAATTTGTTCCAGACAGTTTATCCTTCTCAAGGACAGATTGTTGTTTGCCATTTGAAATTCTACAAAACGATAAATGTGCTATTTTAGTATTTTGAACAATTTAACTATATTCAACAATGGGTAGATCATCAATTATAGCTCCCACTATTTTTCTCGGATTAATAGCCCTCACCATTGATGCGGAAAATATCATTATATTTTCTAGTAGGTCCAAGATCCCTTTTTCACTTCTTCTTGAGCTTGCTTTGGCAAGTCACCCAAGAATAGGTTATTTAGGTAGGAACCATTCCAATTGCATCCTTATGAAACTCTTGGTCCAATTAGGTGAATAACTCTTTATTCTTTATCCCAGGGACAACGCCTAATTGTCATGCCTCTAGGCTCATCAATCCAATTGAGTCTTACCCAGGTGCGTCCAACCTCTTGCTTCAACATACACACATTACTAGCTTGTGTGGTCCTCAACATATCATGGTAAATTAAAATCGCCTTGCTTTGGCAAGCCCGAGTTTTAATAAACCTTGATCATGAAGGGTGTTTTGCCAAGAGAAGGCAAAACGCAATATTGAATTGAGGGATTTAATTTTTCTTAATTTTTTTGGTTGATCTAATCAACATGATCTACTTATTTGGATTGGGAAATTACAATAAAAGACCAACCTTGTTTATTATTATCTTGTTAACGTTTTGCTAGTATCGCCATACACACAAAAATAAATAACAAGACATAAATAATAAACATCCACAAATAAAAAAAAAATGTGGCATGGATATGGCCCCTAGACTAAGATATTATCAAGCCAATGATAATATCTATTTTCCCTAAAGTGACAAACTCATCTCCATGTGTTCCACCATAGCCGCGCGCCTAGGGGTGTTTTCTTTTTCTTTTGGCTTCTTTGGTTCTCCGGTCTTCTTCTCCATGGTCTTGGCTATCATCTAAATATTTCTAATTCTAGCCTAACATCTAGAATAAATAAATAACTAAAGTCTCACATGTCGAGGAGAAAAGACGACTCGCATGCCGTAAAACTTAATTAATTATTACATTAATTTGATCAGCTCGCAGGCCGTAAACCAAATCAAAAAGCAATAAACATCCACAACCTAGGCCATATGCATCCACCATGCAACAAAGCACATAATACAGTTAAAACCAATTTTTAACGCGCTTGTTTAGTTTTAATTGAATTGGGTAATTGGGGTTACAACGGTCCAAGGGGTCCAACCTAAGCTTAGGCCGAACCCCAAGGACCGCCGCCCGCCACTTGGACCCGGCCTAAGGCCGGCCGCCCAATGTGACCCGCGGCCTTGCTTGGCGCGCAAGGGAGGAGGCGGACGGTTAGGGTTTCGGCGCTAGCCTCCTTCCCTTCTTCCTTGTTTCCCAAGCATGGTTGTTTCCTTTATGAATGTTCCCATAAAATTGTTTCCATAATTGAAAACTCCTTTTAACCTATGTGCCCATGAACCCTAATTTTTCATGAACCCAATAAGTCACATCCTATGTGATTAAACTCACCAATTCTAACTTCCAATGTAAAATTAGATCTTGTTTATATTGAATCAAATTCAATTTGCATCTACTATGCCAATTATTTTCAGTTTTCGCGTAATAACAATAATACGGTGTATAAACTGAAATCGTAACACATAAAATCATGTTATGCACTATGACCTGTGGCTCTGATACCACTGTTGGATTTTGACGTAGGTAATGCAGCGGAATAAAAAAAAATTGATCTTACTCAAAGCCCACAAAGGATCACAGGAAGAGTTACCATAACATGATAAGAGACATGGTAATGTGTATATTTTGGTTTGGGAGATCATACGAAGAATGTAGTCATCTTTGTCGGTTTGGAAGCTTGCATCAGTGTAACCCATTACACTTAGCTCTTCCTTACCTCCAAATATCAAGAATGCATCCTTAGTTCTTCTCAAGTACTTTAGGATGTTCTTGACAGCAATCCAGTGACTCTCACCCGGATTGGATTGATATCTTCTCACCATACTAAACGCGTATGATACGTGTGGTCTAGTAGAATGTAGCCTATTTGTGCATGTTTTCTCTCATATTTGCTATGATAATTGCACGGGTTGTTTAGTGTTGTGTATCTAAGGTTAAAGAGGTGAAATGGAGCTTATGAGGTGCTTGGATATGCTTGGAATGGAGCTAGATGAAGAGGAGAAAAGGAGACGCGCAAACGAGGAAAAGTTGGAAAAGTCACACAGGACCAGCCTGCACTCTTTTCGATGCCCAGGAAAATCTACGGAGAATTTTGATGCAAGGCTTGCGGCATCGGAAAGTAGACATCCGTAGCTTTCCAATGATATATGGTAGGCCCGAAGAGGAGTCCGTATGAGGGAGATACAGCCCGCGCAAAATCAGCAAATAATTCTGTCCGGGAATTACACAGTAGAGGGGCTGAAGTGCAATTTCGGTTAGTTTTCATTAAAAAACGTGCCCAGCTGGTAAAAAAACGGGCAGAGACGACCTAAGGAAGGGATTCACGTAAGGGAGCCATTGGAGAGCAGCTAGGAGCTTGGGGATTGCACGGATTCGCCAAAGCTTTGGCGATTTCATCGTTTGATTATTCTCTTACCCTCTCTTTATCATTCTATGGAGAATAATTGTGATTTTAGCATAACAATGAGTAGCTAATTTCTTTGTTAGGCTCTATGGAGAGCCTAGGGTTATGACTTAGACTTATTTTCCGGATTTTGTTGATTGATTCATGCGTTTGATCCAATTAATGTTTATTATTCTTTATCTTGTATTGTGAATCCATAAGCTAAGGCTATTGACACGTGTTAGTGATGAATGGAATGACCATGTTAGATGAAGATGATGAACTATTTGCATTCATAGCTTAATGTTACAAACTAATTGGTTAGAAATCATGATCTAGGCTTAATTCTTAGCAACAAGGGAGTCGCAAACCGGAGTTGTTAGTGAACTAGGTGGGTGCTCGATAGAGACTTAACCCGGTTACGAATAAGATCATGTTTTTATTCCTGAATCATTGAGACCGATAGGTGAGATGAATAGGAGTAGTCATGTGTGGGTAGATTCGGTTGAACTAGTTAGGTGAGTGAATCGGTGGACCGACAGGACCCGGTGAACGAAGTTGACTAGCCAGCTAGAACGTAACGGTAGATGGAGGTGGACCGACAGGACCCAAAGTAAAGTGTTACGTAAAATTACATGAGATCGACAGAAGATTGTAAGTGCTATTACCCGGCATAATCAGTTAGTGCGTAATGTGTTTCAATACAAATTCCGGAACTGTCTAAAGACCCTAGGTGATTCATAGATCGCCTAGTTTTCTCCATACTTTGATTAAATTCTTTTAATTAAAAAATACAGAAATATTGTCTTTACATTCATTTTATTTAGTCGCTTGTTTGTGGGCGACGAACATTCAAAATCAAACCACTTCTTACCGGTCACTTAGGTATCTTCTAATTGATTCTTAATTAGCTAATAATCGTCTATTCCCCTTGGGTTCGATACTCGGAGTCGTAAAATACTCCACTTACTACTTGACCGTGCACTTGCGTATACACGTAAGAAATCGTGTCCACTTACTACTTCTTTTAATTTATTTTTGTTACTATCTGTTTACCTCACGGGTGTGCTAGTGTTGTTTTCTCAGGTAGCGATGGCGGAAGGCCAAGGGCAGATTAGCCTCACCACAGAGCAGCTACAAGCTTTGGTGGCTGAAGCTGTAGAGAAAGCACTGGCAGCAACATCTAGACCGCACCCGACCTCAATGCCATATAATCGTTCAGGGAAAGCAATAATCCAGGCATTTGAGGCGGATCTTAAAGGAAGGGAGCCAGCAATTGTGGTGCCACCAATTCAGGCAGAAACCATCTGTCTCAAGCTGAGCACAATTCAATTTGCTCAGGACCAGTGCACTTTTTCTGGGACAGACGAGGAAGACCCACATGCATTCATAGGGAGATTTCAGAGCCACTGTGGGCTAATCCGTTATAGTGGGGTCACTTCCGAATCAATAAAACTGATGATCTTTCCCCATTGTCTCAAGGGAGCTGCTATGGATTGGCTGGACTCTATGCCATCCTGTTCAATCAAAACGTGGGAAGAGTGTGTGGCACAGTTCATGAGTAAGTTCTATCCTATCTCACGTGTGATTCAGCTTCAGAATGAGATCTGGATGTTCAGGCAAAAGCAGGATGAATCACTTGTCAGAGCATGGCATCGCTTCAATCATTTGCTACGTAGATGTCCCAACCATGGTATTGACAAGCAACAGTTAATCCAGGTCTTCTATGATTCACTTGGACAGCCCAATAGAGACAAGATGGATATCGAAGCTGGGGGAAACTTCTTATTTAACTGTGATCATGAAGGGGCATATGCATTGATGAGATGCTTGGTTCAGCAAGAAGAGGACATGGATTACCAGTACAGGCACATGGAACTAGTAAGAGATGAAAAGATGGCTTATAACACTGTTCAAGTGAATGCAATGGAGGTAGTGCACGATATAAATGGTCCAGAGATGCATCAGCAGCAGCCAGTACCACCATTAGAGTTGACTGATATGACAAGGATAATAAAGACGATGGCTCAGCACATGACAGACTGTCCACACAGGTCAGCTCTGTAGCAATTGCACTTCAAGTTGCTCAAGCAGAAATAAAAGATCTAAAGGAACAACTTGAACAAAGGGCACTGGGTAGCATTGTTGACACATCAGAGGGACAGGCTCAAGCCATCACCACTCGAAGTGGTATTGCACTTACAGATCCTCCATATCCGAGTCATGCCAGAGCAGATGCCTCAAAGGCGAAGGAACATGAATTCTTCGATTCTGAGAAGACACATGTCATGATCCCCCAATCAAAGGGCATGATTCACCAGGATGCAGAGAAATCTACCGAGGTACCACTTCCATCTTCTCCTTCTTCTTCAGAACTACCATTTCCATTACGTACTAGGAAGAAGAAGGATGATTCTGAGGAATACAAGCGCTTTTTGAATGTCTTCTCTAAACTGCATATCAATATCCCATTGATTGAGGCACTTCAAAATATGCCTAAGTATGCTCGATTTATTAAAGATGCAGTTCTTGGAAAGAAAGGGGTGGATGAATTTCAGAGAGTGAACTTAAATGAACAAGTTAGTTCATATGTTTTGCATGGGTTACCTAAGAAAAAGAAGGATCCAGGTAGCTTTGTCATTGAGGCTACATTGGGTGATTCCTACACTGGAAGAGCTCTCTGTGATCTGGGAACGAGCGTGAATTTGATGCCGTTGTCGGTATTCAAAAAGTTAGGTGTGGGGAAGCCCCCGAAAACCTGGATAACACTCCAATTTGCAGACAAGTCATCCAAGAAAGCATGTGGGATGGTTAAAGATGTGCTAGTGAGGGTCGGGAGTTTGATCATTCCGGCTGATTTTGTTATATTGGATATGCCAGTAGGTGATGTTCCGCTAATTCTAGGCAGGCCATTCTTGGCGACTGGTCGTACTCTCATTGACGTAGAGAATGGAGAACTAATTATGAGGGTACACGATGACATGGAGACTTTTCGGGTCTTCAAACCGTCACCCCGGTGTTCATGGGAGTATCAACCAGGTGTGCCATTTGCTGTACAAGTGAAGCGCCAAATCCCAGAGTTGTCGCAAGGGGATCCACCTGATTACTGGGAAAGAAATAAGCCATCAGCGGTGCACGCACATGAAGCAGTGCTTCAAATCCAACACCGAAAAGCTAAGCTAGAAGCGGCACAATGTGCCAGACCACCCTCGTGAGGTGGCAGAGGTAACTGGGGTCGGGCCGTCGACCGTAAATTACAAGGCGCTTGTTGGGAGGCAACCCAACGTATTTTCATGATTTATTGTAGAGAGTGTGTTTTTAAATACTGTCGTGTGTGTTTTTCATACTGTATTTTTATCTGAGAGGTGAGAGAGTGAGGATCTCACGTTTGAAATGAGTCTCTGCAGGTTACAAGGTGAAGACGCGATTCGGACTCCCCTTCTTGATGCGCGCCGACGAGAATGCATAGAAACCAAGAAAGCCACTTGAGAAGATTTAAAACGGATCAAAGATGAGAAATCACTCTAACTTTAGGAGTGATACTTATGTGATCAAAACAAGTACGTCAAGAGATTTCCGGTAATATACGAGAATGCGCGCATCGGGGTCTGAACGCGAAGAGATGAATTTATAGAACAAAAAAGTTGGTGGATTTCGAGTCAAGAGTCGCGTAATAGCATGAATGGAGAATTTTCGTGAGTTTCGGGAACTCGCAAATGAGTTCTACGCGAGTTGAGGGAACTAACGGCGCGAACGGCATACGAATTGGAGTTCGGGAGGTTGAGGAGGCCACAAATGTACATCACCAACTCCAGACTGGTCTCATGATCAGTGTACTGGTCCTAAGACCAGTTTTTACTTAGCCAAAACGAGCAGAAGTGAAGAAACAGGGGGTCTGCTGGTCTTAATACCATTCCCACTGGTCTCACGACCAGTCTGGGCTCCGTGTGTATTTTTGTCAAAAAGCAGGGGTATAATTTCGAAAAAAAATAAATTGAAGACAAAAGAGACGAAGGTATGGGGTCTTCCTCATCAGTCGAAGAACATACCCGGAACCTCCGCCCCTGTTGATTTCGGGTCACAACTCAGAAACGCAGCGAATTCACCGGCGATTTGGTGGGTTTCTTCGCGTTCTCAGCGCCATCAACCCCCCCCCCTCCGCAGCGTTCTCGTCGTAATTTTAGCGTGTTCGGTCGGAGAAGGCAGTGCGCAGAAACATCTCCTCAAGTTCTCTCCTTCGTGATTTCGAACACCACATCCAGACTCAGTGAAATCGCCGGCTGTTTGTAGGGTTATTCTTCGCAATCACAGCGCCAGTCAGTCGCGGTGGTTTCGGTGTGATTGGGACGGAATATCACGAGGCAGAGCACCTCCCAGCAGCCGACCCTCTTGAATTCGTCCAGAACCTCCAAATTCGGCGAAATCGCGAGCTACTTGGTGGGTTTCGATCGGCTAATCAGCGCAGACGAAATTGGGGGGCTACAACGACGCGACATCAACCATCTTTGGAGTTTCTTGGATTCAGACCCGCGGCAGTTCTTTCAGAACCTAGTCACGCGCCTCAAAGACGCAACTGATCGGGAAATTCACAGGAATTCGCCGGATTTCTGTGGGTTTTGCTCGGCTTCTCAGTGGCTATGACGTCCAGTGGTTGGTTGTGAAGATTCGGTGAAGTGTGGGTGAAGCACTGTGAAAGCTAGTTTTTTTTTTTTTTTTCTCAAGACAAAGTTGTCAATTCGTTCTCAACCGTTGAGAATTAGAGCAAACCGTTTGCGGGGTTGTAACGGGGACAACGAGGAGAAGCCGTTGAGATAAAAATCTCACATCGCGGAAGTTATCGAAAAATCAGTCAACCGTACTCTCTTTTACTTGAATGGAACTCAGGGGCTTCAGGTATAACTAAACTCTCTCTTTTACTTGAGTTTAGGAACTTGCATAGAATTTGCTGAATTGGTTGTTGAATTTGCCTGAAGTATGCGCTTAATTGCTCAATTGTTTCTGCACACCTTGTCACGTGCATGTAGCAACAATAATCTCTAAATTGGAATTGCTATTTTCTTGTGCAATGAAATCGTTTAGGAGTAATGACGATGGTACTGAGTAGATTCACCACGCCTTGCATTAGAATTGCCGAGTCCTCTTGATTGATTTCTAAATTCATTGAGGACAACGACGCAGTCTAGTGTGGGGGGGATTTTAGTCTTGACTAGCCAGTCCGTGTCTGCATTAACCTGTCAGCATGTAGATTGTCAGTTCGTATTGTGTCGTATTCGTGGTCCGTGTCGTGTCTATTTATAGTGTCGTATGGTCATGTATTAGCGGTGTATATATGTGTTAGTCGGTTGATTTTTGCACGTTTATTTAATTGAGTCCACCTACCGAATTGAGTCAGTTTCGAGTCTTCTTTCGTGTCTGGCCTTGCATATAGAGTAAAAAAAAATGAAAAATCCTTAAAAATTAAAATTTGATTTTTTTAGAGAAAGGGCAATCAAAATGAGTTGAACTTGGCGAGGGCTTAATGATAGAATTCCCTAGGAGTATGAAGATCCGAAGTGAGGCAGAGACGCGAGAATCTGGAGTAGGAAGACTTATAGAGCTAATGCACACTAGAAATGCAAGTAACTGTCTCTCAGACTTAGATATCCTACTAGTACTACACCGCCGTCATTTAGGTAGTCGTCAACCCTCCTCGTAGTGGCAACGGAACAGTCGTGCGAGTGACTTTTATGGGGACCTCACGTCCCGTCTCACAGCCTAGGTCCACTAGTTACCCTCTTCGATCCATTTACCCCTTTTATTCACAGCCTCTAGCCTAGGAAGCCTTTCATTGTGACTTTCATCACTTGTTAGAATGGTCCTTTCCTGTGCGGCATGATAGAGGGAGTCGAGTTAGGGAGGTTCGATGAGGGTGTGCTGATTTGATACATTCGTTGTGGATACTCTTACAGGTTTCGTCTTACGAGGGGATGTGAGGGTGAGTTAGAGACGGCAGCACACTTTGGTGTGGCGGTGAATCATGTCCTTACACCACGATCACAGGTGGAGTGCCGTAGTGCGTGACATTCTTTCCGCACGATAGGAGGTGGGTTTGATTGATATTATAGGAGGACGTGCGAGTTTTTCATGTTATTCTCTATATCTTAGGTGATGAGGAGGATCGGTTGGGAAAACATGTATCACTTTGACTACCGGATTTTGTGAGTTGGTTTACATCGAGTGTGGGGGTGTTGACTATTATTATTATATCTCTTTGATTTGACACATTCCACCCCACATCATCTACATGATATTTTTATCTCGTCGGGTTCATTCAGTATTACTTGTGCTCCGTGTGTTGATTATTTGTGGGAAGTGAGACAATGAAAAAAAAAGAGAGATAGAAAAAAAAAACAGAGAGAATGAAAGGAAAGAGAAGGAAATAAAGGAGCGTGTTTTGGCAATTGCAAGGGAACCGAAGAGATTAGCTATGATTCTTTCTGACACTCTTTCACATTTGTGTCCGCGAGAACGGCGTTGCACCGGGATTGAGGGAATGAGGGCCGGAGTAGGTGATATTCGGCTGGGTTCCTTGGATTTCGGTGAGGGAGTGTGAGAAACGGGTTACGTGAGAATATCATGACGTCTAGGACTACGCTTCTAAATAGCCTATCCCACCCGTCCTAAGCCTTCAACAGTTTTAACCCGTGGATAAATAGCTCGGATGGTAAGTACTAGGGATATGTCTGATGAGTGTGTGAGTGCAAATTATTAAGTGCTCGTGCTTGTTCTGTCCAACGAAACTGGCCGCAAGTTCTGTCGATCATGGAGGTTGTAGAGTTTCCAAAGGGGATATGAGAGCCTGATGACTTACCAGTTTGCTTATCGAGATTTCCCAATCTCAACCAAAAAGATAAAAAGTGTGTTTTGTGTATATATGTGTTTGTGTAGAATCGAGTCGTAGTTTGCATTTGCATCATATTGTTGCATTGTCGAGTCTTGTGTCGTTTGCGTCTTGAGTCGGCTAGTATATAGTGGTTTTACTCGGGACGAGCAAAAGGTACTTATTGAAAGGGGACTTTGTCATTTTGTCCAATAAACAAGATTCACATGTCTCATATGATTCTAAATCAAATGAGTCTAGAAGTCCATCTTTATGGAGTCTAGATATGCGTTTCTCATTTATACGGCCTAAACGACAATGCCATAGATATGTAGGATTTAAATCATTAGTTTTAATCCTTTTAGTATTTATGTTATAGATTGGACTATTTAGATCAAGGATATACAATCCATTAGACAAATGCGCACTACAATAGTGCAAACTATCAAAATAAATGGAGCAACACTTGTCCTTTATTGAAATAGAAAAACCCTTCTCGTCCAAACAAGAAACGGAAATAATGTTTCCGCTCATAGAAGGCACATAAAAGCCACTGTCTAATTCTAAAATAAGTCCCGAAGGCAAAGATAGCTCATAAACGCCTACAGCTAATGCAGCAATTTTGGTCCATTCCCGACGCGCAGATCTATCTCCCCTTTAACCAATCTTCTACATCTTTTCAAATCCTGCACATTTCCACAAATGTGAGAACCACATCCAGTATCCAATACCCAAGATGAAGAAATATAAAGATTGACGTCTATAACATAAATACATGGTGGTGGTGGAATCACTATTCCAAGCTTCTTATCCTCCAGATATTTAGCAATTCCTCCTCCAGTGACCCGGCTGGCTGCAATAGTGACATTCACCATTAGCCACGCCTCCACTAGGCTTTAGGGTTTCCTTGTATTTCGCAACTTTCTTGCGCTTTCCTTTGGAAGTAGAGGCAACTCCTTTGCCCTTCTTCCTATGCACCATCAATATGGCCTTGCCCTTGCCTTTGTTAACGCTCTGTTCCGCTGTCTTTAGAATGTTCAACAAGTCTGGCATAGTCTTACTGATCTCGTTCATATTGTAGTTCTAAATGAACTGATTATAATTGTCAGGCAACGATTGCAAGAAAAGATCAGTTGCCAAATCTTGGCCAAGTGGGAATCCCAGTCTCTCAAGGTTCTCTATGTACCCGATCATTCGGAGTACGTGAGGCCCTACTGGATTCCCTTCTGCGAGACTACTCTTGAACAAAGCTATAGACACCTCATAGCGCTCATGCCTTGCATGTTCCTGAAAAAATTGTTTCAAGTGTATGATCATATCATAGGCTTCGATATTCTCGTGTTGCTTCTGAAGCTCAGGAATCGTGGTGCAATGCATGAGGCAAGTCACGTCATTAGAATCATCAATATGTTTCTGACGTGCCCTTACATCCGCTAGAACAGACTCATCTTGTGGTGGGGATGGAATTGTAGTGTCCAAGACGTACAACTTCTGTTCTTGCTTCAGGACAATCCTTAAGTTTCTAAACCAGTCTAGGAAATTTGTTCCAGATAGTTTATCCTTCTCAAGGACAGATTGTTGTTTGCCATTTGAAATTCTACAAAATGATAAATGTGCTATTTTCGTATTTTTGAACAATTTAACTATAATCAACAATGGCTAGATCATCAAATATAGCTCCCACTATTTTTCTCGGATTAATAGCCCTCACCATTGATGCCGAAAATATCATTATATTTTCTAGTAGGTCCAAGATCCCTTTTTCACTTCTTCTTGAGCTTGCTTTGGCAAGTCACCCACGAATAGGTTATTTAGGTAGGAACCATTCCAATTGCATACTTATGAAACTCTTGGTCCAATTAGGTGAATAACTCTTTATTTTTTATCACAGGGATAACGCCTAATTGTCATGCCTCTAGGCTCATCAATCCAATTGAGTCTTACCCAGTTGCGTCCAACCTCTTGCTTCAACATACGCACATTACTAGCTTGTGTGGTCCTCAACACATCATGGTAAATTAAAATCGCCTTGCTTTGGCAAGCCCGAGTTTTAATGAACCTTGATCATGAAGGGTGTTTTGGCAAGAGAAGGCAAAACGCAATATTGAATTGAGGGATTTAATGTTTCTTAATTTTTTTGGTTGATCTAATCAACATGATCTACTTATTTGGATTGGACAAATTACAATAAAAGACCAACCTTGTTTATTATTATCTTGTTAACGTTTTGCTACTATCGCCATACACACAAAAATAAATAACATGACATAAATAATAAACATCCACAAATAAAAAAAATGTGGCATTAATATGGCCCCTAGACTAAGATATTATCAAGCCAATGATAATATCTATTTTTCCTAAAGTGACAAGCTCATCTCCATGTGTTCCACCATAGCCGCGCGCCTAGGAGTGTTTTCTTTGTCTTTTGGCTTCTTTGGTTCTCCGGTCTTCTTCTCCATGGTCTTGGCTATCATCTAAATATTTCTAATTCTAGCCTAACATCTAGAATAAATAAATAATAAAAGCCTCACATGTCGAGGAGAAAAAGACGACTCGCATGCCGTAAAACTTAATTAATTATTACATTAATTTGATCAGCTCGCAGGCCGTAAACCAAACCACAAAGCAATAAACATCCACAACCTAGGCCATATCCATCCACCATGCAACAAAGCACATAATACAGTTAAACCAATTTTTAACGCGCTTGTTTAGTTTTAATTAAATTGGGTAATTGGGGTTACAACGGTCCAAGGGGTCCAACCTAAGCCTAGGCCGAACCCCAAGGACCGCCGCCCGCCACTTGGACCCGGCCAAGGGCCGGCCGCCCTATGTGACCCGCGGCCTTGCTTGGCGCGCAAGGGAGGAGGCGGACGGTTAGGGTTTCGGCGCTAGCCTCCTTCCCTTCTTCCTTGTTTCCCAAGCATGGTTGTTTCCTTTATGGATGTTTCCATAAAATTGTTTCCATAAAACTCCTTTTAACCTATGTGCCCATGAACTCTAATTTTTCATGAACCCAATAAGTCACATCCTATGTGATTAAACTCACCAATTCTAACATCCAATGTAAAATTAGATCTTGTTTATATTGAATCAAATTCAGTTTGCATCTACTATGCCAATTATTTTCAGTTTTCGCGTAATAACAATAATACGGTGTATAAACTGAAATCGTAACACATAAAATCATGTTATGCACTACGACCTGTGGCTCTGATACCACTGTTGGGTTTTGACGTAGGTAACGCAACGGAATAACAAAAATTTAATCCTACTCAAAGCCCACAAAGGATCACAGGAAGAGTTATCATAACATGATAAGAGACATAGTAATGTGTATATTTTGGTTTGGGAGATCATACGAAGAATGTAGTCATCTTTGTCGGTTTGGAAGATTTCATCAGTGTAACCCATTACACTTAGCTCTTCCTTACCTCCAAATATCAAGAATGCATCCTTAGTTCTTCTCAAGTACTTTAGGATGTTCTTGACAGCAATCCAGTGACTCTCACCCGGATTGGATTGATATCTGCTTGCCATACTAAACGCGTATGATACGTGTGGTCTAGTACACAACATGGCGTACATGATGGATCCTATGGCCGAAGCATAGGGTATCCTAGTCATGCAGTCCTTCTCAATCTCATTGGAGGGACAGTCATTCTTGGATAGAGTGACTCAATGCGACATGGGCAAGAATCCCTTCTTGGAATCTTGCATGTTGAATCTCTTCAACACCTTGTCTATATATGTACTTTGACTTAGGCGGAGCAGCCTTTCAGATCTATCCCTATAGATCTTTATACCAAGTATATAGGCTGCATCTCCTAAGTCCTTCATTGCAAAACACTTTCTTAGCCAATATGTAACAGATTGCAAAGTAGGAATGTTGTTTCCAATGATTAGTATGTCATCCACATACAAGACCTGGAATACTGCAGAGCTCCCACTAAAGTTCTTGTAAACACAACTCTCATCTTTGTTCTTGATGAAGCCAAACTCTTTGACCGCGTCATCAAAACGCCGATTCTAACTCCTAGAAGCTTGCTTTAATCCATAAATTGATCTTTGCAGCTTACAGACTTTATTGGCATTCTCTGGATCCTCAAAACCCTCCGGTTGTGTCATGTACACATCCTCGAGGAGGTTCCCATAAAGGAACGCTATTTTGACATCCATATGCCAAATCTCATAGTCGTAGTATGCTGCAATAGCAAGTAGGATTCGAATGGATTTAGTCATGGCGACTGGTTAAAAGGTCTCATCATAGTCAATATCATGAATCTGTCTATACCATTTGGCTACCAATCGCCCCTTATAGGAAACTACTTTTCCATCCATGTCGTTCTTATTCTTGAAGACCCATTTGCACCCTATGGGTGGAGCCCCTTTAGGTGGTTCCACGAAAGGCCATACTTTCTTGGTGTACATGGAATCCATTTCTGATCTCATGGCTTCTAGCCACTTATTAGAGTATGGGCCTTTCATAGCCTCTCCATAGTTTGCAAGCTCATCATCCATGAGTGGTACGTCATCGGGCTCAGTCACGAGAAGTCCATACCTCTCTAGCTCATGACGCACTCAACCTGATCTACGGAGTTCCTGTGTTACCTGAACAGGTTCTTCCACAACTGCTTGCGGCTCCTGTTCATGTTCCATCATCGGTTCAGTGATTTGTGGTTCTTGAATTTCTTCAAGTTCTACAGCCCTCCCACTCGCTTATTTAGAGATAAACTCTCTTTCTAGAAACACACGGGTCCGAGCAACAAACACTTTGTTCTCGGCACGATTGTAGAAGTAATATCCTTTAGTTTCCTTAGGATATCCCACAAATTTACACTTATCCGCTTTTGGCCCGAGCTTGTCTGTTTGTAAATATTTTACATAAACGTCGCAGCCCCAAATCTTCATAAACGACATTATGGGATTCTCCCAGTCCATATCTCATATGGTGTCTTCTTAACTGATTTGAATGGAACATAGTTAATGGTAAAAGCTGTCATCACTAGATCATGTCCCCAAAATGATATCGGAAGATCTGTTTGAGACATCATAGATCGCACCATATCTAATAGCGTGCGATTCCTCCTCTCGGACACGCCATTCCACTGTGGCGTTCCGGGTGGAGTGAGGTGGGATACTATCCCACACTCTCTAAGATACTCATCAAACTCTTGGCTTAAGTATTCTTCCACGATCCGATCGTAGAGCCTTGATACTTTTACCAAGTTGCTTCTCTACTTCATTCTTGAATTCCTTGAAAAATCAAAGGATTCGGATTTGGCCTTCATAAGGTATACAAATCCATATCTACTTAAACCATCAGTAAACGTGATGAAGTAGGTGTAACCACCTCTGGCAGGCGTGGGGAATGGCCCGCATACATCGGTATGTATGAGTGCCAATAACTCACTAATCCTTTCACCTTTCTTATTGAAAGGGGACTTTGTCATTTTGTCCAATAAACAAGATTCACATGTCTCATATGATTCTAAATCAAATGAGTCTAGAAGTCCATCTTTATGGAGTCTAGATATGCGTTTCTCATTTATACGGCCTAAACGACAATGCCATAGATATGTAGGATTTAAATCATTAGTTTTAATCCTTTTAGTATTTATGTTATAGATTGGACTATTTAGATCAAGGATATACAATCCATTAGACAAATGCGCACTACAATAGTGCAAACTATCAAAATAAATGGAGCAACATTTGTCCTTTATTGAAATAGAAAAACCCTTCTCGTCCAAACAAGAAACGGAAATAATGTTTCCGCTCATAGAAGGCACATAAAAGCAATTGTCTAATTCTAAAATAAGTCCCGAAGGCAAAGATAGCTCATAAGCACCTACAGCTAATGCAGCAACTTTTGCTCCATTCCCGACGCGCAGATCTATCTCCCCTTTAACCAATCTTCTACTTCTTTTCAAATCCTGCACATTTCAACAAATGTGAGAACCACATCCAATATCCAATACCCAAAATTAAGAAATATAAATATTGACGTCTATAACATAAATACATGGTGGTGGTGGAATCACTATTCCAAGCTTCTTATCCTCCAGATATTTAGCAATTCCTCCTCCAGTGACCCGGCTGGCTGCAGTAGTGACATTCACCATTAGCCACGCCTCCACTAGGCTTTAGAGTTTCCTTGGATTTCGCAACTTTCTTGCACTTTCCTTTGGAAGTAGAGGCAACTCCTTTACCCTTCTTCCTATGCACCATCATTATGGCCTTGCCCTTGCCTTTGTTAACGCTCTGTTCCGCTGTCTTTAGCATGTTCAACAAGTCTGGCAGAGTCTTACTGATCTCGTTCATATTGTAATTCATAATGAACTGATTATAACTGTCAGGCAACGATTGCAAGACAAGATCAGTTGCCAAATCGTGTCAAAGTGGGAATCCCAGTGTCTCAAGGTTTTGTATGTACCTGATCATTCGGAGTAGGCACTACTGGATTCCCTTGTGCGAGACTACTCTTGAACAAAGATTTAGACACCTCATAGCGCTCATGCTTTGCCTGTTCCCGAAACAATTGTTTCAAGTGTATGATCATATCATAGGCTTCCATATTCTCGTTGTACTTCTGAAGCTCAGGAGTCATGGTGCAAAGCATGAGGCAAGTCACGTCATTAGAATTATCAATATGTTTCTGACGTGCCCTTACATCCGTTAGAACAGACTCATCTTGTGGTGGGCTGGAATTAGAGTGTCCAAGACGTACAACTTCTTTTCTTGCTTACCAGTCTAGGAAATTTGTTCCAGACAGTTTATCCTTCTCAAGGACAGATTGTTGTTTGCCATTTGGAATTCTACAAAATGAGAAATGTGCTATTTTAGTATTTTGAACAATTTAACTATATTCAACAATGGATAGATCATCAAATATAGCTCCCACTATTTTTCTCGGATTAATAGCCCTCACCATTAATGCGGAAAATATCATTATATTTTCTAGTAGGTCCAAGATCCCTTTTTCACTTCTTCTTGAGCTTGCTTTGGCAAGTCACCCAAGAATAGGTTATTTAGGTAGGAACCATTCCAATTGCATCCTTATGCAACTCTTGGTCCAATTAGGTGAATAACTCTTTATTCTTTATCCCAGGGATAACACCTAATTGTCATGCCTCTAGGCTCATCAATCCAATTGAGTCTTACCCAGTTGCGTCCAACCTCTTGCTTCAACATACACACATTACTAGCTTGTGTGGTCCTCAACACATCATGGTAAATTAAAATCGCCTTGCTTTGGCAAGCCCAAATTTTAATAAACCTTGATCATGAAGGGCGTTTTGGCAAGAGAAGGCAAAACGCAATATTTAATTGAGGGATTTAATTTTTCTTAATTTGTTTGATTGATCTAATCAACATGATCTACTTATATGGATTGGGAAAATTATAATAAAAGACCAACCTTGTTTATTATTATCTTGTTAACGTTTCGCTAGTATCGCCATACACACAAAAATAAATAACAAGACATAAATAATAAACATCCACAAAATAAGAAAAACGTGACATAGATATGGCCCCTAAACTAAGATATTATCAAGCCAATGATAATATCTATTTTCCCTAAAGTGAAAAGCTCATCTACATGTGCTCCACCATAGCCGCGCGCCTAGGGGTGTTTTCTTTGTCTTTTGGCTTCTTTGGTTCTCCGGTCTTCTTCTCCATGGTCTTGGCTATCATCTAAATATTTATAATTCTAGCCTAACATCTAGAATAAATAAATAATAAAAGCCTCACATGTCGAGGAGAAAAGACGACTCGCATGCTGTAAAACTTAATTAATTATACAGTAATTTGATCAGCTCGCAGGCCGTAAACCAAACCACAAAGCAATAAACATCCACAACCTAGGCCATATCCATCCACCATGCAACAAAGCACATAATACAGTTAAAACAAATTTTTAACGCGCTTGTTTAATTTTAATTGAATTGGGTAATTGGGGTTACAACGGTCCAAGGGGTCCAACCTAAGCCTAGGCCGAACCCGAAGGACCGCCGCCCGCCACTTGGGCCCGGTCCAAGGCCGGCCGCCCTATGTGACCCGCGGCCTTGCTTGGCGCGCAAGGGAGGGGGCGGACGGTTAGGGTTTCGGCCCTAGCCTCCATACCTTCTTCCTTGTTTCCCAAGCATGGTTGTTTCTTTTATGGATGTTTCCATAAAATTGTTTCCATAATTGAAAACTCCTATTCAACTATGTGCCCATGAACCATAATTTTTCATGAACCCAATAATTCACATCCTATGTGATTAAACTCACCAATTATAACATCCAATGTTAAATTAGATATTGCTTATATTGAATCAAATTCAATTTGCATCTACTATGCCAATTAATTTCAGTTTTTGCGTAATAACAATAATACGGTGTATAAACTGAAATCATAACACATAAAATCATGTTATGCACTACGATCTGTGGCTCTGATACAACTATTGGGTTTTGATGTAGGTAACGCAGCGGAATAACAAAAATATAATCCTACTCAAAGCCCACAAAGGATCATAGGAAGAGCTATCATAACATGATAAGAGACATAGTAATGTGTACCTTTCGGTTTGAGAGATCATACGAAGAATGATGTCCTCGTCTCTACGGTTGATCCACGTCTAGAGGTGAGATCTAGATTCTTCTTTCTCAAGTGCTAGCTTGGAATGGAGGAAGTGGGAAGAACGAATCAAGCAACCAAAGGGAAGAAGAGAGGGTTCGGCCCTCTCTCTTTGCCGACGGGATGGGGGCGAACGGCTAGGGGCTTCAGCCTCTAGCTTGTTCTTGCTCTCACTCTTGCTCTCTCCCACTCTCTTGTGTTATTTATAATAACATTAAGTGGGAATGAAGCTAGAGCATCCTTTATATAGTCCAAAAACTCCTTGTTAACTACATAAAGGTCCCTCCTAGTTCTACATGAACTAGGATTAGTCCCTTCCTTGCATATTAGTCCTACTAAGTTTGCAAGGTGTTGCACAATGATCCTTCTTATTAATTAATTATATTAATTAATCCCAAATCTATTTCTACTCTATTTGACGTGTGACCCCATAGGTTTCTACTTAGTTGGTAGTAACTTATTACTAACATGGAGCGGTGTCTAGCAACACATCCATGCCACCCATTTAATAGAAATAGTCAGTGATCCCGACAAACCTCTTGTGTCCAATATCTCATATTGCACTATCCCTTTGTCTCCATATCCGGATTAGACACGAAACATAAATAGTCACACACATATATCCAATCCATAGTTCCTCGATCCTGGGAATATGCTTGTGCAAGCAGAGAACATCAATATTTCCATATTGATTTATCTGAGTCTGATCAGACATTCAATAAGCCTCATCCCTCGAGTGGCCGTGGATATTTACTCCCATTATGTGGGAGGTACAAATCCTATCTACATCACTACGATCTCTAAGCTTGCTTCCTATCGTGCCCGATAACGACCTTTCTAGTTACCCAGTTACGGTGTAACGTTTGATAACATCAAAGCACGATATTCCACCACTAGAGTATCTAGTGACTTCAAGTCTAAGGATTCCAATTATATTAGCACTACGAGAAGCGATTGTGACTTAACATAATCTAATGTGTCCTTCTCGTTGTGGGTCAATCCAGTATGCCATTACTCCTAATGCATACCCATGCGTTAGACTTGATATCTCCATATCAATCTACCCACATACTAGTCTATATTTGATCGTCCTATTAATCAATATAATGGACTAGGGATATTTAAGATAAACAACGCATTGTATGTAAGGACCTCATTATATTAAATATCAAAATATACAATAAATTAAATTCTAGCCAATAACAACGTTCATACTAAATAAAAGATTTCTAGGGCATCAATTCCAACAAAAACAACTTTTTCCCCAATTGTGCCCAAACCCTAGATTTTCAAAAACCCCAAAACTCACATCATATGTGAAAGAAACTCGCCAAACTTCATACAATATGTAAAATTGGCTCATTCTCTACTGAATCATATTTAGTTTGCCTCATTATGCCAATATCAGTTTTTTGCGAAAAAGTAATGATACGGTGTAAAAACTGATAAAACGGTAACACATAAATCACGTCTTGCACGACGACATGTGGCTCTGATACCACTATAGGTTTTTGATGTAGGTTACGCAGCGGAAATACAATAAAACATTCCTGATCAAGACCCTCCGTGAATCGCATGACAAGCCATCATAACGTGATAAAGGAAGATGATGTGTACCTTTTGGGTTTGTGTGATAAGAACGAAGAATAATGTCCTCATCTCTACTGGTATCCACACCTTCGATTGCTAGTTGGAATCGCCTTCACGTCTTTTGCTAGCTACGTCGAAGAGGGAGGCGAAAGAATCACGCAAAACGAACAAGAGGTAGCCGAACCACCTTGGCCGACGGGTATGGGGGCGGACGGCTCCAGGGCTCTCTCTCTCTCCTTGCTCTATTATTTCTTAATGAAGACTCATTATGAAATAATAGCTAGGATTTACCTTATATAGCTAATAACTCCTTATTAACTACAAACTAGACCCAATACTAATCATGTCCATACACGGATTATTCCACTTTGCAAACTAGTCCTACTAACTTTGCACGTGGTTGCGTATTGGTCCTTTTAATTAATTAGTCCAACTAATTAATATCCAACTCCAATTAAATCCATATGGTGTGTGACCATGTCGGTTCCTATTTAATTGGTAGTAACAATTACAAACATAGAGAGGTGTCTAGCAACACATCTATGTCATCCAATAAATAGAAATAATCAATGATCTGACAAACCTAGAAAAATGTTGGATCAAATTGTTTTGGAAAACTGGAGTAATGAAAATTTTTTGAATGATAAAGGATGCTTTCAAGGCTTTGAAGGGAGTTTCAAGGCTTTGAAAAGAAGAAAGAAAGGCTCGAATCAAGGTTTTGGGTCTTCGTCCCCCTTAGGCTCTGCAGCTGCCTCCTGATCACTTTCTTCTTCATCTTCGTCATCATCTTGCTATTCTTCTTCCTGATGTTCTTCTTCACCAGTCTTATCAGCCACATCATCATCCTCAAACAACTGAGTTGAAGTGACAATGGATGGAACCTGTGCCCTCTTTTTCTTCTATTTCAAGTATTTGAGTAGCAACCCAGGGTCTAAACTGTCATCTTCATCCTGTTCCTCATCCTTAATAGTCTTTTCCCCTGCATATGTATCTCCAGCATCCTATTTCCCAGTACCTTTATTCCTAGCAGGTTCATCCTCAGTACTTTGTTCACCAAACAAATCAGTTGTAGATCCTGCCTTCTTTGATCCTTATGGAGCTTGTGAAACTTATTCTTCCACATGGATCAAGTTGATACTTCTGAAGAAACTTTCAATCATATACTTCATCTGTTTGATCTCAGTACCCAACTCATATTGACCCTTCTTCAATACATCCAATTCATTTTCAATGAAGTCTAGCCTTTGAAGGAGTAAGGATTGATCCTGAGTTTGAGAGGGTAGGGTTGATGGAGTGGGTGGGGATTTAGGCTTCGGGAAATATTAGCATGCACCTCCTCAACATACAATTCAGAGTAGAGCTTCCATGCTCCCTCACTGGTTTCCACAATTCCAATCCTTTGAAAATCCTTTTCATCGAGCATTAAAAAACCAGTAGTAATTGTCCCTTCCCTCTAAAATGGAATTTCAAGGTGTTGAAAGAAGAGTGTGAGGAGGTTGGCATAGGGTAGATGATGTTTCCTTTGCTTGGTTCAAGAGTAAAGCATGTGCTCCATCACAATGCTTGGAAAATCAATTTCATAACAATGCATAATCAGATACATCAAATACAATACCCTGACAGACATCAACTTTTTTGAATTCTCCTTAGGAACTACACACCTCATCATAATAGTAAATAAAATATTGGCTTCAACAGTTAACACAGAGTGAGTCAACTGTTTTGAGGTAGTAGCTACACTAGGCAAAATAACTCTTCTTTAGCCAACTTTAAAGCCTCAATCTTACTAGGGTGATTGTCTCTATTGTACCTCTTTGGAGAACCTAAGACATTAACAAACTCATCATGATCCAAATCCATATTAATGTCAGCCATCTTAGAAGATATAGTTAAAGCCAAGGTTTTCTCTTGTTGCAAGTTCATGTAGAAGATCTTTGTAAGCCTAGGGTATGCAACTTCAGAAGGGTTAGAGAGAACTCTTGTTTCAATCTCCTTATGCATTCCAGATTCATACCATTCAACATGCTAGTACTGGTCATGCCACAGTAAGCTATAAGAAATGAAGCAAAACCATCTAACCAATTCCCTCTTGCAGAATGACTGATAAACCACTTACTAGAAAGATTTTTCTTACTAGAAGGGGATTTATTTTCAGAGTAGATCTGAACCTCCGTCCCATTGTCCTTCTCTGATTTCGAAATCTCCTTACCAGTGACTTTATCTTTCCCTTTGTCTGATTTATGAGGCTTCTTCTTCTTCACCTTCTTTGGGAAATCAATTTGAATACCTTTTTGTCCATCTAATAGATCTGTCTTATTTTGCTTGAAGTAGCAGTCTGATACCCCTTATCTTTCTTATTTTTCTTCTTCGGGGGAGGAGAGGGTGGCCTTGTTGCACTAGGAGTTCTAAACTGGATCCATCACTGATTGCTTAAACTTCTTCTTCAGCAGCTTTTCCCTTCTCTCTTCTTTCCTGAGCTTTTCCCTGAGCCTCTAGTCATCTCGATTCTCTAAGAATTTCTTCGTGAGTCCATTAGGGTTTGGAGGTTTAGAAGAGAGAGGCGGGAGTGATAGAAACGAGAGAGAGAGAAGATAAGTACTGCAGTGTTTGAGTTTGAAAAGGAAACTGAATATTTCCTAATATTTGAAGAATGAAGGTTTGTGTGAAATTATAATTTTGTGTGTGACGTGTGGAAGGAAATAAAATAATACTGATTTGGAAAGATTTGTTTTAAAAGGTAAAAACAATGTTAGGTAATTATCTACATAGATAACACCCAGCATTGGAGATCCATTCATTGACTATATATTATACAGATTTATAGTATATGTATTTATTTTCAAAGCTTTGAAAAGAATTTCAAGGCCTTGAAAAACTTTAATACTGCAGGAAAATAAAATCAAGGCTTTGAAAATCTTTTCAAGGCTTTGAAAAACTTTTCAAAACATTGAAACACACAAGACATACTTGTTGCTCCCCGTAAACCAATGTTTCCTTGTTTAACATGCCCGGTTCTAATCCCAGGGCTGTGAATCTATCCTCTAGCAGTGGTTTAATGAAGATGTCTGCAAAGTGCATGTTAGTAGGCACAAATGACAATGATACATCACCTTTATCCACATGATCTCTTATTAAGTGATATCTAACATCCATGTGCTTAGTCCTTGAATGTTGTACTGGATTCTTTGTATTTGAGATTGCTCTAGTGTTGTCACATTTGATGGCAATATCTTTGAATTCATAACCCAAATTTCTCATCTTTTGAGCTATCCACAACAGTTGAGAGCAGCATGCTCCAGCTGATATGTATTCAGCTTCTGCAGTTGATAAAGCTACTGAATTTTGCTTCTTAAAATGCCAGCTTATCAGGGATGAACCAAGAAACTGGAAACACCCTGACGTGCTTCTTCTATCAAATATGTATCATGCAATATCAGCATTTGAATTGCCACACAAAGAGAAGTTAGACTGTTTTGGATACCTAATCCCTAAGTCTTTGGTACCATGCAGATATCTAAAGCTTATTTTGACAGCAACTAAGTGAGATTCTCTAGGATCAGCTTGAAATCTAGCGAACATATAAACACTAAACATGATGTCTGGCCTACTTGCACTAAGATAGATCAATGAACCAATCATACATCTAAATTCTTTCTGGTTCACACTCCATTTTGATCTTTGTCTAAGGATTGTGTAGAAGTCATGGGAGTTTTGGCAGCCTTAGATTGTGACAAGTTAAATTTTTTCAGCAAACCCTTGGTGTACTTACTCTAGTGTAGAAAGATTTCTTTCTTCCTTTGATGTACATGAAGTCCAAGAAATAAATTTAACTCTCCCATTAAGCTCATCTCAAATTCCCGGCTCATAAGACTTGAGAAATATTTGGAAAGAGAATAATTATTAGCACCAAACAAAATATCATCAACATATATTTGTACTACTAAAATGTCTTTCTCATGAGTCTTTATGAAAAGAGTTTTATCAATTAGGCCTCTTTTGAAACCATTTTCAAGTATAAAATTTGAAAATCTTTCATACCAAGCTCTTGGAGCCTGTTTCAAACCATAAAGAGTTTTGTCAAGATTATAAACATATTTGGGAAACTCATCATTTTCAAATCCAGGAGGTTGATCAACATAAAATTCCTCTTGCACATAACAAATTTGAAATGCACATTTAACATCCATTTGAAAATGTTTGATGTTCTTATGATATGCAAAAGCATGTAATATTTTGATTGCTTCCAACCTGAATACAGGATTAAAAGTCTCTTCATAGTCTATACATTCTTCCTGGTCGTAGCCTTGAGCTACAAGTCTTGCTTTATTTCTGACAACCTTACCATTTTCATCCAGCTATTTCTGAACACCCACCTTGTTCGAATCAAAGACTAATCTTTGGGAGGAGGAACTAGATTCCATATCTTGTTCCTCTCAAATTCATTCAGCTCACTTGCATAGCAATGATCCAGTCTGCCTCTTAAAGTGCTTCTTTCACATTCTTGTGCTCCATAAGAGACACAAAAGCTTTAAAATCACACAAGTTCTTTAACTGAGATCTTGTTTGTGTATCAGTAGATGGACCAGAAATGATGTTTTCTGCTGGATGAGATGACAAATATTTGTACTTCTTTCTATGTGTCTAGGGTTCTGGTTTTCCAGAAATATTTTCAATGCCTTGAGATCCTGATGCAGTGGCTTAACCACTCTCTGTTTCTTGAGATCCCATTTCAAGACTTTGAAACTCATTCTTAAGGCTTTGAAAATTTCTTTTGTTTTCCTTCAAGTTATTCTCGGAAGCATTTTCTGGATTTGTTTCATCCTTATACTCATGCTTGTTCAGATTCAAATTTGCAAAACCATCACTCAAAGAACCATCATAGCCTTCATCAAAAATAAAATGTATGATTTCCTCAACAAGCTTGGTTCTTTTATTGTAAACCCTATATGCTTTTCTAGTCAAGGAGTAATCAAGAAATATACCTTCATCACTTCTGGCATCTAATTTGCCAAGTTTATCCTTATTATTTTTATGAAAAAAACAAGTACAGCCAAAAGGTTTTAAATAAGAGATGTTTGGATTTCTCCCTTTGAAAAGTTCATAAGGAGTCTTCTTCAAAATTGGCCTAATCAGGCACCTATTCAAAATATAGTTTGCAGTGTTTACAGCCTCTGCCCAAAAAGACTTTGGCAACTTGTTCTCCAAAAGCATTATCCTATACATGTCCTCAAGAGTCACGTTCTTCCTTTTAACTACACCATTCTTTTTAGGAGTTCTAGGAGTATAAAAGTTGTGAGAGATACCAAATTTGGCACAAAATGAATTAAACTCTAGTTGATCAAGTTCTATGCCATGATCACTCCTTATTGAAGCAATAGACAGGTTTTTCAAAGTTTGAAGCTCTTTACAAAGCTTTGAAAATTCAGATAAAGCTTCAGATTTTCTCTAAGGAACATAACCCAAGTAAGTCCAGAGAAATCATCTACAATAACCAGCATGTACCTCTTACCTTTTGGAGTTGGCACTCTCATAGGACCACAAATATCCATATGAAGTAATTCAATAGGTCTAGTTGTACTTAAAAAGTTCATGGGATTGAAGGAGCTTCTTGTCTGTTTACCTTGAGCACAAGTCTTGCATACCTCATCATCCTTGAATTTTATGGAATGCAGACCTCTGACTAGGTATATGGTAACTAATTGTTTCAATGTGTGCAAGCTGATGTGTCTGATCTTTATGTGCCAAAGCTTGTAATCCTCTTTAAAGGACATGAGACACTTCAGACTTTCTCCTGCAACATTGTTAGTATTCAAGCAGTAAACATTGTTTGACCTTGAAGCTGTAAGGATGCAATTGCCATATTTTTCATCTTGCATCACACATTCTTCTTTGTCAAATACAACCATATTGCCTTTATCACACAGTTGTGATACACTAAGCAGATTAAACTTCAAACCATCTACAACATAGACATCTGAAATCGAATTTGTAGAACCATTGCCAACTTTAACAATTCATATGATGTTCATATGCCTCTGTCTCCAAGTGTGATTGTTCGTGCTAATTGTTCTTTCAATTTAGTAAATAAAGAACGCTTGCCACTCGTGTGTCTAGAAAAACCACTATCCATAATCCACTTATGTTCTTTGTTCTTGGTGACTACCTGCAAAAACCATTCATTGCCTTACCCAACTGTAGACCAAGTATGAAATTTGAATTCATACTCAGGATCAACCATGTTAGGTAGTCTATCCCCTTTACGAACCCAAATCTGTCTCACTTGTCTCTTACTTTAGAATGGAAAAGTGTTCCTAATGATGTGAGGTTCTCTTCATCTGAAGGGACAAGTCATCTTAACATGACCAATCTTGCCACAGTAATAACACTTTGGAGAAGTTCTGTTACTTGCTTTCACAAATCTGGTACTGTTTTTCTTTGGAAAGTTTGGATTATATCTAATACCAGTTTGGTGAACAGAATGCAGACTTCCTCCAAGAATCAAGTTGTGATTGTGTTTTGAGTCAGCAAGTTTTGTAATAATCTTCTTAGAGTTTTGAAGTTTCTCAGTCAGAGTAGTCTTCTATTCCTCTAATTCATCATGCTAATGTTTTAGAGCAACAAGGTTATCATTCAAAAGAGAGTTCTCTATGACTACTTCCTTGACTTGAGTTTTCAAGGCCTTAAAATTGGTTTTAAGACTTTGAAATCTCTGTGACTTTTTGCCTGAGTAATTTCAAGATTCTTGTTATGACAAATTAATTGCAAATTTTCTTTTGCTTGCTCATGAAACTTCTCCTTTAAAGTCTTGATTTCATTTAAATAATCTTCCTCATTGAAAAGCATTGTTCTCAAAATTTCAGAGAGTACATTTGCAGGTTTAAACATTACACTATTCATTATTACCTCAATGTTCCTTTCTAAACCTTCATCATGCTTGGCCATGAGACATAGGTTGGCCTGATCATCTTCAGAATCTGAGTCACTTGATGAATCAGAGTCACTCCATGAAGCTACCATAGCCTTCTTCATTATGTCATGGTCTTTCTTTTGAAAGTGTTTGCTTTTCTTGTGAGGACAGTCTCTGATCAAGTGTCCTGCATCTCCACATTCAAAGCAATTCATTACTTTAGATTTATTTCCATGAGAAGAGGGATTACCTTTGCAGTCCTGGCTACTTCAAGATCTAAATTTCTCTCTATTGAAGTCCTTGTTTCCAAAGTTCTTCTTCATATTGAGAATCGTAATCAAGGATTTGGAAATGAGAGAAAAAGGATATTCTTCATCATCTTCTTCCTTTTCAAGGATTTGAGGTTGTTCACTCGCCTTATCCTTGAGTGCCAGATTCTTGACACTCCCTGGTAATTCTACATCAGGTTACTCATGGAGATCTCATGTGTGAGTAGTTTTACCTGTATATTATCTAGCCGGTTAGAGGATAGATCTTGAGATTCTTCAATGGCAGTGGTCTTTAGTTCCCATTTGGCTTTAAGAAGAAATTTCAAGATTTTCCGACTTTCTCTTCATTTGAGAATACTTTCTCCAAGGACTCCAGATTGCTGACACTATCTATAAATCTTTTGAACATGTCTTTGATGGATTCATCTCCATTCATCTTGAACAGTTCATACTATCTAAGGAAGATATTGATCTTGTTTGCTTCGCTTGGCTGGTTCCTTCAAATGTAACCACCAGTTTATTCCATATCTCCTTAGCAATCTTGCATATGGATATCCTGTTAAACTCATTTCAATTCAAAGCACAATATAAGAGATTCATAGCTCTGTAATTCTTTGAAAGTTGTTCTAATTCAGAAGTAGAGAGAGAATCTTCATATTTGGGAGTTTTAGTCCCATCCCTCCATGTGTAAAATACATGAGGTCCATTCTGAATGATATACCAAAGTTCAATATACTGATCAATGATGAACATTTTCATCAATGCTTTCTAGTGTACAAAGTTGTCTCCACAAAACAAAGGAGGCTTGTTAGCAGAAACTCTTATACCAATTAAAAGACAGTATGTAGGTAGCGAATACATGATTAAATACTCTAGGAAGGGGGGGGTAAAATAGAGTATGGTAGCTTTTGCCAACAGTGTGGTTTCAAACAAAGTGTAAAGAGCTATAGATATTTCAAGGCCTTGAACACATATGCAAGCCCTTGAAATCAAAACATATGGGTAAAAAGTTGCTGATAGTTTTCAAGGCCTTGAAAAATTTCAAGGCTTTGAATAAAAACCTGTTTTGAAGCAGTTAACAAGTATAGTGCAGTACTGAAATGTAAAGGCAATGAAAATAATGATTTTACAAAGTTCAGTCCTCAATGACCTATGTCTCCACCTCAGGGATCTAATTCCTTCAGGATTTCAACAGACATCTTATTTATCAAAAGAAAAGCCCTAGATTTCATACCTAGAGAAGTCCCTTACTCTGTGCAGTATGTGGTTCTTCCTAACCTATCTAGTACCTGCTCTAGCTAACTGATACAATAAGAATCTCTTGTTGTTCCTCTTGAACAACACTACGAGATTAAGTGATAAAGAAATATAACAGGATGATATACAAATAATGCTCAGATGAAGAACAATGTTGAAAGACAATAATGTAGGCAGTAATACAGGATCAATACTCTAGAAGGGGAGGTTGAATAGAGTATGTCAACTTTTGCCAAAAGAGTGGTTTCAGAGAAGTTTTTGGAAAGCATATAGTATTTCAAGGCCTTGAAATGAGTTTCAAGTCCCTGGAATCAAAACAGATAGTTACAAGTTTGTTGATAGTTTTCAAGGCCTTGAAATGCGTTTCAAGTCCTTGAACTGAAACCCTATTTTGTGAAATGAATACGATAAGTACAAAACAGTAAGTAAATGCAAAGAAACAAGGATTTATAGAGTTCAGTCCACTTTGACCTACGTCTCTACCTCAGGGACTTGATCCCTGCAGGATTTTCAACCCAATTCTTATTCTTATTAATCAAAAGGTAAGCCCTAGATCTTAAGCACAGAGAGTTCACTTACTCTGTTACAGCTTGTGGTTTTGACTAACATGTCTAGTACCTGATCTAGCTAACTAATTAAACAACTCACGAGAATAAGATTTGAGAAGTATTATCAGAATGATGTACAAATTAAGATCAGAATGAAGAACACTAAGAACTGATGAAGCAGTTGAGTGTGTAGTGATCTTCTGATGATTGGATTGAGTGAAATGAATCTCCTTATGTGTTGCTTGTCAATCCTTGAGAATGTCCGAGTGTTTATGTATGTGTTCTCTACGAACTTATTTAGCCATTCCCTCTCTTATGCAGCTGGTTTGAATTGCAGATCTTCAGGATCTTCTAGAAACAAACTTTCCTAAAATCCAGCAGCATATCTTGACTTCTCTAACAACTCTTCCCAACGTCTAGTTGCTCAGTATCTTCAAAGATACTTACTTGATCTTGTATCTAAGTATGTTAAGAAGGTCCAGACATGTTTGCACAAGCACATAATCAATTTGACAATTCAATTTTATTTCCTGTAAAATCACAGTTTAGGAAATAGTTCCTGCAATATAGGTAACCAATTAACCCTGAAAAAACTTAGTCAAATAGAGTGATTAGCCACAGTTTAGAGTATCAAAATGGTTTCTATTTCATCATAAAGTAAGATATAATCAAGCGTAGGAGATCAGGAGTCAGATCAGAATCAAAAGCTCCCCCTAAGTCCATGTTGTATATTGTAGTGTATATTTCAAACCTTTGAAAGTTGTTTCAAGGCCTTGAAACAGAGCTGCTGTTTCAAGCCTTTGAAACAAGCTGAACTTACAACTGTAACACAGTAAAGCAATTAAGCTTTAAGTGTTCTTATGGAACTTAAATTGGATGATTTGATCTTCCTCAGTGATGCTTATCAATCCTTGAGATTTGGTTGAATCTTTGTAATGCTATGTGCTTCGTAATCTCTCTGTATGTGTTTTTTATTCTGCTGATTTGAATTGCAGACTATATAGCAATCTTAAAAACAGAAATGCCTAAAAATATGCAGCATATATTTGACTCTCAACAACTTGATTCCAACGACTACTTGCTTTCTTTTCTTACTTGATTTTGATCTGATCTTTCATCTGCAAGCATGGAATGTCCATACAAGCTTCCTTAGATATTTATTCCCACTTATACTTCTCTGCAAATAAGGAAACTTTACTAATCCTGCATACACAGGATTGGTTAAAAGTTCCTGCAAAATATCTTAGGAAAATAATGAGATTGTTGAGTCAAGATCCCTGAATGTGCTTTGACTGGTAATTGTTTTGAGTGATGAAAGACAAAATGCTAAGACATTAGCAGCAAAGGCATTTCAGTTATCTCAAGGCCTTGAGATTGACTTAACTTCAAAGCCTTGAGTTATCTTATCCTGCTATGTGTTCAAACATTTTTGTGTTGCAGAATTGGATATCTGATTATGCAAATCAGTGATTTATGGTATATACTTGTGGTTTGTACTATTCATATATCTAACACAAATGCAGGTGATCAGAACAGGAAGAATCAAAGTTATCTGGGTTTAATTTTGAAATGCTGTGAAGCAGGTTCAGAGCTCCAAGGCCTTGAGATATGCCTTGAGCTGCTGACAGTTTTTACAGAACTTGACTGATTCTTTCTTGCAGGTTATGACTCTTAGTATTGTGATTATTCACTCACTTATAAGTGTCTTCAACTTGTTTTTCATGTCTTATTTTTTCTAGAGAATATGCAGATTATTATTCTAAGTTTATTAAACATTTTTATCAGAAACTGTATAACCAAACAGTCTCAGTACTGTTAGATGTTTGGATTTTGTTGTTGCAGTGTTTCTACGCTGTTGCAGGGTTGTTAAACGTGCAGGAGAAATCTCAACAAACTCCAACGGATATCCACCTGAAGCTGTTTGAATTTAAGTTGAAAACAGAAGGAGGATTTGTAGGAACTGAGATCCTAAAATCTCTCAATCAGTTGCAGCTGTGGATAAAAGAGACTAGTTTGAATTTTTAAGGGGAGAGGGGCTTGCAGAATACTCAGAGAGGTGTGACAAATTTGTGGGAGATCATCCATTCAAACACACAATCATTCAAGCTTCATTCCAGACTTCTGAAGATCAAATCAATCCAGTCATTCCTGAAGAACACTTCCAGGCTTCAACAGCTTATCTTTATACTGTGTTCTTCATCTGTACTTCCATGTGTGTATCTCTATATTATCTTAAACCTCACTTAACCTAGTGGTTGGTTGTTCAAGTGAACAACAATAGGTTCTTGTTAGCTCAACAGTTAGTAGCTGGAACTAGATAGGTTTGGAACCACAAGCTGTATAGGTGTAAGGGAAATCACTTAGGCTTGAAGATCTAGGGTTGTTTCTGTGTGAGTAATAAGAAGTGTTTGCCCAATCCTGGTGGGGTTAGATCCCTCGGGAAGAGATTAGGTCCATTGGGACTGAAATCTGTAAATTACTTTGTGTTCTTTACTTTTCAGTTTGATTATTATCTGCTGCACACAACTCAAATCAAACTGGGGTTTATAAGCTGCTTAGAATTGTTCACAGCTCAAGGCCTTGAAGCTTACACTTTTGCTTTAGTGAGTTTCAGACAGTTTACAAAATCTCAAGGCCTTGAGATTTGAGTTTCAAACAAAGCTTTCTTGTTAAACTTTAAAATTTGAAAAAAGTTTTCATACTCTATTCAACCCCCCTTCTACAGTATTTAGGTCCTGTATTTAGTCTACATTACACACTTTCAATTGGTATCAGAGCTTGTGTCACTGTTTTTAGATCTAACAATCTGGTGACTATGAGTAAGGTAGGAGATGGTGGATTCTCACAAGGAAGGGCAGCCAACAGACCTCCATTGTTCTGTGGTGACAATTTCATGCATTGGAAGGCATTGATGAAGATATTCACCATAGATCAAGACATGTAACTATGGTCAATAGTTCAGAATGGTCCTCATGAGTATTACACTACAATTGATGGAGTCAGAACTGTCAAGTCTGAGGAAAATCTCTCAGTTACTGAACTGGAAAAAGTATCCAAAAATTACAAAGCTGTGAGTTTGCTATACTGTGCTTTAAATGCAGATGAGTTCAACAGAGTGTCAAACTGCAAGAGTTCCAAAGAAGTGTGGGATAAACTGGTGGTGACATTTGAAGGAACCAGCTAGTTTAAGCAGACAAAAATCAACATACTTCTGAGGCAATATGAGTTGTTCAAGATGAATATAGATGAGACCATCAAGGAAATGTTCAAAAGATTCACTGATGTGGTGAACAACCCGGAGTCATTGGGAAAGAAGTTCTCAAATGAAGAGAAGGTCAGAAAGATTCTGAGAAGTTTGCCAAAAGGAAATTGGGAGCCAAAGACAACAGCCATTGAGGAAGCTCAGGACTTGAGTCTTATTCAGCTAGATAATCTACAAGGAAAGCTGCTCACTCATGAAATGTCTATGAAGGATGTGGAAGGTGATCTGAGTGAAAATATCAGGAACCTAGCTCTTAAGGCAAAAGACAGTGAAAAATCTCAAAGCCTTGAGACTGAGGAGGAACCTGATGATGAAGAGGCTTTAGCATTGATCTCCAAGGCCTTGGCCAGGATTCTCAAAAAGAAAAGAAACTCTGGTAACAGGGATTACAACAGAGAGAGATCAAGACCCTCAAGCAGCAAGGATTACAAAGGTAAATCTTCATCACCGTCACATAAAACTAAAGTAATGAATTTGTTTTGAGTGTGGTGATGCAGATCATTTAGTAAGGGATTGTCCACAAAAGAAGAAGAACAGGAACTTTCAGAAAAAGGATGGTGACAACAGAAGGAAGAAAGTCATGATGGCTTCCTGAAGTGATTCTTATTCATCAAGTGATTCAGACACAGAAGAAGAGCAAGCAAACTTATGCTTCATGGCAAAGCATAATGAGGAAAGTTCATCAGACAGACACATTGAAGACATGGTAAAAAATTTACTTGCTAGTCCTTCTGATGTACTTCCTGAAATTCTAAAAAGTGTGTTTTTGAATGAGGAGAGTTATAGAAATGAGATTTATGCTTTAAAGATTAAGGTTCATGAGCAAGTAAAAGAAAACCTGGACCTAGTTTTTTCTAACAAAACTGTTGAAGTTTCTAAGACAAAGCTGGAAAAAGACTTCAAGGCCTTGGGCAGCAGGTTCAAAGTCTTGAAGGCACAGATTAAAGAGGTTGTTGATCAAAACACTCTTTTAACTGAAAGATATGCTGATCTAAAAGCTCATTCTGAGAATTTAGAACAACAGATCTGTACTTTGACTGAGAAACTTCAAGAGTCCAAGAAGGTCCTAGCTAAGTTTACAGGCTCAGAACATAATCTAAATCTCATTCTTGGAGGAAGTCTGAAATCAATGCATAAAAGTGGGATTGGCTATAATCCAAATTTTCCAAAGAAAGGCCAAACTACTTTTGTAAAATCTGGTAGCAGACATTCTCCAAAATGTCATTACTGTGGAAAAATTGGTCATGTCAGATTAACTTGTCCCTTCAGAAGATCAGAACCTCATATTATGAGGAATACTTATCCTTATCAGCTTAAGGGACAGGTTAGGCAGATTTGGGTTCCAAAAGGAATTAGGCCACCTAATATGGCTTATTCTGAGTATGACTCAAAGTTCTGCACTTGGTCTAATAGCCTGTTGAGGCAATGATTTGTTTTTTCAGGATGTCACCAAGGCCTTGAAAGATCAGAAATGGATATTAGACAGTGGATGTTCCAGACATATGAGTGGAAAGAGGTCTCTCTTTACTGAACTTACTGAAAAATCTGGAGGAACAATCACACTTGGTGACAAAGCAAAGTGCAATATCATTGGTATAGGTAGTATTGGTAATGGTTCTACAAATTCTATATCTGATGTTTATCTGGTAGATGGACTTAATTATAATTTGCTTAGTATCTCTCAGTTATGTGATAAAGGTTATAAAGTTGTATTTCACTAGGAGAAATGTGTGGTGCAAGATGATAAATCTGATGATTGCATACGCACTGCTCCTAGGTCATATAATCTATATGCTATGAATACTAACAGTGTTGCAGGTGATAAGCTGAAATGCCTCAAGGCCTTGAAGGAAGATTCAAAGCTTTGGCACAGAAAGCTTGGGCATATTAGTATACATACTTTGAATAAACTCATCTCAAAGGACTTGGTAAGAGGTTTACCATCACTGAAATTTTCAGATGATGAGGTTTGCAAGGCATGTGTACAAAGTAAACAGACCAGAAGCTCTTTCAAGCCAAAGAACTTTGTAAGTACTTCTAGACCCTTAGAATTGTTGCATATGGACTTGTGTGGTCCTATGAGAGTTCAGACCCCAAAAGGTAAGAGGTATATGCTTGTTATAATTGATGATTATTCTAGATTTACTTGGGTGATGTTTATTAGAGACAAAACTGAAGCTTTATCTGAGTTTTCTAGATTGTGCAAAGAAATTCAAACTTTGAAGAACTTACATGTTGCATCCATTAGAAGTGATCATGGTAGAGAGTTTGATCAACTTGACTTTGATTTGTTTTGTGCAAAGCATGGCATTTCACATAGCTTTTCTGCACCTAGAACTCCACAACAAAATGGAGTGGTTGAAAGGAAAAATAGGACACTTGAGGATATGTCCAGAACCATGCTGCTTGAAAGTAATTTTCCAAGTTTTTATGGGCAGAAGCTGTTAATACTGCCAATTATGTGCTGAATAGATGCTTGATGAGACCTATTTTGAAAAAGACTCCCTATGAACTGTTTAAAGGGAGAAAGCCTACTGTTTCTTATTTTAAGCCATTTGGTTGTATTTGTTTTGTGCATATTAATGGTAGAGACAATCTTGGTAAGTTTGATGCTAGAAGTGATGAAGGTGTATTTCTTGGATATTCTCAAACTAGCAAAGCTTATAGAGTTTATGATAGAAAAATCAAGATTGTGGAAGAGAGCATTCATGTAATTTTTGATGAAAGTACTAAGGATTCTCTGAGTGAAAGTTTTGCAGATCTAGATTTGAACAAGCACGAATCAGATGATGATGCTGTGAAAGAGGACAAAGGCAAAATTGTTGTACAGATTCAACCAGCAGAATCTCAAGGCCTTGAACCTCCTGCTGAACCAAAATCTCAAAGCCTTGAGACAGAAGCTGAAACTTTCTATGATGCTCCCTCTACTGTTTCAAGGATTCAAAGCCTTGAAGGAGAATACTCATGGGTACCAAGAAAGAAGTTTAAGTACCTTGCATACCATCCAGCTGACAACATTATGTCAGATCCATCAACTGGAACACAGACAAGAGGACAGTTAAAGAACTTGTGTTCTTTCAGTGCATTTGTATCTTTGATTGGGCCTAAGAATACCAAGGAAGCTCTGGAAGATGCAGAATGGATTATTGCAATGCAGAGTGAGCTGAATGAGTTTTAAAGGAACAGGGTTTGGAATCTGGTCCCCAGACCTAAAGAGAAGTCAGTTATTGGAACCAGGTGGGTATTCAGAAACAAGCTTGATGAGAATGGCAAAGTGGTAAGAAATAAAGCCATACTGGTAGCTCAAGGATATAATCAGGAAGAAGGTATAGATTATGAGGAGACTTTTGCTCCTGTTGCCAGGTTAGAAGCTATTAGAATACTTCTTGCTTTTGCATCTCACATCACATAAAACTTTATCAAATGGATGTTAAATGTGCTTTTCTAAATGGATATTTACAAGAAGATGTTTTTGTAGCACAACCTCCTGGTTTTGAAGATGAAAATTTTCCTGATCATGTTTGTAAACTGGATAAAGCTCTTTATGGTTTAAAACAAGCTCCAAGGGCTTGTTATGACAGACTTTCAAAATTTCTACTTGAAAACAATTTCAGAAGAGGATTAGTAGATAAAACTATTTTCATTAAACACCAGCAAAGTGATTTTTTAGTAGTTCAGATTTATGCAGATGATATATTATTTGGTGCTACTAATGATACTCTTTCAAAAGAGTTTTCTAGTATGATGTGCAGGGAGTTTGAGATGAGCCTAATGGGTGAACTAAATTTCTTTCTTGGACTTCATATATTACAAATGAAGAAAGGAATTTTTGTGCATCAAGGAAAATATACCAAGGACTTACTGAATAAGTACAATATGTCACAGTCCAAGGTGCTTAAGACCCCTATGAGCTCATCACTCACTTTAGACAAAGATTCAACTAGTAAGAGTGTGAATCAGAAGGAATACAGAGGTATGATTGGATCACTATTGTATTTAACTGCTAGCAGACCTGACATTATGTTCAGTGTCTGTATGTGTGCTAGATTTCAAGCAGATCCTAAGGAAATTCATCTAACTGCAGTTAAAAGAATTTTTAGATATTTGAATGGAACCAGAGACTTAGGGCTTTGGTATCCAAGAAGATCTAATTTCATGTTGAGTGGCTATTCAGATGCAGATTTTGCAGGTTATAAAGTAGACAGGAAAAGTACTTCTGGATGCTGTCAATTTCTTGGATCTTCATTGATCAGTTGGCATTCCAAAAAGCAAAATTCTGTGGCATTATCAACTGCAGAAGCTGAATACATTGCAGTTGGTGCTTGCTGTTCACAAGTGCTATGGATTGCTCAGCAACTTAGAGATCTTGGCTACAACTTCAGAAATGTGCCAATTCATTGTGACAATACAAGTTCTATTTCAATCTCTAATAATCCAGTTCAGCACTCAAGGACAATGCACATAGATGTGAGACATCATTTCCTTAGAGATCATGCAGAACAAGGTGATGTTGTTTTAAATTTTATTTCTACTTCAATGCAGATTGATGATATTTTCACTAAACCTTTGCCAAATGATAGGTTTTCATCTCTAAGGCTTGAATTGGGGATGTTAAACAAGGATGCATTGGTTTAGGGGGAGTATTAGTACCTATATGTGTATATGTGCTGGAATCTCAAAGCCTTGAGATTATACTTTCTGAAGCCTTGAAAGAATAGCTCAAAGCTTTGAAGTTTCTCAAACTGCAGAAAATCTCAAGGCCTTGAGATTGTTCTCCAGGTCTTGATAATATCTGTAATATTTTTTAAAAAAAATTGGATCATCAAATATTATATCTTATCTTTTTAGATAACAGTATAATATTTGAATTACTCAGAGAATTTTCTAAAATATCCCAAAAATATTTTTCAAGATTCTATTTTTGCATGTAGATATTGCAGAGTCCTTTTATGACTCATCCTTTTCAACCTACTTAAGCTGAAAGTCAGGGCTTTTTCTTCTCATTCTCTTCCAATTTTCTGCGACTACTCTCTCTCTCTCTCAATTCCTCTAAATCACATTCTCTTCTCAAAACCCTAAACCCTAAAATGGAGCGCAAATCAGCCAGAATTCAGCAACAGGGGAAGCCCTCTGGCAGATCCAAGAAGAGAGCAAACAAGAAGGAGAAGATAGTGATTTCTGATTCAGATTCAGAAAACACTCAAAGTGTGCATGAGGATACCCCTCCTGCAAAGAAGTCAAGGACAGAGAAGGGAGATGAAGGCTCAAGTGTTGATCCACAACAGGAGACTCAGGGTGGTGATCAACCTAGGTCAGAGAAGAAGAAAGGGGGAGAAAAGAAAAAGGCTACTGAAGAGGAAAAAGGGAAGTCAACTCAGGAGAGCCAGAAGAAATCAACTAAAGGAGTACAAGAAAAGGCCAAACCCTCTGAGAAGAAGACTAGGGTTAAGCAAGTTGCTACTGCAACTAAAAAAGAATATCAAGGTAAGAATGTACTTCCAACTGAGTGGTTTATTAGTTTTGAAATTAGAACAGTTTGGATGCAAGGGTATGCATCATCTAAAGTGGCTTTATGTAGCATGATTTCTGATGAGTTGTTGGATAAACTGGACATAGAATGCATGAGAAAATTGAGGGAAACTGCTGTTTGGAAAGTTTTAAATCCTAGTTCAAAGGCTTATCCTAGTTTAACTAGGTTATTTTATCTGAAATTGGTGTCTGAAGGTGATGATAAAATTGTTTTAACTTCTAAAGTGGCTGGTGTGGATTTGAGGTTAGATCATAGGACTTTTGCCAAAGTCTTGGGCATTCCTAGGAAATACAATGTTGGAGATTATCCTGACAGGAAGGAGTGTTTAGATAAGGCAAAGGAGTTGTTCTTTGTTGAAGGTGTTCCCTCTGGTCCAAAGCAGTTGACACACTCTGTGCTCAACTGTGAAGCCAAGATTTTGTTTACTATTCTGATGAGGAGTGTAGTTCCTAGGGAGAAATCAAGAGAGTTGGTAACTGATAATGTTTCTGATTTTGATGTATCTGATATCTCAAGGGTTTGAGATAGATCTGCCTACAGTTGTTATGGAGCATATGATTTATTGTGCAATCAGGACTAGAAACCATCCTCTTCCATATGCCAACCTGTTACCTCTTTTCTTTGAGTATTTTGATGTGCCTGTGAAAGGAGAAGAAAAGATTACTGGAGGTTTTGGGTTGATAGATGAGACTGCACTTCAGAGGATTGGGGTGGTTCAGACTGGGAAAGGGCATTGGAAATTCTATTCTGATTTGTCAAAGGAGGAACTTGCTGAAAAGTAGTTTGTGAAGCCTGAGGGGACTGCACCTGGGAAAGGGCATGCCAATGAGGATTACTCTCTGCTGGTTGAGAAGTTAGAAGATCAGCAATTTGAGATTGAGGATCTCAGACAAAGGTTGTTTGACCTGTCAACTGAATTTCATCAGTTCAAGGGCTTGATGAATACTATGAATGGGAAGTTGGATATTGTCATCAAGGGCTTGAATCTGGAGAAGATACCTTCTGCTACTAGTCATGACACCAGTGTGGATTCAGAAGAAAAGCTAGGAGATTTTCTGAAGAAGAAGAAGAAGAAGAAGCCAATTCCAGTGGTGCTAGCTTCAAAAGACTTGTTTGAACAAACTGATGAAGAAGATGTTGATGAAGATACAGGTGTTGATGCAGCTACAGAGGTAGATTCAGTACAGGCTAAGAAGAAAGTAGATGAGATAATCCAAGAAGTGGTTGCTGAAGTTGAAGCTGAACAAGAAGGTAATCAGTCTGCAGAAGAAGCTGCAAGTGAGGAAGAAATTGGGGAAGGCTCAGAGAAAGGCCAGACATCAAAGAAGAAGTGAAGATCAAAGACTGCCAAAGCCTTGACCTTCTATCTCATTCTCTTCTATCGTTTCTGTCTCAAGGCCTTGACTTTTTAGCTAGTTTTTTTATTTTAAGTTTATTTTCAAACGCTGATTAATGATCCTACATTTCTTCAATCTTATTTGATGAAAGTCAAAAAGGGGGAGAATACAGTTGTGTGATTTCATTTGTGCTTTGTTTGCAGTATCAGTAATAATAAGAGTTTGCCTTTAGTTATTTTTAGTTATTTTTAGTTATTTTGGTAAATTTTTATTTCTGTGGTAATTCGTAATATTTATTCTCCTGGTTATCTGTTTGGGTTCAGTATATATTTTATATATGCAGATTGTGGTTATTTAATTTTTGAATATGAGTGGTAGGAAGATCTATGCAAGACTGTAGGTTTTGTCTTTCATCAAGGGGGAGATTGTTGAGTCAAGATCCCTGAATGTGCTTTGACTGGTAATTGTTTTGACTGATGAAAGACAAAACGCTAAGACATTAGCAGCAAAGGCATTTCAGTTATCTCAAGGCCTTGAGATTGACTTAACTTCAAAGCCTTGAGTTATCTTATCCTGCTATGTGTTCTAACATTTTTGTGTTGCAGATTTGGATATCTAATTATGCAAATCAGTGATTTATGGTATATACTTCTGGTTTGTACTATTCATATATCTAACACAATTGCAGGTGATCAGAACAGGAAGAATCAAAGTTATCTGGGTTTAATTTTGAAATGTTGTGAAGCAGGTTCAGAGCTCCAAGGCCTTGAGATATGCCTTGAGCTGCTGACAGTTTTTACATAACTTAATTGATTCTTTCTTGCAGGTTATGACTCTTAGTATTGTGATTATTCACTCACTTCTAAGTGTTTTCAACTTGTTTTTCATGTCTTATTTGTTCTAGAGAATATGCAGATTATTATTCTAAGTTTATTAAACAGTTTTATTAGAAAATGTATAACCAAACAGTCTCAGTACTGTTAGATGTTTGAATTTTGTTGTTGCAGTGTTTCTATGCTGTTGCAGGGTTGTTAAACGTGCAGGAGAAATCTCAACAAACTCCAACGGATATCCACCTGAAGCTGTTTGAATTTAAGTTGAAAACAGAAGGAGGATTTTTAGGAACTGAGATCCTAAAATCTCTCAATCAGTTGCAGCCGTGGATAAAAGAGACTGGTTTGAATCTTCAAGGGGAGAGAGGCTTGCAGAATACTCTGAGAGGTGTGACAAATTCGTGGGAGATCATCCATTCAAACACACAATCATTCAAGCTTCATTCCAGACTTCTGAAGATCAAATCAATCTAGTCATTCCTGAAGAACACTTCCAGGCTTCAACAGCTTATCTTTATACTGTGTTCTTCATCTGTACTTCCATCTGTGTATCTCTATATTATCTTAAACCTCACTTAACATAGTGGTTGGTTGTTCAAGTGAACAACAAGAGGTTCTTGTTAGCTCTACAGTTAGTGGCTGGAACTAGATAGGTTTGGAGCCACAAGGTGTATAGGTGTAAGGGAAATCACTTATGCTTGAAGATCTAGGGTTGTTTCTGTGTGAGTAATAAGAAGTGTTTGCCCAATCCTGGTGGGATTAGATCCCTCAGGCAGAGATTAGGTCCATTGAGACTGAACTCTGTAAATTACTTTGTGTTCTTTACTTTTCTGTTTGATTATTATCTGCTGCACACAACTCAAATCAAACTAGGGTTTATAAGCTTCTTAGAATTGTTCACAGCTCAAGGCCTTGAAGCTTACACTTTTGCCTTAGTGAGTTTCAGACAGTTTACAAAATCTCAAGGCCTTGAGATTTGAGTTTCACACAAAGCTTTCTTGTTAAACTTTAAGATTTGCAAAAAGTTTCCATACTCTATTCAACCCCCCCCCCCTCTAGAGTATTTAGGTCCTGTATTTAGTCAACATTACACACTTTCAGAGATCAACGCAACTTAAATCACAGAATAATTTTTACTTTCATCATCTAATACAGTATGATCAAGTGTAGAGATTTAAGGAAGCATAGGAGTAATAACTCCCCCTTAGTTCATGCTCTTCAGTTTCAAGGCCTTGAAACTTGTTTCAAGCCTTTGAAACAGACAATGAACTTACACATTCTATCAAAATAAATGTAGCAACACTTGAACTTTATTATGACAGAAAAACATTTCTTGTTCAAACAAGAAATAGAAATAATGTTCCTACTCATAGCAGGAACATAATAGCAATTGTCTAATTCTAAAATAATTCTAGAAGGTAAAGATAACTCATAAACGCATATGGCTTGTGCAACAACTCTTGCTCCATTCCATACACGCAAGTCTATCTCCCTTGTATCCAGTTGTTTTCTTCTCTTTAGATCCTGCACATTTTGACAAATGTGAGATCCACATCCAGTATCCAATACCCAAGATGAAGAGATAGACAGATTGACATCTATAACAAAAATACATGGTGGTGGTGGAATCACTATTCCAAGCCTTTTATCTTCCAGATATTTTGTGCAGTTCCTCTTTCAGTGGCATGTCTAACTATAATAATGATATATGCCTTAGAGGCACCACAAGCAGGCTATAAGGCAACTTCCTTGGGTCTTGCAACTGCCTTGCTCTTCCCTTTGGATGTATAAGTAACTCCGTGCTCTTACTTCTATTGACCATCATTATGGCCTTGCATTTACCTTTTTTAATTCTCAGTTCAGCGGTCCTCAACATATTGATCAAGTCTGGCATATTTTTGTTAATCTCATTCATATTGTAGTTCATGATGAGCTGACTATAATTGTTCGTCAACGTTTGAAGGGTGAGACCAGTAGCCAACTCTTGGCCGACTGGGAAGCCTAACATCTCGAGATTCTCCATGTATCCAATCATACGGAGCACATGAGTCCCGAATAGATTTTCCTCTAGTAGACTGCACTTGAACAGGGCTTTAGATACTTCATACTGCTCATGCCTTACTTGCTCTTGAAAGAGTTGTTTCCAATGTATGATCATATCATACGTATCCATATTCTCATGTTGCTTCTGAAGCTCAGAGATCTTGGTGAAAAGCATAAGATAAGTCACATCAGTAGAGTCATCTACAACCTTCTGATGTGCCTTCCTTGCAGCAAGAGTAGCATCATCAACTGGTGCCTCTGGAATAGGTTCCTCTAAAATGTACAGCTTCTTTTCCTGCTTGAGAATCATGGTGGGAACGGGCCGGGCCGGGCCTAAACCCGGCCGTGCCTTGGCGCAATGGTCCGTGCGCGGGTCGTGTCGAGGAGGGGAGCGAGCTGAGCCAGGCCGGGCTCGAGGGGGAAGAATTTTGACCCGTGTCGTGCCCGGGTCGCTTGCACGTGTCAGCGGGCCGGGTCGACAGGGTTTATTTTTTTTTTTCAAGTTAACTGTTAATAATTATTTCGAAAAAACTCAACTTTTAAAAATAGCAAGGAACTAATTATTTAAAAAAGAAGTAACAATTTATTAATACCTTAACTTTTGAATTTTGATGTTACAAATGTTAGAAATAATGCATCACTATAGTTGTGGTACACCCCAACTAGGTTGGCACCTACCCAACTATCTATCATTTGCATTTTTTTCTAAACTATACATGTAGAAAAAACTAATAAAAATGTCTATTGTCTATTTTCTCTAAACTAACTTCATCCGTCTTCGTCGATGTCTTCGTAAATAATACCATCTACTTCGTCTATTGTCTTTCCCTCGGCATCGGCTTGGAATATTGCATTAGTTAGTTCGTCCTCTTTTCAGATATCTTGTGTTCTCATCTTGGCATCGTCCCAATCCTTGGTGAGAATGAGAACCTCCAACATCTCTGGCGTCAATCTTAAACGCTTCTTTGATAACACTCTTTCACCTGAACTAAAATCCGACTAGGACGGGCTACTTGAAACAGGAGCGGTTAGTACATCACCTGCTAGTATTGATAATACCGGGTAGCTTTCGGCATTTTTTTCCACCATTTTGATACATCTAATTCGTTAATATTTTGAATATCATAAGTATGCTTAGTTTTTAAATAAATTTCCAATTTGGATACACAAGGGTCATAAGAACTTTAACAATCCGTGAATGTGGCAAAATCAAATATTGGATCAAGAAAATTGCTTTGAGAAGTAGAAGGAGGCACATTTTGAGGTTGTAGTTCTCCATGTATTGAAACATATTTTTCAAATTTCCTTTTTAATTCACTACAAACCTCATCAATTGTTGCCTTTGGATAATCCTCACCAATGTTATGCGCTATTTGGTTAAGCGCTTTTTCTACCGCTTGAAGTTTTTGGCGTGGATCAAGAACCGCGTGGAATTTTCTTGAAATATTTCATATATTTAGCATGCATGTTAATTACGGTCTCTTTTAATTGCTCGTGAAGCCTACAAGCATCTATAATACTACTCATTTTCATCAATTTAATTAGTGCCCAATTAGTTGTAGTATAATAAACACCCGACATTTGGTTAGTAGCATGGTAAAAGGGCCGTAACATTTTCATCAACTCTCTTGCACCTTTCCATCACTCATAGTAAGTTCAAGGTCGCGAGCATCATCTCTAATAAACTGTGTTATCACGGTTTCGTACCATTCACAACCCATAATCATCGAATAAGTACCATTCCACCTACTTGGACAATTCACACTAAATTTCCTAATTTTTTTGTTAGCAATTTCACATCCTTCATCAAATTTCTTTTGTCTTTGGCTACTACTAGAAATATATAAAAGTGTGTTACGCTTGCGCCTTGATTTTTCAAACCATCCTTCACAATCAAGTTAATAATATGGCAAAAAAAATTCATGTGGTGAAGTCGTTTGCGGTTATATGGAATTAAATTTTCTCTCAAAAGAGGTATACATGCATTGTTTGCCGATGCGTTGTCAAAAGTAATACCCATAATGTGGTTTGAAATTCCATATTGAAGAGAAATAGCATATATGCTATCACAAATATTTTTTGCGTTATGTGGATACTCTATTTGTCGAAATGCAATAATTCGTTTTTGAAGAATTCAATCATCATCCACAAAGTGTGCGGTAACACAAATAAAACCACGATTAGTTCTACTAGTCCACAAATCGGATGTGCATGAAATAGAGTAATGATTAGTTCTAAAAATTTCGCTTTTGTAGCATTTAATTTTTTTTATAATGTCGGCTCTAGTAGTGTTATGACTAACCATTGTAAAAGGTGGATTAAAAGCGTTTTGAATCATTTTTTCAAATCTAACATTAGAAGCGGTATTTATAGGCAACTCACTAGTGGCTATCCATAATGAAATTTCGTGTCTAGCTCTAACATGCGTATATCGGAATGTTTGGCAAAAATTTAGTTGTGATTGTGTACTACCCACATTGATATTTGGGTCCATACGTTTATGTTTAGTAACTACATGTCTTCTACAACTACCGGTTCTATCTTTACTTTTAGTATAATGATGATCACAAAGGGTACAACATATTCTTTCAGAAAGTTTACCTTCAAATATCGTAGTTTTAATCGTCATGTGATGCCATATATAAGATGTTTGTTTACCCGTAGTGCCCGAACCCCTATTTTTTTTCTTAGGTATATTAATATCATCGTTTGTTCTAGCCGTTGGCATACTTTGATCTAAATCCCCTACATTTATAACATTACTTTCGCTATCAATTGGATTATCATGTAAAGTAGTATTTTCTTCATATGCAAAATCCTCTAGCGGATTCTCAAATTGTTCATGAAAAGTACGACTATTAGACATTTTTCAAACAACTAAATACAAAATTAAAGCTTACTAAAACTGCAACAAAAAAATAATTGCCAAAAATTAAAACTTACAAACTTTCCGACGATGTTGTACGATCGGAATAGCTTGTAGGAATGGAAGTGGAAGATGAGATGAAGCCGACAATTAGATCTTCTAAAACCGCCAATTAGGAAAATTCCAACACTCTGAGAGAGCTTAGCAGAAGATGTGATGAAGTTTTTGTGGGAATGAGTATGAAAAAAATGTTGGAATAGATGCCCTAGAGGCAATCTAGTTTAGTATGAATTTATTTTGTCTAGAACATTCATTGTATTATTTACTGGATATTTAATATAATGAAGTCCTTAGATTTACAATTGTGTTGTTTATCTTAAATATTCCTAGTTCAGTAAAATGATTAATAGGACAATCATCTATAGACTAGTATGGGGTTGGATTGATATGGAGATATCATGATCCAACACATGGGTGTGCATTAAGGGTAATGGCGCACTGGATTGACCCATCTCCGAGAAGGCTACATACACGTTATGTTAAGTCACAAGTGCTTCTCGTGGTGCAATGGTATTGTAATCTTTAGACTTGAAGTCCCTAGATGTTCTAGTTGTGGATTATTCTGATTTTGGTAGCGTCAAACGCTACACCGTAACTGGGTAGTTATAAAGGCGTGTACCGGATACAATAAGAAGCAAGCTTAGAGATCGTAGTGGACGTAGATAGAATTTGTCACTCCCACATAATGGGAGCAATTATCCTAGGCCACTCGAGGGATAGTGCTTATATAATGTCTGGGCAGACTCAAATAAATCAATATAGGATATTGATGTTATTTGCACAAATAAGGCTATTCCCAGGATCGAGAAACTATGGATTGTATATACGAGTGTGACTTGTATGTCTCGTGTCCAATCCGGATATAGAGACAAAGGGATGAGACAATTACTTGTACAAGGTTTTTCGGATGACTATTTTATTAGTTGGCTAGAATGGATGTTTTGCTAGAAACCGCTCCATATTAGCAAATTGTTGCTACCAACTTGATAGAACCTATGGGGTCACACGCTATATAGAGTTGAACTAGATTTGGGATTTAATTAATATGATTAATTAATTAGAATGATCATTTTGCAACACCTTGCAAACTTAGTAGGACTAATTTGCAAGGAAGGGACTAGACCGAATTCTAGTAGGACTAGAATAGGTCCTTTAGGTAGTTGGCAAGGATTTGTTGGACTATATAAAGGATGCTCCTTCCTTATTACCACACTTATGAGCCTTTTGATCATAAATTTAGTGGGAGAGAACAAAAGGAGAGAGAGCAAGCAAGCAAAGGAGGCCGACCGCCCCCCCTACCGCCGCCCCTATCCCGTCGGCCAACAAAGGAGGCCGCCCCTCCATGTTGCCTCATGTTGCGTGATTTCTTCTTCCTCTTACTCCATTCCTAGCTAGCACAAAGGAGAAGGAAGATCTAGATCTCAACTCTAGGTGTGGATCAACTATAGAGACGTGTCACAATTCACGTTACAAGTCATCACAGGAGAAACCCTAAGGTGTGTAACTTGATTTCTTCCCTTACCATCGTTATGTCTCTTGTCCTGTGATCCTTGGAGGGTATTGAATGGATAAATTATATTTTTCCGCTCCGTATCCATGATCAAAAACCTACAGTGGTATCAGATCGTGGTTCGTAGAGCATAACTTGGTTTACGTGTTACGTTTTGCTAGTTTTACACTTTAAATTTATTGTTTATCGCGTAAAACAAGACAAATCAAGCATGTGATGCAATTTGTCAATAATCAATCAAAACAAGACCTAGTTTTTGCATTGGATGCATGAATTAGTGAGTTTGAGAAATTTTAGGATCTTAGATCTAGGGTTTGGGCATCCTATGGAAAGAAGGAGTCTTTTCAAACAAGGAAACAACCAAACTTGGGCACCAAGACGGCCTAGGGGCCGGGGCAGCCCTAGCCCACGGCCTAGCCGTGTGGGATAGGGGCCGGCCGGCCCAAGGCCTTGGCGGCCCTCTTTTGGGGTTCGGGCAATTGGATTGTTGGGCCCCATGGACCGTTTTAACCCTAGATAATTCCTAAAATTAATTAAAATTGACCAAGCGCGTTAAAATTGGATTTTAACCGTTTATATGGTAATCGCATGGTGATTGGATATGGCCTTAGGATGTGGTTTGGTGTGATTGTTTAATTTTGTGGTTTGGTTTACGGCATGCGAGCTGATCAATTTGTTGTAATAATTAATTAGGGTTTATGGCCTGCGAGCCATTTTTTTCTCAACTTGTGGGATTTATTTATTTAGTATAGTTGTTAGCTAGTGCTAGATAGAGTAGATTGTTAGCCAATATTGAAGAAAAGAAGCCCAAAGCCAAAGGAAGCCACAAAAGATGGAGCATGGAGCATTCCACATGACTATGAAGGATGGACCAAAAGATGAAGACGCATGGAGATGTGTTTGCTTTTAGGGTTCATAGATAATTTCATTGGCTTGGAATTATCTTAGTCTAGAAAAGTCTATATCCACATCACTTTTTATTTTATTTTTTGTGGATGCTTATTTTATTGTCTTATTATTTTGTGGTTGGTGTATCGATGATGCATGCAATTAGGATTATAAGATAATTAGACAACCCGGATCAATCATTTGGAGTTGTGCCCAAACTCAAATAGATTGATTAGTTGATATGGATCAACAAATTTTAATTTGAAAATCCCTCAAAAATTCAAATATTGTGTTTTGTCTTCTCGTTATTTAAACACTCATCATCATCATATTTTCCCAAGATCGTGCGTGCCAAAGCATGGCGACTTGGTTAATAATGATGTGGTGCGATGGCACACCTCGTGTGCAAAATGTTTAAGTAAGAGGTTGGGCGCAACTAGGTGTTTAATAGGATTAAAACCTAGAGACAATCAATTGGGATTATCCATACGGATGGATAAATAAGGAGTTATTTACCCAATTGAACCAAGAGTTGTATAAGGGATGCAATTGAAATTCTTCCTACCTAAAGTATTCAAATTATGGGTGACTTGCCAAAGCAAGCTCATAAGGATATGAAACCTGGATCTTGGCCCACTAGAAAATATAAGGATATTTTCCGCATTAATATCTTGAGGGTTATTAATCTGTAGAAAAATACTGGGAGCTATATTTGATAGACTAGCCATTAATGAATATAGTCAAAAATTCACAAATACTAAAACTTGCGTATTTTCCTTTTTGTAGAATTCCAAATGGCAAACAACTCATCGAGTTCACAACATTCCCTACGATCTGTCCTTGAGAAGGACAAGCTCTCTGGAACCAACTTCCTTGATTGGTACAGAAACTTGAGAATTGTTCTCAATCAAGAGAAGAAACTGTACGCAAAAGAGGAGCAAGTCCCAGCAGGTCCAGAGAACAATACCCCTGCGGCCCTAAAGGTGTATCAAAAGTGTGTTGATGACGCTAATGATGCGGCCTTCCTTATGCTATGCACCATGACTTCTGAGCTTTAGAAGCAACAAGAAAACATGAATGATGTCGATATGATCGAGCATCTGAAGCAGCTCTTCCAAGAGCAGGCAAGGGTTGAGAGGTATGAGGTCTCTAAGGCATTGTTCAAGTGTCATCTAGAAGAAGGGAACCCGGTGGGACCCCATGTACTCCGTATGATCCGATATTTGGAGGATCTCCCCCGACTAGGGTTCCCGGTCGGCCAAGAGTTGGCAACCGATCTCGTGTTGCAATCGTTGCCTGAGAGTTATGCACAGTTAATCATGAACTATAACATGAACGAAATTGTGAAACCACTGGCATTTTTACTCAATATGTTGAGGATAGCTGAACAAAGCATCAACAAAGGTAAGGGAAAGGCCATTATGATGGTGCAGAAAGGAAAGGGCAAAAGGTTTACCTCATCCTCCAAGGGCAAAGGAAAGTTAGTTTCCAAACCCAAGGAACCTGCCATTTAGCCTGTTGGTGGCATTTCCAAAGTTGTGACTAAAGGTGAGTGTCACTACTGCAGTCAGCCTGGACACTGGAGGAGGAACTCCCCAAAATATCTGGAGGACAAGAGGCTTGGAATAGTGATTCCACCACCACCAGGTATTTTTGTTGTAGATGTCAATTTAACTGTCTCTACATCATGGGTATTAGATACTGGATGTGGATCTCTCATTTGTCGAATTGTGCAGGATCTAAAGAGAAGTAGAAGATTGGCTAAAGGGGAGATAGACCTGCGCGTTGGGAATGGAGCAAAGGTTGCTGCATTGGCCGTAGGCGTGTAGGAGCTGTCTCTACCTTCAGCATTAGTTTTAGAATTAAATAATTGCTATTTTGTGCCTACTATGAGCAGAAACATTATTTCTATTTCTTGTTTGAACAAGGAAGGTTTTATTATTTCAATAAAGAACAATTGTTGTTCCTTTTATTTTAATAATATTCACTATTTTAGTGCGCAATTATTTAATGGACTGTATGTCCTTGATCTAAGCAATCCTGTCTACAACATTAATACCAAGAGGATTAAAATACGTGATTTAAATCCTACTTACTTATGGCACTGTTGTTTAGGCCATATAAACGAGAAGCGTGTATCTAGACTCCATAAGGATGGATTACTAGACTCATTTGATTTTGAATCATATGAGACATGTGAGGCTTGTTTATTGGGAAAAATGACAAAGTTCCCTTTCAATAAGAAAGGAGGACTAGTGAGCAATTGGCACTCATACATAATGATGTGTGTGGGCCATTTGTCACGCCTTCCACGGGTGGTTACGTCTACTTCATTACATTTACTGATGATTACAGTAGATATGGATTTGTGTACCTTATAAGGGCCAAATCCGAATCCTTTGAAAGGTTCAAAGAATTCAAAAGTGAAGTAGAGAAGCAACTTGGCAAATTATCAAGGCTCTACGATCAGATCGTGGAGGAGAATACTTGAGCCAAGAGTTTGACAACTATCTTAGAGAGTGTGGGATCGTGTCCCAACTCACTCCACCCCGAACGCCACAATGGAATGGCGTGTCCGAGAGGAGGAATCGAACCCTATTGGATATGGTTCGATCTATGATGTGTCAAACCGATCTTCCATTATCATTTTGGGGCTATGCTCTATTAAGTGCAGCTTTCACCATTAACCGTGTTCTATCTAAATCAGTCATGAAGGCACCACATGAGATGTAGAGTGGGAGGCGTCCCACATTGTCGTTCATGAAGAATTGGGGCTGCGATGTCTATGTAAAACGTTTACAATCAGACAAGCTAGGGCCAAATTCAGATAAGTGTAAATTTTTGGGGTACCCTAAAAACTAAGGGCTACTACTTCTACAATCCAACTGAGAACAAAGTATTTGTTGCTCGGTCCAGCGTGTTTCTAGAGAAAGAGTTTGTCTCTAAAGAAGCAAGTGGGACGACTGTAGAACTTGAAGAGATTCAAGAACCACAAATCACTGAACCGAATATGGAACATGAACAGGAACCACAAACAGTTGTGGAACAGCCTGTTCAGGTAACACAAGAGCTTCGTTGATCTAGTAGAGTGTGCCAGGAACCCGAGAGGTATGGACTTCTCGTGACTGATTCTGGTGACACAATGCTCATAGATGATGAGCCTACTACCTATGAAGAGGCCATAAAAGGGCCAGACTCTCAGAAGTGGCTAGAAGCCATGAGATCCGAGATGGAATCCATGTATACCAAAAAAGTATGGACTTTGGTGGAACCACCCGAAGGGGCGCGGCCCATAGGGTGCAAGTGGGTCTTCAAGAAGAAGATCGACATGGATGGTAATGTGATTACAGATGCGCAAACTAACGTGTTATTCGCAAGTATACGAATCAAGTAGTATAGAGTGTATTACGACTCAGATTATCGATCCCACAGGGACTTTGCAGGTTTTTCTAGTAATCAGTTTTAACGAACAGAGTGTAAAACGGAGGAATATTTTGAGAGTTTGCTTACTAACTAAGTACTGAAAGTAAATAACTGAAACGTAAATCTTTTTGTGAGGATTTTCTGAATAATCTTAAGGTTGTAAAGCTAGGGTTTGAGATACTAGATTCCGGGATCCCCTAGGGTCTCTTCAGATTTTCGTTCTTCATTTGACATGAAAACACACAGCAGTCTCGTTATCCGTGCCACGTACCAATTGTGCAGTATCTTTTCTTTTCCGGCACGTTATCACAATCCTGCAGACTGTCGGATTCCTGTTAAGTCCGCAGTCTCGTTCTAAGTCTCCTAGGGTTTCTAACCTGTCCTGATGGCCCGGGTCAGATTCTTTAACAGTTGGTCTCAACGATTTCAGGCTAGTCCTAACTCCCCTTCGCTAGTCGGCCCATCGGGGTAAGGTGCTAAATTATGTCTTCTCTTCCTAACCCTAACCGGACGTTTTCACCTATCGGCTCGGGTCTGTAGCAATTCTGGTTAGCTACTCCGATCATGCATAAACAGTAAAATTCAAAGACAGAATAACTGATAAAAACTGCTGAATTAAGATAGTAGGATCATGAATTCATAGTCAAAACGTAGAACTAATCTCTGAAAACGAAACCCTAGGTTCACCGAGAACCTAGATAAAAGTTTAGCTAATGAAATTCATAACGTAAATAACACATTTTTTGTATGAGAGAGAGAATAAGATCAAACTAGGTCTTCGAATCTGGAATCGCGCTTTCGTGCTCTCCTGGGATGCTCCCGAACTTCTGCCTTGGATGTGTTGTGTGTATTGTGATGTCATCCAAAAACGAGCTCTGGACGTTCCTTTATCTAGTGCTTATGAAGCTTCCGAAAAACTGCATGAAATTACAAAACTGCCACTGGCCGAAACCACCTCGTAAACGCGCTGTCTGCGTTTTTTTCTGCGTTTTTATCTGCGTTTTTAGATGCGTAGCTAACTGCGTTTTTAGCTGCGTAGTTAACTGCGTAGCTATTTCTGGACTTGCGTTCTTGGCTCCTCGGGGTGCGTGCTTGCCTTCTCGCGGTGCGTGCAAACTAGTGACTGAATTTGGGGGCCAAAATCCAAACTTGACTTCCAAAAACCCGGGCCCGGTGCCAAATGACGAAAATAACCCTAGATCATAACTGTCCTGGAAATTGTCACGATCATGAAATAGTTGCTCCCGACTTCGGACACCGTGAACCAAGACTCCTTACTTGAGCGTAACCTGTCCGAGACCCCCACTTGACGGGAGTCGGTTTTTCGTCCTGACTCCGTTTCAACATTAAAACCTGTTTTCGGAAAGCCCTTGACGTCTCCGTTCTTCTGCCCCTGGTTTCACTTCCAAATCCCAAGTCGTGCTCAAGATATTTCCAACCGAGCGCATCCCGGTCATTTCCCGGTTTTGGCGTTTTCAGCCTCCTCGGATTTTGTGACATGCTCGTTTCTTCTCCAGTCTTTCCGTTTTCTGTTCCACTCTCCCGTTTACCAGTCTCAGTCAAATCTTGCCCCGAGCATTCTCTGCACGTTTCCCGAGGCAAACCCGGTTCTGTCTCGGCACGCATCCCAATGCACTTCCCGAACCTGTTCCTGTAAAGACAATATGAACAAACCCGTGATCATATCTCGAAATGCGTGAAATAAGCATAAATTTACGAGGAACAAATTACATCTTGTTCCTAAAACTGAGGCTTTCCGAGGGTGAAATTTGGCTAAAACACAGTTTTCCAACACAATGGCACGTCAAATCAGGCTAAAAGATAACCCCTATTTGGGCGTTATCAAATATCCCCACACTAAACATTGCTCGTCCCGAGCAACCCTCTTGCATACTGTCCCAATTGCATACTTTTCTGACCCAAAATTTAAAACCACACGACTCAATAGAAAACTGACTCAGAAAAGAATGTACTGACTCAACAAACACAGACTCAATTATTCACAAAACAAATATTGTTTTGGGCGAGATCGGGCAATCTCCTTAACGCAAAACGGTACATCAACCAAACCTCACCTTCCCACCAGGAAGTACCTATCCACACAGGATCAGTGAGTCTAACAGATTATACGAGTGGATATATAGCACTGGCACATAGTACTGTTACTTCCGTGATCAACTTGGGCAAATCCCTAGTATACCTACCATCCGAGCTGTTTCCGAATCCGGGATTCTAAGTCTAACAGGCGGGATGTATAAGTGTATATCAAGGTATGGCATGTTCCCGCTTGTTACGACATCTCACAGTTTCCCAACTCACACCCCTCACCGAGTCCCGAAAAATTGACCGAAACACCTAAGTTTCTGCTTACTCAATTCCCCTGTTCCCGTTGTGTCATCGCCGTTCTCGCGGGCACGAATGTGAAGCGGTGCAAAATCCAAAAAACTGTGTCACCAACTCAGCTTTGAAACTAATTAAATAACTAAAAACGGTAAACAATTAAAACATCTTTTTTTCTTTCAATTTTTTTTTCTTTTTTTTTTGCGTTCCTTACCCACGGGATGCGTGGCTATTTTCTGGCTGCGTGACTTTTTTTTTTATCTGCGTTTTTTTAAATGTAAGTAAACAAACAGATATAAGCTGAGTGGTGCAGAAATAATCCAATGTTGCGGGGTACAAAAAATGTCCTCGTTTTGCGGTACCCCCGCACTAGTCATGAAGCGTGATCCTGTAGTCAAAAGATGAAGCGTGCAGTCCTACCGAACCTCCTCATCACCAAAGATGTAGAAAAAACGGCACGGCCACCAATTAACCCAACAACCCCCGGTACCCCATTTTGTGCGGAAAGATACCCCGCACGCGACTCCTCGACCTGTGATCACTATGTAGTGCAGTGAATCACCTCCGCAAATCAATGCAGTCGCCTCTAACTCAACCTGTCCAACCCTCAAAAAACGTGCAAATGTCAAACTGTCCACCATAATCTGTCATGAATCTCTCCCTGTCAGAAACCCTCCCTAACTCACTCCCTCCGTCATAACACGCAGGAACAGTCAACTACACGATTGATGAAAGTCACAAAGAAGGCTTCCTAGGCTACAGAGGCTATGAATAAAAGGGGTAAACGGCTTCAAAGGGGGTTACTAAGTGGACCTAGGGTTAAGAAACAGGACGTGAGGTCCGTTATGAGCCAATCACTCCACCGAAAGATGCGATGACCGTGATGGCACCCGTAGGCGGGTTGTCGACTACCTAAGTGACGGCGGTGTAGCAACTAGTCGGATTCTTAGCCCAAGCGATAACTACTTGCGGCTTCCTAGGCACACAAGCTCTCACTCAATCTACTACACCTCGGTGTGGTTTTTCCTTCCTGTTCTAAGGCTATCATTGGTTCTTTCCCGTCTTTTTGTTAATTCAATTGCCATTTCTCAAAAAATTTAGATTTTTCAATTTGTTTTTTTTTTAATGCAAGGTCAGAAATTTGTGGTGGGTAGACTCAAAATAAAAAACATGCAGACTCAAAAACTAAAATAAAAACGTAAATAAAGTTGAAAAAACATGCTGACCTGGTTAATGCAGACACGACTCCCTCCCCCACACCAAGGGATGTCATGCCCTCATGACATGTACTGATTTGGTCTAAAAGTCAGGTCTGATCTAGTCTCGAAAGACCCGGACTGACTGTTGGTGGTACTGGTCGGGTCACCATGAGGCTGAAAAAATTAAGCAGAAAAAATTGTGCAGAAATTACGTGCCTGTGATGTGTGCATCTCAACAACTAACCTCCTAAAACTACCAGGGGTTCTACCACAGCCGACACGGAAACCGAGAAAACGCAGAAAAAAATATCGACCCGGGTACGGGCTCGTGCCTAAAAGGAAAAATAAAGCGAAGGAAGGGAATGTGGGCCTGATCACCTGAGCAAGTCTTACGGGTGAAATCTGTAATTTGCGGCAAGATGGATCCCGATCGGTCACCGGAAAATATCGCCGGACAAATTGTCGGAAAAAAATACTGAACTGGCTGAGCTGAAACTCTTCACCCCCACACCTTCTCATTGCAAATTTTTTTGAACGTTCCGGGTTGTATGCGTGCTCTTGAAATGTGCAATCCTCAAGTACCATTGTGTACGACAATGTGCTCCCATACGGTCGAGTGTATTGTCGTACACCGGGGTTGATTGCTCTTGTCTGCTTGAAAACTGTTTCTGAAGAATCCCCAACTCGTATGAGTCCCTGTGCTGGTCGAGTGTGCCCGAGCACACCGGGTTCGATTCTTCAAAATTCTGGAAATTTACATGTTATGCGCGCCGTACGTATAGGTACCTGCGTAGTGGCTGCGTAGCTGCTGCGTAGCTGCTTTGACAGCAACTTTTCTGCTCCATTTTTTTTCACGTCCAAAAAACCTTCTTCTGTCTGCGTTGGTACACAGATAGCCACGCACGCCGTAAAAATTTGCCAAAAATCTCTCGATTTCTGCGTGGCTAATCCTCTGGCTGCGTTTCTGCACGTTAGGACTCCGTTTCTGCACTCCCAGGCTGCGTTTCTGCACTCCCGGACTGCGTGGCTGCTGCGTGGCTACCAGCCAGCCACGTAGATAGCAGCTTTTTGACCATTTTTCCTGCAATTTTCTCTGTTGTTTTTCTGCACATTCTTGCTTAGACATCAGATCACACTCATCTCACCTCTCTAAATTTCAACAAAAATAACTAAATTAATTACACTACTCCTAAGTTGGGTTGCCTCCCAACCAGCGCTTGTAATTTCAAGTCGACGGCTCGACCCAGTTACCTCATGCTCGCTCAAGGGACGTCAAAGTCGCCAGGATCTACCTTGACGACTGTTTCCAGGTCAAAAAATGGCTTGACGCAGGATCCGCTCACCCTGCAAGTTGTACTGACATGATGTGGATTCTCCAATTCAACAGCATCCCATGAAAGTACCTCTTTAATGATAAAGGGTCCTGACCACCGAGATATCAGTTCTCCCGGGAAAAACTGCTTCCGAGAATCGCAGAGAAGTACCTTCTGCCATACTTTAACTTGCTTTGGTTGTGCTAAATTTTGATGGCTTGGGAGCGATTTCAGCTCCATAATTGGTGGCTCCTTGAGTGACGGTGCAGGGCCAATTTCTGCCTACCTTTTTCGTCCAACTGTAACCTGGACCGGTTTTCAGCTTGCATGGCCTGCTCCTCCTGGAATCTCTCCTCGTTCTCTCTGTCCACTCTATCAATCTCTGCCCAAAGCTCATCCATCTCCTCGTTTTCCCAGCCTTCTTCGACTACCTCCACAGTGAAGATGTCTTCATGATAGTAATAATTCGGCAGTTGCAGATCTTTGAAAACGTTGAATTTCATCTTGTCTTCATTAATCTGCATGGTCAGTTCCCCGCTCTTGCAGTTTATCATGGCTTCACGTGTGGCCAAAAACGGTATGCCCAGAATGAGTGGTACGTCTCCTGCCTCCATGTCCAGAATTACGAAATCTGCCAGAAAAATCAATTCTCCGACGTTCACCAGAATGTCTTCAATAACTCCGTAAGCCTGCTTCATGGATCTGTCCGCCATCTGCAGCTTGATTCTGGTGGTCCTGAGTTCACCAATTTTCAAAGTTTTGAAAATCGATAACGGCATCAGATTGATACTGGCCCCTAGGTCACACAGAGCCTTTCCTGTGTAAGCATTACCTAGCGTCACCGGGATGACAAAAGTGTCAGGGTCCTTCCTCTTCCTCGGTAGCCCATTCTTCACACAATTGCTCACTTCTGTCGTCAGATTTATTGTCTCGAAATTGCTCATACGCCTCCTTCCATACAAAATGTCCTTGAGAAATTTGGCATAAGTGGGCGTCTTTTCCAGCGCCTCAGCAAAGGGTATGTTGATCTGCAGCTGTTTGAACATCTCGAGAAATCTGGCGTAGTCTTCGCTATCATCCCTCTTGCGTGTCTTCAAAGGATACGGCACCTCCTTGGAGACAGGTACCGTTTCTGCATCCTTCTCGTTATGCACTGCATCCTGCTCAACCGAGCCCTTTGGCTGGTGGCGGTCGGCGGAGCCGTTGTCCTGGCCAAATACTTCGCGTTCAACTTCTTTCGATTTTTCTGCACGTGCGTGGCTAGGATACTCAGATCCTGTAGTGCTTATCCACTCCGAGTGGTGATAGCATTGATCTGAGCATGTGGATTATTAACAGTGGTCGAGGGTAAGTTACCTGGTGCTCTCTCAGTTAGCTGTTGTGCTAACTGCCCAACATGTACCTCCAAAGTGCGCAGTGATGTTTTGATAGCTTGTAGGTCAGCTGCAAAGGTGTCCATCTGTGAAAATCGGGATTCAATAGTCTGAAACATGGACTCGATTTTCTTCATCAGAGCATCGTACTGCTGTGCTGATGGTCCTGGCTTTACTTGTTCTGCAGGTACTGCCTGCTGTGCATGTGGCCTGTGCTGGAATCCCGGTGCATAAAGAGCAGAATACGGGTTTCCGTACCGGAACCCGGGATGATCTTTCGTACCCGGTTTGTACCGGCTCGGATCCCACTGTTGATGTACGTAATTGGCATCCTCAGTCCTGAGCCCCTCAACGACTGTGTCCAAATCTGGCCCGTCCACTGCTGCAACAGTCTTCTTTTATTAGTAAACCTTCTTGACCAAATCATGAACGATCTTGGCCAGATTATCTATCCGGTCGTCTTCCACTGGCTCGGCTCGGGCCGCTATCCTGCGATCGTCAAACAGGCGAGTGTCCTGTTTGGCTAACTGCTTCATCGGCTCATAGGCACCGTCCTTGTCCACATGGTACAGAAAATTTCCTCCGGCTTCTCTGTCAATCCTGTCAACACTCTCCCTGTCTAGGGCATGGTAGAATACCTGCAGGATTTTCGCATCTGCAAAACCGTGGTTCGGGCATCTTTTCACCAATATCATCAATTTGTCCCATGCGTCTACCACCGTCTCCCCCGTCTTCTGTTTGAATGACAGAATCTCGCTTTGCAACTGAATGACCCGGGAAGCGGGGTAAAATTTTGCCAAAAAATCCGTGACACATCCCCCCCCCCCCATGTAGTGATGGATTTGGGTGGTTGGGATTCGAGCCAGTCTTTGGCTACTCCAAATAGGCAATATGGGAACAGGATTAGCATAAGCGCCTCTGCGTCTACCCCCTTGTACCGGACCTTGTTGCAGTAGTCCTCGAATTTCCCGATAAAGTCGTTCGGGTCTTCATCGGCTTTGCCATAAAACGGGCAGAGGGTCTGCACCGTCTGGATGGTGGAGGGTTTGATGTCAAAGTGTTCTGTGGTGATCTCGGGCACCACAATAGCTGGCTCGTGTCCTCCCGTCGGACCTCAAAATTTTCCACCAGCGCCTTTCCAGACCTGTTGTACGTCCTCTGGTTGTTCCGGGCAGCAAAGCCTGCTGCGACGAGATCTTCGATGTACCGAGCCATCTCGGCTAGAGTACGTGTCTCGGGCAGTTCTGGCGTTCTCTCGGTATTGTCGCCCATCCTGAAAAATAGAGATCTCAAGAGCAGAGAGATAACAAAAAATAATAATAATAATAATAATAATAATAATAATAATAATAATAATAATAATAATAATAATAATAATAATAATAATAATAATAATAATAATAATAATAATAATAATAATAATAAAAGTAAAAACTCTGAAAATTAATTTCTGACTACTAAATAAACCCTAAAAAGTCCCCGGCAACGGCGCCAAAAACTTGATGCGCAAACTAACGTGCTATTCGCAAGCATACGAATCAAGTAGTATAGAGTGTATTACGACTCAGATTATCGATCCCACAGGGACTTTGCAGGTTTTTCTAGTAATCAGTTTTAACGAACAGAGTGTAAAACGGAGGAATATTTTGAGAGTTTGCTTACTAACTAAGTACTGAAAGTAAATAACTGAAACGTAAATCTTTTTGTGAGGATTTTCTAAATAATCTTAAGGTTGTAAAACTAGGGTTTGAGATACTAGATTCCGGGATCCCCTAGGGTCTCTTCAGCTTTTCGTTCTTTATTTGACATGAAAACACACAGCAGTCTCGTTATCCGTGCCACGTACCAAATTGTGCAGTATCTTTTATTTTCCTGCACGATATCACAATCCTGCAGACTATCGGATTCCTGTTAAGCTGCCTAAGTCTGCAGTCTCGTTCTAAGTCTCCTAGGGTTTCTAACCTGTCCTGATGGCCCGGGTCAGATTCTTTAACAGTTGGTCTCAACGATTTCAGACTAGTCCTAACTCCCCTTCGCTAGTCGGCCCATTGGGGTAAGGTGCTAAATTCTGTCTTCTCTTCCTAACCCTAACCGGACGTTTTCACCTACCGGCTCGGGTCTGTAGCAATTCTGGTTAGCTACTCCGATCATGCATAAACAGTAAAATTCAAAGACAGAATAACTGATAAAAACTGCAGAATTAAGATAGTACGATCATGAATTCATAGTCAAAACGTAGAACTAATCTCTGAAAACGAAACCATAGGTTCACCGAGAACCTAGATAAAATTTTAGCTAATGAAATTCATAACGTAAATAACACAGTTTTTGTATGAGAGAGAGAGAATAAGATCAAACTAGGTCTTCGAATCTGGAATCGCGCTTTCGTGCTCTCCCGGGATGCTCCCGAACTTCTGCCTTGGATGTGTTGTGAGTATTGTGATGTCATCCAAAAACGAGCTCTTGACGTTCCTTTATATAGTCCTTGAGAAGCTTCCGGAAAACTGCATGAAATTAGAAAACTGCCACTGGCCGAAACCACCTCGTAAACGCGCTGTCTGCGTGTTTTTCTGCGTTTTTATCTGCGTTTTTAGCTGCGTAGCTAACTGCGTTTTTAGCTGCGTAGTTAACTGCGTAGCTATTTTTGGACTTGCGTTCTTGGCTCCTCGGGGCGCGTGCTTGCCTTCTCGCGGTGCGTGCAAACTGGTGACTGAATCTGGGCGCCAAAATCCAAACTTGACTTCTGAAAACTCGGGTCCGGTGCCAAATGACCAAAATACCCCTAGATTAGAACTGTCCCGGAAATTGTCACGATCATGAAATAGTTGCTCCCGACTCCGGACACCGTGAACCAAGACTCCTTACTTGAGTGTAGCCTGTCCGAGACCCCCACTTGACGGGAGTCAGTTTTTCGGCCCGACTCCGTTTTAGCATTAAAACCTGTTTTCGGAAAGCCCTTGGCGTCTCCGTTCTTCTTCCCCCTGGTTTCACTTCCAATTTCCAAGTCGTGCTCAAGATATTTCTAACCGAGCGCATCTCGGTCATTTCTCGGTTTTGGCGTTTTCAGCCTCCTCGGATTTCGTGTCATGCTCGTTTCTTCTCCAGTCTTTCCGTTTTCTGTTCCACTCTCCCGTTTACCAGTCTTGGTCAAATCCTGCTCCGAGCATTCTCTGCACGTTTCCCGAGGCGAACCCGGTTCTGTCTCCGTACGCATCCCAATGCACTTCCCGAACCTGTTCCTGTAAAGACAATATGAACAAACCCATGATCATATCTCAAAATGCGTGAAATAAGCATAAATTTACGAGGAACAAATAACATCTTGTTCCTAAAACCGAGGTTTTCCGAGGGTGAATTTTGGCTAAAACACAGTTTTCTGACACAATGGCACGTCAAATCAGGCTAAAAGATAACCCCTATTTGGGCGTTATCAATTACCTATAAGGGCCGACTGGTGGCTAAAGGATTCAGACAGATTCATGGTATATACTATGATGAAACCTTTTCACCAGTCGTAATGACCAAATCCATCCGAATCCTACTTGCAATTGCAGCATACTACGACTACGAGATTTGGCAGATGGATGTCAAAACAGCATTCCTTTATGGGAATCTCCTCGAGGACGTGTATATGATACAGTCGGTGGTTTTGAAGATCCTAAGCAAGCCAACAAAGTCTGTAAACTACAACGATCCATTTATGGATTGAAGCAAGCTTCTAGGAGTTGGAATCGACGTTTTGATGAAGTAGTCAAAGAGTTTGGCTTCATCAGAAATGAAGATGAGTCTTTTTTCTACAAGAAGGTTAGTGGGAGCTCTGTAGCTTTTCTGGTCTTGTATGTGGATGACATACTACTCATTGGAAACGACGTTCCCATGCTGCAATCTGTTAAAGATTGGTTAGGAAAGTGTTTCTCAATGAAGGACTTAGGGGAAGCAGCCTATATACTTGGTATAAAGATCTATAGAGATAGATCTAAGAGACTGCTAGGCCTAAGTCAAATTACATATATTGACAAGGTGTTGAAGCGGTTCAACATGCAATATTCCAAGAAGGGATTCTTGCCCATGTCACATGGAATTACTCTTTCGAAGAGTGGTTGTCCTTCCAATGAGATTGAGAAGGAACGCATGAGTAGATTTCCCTATGCCTCGGACATAGGATCTATCATGTATGCCATGTTATGTGCCTTGAGTATGACAAGCAGATACCAATCCAATCCGGGTGAGAGTCATTGGATTGCAGTCAAGAACATCCTAAAGTACTTGAAAAGAACTAAGGATGCTTTCTTGATATTTGGCGGTGAGGAAGAGTTGCGTGTAAGGGGTTACACTGATGCAAGCTTCCAAACCGACAGAGATGACTTTAGATCACAATCGGGATATGTGTTTTTCCTGAATGGAGCAGCGGTGAGCTGGAAGAGTTCCAAGCAAGAGACGTTGACTGATTCTACAACAGAGGCTGGGTACATTGCTGCAAATGGCGCAGCAAAAGAAGCTGTTTGGATCAGAAAGTTTGTTTCTGAACTTGGTTTGGTTCCTAGCATTGCGGATCCAGTTGAGTTGTACTGTGACAACACTGGGGCGATCGCGCAATCAAAGGAACCCAGTTCACACCAGAAATCCAAGCACGTGCTCAGGAAGTTCCATCTGGTTCGAGATATTGTCGATAGAGGAGACGTTCAGATATGCAAGATTCCTACAGATGGGAATCTGTCAGATCCACTTACAAAGCCGCTTGTGCAGTGGAAGCATGAAGGGAAAACTAGGAGCATGGGCATACGAGATGCGTCAGATTGGCTCTAATGCAAGTGGGAGTCTGTTGGAATAGATTCCCTAGAGGCAATCTAGTTTAGTATGAATTTATTTTGGCTAGAACATTCATTGTATTATTTATTGGATATTTAATATGATGAAGTCCTTAGATTTACAATTGTGGTGTTTATCTTAAATATTCCTAGTCCAGTATAATGATTAATAGGACAATCATCTATAGACTAGTATGGGGTTGGATTGATATGGAGATATCATGATCCAACACATGGGTGTGCATTAAGGGTAATGGCTCACTGGATTGACCCATCTCTAAGAAGGCTACATACACGTTATGTTAAGTCACAAGTGCTTCTCGTGGTGCAATGGTATTGCCATCGTTAGACTTGAAGTCGCTAGATGTTCTAGTTGTGGATTATTGTGATTTTGGTAGCGTCAAACGCTACACCGTAACAGGGTAGTTATAAAGGAGTGTACCGGATACAATAAGAAGAAAGCTTAGAGATCGTAGTGGACGTATATATAATTTGTCCCTCCCACATAACGGGAGAAAATATCCTAGGCCACTCGAGGGATAGTGCTTATAGAATGTCTGGCCAGACTCAAATAAATCAATATAGGATATTGATGTTATTTGCACGAATAAGGCTATTCCCAGGATCGAGAAACTATGGATTGGATATACGAGTGTGACTTGTATGTCTCGTGTCCAATCCGGATATAGAGACAAAGGGATGAGACAATTCCTTGTACAACGTTTGTCGGATGACTATTCTATTAGTTGGCTAGAATGGATGTTTTGCTAGAAACCGCTCCATATTAGCAAATTGTTGCTACCAACTAGATAGAACCTATGGGGTCACACGCTATATAGAGTTGAACTACATTTGGGAATTAATTAATATGATTAATTAATTAGAAGAATCATTTTGCAACACCTTGCAAACTTAGTAGGACTAATTTGCAAGGAAGGGACTAAACCGAATTCTAGTAGGACTAGAATAGGTCCTTTAGGTAGTTGGCAAGGATTTGTTGGACTATATAAAGGATGATCCTTCCTTCCTTCCCACACTTATGAGCCTTTTTATCATAACTTGAGTGGGAGAGAACAAAAGGAGAGAGAGCAAGCAAGCAAAGGAGGCCGACCGCCCCCCTTTCCGCCGCCCCTATCCCGTCGACCAACAATGGAGGCCGCCCCTCCTTGTTGCCTCGTGTTGCGTGATTTCTTCTTCCTCTTCCTCCATTCCTATCTAGCACAAAAGAGAAGGAAGATCTAGATCTCAACTCTAGGCGTGGATCAACTATAGAGATGTGACACAATTCACGTTACAAGTCATCACAGGAGGAACCCTAAGGTGTGTAACTTGATTTCTTCCCTTACCATTGTTATGTCTCTTGTCCTGTGATCCTTGGAGGGTATTGAATGGATAAATTATATTTTCCGCTGCGTATCCATGATCAAAACCCTACAAAAAATTAATACTAGTGTAGTGGTATATATAGGATGAGTAGTTTTCCTTCTTTCTATTATTACCCCTAAAACTAGCCGTTATATGGCTGTTGGGAGAGGTAAAAAAGTACTTTGTGAGATATATACCCAGATTTCCACTTATACCCCTCAAAGTAACCGTTATTTTTTAAAAAGGAAGTCAAAATTGTCATTTAAGGCTTTATAGCCATTGTAACAAATGAAGAGAAAAAAAAAATCAGGTGGCACGCGGGCCGACCTGTGCTTGCACGTGACGGGTCCAACCCGTGCGGGTCAAGAGGAGGTCGGGCAGGGCCGTGAACGGGTCGCCCAGCTGAGAAAAGTGAATCGGGGCTGCACGAGTCAAGGCACGGTCGGACGCAGGGTGTGCTCGGGTCGCCTGCGCACCGGTCCGTGCTCAGGCCGTGTTTGCCACCGGTTCGTTCCGGGTCGTGCAAATTCGCCCGCGGGTCGAACCCGTTGCCACCATGACTTGAGAACAATTCTCAAGTTTCTGTACCGGTCTAGGAAATTGATTCCAGACAGTTTGTCCTTCTCAAGGACAGAACGCACCGATGGAGTCAATGTTTGTTGATTGTTTGCCATTGGAATTGTACAAAATGAGGAATATGCAGTTTAGTATTTGTGAACAATTAACTTCATTTAACATGGATATATTATTAAATATATCTCCCACTATTTTTCTCGGATTAATAGCCCCACCATTAATGCAGAAAATATCATATATTTTCTAGGGGGCCAAGATCCATATTTCACCTCCTCTTGAGCTTGCTTTGGCAAGTCACCCAAAAGTTGGTTATTTAGGTAGGAACATCTTCCAATTGCATCCTATGCAGTTCTTGGTTCAATTGGGCAAATAACTCCTTATTTATCTATCCCACTGATAAACCCAATTGCCTTGCCTCTAAGCTTTCAATCCTATTGAAGTAGCTTAGTTGCGTTTAACATTTTACTTCAACAATCGCACATTACTAGCTCGTGTCCTCGCGCCACATCATGATGAATAAAGTCGCTTTGCTTTAGCGAGCACGTAATTTAATTGATCTTGATCATGACGAGTGTTAAGCAAGATAAGGCAAAACGCAATATTTATCGTTGAGGGATTTCTTTTCATTTTTAATTTGTTGATCATATCAACTGATCTACTTATTTCGATTGGGCAATCCCAAATAAAAGATCCAACTGTTTAATTATTATCTTGTTATGATTTTGATGCATCAACCATACACCAAAAATAAATAACAAGACAATCAAAATAAATAAAATGTGGTATGGATGTGGCCCCTAAAACTAAGATAATATCAAGCCAATGAGAATATCTATAAGCCCTAAACTAGCAAGCTCATCTCCATGTGCCTCCACCTTTTGTCCATGCGTCCTACCTTGTGGGTCTTCATTGTCTTGTGGTTTCTTTAGTCTTTGATCTTCTTCTCCATACCTTGGCTATATTCTATCTATATAATTCTAGCTAGCATCGACAAACTAAATAGAGAGAAGACGACATGCAGGTCGTAAAATCAATTACATTAATTACATCAAAACTAAACCAAAACAAACCACAAAAGTAAACATCCACAACCTATGCCACATCCAACCACCATGAGATAAAACACCTAAACAGTTAAAATCCAAATTTATCGCGCAATGTTTAGTTAAATTGAGATTTCTAGGGTTAAATTGGTCAAAACGGTAGCGCCAATCCCATTGGCCGAACCAAAGTACATGTCGAACCAGCCCAATCCCGTCGGACCAGCCCAACCGGTCGAACCAGTCGGTTCGCCGAACCGGGCTTGGCCGGTCGACTAGGTCAGCACGCAGGGAAGGGGAGCGGACGAATCGGTCGAACCCCATAGGGCTGATTTCCATAAATTTTGCCCTTTCTTTGGGGGCTTATCCTCAATTGTGGGACAAAACACATTTTCCCTCAATTGTGCCCAAACTCTAGGTTTTCAAATCACCAAAACATACATAATATGTATACGAAACTCAATAATTTTTACACGATATGTAAAATTAGTTTATTTCCTATCAAGTCATATCCTAATCGTATCATTATACGGATATCATGCATTTGCAAAATTTAACTGTATGTTGTAAATAGATAAAGCGGTAAACACATAAATCACATTATGTGCTAGAACGAGGCTATGACGCAGCGGAAATATAATTAATATTTCCTGATCAGTGCACTCCATGAATCGCAGGTTAAGCTCTCATAACGTGAAAAAGGAAGTAATGTGTACCTTGTAGGTTTGTGTGATCACAACGAAGAATAGCGTCATCATCTCTACCAGTATCCATACCTTGGGATTGAGAACTTGGTTCTTCTCCATGCCTTGTGCCAGCAACGTCAAAGAAGGAATCAAGCTATCACGCAAAACGAGGAATGGTGGTTCGACCTCCTTGATGTCGTCGGCCACAGGGGGGTTCGGCCTCCTTGTGGTTCTCTCCTTGCTCTGTTATTTCACTCAATGACAAATCTTGTGAAATAATAGAGCTAGGAATCCCCTTTTATAGTTAATAACTCCTTATTAACTACAAACTTGCCCCAATACTAATCTTGTACGTACACGGATTAGTCCACTTTGCAACTTAATCCAACTAACTTTGCAGGTAGTTGCGTTTTGATCCTTGATCCATATAATTGTTAATTATTCCTACCAATTAACATCTATATTCTGTTTAATCCTTTTGGTGTGTGACCCTGCAGGTTTCTATTAAGTTGGTAGTAACAGTTACAAACATTGAGTGGTGTCTACTGTCTAGCAACATCCATGCCTCCCAACTAATAGAAATGGTCAGTGATCTGACAAACCTTGTGCGCAATGTTACTGTGTTGTGTATGTCCCTTTTTCTATATCCGGATTGGACACAAGACATAAATTTCACACTCGTATATCCAACCCATTGTTTCTCGATCCTTGGAAAAGGCATATCTGAACAAATAACAACAATATCACATATTGTTTAATATGAGTCTAGCCAGACATTCCATAAGCACTACCTCTCGAGTGGCCGTGGATATTTGCTCCCATTATGTGGGAGGGACAAATCCTCTCTACATCACTACCATCTCTCATTTCGCTTCATATCATGTCCGATTATTTCTTTTATAATTACTCGGTTATGGTGTAACGTTTGAAGGGATCAAAACATGATACTTCACAACTAGAGTATCTAGTGACTTCAAGTCTAAGGATTACAACACTATTTTCACTACGAGAAGAAATTATGACATTCACATAATTCATATGTAGCCTTCTCGTGGTGGGTCAATCCAGTATGCCATTACTCCTAACGCATACACATGTGTTAGACTTGATATCTCTCTATCAACCAACCCACATACTAGTCTCCATGTATAGTGATTGTCCTATTAATCAAAAACTTGACTAGGGATATTTAAGATAAACAACAATTGTAATATAATGACTTCATTATATTAAATGTATCCATAAATAATAAATGAATATTATAGCCAAAAACAATGTTCATAATAAAATAGATTGCCTCTAGGGAATCTACACCAACAGGACCCGGTTACCTCAATTTGATCACGGCTCGTCAAAGTAGATCACATCTACTTTGGTCGATTTTGGTGCTAATTACAGGTATTTATTTCACTTGGCTTCCTTTTAATTGGAATCACGTCCTTGTGTGAGGATTTTCTAACTCAACCGCACCCTAAGGATAGACCTCTCAGCAGAACTGCCTGGACCATATGGAACGAAATATTTCTCGGATAGAGTTTCATGCGAGAATTGAACATCAAGACTTTATGTCCCTCATGAAGCTCTTTCGGTTTGAGACGACTGTCATGCGATCTCTTCGTCTTCTCCTTGTAAATTTTTGAGCTCTCATAAGCTCTCAGCCTCCATTACTCAAGTTCAAGCAATTTTAGTTTTCATGCTTTTCCCGCCAACTCAGGGTCCATGTTGAACTGCTTGATTGCCCAGTAGGCCTTATGCTCTAACTCAACAGGGAGGAGACAAGCCTTAACAAATACCAGCTGAAATTTCGACATATTTAGCGGGGTCTTCCATGTTGACCGGTATGCTACAATGCGTAATCTATCCTTAGAGACCAATCCTCGTGTTCGACATTGACTATATTTTCTAGAATCCCCTTGATATCCATGTTAGATACCTCCGTTTGTCCATTAGTTTTGGGGGGATAAGGTAGGTAAACCTTATGGACATACACTCCGTATTGCTTCATGACCTTGGCAAACACTCGGTTTATGAACTTTGAGGCTCCATCGCTCACCATTGCCCTTGGTGTGCCAAACCGAGTAAAATTATGCTTCTTTCTGGAACCTCTCCACAGTGGCTGCATCATTGTTAGGACAAGCAATTTCTTCCACCCCCTTTGTCACATAAGAAACCGAAAGCAGGATATACATATTACCATGTGATGACATAAAAGGTCTCATAAAGTCATTGGCCCCATACATGAAAGGGCTCCACCTCAATCCAAGTGGACATGGGCATCTCATCTTGCTTAGAGATATTTCCTGTTCTCTGACATCTGTCAACCCTTCAACCCAGTCATAACAGTCTTTAAAAGAGTAAGCCCGAAAAAACCTGACAATAATACCTTAATGGATGTATGTGGGTCGTTGAAGTGGCCCCTACTAGGTGTTGCATGAAACTGCTCAAATACTTCACGGATCTCGTGAGTACGCATACATTTTTTAATGATGTTTTCAGCTCCCATCTTGAACAAATAAGGATCCTCCCAGAAATAGAGTTTCACCTCATATAGGAACAGCTTTCTCTTCTGCACTGTCCATTTCTTAAGTATCTTCCCATTGGTTAGATAGTTGGAAATAACCCAGTGCCAAGGTTCAGTTGGCCCCAATTACATCAAATTCTCGTCTGGAAAATTTTCTTGTATCGGTACTTGTTCTTCCACCCCATTTTGGGGTCTTGAGAGGTGGTCTGCTACCTCATTCTCAACACCCTTCTTGTCACAAATCTCAACATCAAATTGTTGCATCAAAGGACCCACCTCAACAATCTCGGTTTGGCGTCCTTTTTATCAAGAAAATAGCGCAGAGTGATCTGTAAAAAACAATCACCTTCGATCCAATAAGATATGGAGAAATTTGTCCAGAGCAAAAATAATAGCTAGCAGTTCTGATAGCACCTTTTAGGAGCTATATATTACCTCCATTTGTCACATTATAATGATATACTTGAGCTTAATTATAGAGAATATGTTGTGTTTTATCACTTGATGCTTGATGTGTGCTATTGTGTTAGTCCGGGCGTTTCTATGCATAATTAGTTGTTATCCGTCAAATATGATCGCTTGGTATGTTTTTTCGTGTTTACTTGACAGGAAGGGATGCTACTCGGTTGCTAGGAGGCAAGGAACGAACTTCGGAACAACAGTAGCTCAATTGGAACGAGGATAAGCCAAGTTGGAGGAGCTAGGATGACCAATCTGCACTAATATGATGATATCTGGAGTTCCACAATTATTTGTGAGTGATACCGGTGCCAAATGAAAGTAGACTCAACGAGATTTCCAACGATAGGTCACGGAGATTAATCGGAGATCGGACGAAGAATTTATGGCATGGAGAAGTCAGTGCCCCAATGTAGGAGCAGCTTGCCCGTGCATTTCGGCCCAAAATGCACCCTATTTCGGCCCGAAATGCCCTGACACTAAAGTCCGATTCTAGGGGAAAACGCAATTTTTAAATTCTTATGATGATTTTTTGCTAAAGGACGACCTTGGTGGCATGGAGAGTCATTCACGCACGAGAATGGAAGAGAGGAACGACGCAAGGGAGCTCTAGGAGGAGACGATTCATGCACATCTTTGAGGATTTCATTGTTTGATTCTTCTTCTTCTCTTATGATACTTTTTATGGAGAAACTCTATTGTTTTGCTACGATTGTTATTAGTGGCAAAACATTTTGCTAGGCTTCTCTAGAAAGCCTAGGATTTATGTACACGATGTGTTTCCGGATTTTAGACTTGTTTCATGCTTCAGGGTTTTGATTAATTGAATCGATGTTTAGTTTCTTGATCTTGTTATTGAATCTAGTCTATTGAAACGGCTAGATTATGATTTGATAATCACGATACTTAGGGTTTATTCGTGAATCAATTTCTTGCTTAAAGTTAATATGTGTTTTAGTTAATTGTTCATATATTGTGCTTAAACCTTGGCAAGAACGGAGTGATCAACCTGACTTGTTAATTAGCTAGCGAGTGCGTGAAGCGACTTAGACCTAGTTGTGATGAGATATGAACAACAATCATGAATTACTGAGAGTGAGAAGAGAAGTGTTTAGGATTGACCTGAGTGGGTAGATTCGGTAGGTGAGATTCGACTGTTTCGTGCAACGGTGGACCGATAGGACGCGTTGCGGTGCAGGTCATTAGCCTACTAGAACGGAACGGTAGATGTAGGTGGACCGACAGCACACCGAGTAAACCGTGACGCAGAACAATATGAGGCCGAGAGGATATTGTCAGTACTATTACCCGTCTTAGTTAGAATATAGTCAAGGTGTTACATAGCTTATCCGAAAATCATCTACAGTCCTAGGTGATCTACAGATGGCCTAGTTTCTCCATATTTGTTTAATAAAATAAAAACCCAAAAATATTAGTTTAGTTGTTTATTGTATGTTAGTCACCTGCTTGAGGGTGACAAATGTTTAAATCACAATCTCTTCCTCACTGTGACAGTACGCTAAATTAATTGCTTAATTAATAATCTCAAGGGTTGAAATACTACCCTATATTACTTGAACTGTGCACTTGTAACACGTAAGAAATCGTGTCAAGTTTTTGGCGCCGTTTTCGGGGACATCGGTAGATTATTTATTTAGGAGTTAGTTTAGACTAATTTTATTTTTGTTTCATTTTGTTTCTATCTATGTGCTTCACGGGTATCTTGTGAGTTTATTTTTTGCAGGAACGCAGGAAGCAGGAGACACAATTAGCATGTGCAGCGATGATGATTATGTGTGGATCTCTGATTACACCTAATATTGTGCTAGATGCAGAGTTTGGCACACGGACGACTCATGCTCAATGATATGGTGATATAAATGCAAGAAGGATCACAAGTATGAAGACGCATGCATATTCGATCCACCACAGCTTCATCAGCATCAAGAGGGCTCACCAGCCAGTATGGCAGACTTGTTTAATATTATGAAGGAAATCCAAGAGCGCACCACAAGGATGTCCCTGGTTACAAAAGATCCTCAAGAGGACCCTCTTCCACACATTGAGCCTAATTGAGCATCTATGGTCACCATCACAAGATGGTTCGGATGAACCTCATTGGCTACCGGCTGTCGTAGAGATGCAAATGACACTGATGGCTGGGATGGAGCAAGAAAGAGAATCTGAATCGCAAGATGAAATTATGGAAGAAGAGGTACCTGAGCCTAGCAAAGAGTGAAATGTCCATGAACCAGTTGTGGACTTTTCCACTTATGAGGACTCATACTCTGATTCAAACTGGGGTGGACCTGTGTGTCTGAGATGAGAGGATCTTCCGTGATGCGAGCCAAAACCTCAGGAGATCTCACATCCTTGGCATGAATGGGAATAGACCAACATTGGGAGCTTATGGTGTGCTGACGATGAAGCTGATGAAGCACTTGTGACCATTGTGTTGGAATAGATGCCCTAGAGGCAATCTAGTTTAGTATGAATTTGTATATGGCTAGAAAATTCATTTATTATTTATTGGATATTTAATATAATGAAGTCCTTAGATTTACAATTGTGTTGTTTATCTTAAATATCCCTAGTCAAGTATAATGATTAAATGGGACAATCATCTATAGACTAGTATGGGGTTGGATTGATATGGAGATATCACGATCCAACACATAGGTGTGCATTACGGAATGTTGCACTGGATTGACCCATCTCCGAGAAGGCTACATACACGTTATGTTGAGTCACAAGTGCTTCTCGCGGTGCAATGGTATTGTCATCCTTAGACTTGAAGTCACTAGATATTCTAGTTGTGGATCATTGTGATCTTGGTAGCGTTAAACGCTACACCGTAACTGGGTAGTTATAAAGGCGTGTACTGGATACAATGAGAAGCAAGCTTAGAGATCGTAGTGGACGTAGAGAGGATTTGCCCCTCCCACATAACGGGAGCAAATATCCTAGGCCACTCGAGGGATAGTGCTTATAGAATGTCTGGCCATACTCAAATAAATTAATATGGGATATTGATGTTATTTGCACGAATAAGGCTATTCCCATGGATCGAGAAACTATGGATTGGACATACGAGTGTGACTTGTATGTCGCGTGTCCAATCCGGATATGGAGGCAAAGGGATGAGACAATTACTTGTGCAAAGGTTGTCAAGATGACTATTCTATTAGTTGGCTAGAATGGATGTTTTGCTAGAAACCGCTCCACATTAGCAAATAGTTGCTACCAACTAGATAGAACCTATGGGGTCACACGCTATATAGAGTTGAACTAGATTTGGGAATTAATTAATTGGATTAATTAATTAGAAGGATCACTTTGCAAACCCTTGCAAAACTTAGTAGAGACTAATTTGCAAGGAAGGGACTAAATTGAATTCTAGTTGGACTAGAATAAGTCCTTTAGGTAGTTAACAAGGAATTGTTGGACTACATAAAGGACCCTCCTTCCTTCCTTCCTCATAAATTATGCTCATTAGTGAACATAACAAGAGTGGGAGAGAACAAAAGGAGAGAGAGCAAGCAACAAGGAGGGCCCGACGCCCCCCCTTGCCGCCGCCCTCGTCCCGTCGGCCAAAAGAGGCCGAGACCCTCTTTTGGGTCTCGTTTTGCGTGATTTCTTCTTCCTCTTCCTATTCCGGGCTAGCACCAAGGAGTTTGGGAAATCTAGGATCAACTCTAGGCGTGGATCAACTATAGAGAACGTGACATTATTCGCGTTTGAAGTCATCAAGGAGAACCCAAAGGTGTGTTTATGATTTCTAAACTTTACTATCGTTATGTCTCTAGACTTGTGATCCTTGGAGGGTTTTGCATGGTTTTTATGTTTGATTATGCTTCCGTTGTGCGATCCATTAATCAAAACCCTACAGTGGTATCAGAGCCACAGGTCATAGAACATAAACGTGGTTTATGTGTTACGTTTTAGTTGTTTTACACCTTAATTTGATTGTTTATCGCGTAAAACAAGACAAATCAAGCATGGGATGCAATTTGTCAATAACTAATCAAAACAAGATCCAATTTTTGCATTGGATGCATGAATTGGTGAGTTTGAGAAATTTTAGGATCTTAGATCTAGGGTTTGGGCATCCTTGGGGAAGAAGGAGTTCTCCCAAAACAAGGAAACAACCAAACTTGGGCTCCAAGCAAGGGAGTTGTTTTGGAAACAACTCCCATAAGGAGGTTCGGCCCCCCTAGGGACCGCCCCCTTGCTTGCCGCCCAAGCTTGGCCGCCCTAAGGGGCCGGGCGGCCCTAACCCGCGGGCATAGCTTGCGGGTTTTGGGCCGGCCCGGCCCTAGGGCCTTGTGGTTCACTTGAATGGGCCCGAGCAATTCGATTGTTGGGCCCATGGACCGTTTTAACCCTAGAAATCCTAAAATCAATTAAAATTGACCAAGCGCGTTAAAATTGGATTTTAACTGTTTATGTGCAAATCGCATGGTGATTGGATATGGCCTTAGGATGTGGTTTGATGTGGATGTTTAATTTTGTGGTTTGGTTTTACGGCCTGCGAGCTGATCAATTAATTGTAATAATTAATTAGGGTTTTATGGCCTGCGTGCCATTTTTTCTCTCAACTTGTGAGATTTATTTTATTTAGTATAGATATTAGCTAGTGCTAGATAAAGTAGATTATTAGCCAAGATTGGAGAAAAGAAGCCCAGAGCCAAAGAAGCCACAAAAGATGGAGCGTGGAGCATGGAGCAATCCACAAGACTATGAAGGATGGACCAAAAGATCAAGACGCATAAAGATGTGTTTACTTTAGGGTTCATATATAATTCCATTGGCTTGGAATTATCTTAGTCTAGAAAAGGCCATATCCACATCACGTTTAATTTTCTGTTTTGTGGTTGTTTATTTATTGTCTTATTATTTGTATGGTTGGTGTATGGATGATGCATGCAATTAGGATAATAAGATAATTAGACAACCCGGATCTATTATTTGGAGTTGTGCCCAAACTCAAATAGATAGATTAGTTGATATTGATCAACATAAAAAAATTAAAGAATTGAATTTAAAATCCCTCAAAATTCAAATATTGTGTTCTTGCCTTCTCGTTATTTAAACACTCATTATCATCATTATTTATCAAGCTCGTGCGTGCCAAAGTATGGCGACTTGGTTCATAATGATGGAATGCGATGGCACGTAACAATGTGCAATTGTTTAGATAAGAGGTTGAACACAACTAGGCTATTAATTTGATTAAGAAACCTAGAGGCAATCAATTGGGATTATCCATATGGATGGATAAATAAGGAGTTATTTGCCCGATTGAACCAAGAATTGCATATGGGATGCAATTGGAATTGTTCCTACCTAAAGTAGTCAAATTATGGGTGACTTGCCAAAGCAAGCTCATAAGGAGATGAAAGATGGATCTTGGCCCACTAGAAAATATAAAGATATTTTCCGCATTAATATCTTGAGGGTTATTAATCCGTAGAAAAATAGTGGGAGCTATATTTAATAAACTAGCCATTATTAAATATAGTCAAAAATTCACAAATACTAAAACTTGCGTATTTTCCTTTTTGTAGAATTCCAAATGGAAAACAACTCATCAAGTTCACAACATTCCCTACGATCTGTCCTTGAGAAGGACAAGCTCTCTGGAACCAACTTTCTTGATTGGTACAGAAAATTGAGAATTGTTCTCAAGCAAGAGAAGAAACTGTACGCAATAGAAAAGCATGTTCCAGAAGGTCCAGAGAACCAAACACCTGCTGCCTTAAAGGCGTATCAAAAGCTTGTTGATGACGCTAATGATGCGGCCTGCCTTATGCTTTGCACCATGACTTCTGAGCTTCAGAAGCAACACGAAAACATGAATGTTGTCGATATGATCGAACATCTAAAGCAGCTCTTCCAAGAGCAGGCGAGGGTAGAGAGGTATGAGGTCTCAAAGGCACTGTTCAAATGTCTTCTGGCAGAAGGGAACCCGGTGGGACCCCATGTACTCCGAATGATCGGGTACTTGGAGAATCTCGCCCGACTGGGGTTCCCGGTCGGCCAAGAGTTGGCAACCGATCTCGTGTTGCAATCGTTGCCCGAAAGTTATGGACAGTTCATTATGAACTATAACATGAACGAGATCGTTAAACCACTGCCAGATTTGCTCAACATGTTGAGGACGGCTGAACAGAGCATCAACAAGGGTAAGGGCAAGGCCATTATGATGGTACAGAAAAGAAAGGGCAAAAGGTTTGCCTCTTCCTCCAAGGGCAAAGGCAAGTCAGTTGCCAAGTCAAAGGAACCTGCCCTTAAGCCTGTTGGTGGCATTGCCAAGGCCGTGACTAAAGGTGAGTGTCACTACTGCAGTCAGCCTGGACACTGGAGAAGGAACTGCCCAAAATATCTGGAGGACAAGAGGCTTGGAATAGTGATTCCACCACCACTAGGTATTTTTGTTGTAGATGTCAATTTAACTGTCTCTACATCATGGGTATTAGATACTGGATGTGGATCTCATATTTGTCGAAATATGCAGGATCTAAAGAGAAGTAAAAGATTGGCTAAAGGGGAGGTAGATCTGCGCGTTGGGAATGGAGCAAAGGTTGCTGCGTTGGCCATAGGCGTGTGCGAGCTATCTCTTCCTTCAGGATTAGTTTTAGAATTAAATAATTGCTATTTTGTGTCTGCTATGAGCAGAAACATTATTTCTATTTCTTGTTTGGACAAGGATGGTTTTATTATTTCAATAAAGAACAATTGTTGTTCCTTTTATTTAAATAATATTCACTACTTTAGTGCGCAATTATTTAATGGACTTTATGTCCTTGATCTAAGCAATCCTGTCTACAACATTAATACCAAGCGGATTAAAATAAATGATTTAAATCCTGCTTATTTATGGCACTGTCGTTTAGGCCACATGAATGAGAAACGTGTATCTAGAATTCATAAGGATGGATTTCTAGACTCATTTGATTTTGAATCATATGAGACATGTGAGGCTTGTTTATTGGGAAAAATGACGAAGTCCCCTTTCAATAAGAAAGGTGAGAGGACTAGTGAGCAATTGGCACTCATACATACTGATGTGTGTGGGCCATTTGCCACGCCTGCCAGGGGTGGTTATGTCTACTTCATTACATTTACTGATGATTACAGTAGATATGGATTTGTGTACCTTATGAGGGCAAAATCCGAATCCTTTGAAGTGTTCAAAGAATTCAAGAATGAAGTAGAGAAGCAACTTGGCAAAAGTATAAAAGCTCTACGATCGGATCGTGAAGGAGAATACTTTAGCCAAGAGTTTGACGACTATCTTAGAGAGTGTGGGATCGTGTCCCAACTCACTCCACCCGGAACGCCACAATGGAATGGCGTGTCCGAGAGGAGGAATCGGACCCTATTGGATATGGTTCGATCTATGATGTGTCAAACCGATCTTCCATTGTCATTTTGGGGCTACGCTCTATTAAGTGCAGCTTTCACCATTAACCGTGTTCCATCTAAATCAGTCGTGAAGACACCATATGAGATGTGGAGTGGGAGGCGTCCCACACTGTCGTTCATGAGGATTTGGGGCTGCGATGTCTATGTAAAACGTTTACAATCAGACAAGCTAGGGCCTAAATCGGATAAGTGTAAATTTGTGGGGTACCCTAAGGAAACTAAGGGATACTACTTCTACAATCCAACCGAGAACAAAGTGTTTGTTGCTCGGACCGACGTGTTTCTAGAAAGAGAGTTTGTCTCTAAAGAAGCAAGTGGGAGGAATGTAGAACTTGACGAGGTTCAAGAACCACAAATCATTGAACCGATTATGGAACATGAACAGGAACCACAAACAGTTGTGGAGCTACCTGTTCAGGTAACACAATAGCTTCGTAGATCTAGTAGAGTGCGCCAGGAACCCGAGAGGTATGGACTTCTCGTAACCGATTCCGGTGACACGATGCTCATAGATAATGAGCCTACTACCTATGAGGAGGCCATGAGTGGCCCAGACTCGCAGAAGTGGCTGGAAGCCATGAGATCCGAGATGGAATCCATGTATACCAACAAAGTATGGACTTTGGTGGAACCACCCGATGGGGCGCGGCCCATAGGATGCAAGTGGGTCTTCAAGAAGAAGATCGACATGGATGGTAATTTGATTACCTATAAGGGCCGATTGGTGGCTAAAGGATTCAGACAGATTCATGGTATTGACTATGATGAAACCTTTTCACCAGTCGCAATGACCAAATCCATCCGAATCCTACTTGCGATTGCAGCATACCATGACAATGAGATTTGGCAGATGGATGTCAAAACTGCATTCCTTTATGGGAATCTCCTCGAGGACGTGTATATGATACAGCCGGAGGGTTTTGAGGATCCAAAGCAAGCCAGCAAAGTCTGTAAGCTGCAACGGTCCATTTATGGATTGAAGCAAGCTTCTAGGAGTTGGAATCGACGTTTTGATGAAGTGGTCAAAGAGTTTGGCTTCATCAGAAACGAAGATGAGTCTTGTGTCTACAAGAAGGTTAGTGGGAGCTCTGTAGCTTTTCTGGTCTTGTATGTGGATGACATACTACTCATTGGAAACGACATTCCCATGCTGCAATCTGTTAAAGATTGGCTAGGAAAGTGTTTCTCAATGAAGGACTTAGGGGAAGCAGCCTACATACTCGGTATAAAGATCTATAGAGATAGATCTAAAAGGTTGCTAGGCCTAAGTCAAAGTACATATATTGACAAGGTGTTGAAGCGGTTCAACATGCAAGATTCCAAGAAGGGATTCTTGCCCATGTCACATGGAATCACTCTTTCGAAGAGTGGTTGTCCTTCCAATGAGATTGAGAAGGAACGCATGAGAAGGATCTCCTATGCCTCGGCCATAGGATCTATCATGTACGCCATGTTATATACTAGACCAGATGTGTCATATGCCTTGAGTATGACAAGCAGATACCAATCCAATTCGGGTGAGAGTCACTGGATTGCAGTCAAGAACATCCTAAAGTAATTGAGAAGAACTAAGGATACTTTCTTGATATTTGGCGGTGAGGAAGAGTTGCATGTAAGGGGTTACACTGATGCAAGCTTCCAAACCGATAGAGATGACTTTAGATCACAATCGGGATATGTGTTTTGCCTAAATGGAGCAGCGGTGAGCTGGAAGAGTTCCAAGAAAGAGACGGTAGCTGATTCTACAACAGAGGCTGAGTACATTGTTGCAAATGGCGCAGCAAAGGAGGCTGTTTGGATCAGAAAGTTTGTTTCTGAACTTGGTGTGGTCCCTAGCATTGCGGATCCAGTGGAGTTGTTCTGTGACAACAATGGGGAGATCGCGCAATCAGAGGAACCCAGATCGCACCAGAAGTCCAAGCACGTGCTCAGGAAGTTTCATCTGATTCGAGATGTTATCGATAGAGGAGACGTTCGGATATGCAAGATTCCTACAGATGATAATCTGTCAGACCCGCTTACGAAGCCCCTCACGCAGTGGAAGCATGAAGGGCACACTAGGAGTATGGGCATACGAGATGCGCCAGATTGGCTCTAGTGCAAGTGGGAGACTGTTGGAATAGATGCCCTATAGGCAATCTAGTTTAGTATGAATTTGTATATGGCTAGAAAATTCATTTATTATTTATTGGATATTTAATATAATGAAGTCCTTAGATTTACAATTGTGTTGTTTATCTTAAATATCTCTAGTCAAGTATAATGATTAAATGGGACAATCATCTATAGACTAGTATGGGGTTGGATTGATATGGATATATCACGATCCAACACATAGGTGTGCATTACGGAATGTTGCACTGGATTGACCCATCTCCGAGAAGGCTACATACACGTTATGTTGAGTCACAAGCGCTTCTCGCGGTGCAATGGTATTGTCATCCTTAGACTTGAAGTCACTAGATGTTCTAGTTGTGGATCATTGTGATCTTGGTAGCGTTAAACGCTACACCGTAACTGGGTAGTTATAAAGGCGTGTACTGGATACAATGAGAAGCAATCTTAGAGATCGTAGTGGACGTAGAGAGGATTTGACCCTCCCACATAACGGGAGCAAATATCCTAGGCCACTCGAGGGATAGTGCTTATAGAATGTCTGGCCAGACTCAAATAAATCAATATGGGATATTGATGTTATTTGCACGAATAAGGCTATTCCCATGGATCGAGAAACTATGGATTGGATATACGAGTGTGACTTGTATGTCTCGTGTCCAATCAGGATATGGAGGCAAAGGGATGAGACAATTACTTGTGCAAAGGTTGTCAAGATGACTATTCTATTAGTTGGCTAGAATGGATGTTTTGCTAGAAACCGCTCCATATTAGCAAATAGTTGCTACCAACTAGATAGAACCTATGGGGTCACACGCTATATAGAGTTGAACTAGATTTGGGAATTAATTAATTGGATTAATTAATTAGAAGGATCACTTTGCAAACCCTTGCAAACTTAGTAGGGACTAATTTGCAAGGAAGGGACTAAATTGAATTCTAGTTGGACTAGAATAAGTCCTTTAGGTAGTTAACAAGGAATTGTTGGACTATATAAAGGACCCTCCTTCCTTCCTTCCTCATAACTTATGCTCATTAGTGAACATAACAAGAGTGGGAGAGAACAAAAGGAGAGAGAGCAAGCAACAAGGAGGGCCCGACGCCGCCCCTTGCCGCCGCCCTCGTCCCGTCGGCCAAAAGAGGCCGAGACCCTCTTTTGGGTCTCGTTTTGCGTGATTTCTTCTTCCTCTTCCTATTCCGGGCTAGCACCAAGGAGTTTGGGAGATCTAGGATCAACTCTAGGCGTGGATCAACTATAGAGAACGTGACATTATTCGCGTTTGGAGTCATCAAGGAGAACCCAAAGGTGTGTTTATGATTTCTAACCTTTACTATCGTTATGTCTCTAGACTTGTGATCCTTGGAGGGTTTTGCATGGTTTTTATGTTTGATTATGCTTCCGTTGTGCGATCCATGAATCAAAACCCTACACATTGCTATAGAGAATTGGGAAATCAGCAAGTGTGGGGGTGTGAATGTACTGCATGTGTTGATTTAAGAGCATAAAGCACCAAATAGGTACTACTAGGATGATTTCATGGCTAGATATTCATTTGAGCCCATTAGTACTTCGTGGAAGCTGATTAAGAAGAAAAATTGCAAAATGAAAGGGGTTGGCTTCCGCAATGGTCCACCATCGTTAGAGCACATGGGTGCTTGAGAGAAAAAGCTTATCGAGAAAAGATGGTGGAAGAAGCAGAAATGGAGAGTTAAAGCAACATCCACTATCCTTGTCGGTTGAGGTAATCGGGTCGGGCCGTCAACCTTAAATTACAAGCGCTTCTTGGGAGGCAACCCAAGGTAGAGTAGGATATCTGTTATTTTATTTAGTTTGTGTTTTTGAGTTCTCCATATTTGATTATGAGAGATGAGAGCGAGAGTTATAACATTTGATTTAAGTGTGCAGGAGTGCAAGAGGAAGCATATGTGTTGGATTCCCCTTCTTGAGGTGTAGAATGCGCTTCGGAGTCCGGCAATTGGAGGAAAATGAAGAAAACAAGAGGTTAGTCCCAGGGCATTTCGTCCCAAAATGGGGGTATTTTGGCCCGAAATGCCCCCCCCCCCCATTTCGGCCCAAAAAGAAAACATCCATATTTTTTGATTTTTGAAAATCATTTCGGCCCAAAATAGGGACCATTTCGGCCCAAAAATGCACTGCACAACTTGAAATTTTTTCTCTTTCTTCCTCACACTAGGGGATCATGTCCTTTGGGGGGACACTCTAAATTCACTTAGGACAATCGTTATCTCAAGTGAGGGGGTGGGGTTTACATATATCTTTGCTCGCCTAAACTTGCATAACCATGTTACATATAGATTAGTGACTCAGTTTGCACGTAGGTGTCAGAGTTAGGATTGCATGTGCACGTTTAATTATTGCATTGTATATATATTGTTTTCACTTTTAATTATTGATTCCACCTACCCATAATTTGTTGGTTAATGGAGTTGGCCGAAGCATATAGAGTTAGGAAAATTAAATTAAACGAAAACAAAGAAAAAATTAAAAAAAATTGAAAAATCCTAAAAATTGAAATAATTTTTAGAAAGAGCAATCAAAGAGAGTGAATGTGGAGAGGGCTCAATGATAGGAATTCCCTAGGAGTAGGAAAATCTGAGGTGAGATAGACGCGAGAAATACTGGAGTAGGAAGACTTATAGGGCTAATGCACTTTAGAATTGTGAGTAGCTGTCTCTCAGACTAGTTATCCTACTAGCGCTACACCGTCGTCACTTAGGTAGTCGTCAACCCTCCTCGTAATGGCAACGGAACAGCTGTGCAAGTGATGTTTATGGGGACCTCACATCCCGTCTCCATCACCTAGGTCCAGTAGTTACCCCAATTTGATCCATTTACCCCTTTTATTCACAGCCTCTAGCCTAGGAAGCCTTTCCGTGTGGCTTGCATCACTAGTTAGAATGGTCCCTTCCTATGCGCCATGATAGAGGGAGTTGAGTTAAGGAGGTTCGTTGAGGGTGAGCTGATATTATACATCTTGAGTGGATTCTCTTACATGTCATATCTTGAGGGATGTGAGGGTGAGTTAGAGACGGTATCACACTTCGATGTGGCGGTGAGTTGTGTCCTTACACCACAATCACAGGTGGAGAGTCGTAGTGCGTGATATTCTTTCCGCACGTCATGGGGTGAGGGTTGATTGATCTTATAGGAGGATGTGCTTGTGCTTCATTTAAGTTCTCTATATCTTAGGTGATGAGGAGGATCGCTTGGAAAAGCACGTTTATACATTGACTACCAGGTTTGCGAGAGTTGCTTTACATCGAGTGTGGGGGGTCGACATATATTTGATTACATAATTGATTTGACACATTACACCCCCACGTTATCTATTTTGATATTTGATCTTCCCGGACATTACTATCATCATTGGTGACTCCATGTTCTTATTTCTATGGAAAAAAAATTGAAAGTGAAATGGAAATGGAATAGGGAGCGGGGAATTGAACTTCATGAAGAACCGAGGATATGAGCGATATATTTTGATCACTTCTTCACATTTTTGGCCGCGAGAACGGCGTTGCATCAAGATTGAGGGGATAAGGGCCGAAGTAGTTAGATTCGGTGGGGTTCCTTAGATTTTGGTGAGGGAGTGTGAGAATCGGGTTTTGTGAGTTGTATCATGACGTCTAGGACTGCGCTTCTAAATGCCCTATCATACCCGTCCTAAGCCGTCAACAATTTAACCCGTGGATAAACAGATCGGATGGTAAGTGCTAGGGATACGTTTGATGAGTGTGCGGAAGCAACTCATTTAGTGTTCGTGCCCGTTCTGTCTGACGAAACATGGCGCAAGTTCTATCGATCACCAAAGTTATAGAATCTCTAAGGGAATATGAGAGCCTTATGACATGCCGGTTTGCTTTTCGAGATTGCCCAATCTCTAACCTAAAAACAAAAAATATATATGTTGCTATTTACCTTATTGCTTGTTTATAATCGAGTTGCATTGTTAAATTCATGTAGACTGCATAGTCCGGTGTTTGAGTCGTTGTGTCCAAGGGAAAGTAAAGATATATGTGAATCTTGGAAGCAAGTGTTGCTCGGGACGAGCAAGAAGGTAGTGCGGGGGAATTTGATAGAGCCTTTTAGGAGCTATATATTACCTGAATTTGCCACATTATGATGATATGTTTGAGCTTAATTGTAGATAATATGTTGTGTTTTATCACTTGATGCTTGATGTGTGCTATAGTGTTAGTCCGGGCGTTTCTATGCATAATTAGTTGTTATCTGTCAAATATGATTGCTTGGTATGTTTGTTTCTATTGTCTTGACAGGAACGGATGCTAATTGGTTGCTAGGAGTCAAGGAACGAACTTCGGAAAAAACGGGAGCTCAAGTGGAATGAAGAGAAGCCAATTTGGAGATGACCATTCTGCACTAATCTAATTATATCTGGAGTTCTACAATTAATTTGGGAGTGAGACCGGTGCCAAATGAAAGTAGACTCAAAGAGCTTTCCAACGATAGGTTACGGAGACTAATCGAATATCGGACGAAGAAGTTATGGCCCTGAGAAGTCAGAGCCAAATGCAGGAGCAATTTGCCAGTGCATTTCGGCCCGAATGCACCCTAGTTGTGATGAGATATGAACATAAATCGTGAATTACTGAGATTGCGAAGAAAAGTGTTTAGGATTGGCCTTAGTGGGTAGATTCGGTAGATGAGATTCCACTGTTTCATGCAACGGTGGATCGATAGGACGCGTTGCCGGGCAGGTCATTAGCCTACTAGAACGGAACGGTAGATGTAGGTGGACCGACAGGACAGCGAGTAAACCGTGACGCAGAACGACATGAGACCGAGAGGAGATTGTCAGTACTATTACCCGGATTAGTTAGATAGAGTTAACGTGTTACATAGCTAATCCGAAAATCGTCTACATCCCTGGGTGATCTACATATGGCCTAGTTTCTCCATATTTGTTTAATAAAATAAAAACCCAAAAATATTAGTTTAGTTGTTTATTTTATTTTAGTCACCTGTTTGAGGGTGACAAATGTTTAAATCCCAATCTCTTCCTCCCAGTTACAGTAGGCTAAATTAATTGCTTAATTAAATAATCTCAAGTCAGTCCCTGTGGGATCGATACCTCTGGGTTGAAATACTACCCTATATTACTTGAATCGTGCACTTGCGGTAACACGTAAGGAAGCGTGTAAAGTTTCTTCTCAGTATGCCCTAGTTGAGTTGGTCCTCATTAATAATTCTACTAACATTTCCTCTGTCCCAATATTGCTCCAATGGCGAAAGCACTGGCATCGCACATGAACTCAAAAGGAAGACTCCAGTCTGGAGTTGTAATTATAGGGGCTGAGGTGAGTTGATCCTTGAGAATATCAAAGGCCTTCCTGCAAGCATCATCAAAAACAAAGGAAACATCCTTCCCTAGAAATTCACACAGTGGCTTGCAAATTTGGATAAGTCCTTAATAAACCTGCGATAAAAACCCGCATGTCCCAGAAAGCTTCTCACACCCTTCACTGTAGTAGGATAAGGAAGTTGCTTGGCCGTATCTATCTTTGCTTGATCAACTTACAACCCCTTGATCGAAATTTTGTGGCCCAGAATAATCACCTCAGTAACCATGAAGTGGCATTTCTGCCAGTTCAACACAATGTTGGTGTCTATGCAGCGAATCAAGACACGACCTAAGTGATGTAGACCGTCGTCAAAATTGTCTCCGGATAGGAAGAATTCATCCATGAAACCTCCAAATTCTTCTCAATTATGTCTGAGAATATAGCCATCATACACCAATGAAATGTAGCAGGTGCTTTACATAGTCCATCCATGGGGCGGAACGCAAATGTGCCATATGGACATGTAAACGTGGTTTTCTCCTGGTTTGGAGCAATGATAATATGATTATAGCCAGAATAACCATCCAAGAAGCAATCGTACTCATGGTGGGCCAATCTGTCAAAAATCTGATCAATGAATGGCAAAGGAAAGTGATCCTTGAGCATGGCTTCATTTAGCTTCTTGTAGTACATGCACAAAGACCATCCAGTGACTGTCCAATGTGCAATCTGATCATGCTTGTCGTTCTCCATCACAGTCATCCCTCATTTCTTAGGCACACACTGTACCAGCTAGTCCATGTGTTTTCTGATATCGAGAATATAATGCATGCTTCCAACCACTTCATTACCTCCTTTCGCACAACCTCTTTCATGTTCGGGTTCAACCTCCGCTGAGTTTGAACCACTGGCTTCTTTCCTTTTCCACCCTAATCTTGTGTTGTAAGTAAGCGGGCTGATCCCCTTAATATCAGCTATTGTCCATCCAATTGATGTCTTATGCTTCCTTAGCACCTCCAATAGCTCCTCCTCCCGTGTCTGAGATAAAACAGAATAAACAATTACGGGTAACGTGTTATCAATACCAATAAATGGGTACCTAAGGTGGCTCAACAATGGCATCAATTCAAGCACGGGTGGTGACTTGAGTGAATGAACTAGGGCTAAGTTTTTCTCGCCTTGTTTGTATATTTCCAACTTTGTCAAGCTCTCCATGTGGCATACTTCCATAGGAGGACTTTTAGCTTCTTCCTTGTACACATTGTCTATTTCCTCCCACACGAGCTCAGCCTCCTCATCTTCCATGTCTTCATCAAATACCTCTGTGCTAAAGCAGTTCTCATAATTATAGCATGAAGGCGTTTTCATTTCCTTGAAAATATCTATTACCACCTTATCATCATCCACATGCATAGAGAGTTGGCAATGGTGAAGATGAAGGTGTGATTAGAATTTTTCCTCTAAGAACTTCTTTGAAAATGATGAGTTTTATGAAAAAATTTGAGAATGAACCTGCCTTATAAAGGCTTTGGTGTTGGAGATGAGTCATCTTAGGTGAAATGAGGATTTTACACCTCATGGGATGATGTGCCAAGTGCTAGGTTATGCATGAGAATATAGGGGGTTCAAGTGTAATAAACCAAAACTTGCAAGTAGTTTATTGATTTCTGATTTTCGATTATATTTCTCCCATCACTTCTATTAATTGTAATCAACCCTCAACATCCTGTAAGTATCACACTGCTCAATTACCATTTGATAATGCCGAAAAATTTTAATTGCGCAATTATCCAGAATTTGTTGATATTGCATTTGGGTCCTAGTTGAATTTCCACGGGTGTTACACTGAGTACTTGTCATTTGCTGCCTTTTGAGGAAGATGAAAAGATGTGAAACCACTTATCATAGAGTTTGTTGATTGCATCTCAATGCGGAACAATCTGTTTGGAGAACAGTTATTGCGCAAGCAATATTTTACCTTTTAGGTGCTAGAAACTCCCTTGCAAGTACAGCGATGAACTTCTTGTGTCTAGATATTCGTCCTTTTGAACAAGTGTTGTAAATTAAAATACGGAGATAATTTTAAACATATAAATTGATTTGTCTTGCACTAAAGAGTATAACATGGCATGCAATTTAAGAGATTTTTGTCACGCCCATTTCTAGATTTTTGCAACCCTTCTTCTAATGGACTTTTACTCTAAAATACAAAGTAAATATAGTGGACTTTTAAAATAAATCACAACGGCTTGGGAGTAAGTGTTGTCATGTAAGATTAGCATGAAAATATAAATTGTTTCTTATAGATGCATATGAAAAATGTCTGCAAAGGAGCTTAAGATAAATAATTATGAAGAAAATAGAGGACTTTCTATGCAATTGGTCCCATCCAAAGATATTTTTTAGTAGAACGAAATGTAAATAACTTTTGAGAAAAGGACAATGATAACGTCAACAAGGATATATTTCTTGTGGTCATGACTCTAGCATGATGCACAATAGTCCAATTTTGTTTCAGGAGATTGAACATATGAACATTGATTTTAAAATACACTAAAAGCATTTGTAAATCACTAGTTTGGATGAGTGAGAAACCCGCACGAGATCAAATATTTGGCCTTAATATGTAACCAGATGTATCTGATAGCCTCTCTTCCCCATAAAACATCTCATGTTTTTCTAAAAAATATACCACAATATACATACCCCTGATTTTTCCATAATTTCATCTCTAAAACTAAAACTAAAAAAAAAAAAAAAAAGCTTAATCACAACTTCTATCGGGCGTTCAATGAATTTTTTTTTGGTTGGGGTAGCAGTGTAATATTAAGTTTGAGTTTGCAAAAAAAATGTTTCTTTCTCCAAATAAACATCGATTCTTTCTTGAATCTGGCATGAATGCGTATTTGAAGAGTTCCTTTATAACTTCTCTTCGAATCGAAATTCGGGAAGCCGAGATCAATTAGATGTCTTACATTAGAAAGTTTAAAAGTGAGATCTCCTCAAGGCTAAATCGATTAGAAGAATTTTTTGTTGCCTTGAAGACCCAAAAATTAATTGATTCTTTTTAGTTTCATCTCGAGTTTGAGAGTCCTCATCCAGAAGATGTGGAACAATCTCTTTAATATCTAGGTTCTCATTTATTTCTAAATAGTTATGATGCATATACACATCTTTTGTAAGAGTCATAGAAGATTGTTTGATGTTTTTTAACTGTTGTCGATGTGATATATTATGAATTTTTATTATTGTTATGGCTTGTTTCAGGCGTTCATGGGTCAGACAGGACCAGATATAACTTATTTCGTGATGTTCATTTGCGGAATTCATGTAAGGTTTTCTTTCTTCCGAATCATTTTTTATGTTGAATTTTTTTAGTTGAGATTCTTATCATCAACTTGAATTTTGTTATCTCTATTTCGAATGATATGAATTTTGAATTCAACCACTAACTTTAAGTTTGAACTTATGACATTTCTCTATTATAAACAATTTGAAAAATACACACTGTCTTTTGTAATGTTAAGATGTTTAACTTTTTCTTTGAACGGGCAAATTCCAGATATCTATTCACAATTTATCTTTTCTTCGCAAAAAAATTAAAATTTTAATTGATATTAATTTGATCTAAACTCAAATCTTCCTTCTACGATCTAAATAACTCGACTTCTTAATATTTTTTTAAGAAATTTTGCAAAAAAATATTCGAATTTTCATTATGAATCAAATAGAAATGATGAATACACAGAGGATGATGATTCGGACGATATAGTTCTCAGACTAGTAATCATACTTCAAAAGTAATTCCATTATAGGAAAATAGAAATAGGGTTATGATCAATCCACCAATACATATTTTAACCCCAGAGTCATGTATAGACAAATGACTAATAACATTTCTTTTCTATTGGCATACCCAGATCTCTCTCTCTCGTATTCCTTTTATTTCTTTTTCGCTGTCCCTAATACATTTGTTAATATCTCTTCTTTTCGACACAACCGTATCAAAGTGAGCGACAATAACCTGGGAGCATAAAGATAATTATTAATCGGTGATGATACAATTTTTTATTTAATTGTGTTAATTAGATAGTTGCATTTTGCCAACCTTGGTGTTTAAAGTTGTTGTACTATTATATAGCAATTATAATGATCATTTTAATACATCGAGGGTGAAGATTACATGAGTTTGGGCTATATGTGAGCAATGGATGGAGTGAATAAATGATGATCACATAAGAGTGATGTTGTAAGAAAAAAATGCGGATGACTTGCAAGTTTTACCGGAAGTAAGGGTGACTATGAGGTAAATTTAAGAAAGATTTGGTGATTCCACAGAAAATGAAAGTAATTATGTTACACCATATTCATAAATGTTATTGTACGTATCTGTTAAAATTAGGTTGGACGTGGAAGTAACAGATCACCTGGAAAAAATATGCGGAGGACTTGAGGGTTTTACCAAAAATGAGGTGTCTAGTGAAGCAAAGTTGTGAAAGAATTAGTAATTTTCACATGACGTGAAGATATTTAGATAGTTTATTTTACAATATTTGTTGAATCTATGTTTAATCTGGAAGTAAAAAATTACCAAAATAGTCCAGTGATTTATATCGACACTGATGAACAGTGCATACGAATGTTTGGAGGTTTCAAGGTAAAATAGGAAGACAAGTGCATATATAAGAGAGAAATAGTCGATCACCGTCTGATTGTAAGTCTCCTGGGCTACTCCCCTCATCGCCAATTGGTTTTGAGGTGGAACCACATGGATTCTTACATGGTATCAGAGCCACGACTCACACACGTGAATGGTTAACAAACCACGTGCTCACCGCCACCCGCAGACAAAAAGATCCACGTGTATGTCAAAGAATGTCAAACGTGAGGGGGCATGTTGAGAAGTCCCATATCGGACATTCAAAAAGAAGAAACATAATTAATAAGTGTCATGGGCTACTCCCCTCATCGCCAATTGGTTTTGAGGTGGAACCCCGTGTAAGAAAATAGCCTGATGCAAAGAATAAACAACGGATGTGACCTGGGATCGTGGCTTACGATCTGCAATGTCGAGCATAAAACCAATCACAACGGTGTCTGCATGGAAATCGGACCAGATGTCGACGATCAAGCAGTGGGCGACGCCGTGGCAGAGTTGAGGAGAAGACCACTAGGCAGCGGCACTGTGGAGGATGTGCGGCGGCGAGGTCTGCGATTGCAGAGGGCGATGGCGATGGGGGACAAGGTGTGTCGCAGAGAGAGACAGAAAGGGAGGGAGACGGAAAGGAGGGCGGAAGCGGGGAAGAGGTAGATCAGACCGCTAGGCGACGACGGCGGCAGTGCACTGGCAGAGGTTGTGCGACGGCGTCGGTGGTGGCATCTAGGGTTGCTCTGGACAATACTTGGTACATGGACTCTAGGGCCTCCTGTCATATCACATTTGAGACAGGTACTATCTTCTCTGTCTCATCAAGTTCTCCAATTTCTAATATGATGGTCCGTAATGGGATGCAAATTCCAGTGTGCAGTTCCGGTCATCAGACTATTACTACCCTAGCCCGTCCCCTAAACCTCAAAAACGTCCTTCTTGTTCTAAACATCATTAAAAATCTTGTCTCTATCCGTCAGTTCATCATTGATAACAATGTCTCTATCGAGTTTGACCCGACTGGTTTTTCTGTGAATGACCTTCACTCGGGGACCCTTTTACTTCGGAGCAATAGTTCAGGAGACCTATATCCTCTTATTTCCACCCCATCCCCCTCTCCATCCCAATCTTTTGCCATTATTCCAGCCCCAGTGTGGCACAACCGTCGTGGACGTCCTGGTCGCCACGTCTTAGATCAACTTAGCTCTAGTCATTTCATTTCTTGTACTAAAACTGAGCAGACCGGATTGTGCTATGCATGCCAACTCGGCAAACACGTTAGACTCCCCTTTGCACCTTCACAGTGTTGTACTGTGGCTCTGTTTAACATTATTCATAGTGATATTTGGACATCCCCTGTTTCTAGCAAATCTAATTTCAAGTATTATCTTCTCTTACTTGACGATTACTCGCATTTTCTATGGGTTTTTTCCTTAAAACTCAAATCGGATGCTTTCACTCACTTCAAACAATTCAACACGTATGTGCATATCTTGTTTACTCGTGACATCAAGAGTTTTCAATGCGACCATGGGGGGGAATTCGATAACTCAGTGTTTCATGAGTTCGCCAAGTCCATTGGCCTTGTTCTTCGATTTGCTGGTCCACAAACGTCTCCTCAAAATGGCAAGGCCGAACGTATGATACGTCGTATCAATGACATATCCCGTACCCTTCTCTATCAGGCCTCCATGTCTCCTCGCTTCTGGGTTGAGTCTGTTCTCACTGCTGTCTATCTCCACAACATTCTCCCCACCAAAGCTCTCAAAGGTGTTATTCCTACCACCATTCTCTATCATTGTCTTCCACATACGATCATCTTCGTACATTTGGGTGTTTGTGTTACCCTAATCTGACTGTTGTGTCTCCCCACAACCTTGCCCCTCGGTCCACTCGATGTGTGTTTCTTGGTTACCCTTTGAACTTTCGTGGTTATCGGTGTCTCGACATCTCTACTGGTCGCATTCACATCTCTCGTCATGTTATGTTTGATGAGCATGTCTTCCCGTTTGCCACAACAGGTTCCGTGTCACTTCCCGAGCATACTGTCTCTGACCCCGGCGATGGTCTTCCTCCTATAGATATGTCTGGTTATACTCACAACCCCTCTGCTCCCTCTCGTCTAACCCCACCCTGCCCTCTTCACTACACTCGTCGCCCGGTCGCACCTCATCCTGCTCCCTCGACACCACCTCCGCCTCCTCCACCTCAGGCTCCTCCTCAACCTCCTGCCTCCCCACCTGTCACGGTCTCCCCGCTGTCTCTAGCACTAGACTCCCCTAACCCACCGGCTCCACATCTCTCCCTTAAGATGAGAACCCGAGCCCAGCAAGGTATCCATAAACCCATCTCCCGTCTCACCCTACATACTCAATCTCCCTCTTTCGTGTCTCCCTTTCCCAAATCCCATGTTTCTACCCTTTCAGACCCTCACTGGAAAGCTGCAATGGATGATGAGTTTAAGGCTATGATCACGAATCAGACTTGGGATTTGGTTCCTCGCCCGTTTGGGGCAAACATTCTCCGGGCCATTTGGTTATTCTGTCACAAGTTTCGGGCCGATGGTACTCTTCAGCGGTACAATGCCCGCCTGGTGGAGAATGGCAAATCTCAGTTATTGGTGTTGATTATGATGAGACTTTTAGTGCTGTTGTCAAACCGGCCACCATCCGTACTGTTCTCACTCTTGCCATCTCTCATGCTTGGCCCTTTCGCCAGTTGGATGTCAAGAATGCTTTCTTCCACGGTGATCTGGATGAGGTAGTGTATATGCACCAGCCACCGAGCTATCGGGATCTTCGCCATCCAGATCATGTATGCCGTCTTCGTAAGTCCCTCTATGGGATGAAACAGGCACCACGCGCGTGGTTTCAGCGTTTTGCTACCTTTCTCACGGGCTCAGTGGGGTTCTCCAGTTTTCGGTGTGATGAGTCTCTGTTTGTCTACAGTCAGGGATCAGATATATTCTACCTCATCTTCTACATCGACGACATCATCATTACAGGGTCTTCTCCTACAGTTGTGCAGAGGATTATTGCTCAGCTTTCGACTGAGTTTGCTATGACTGAACTTGGACCTCTACATTATTTTCTAGGCATTGCTGTCACTCGCACTGAATCTGATATGGTTCTCTCTCAGTGCCAGTATGCCTCTGAGATTCTAAAGCGTGCATTGATGGTTGGCTGTAAGCCGGTTAGCACTCCGGTTGAGACTGGATCTAAACTCACCGTGGGTTGGGACCTCCGATTGATGATCCCAATCTCTACCGCAGTTTAGCTGGTGCTCTTCAATACCTCCCATTCACCCGTCCGGACATCTCATATGTCGTTCAGCAGATCTGCCTCTTCATGCACGATCTTCGAAAGCATCATTTTTCGCTCATTGAAACGTGTTCTTCGCTATGTGAGTGACACTCTTGATCTCAGATTTCACATCTATGCTACTGCCTCCACGGGTCTGACGGCCTACACTGATGCGGATTTGGCAGGCTGCCCAGACACACGTCGCTCCACCACCGGTCTATGCACCTTCTTTGGGGACAACATTCTCAGCTGTTCGTTCAAACGACAAGCTACTGTCTCTCGTTCTAGCGCCGAGGCCGAGTACCGTGGCGTGGCCAACGCTGTTGCTGAGCTCTGTTGGCTTCGCAATCTACTTCTAAAGCTTACGGTTCGTCCTCCGAAGGTCTCACCCTGCTATTGTGACAATGTTAGTGCAGTATACTTATCGGGTAATCCGGTTTAGCATTAACGCACGAAACATATTGAGATTGATCTTCACTTTGTCGAGAAAAAAGTTCGTCTCGGCCAACTTCGGGTTCTTCACATACCCACTGACTTTCAGTATGCGGATATCTTCACCAAAGGTCTGCCTCGCCAGTTATTCGAAAAGTTCCGCTGCAGTCTGAACATTCTTCATTCTCCCGCTCCGACTACGGGGGTGTAATAGCGCAGCATAATTAGCATATCATAATTATAGCTTAGAGTAATTCTAGGGATAGATTTGTAATTATTTATAATTACCCTGTATAAATCACGCAAGAATGGAAAAGTCCGCAGAGGAGAATTTCACATACTTCCACTGATAACTGAAAAAGGAAGACAAATCAATACTTTGGATAAAACAATATGACTTTTATGGGAAAAAGACTGAATCGTAAATTAAACACCATCCATAAATTGTGAAAGAAGAACTGATATCAATGGTTAAACTGAGAGCATATCCAACCCCATGGGGGGAGGACGAGGTGGATGAAAAAAGCCGTATGAAAATATGGTTCAAGTCCAATCCCATGAGGGGGGGTGCTATAGGGAGAAATTTTATCTTGGGTGTGTGATGGTTAGGGGGGATTTTACCATGGACATGCCCCTCCCCCTCCCCATGCATGAGTTAAAATGGATATGAAAAAAATGGATTGGAGATGAGTTTTAGTTTGGGAGATGGGAATGAGCAGAGGGAGGAAAATTATGGACCCTGAGGGGAGGGGTGGGTTTGAGATGGCCTGAATGGAACTTTTTTTCCCTTCAGTTCTTTTATTATGCTTTTATTTGTAGTTTTTAAAATAACAAATATTGATAAAGCCGACTTTGTTTTATCAAATTTGTGTGAGTGGTTGTTACCTAATAAGGTTGACTGAGTGGGGCATGCAGTTTCACTAGTTACTTTAAACCTCAACTTAACAATGTCCCAATTATTTTTATAATGAAACGCATTATATTTAAATATGTCAAATTTTTAATTCAAATGATATAAAAGAATTATAATTTGACACTAGTCATATATGCCGTTTGACGATTGTGATATTAAACCTTAAGCACTTTCAATTTTATAAAAAAATTACATGCACCATTCATTTTGAGACAAATATTCTCCAATAGTGAACAGTGCTAGATTAAATTAAAAATATATTTATTGTAATATCCATCACGTGAGGTCACATGATGGCTTGTAATACCCATCCCATGATGAATATTACAGTAATTTCTTTTAATTTAGTCTAATATTGTTCACGATTGGATCCTATTCATCTCAAATTGAAAAGTGCATGTTTTTTATGAAATTAAAAATGCTGGAGGTTTTGTGTCACAAGTGTGAAACTGCAAATATGTTTAGGGTCATTTGTCCTTATAAGTTTATTAAAACAAAATGACTTTTAATTTTCTTAAACCTGGACAATGTTTACTTATCAAATTAATCAAAACACATTTTTTCTATATGAGTCTTCGCTTTAGGCCCACTATTGAATTTATAATATGGATAAATTATCTTTGTTGGATGAATTGACGACATTGTTATTCAACAATCACATTGAGGGTCCATATGAAGGGTGCTATAGCCTTATACCTGTCCGTTCCAGCTCTTTCTTCCCATATGACTTTTTCGACTCGTATCTGGGTCACTTTGACCGGGTGATTTGGATAGCAAAATAATACGATTTTTTGATAATTTTTTCACCATCATATAGAGCATCTTTTATTCTACAACACCATGAAAAAATTATCAAAAAATTATATCGGTTTGCTATTCAAATCACCGGGTCAAAATGACGCGGTGAATAGTGACAAAAGTCAAATTGAGAAGAAAGAGCTGGGATAGACTGGTAACAAATTGTAACTGTTTCGTTTCATTTTTTTGATATTCCAATTGTCAATTCCGGAATTCCTCCTACTTTGGTTCGGTATTCCTTTGTCCTCCTTTATTAACTAAAAAAATAAGCTTTTTGACTGATCAGTTTTGCTCGTAAAATGTAATTCAAACAACCCAGTTATATCTTTTAGTGGTTGTGATGCAAGTATGATGGATAAAATATGTTCTTTCTATAGAACTTTTGTAAAATTCTTTGTGTTTTCATGAGATTGAGATGAAAAGTAATTTTGTTTCAGCCACATCAGCATGGGTGCAGGGACGATAAGTACTACTTGATCTGTTCTTCCCTGTTGATCTTAGGGAAATCACTATGACTCGGTGATTTAGTTAGTAAAACGATGCACTTATTTGGTAATTATTTCATGGTATTGTAGAGTAAAGTCAATTGTACAACACCATGAAAATATTGCCAAATTCCTGCTTCATTTTGTTAATCAAATTACTGGGTCAAAGTGACCCGATTACTGTGCACGCAAAAGATCCAGAAGAAACAAAGGTAGTAGTACTGTTTCAAGAGATTTAATGCCCCTTTTTTTTTGTATACAACGGGGCCAAAGCCCAAAACTGAAACAACTTCAGAACACCTAGCCCCTCCTGATCAGCATCTAACAGACCTAGACATTGATCAGGGGGATAAAACATAACAGTTCTATCTAAACAACTATCCAAGCAAATTCCAGCCATTTTATCAGCAACATAGTTCGCATCCCTATCTACCTTTACCAGAACACTGTTAGAGCACCTAAAAATCTCACCAATTTGCTGCACAATGTGCCAGAAAGGAAGTGAAGAACTACCACCTTCAATAATCTGCAAAGCTTCCAACGAATCAGTTTCAATCACCAAATTCTGCAGATCAAATTCTTGAATAGCCTTGAGCCCTTCCCAGATAGCCAAAATCTCCCCATTCAAGACAATGATGTTTTCAACACATTTATGAAAACCCCACAACCAGGAGCCCTCATGATTTCTGCACACAACCCCTATAGAAGCCAGATCACCTCCCTGAGGAAAGCCACAATCAACATTCACTTTCACCCTACCTATCTCCGGCTTACTCCATATCACTAATTGAGGCTTCCTCGTAGTCAATTCTGGTTTCAGCTGCAAGCCATTCCACCTGGGCATTTAAGTACTTTTTAATGTCACTAGGTAACTCCACTGGCTTGTCATGCAACCTGAAATTATGCCATAACCATATTTGATTAATGGCAACCAATAACCACACCACCCAATCCTGAGATTCATCCATGCCCAGATTTTGCTGTAAATTCCAATCCAGCCAATCCACCAACTCCATTTGCCAAAAAGTGCCCCAAAACTTGGGATTCACAATACTATGCCACACTCTTTGAGCCCAAATGCAATCCCTGACAGCATGAATAGAATCTTCACAGTCACTGCTACATAATTTGCAGGCAGGATCATTAACCATGCCCCTCTTATGAAGAAGAGACTGAGTAGTCAACCTGTTATGTCTCAGCAACCATAGAAAAGTCCTCCACCTTCGATAACCTCTACACTTCCAAATTCTTTTCCATCCCGTAGTTTTAGAGTTTTTTTTTTTTTTTTTTTTTGCACTTTTCCATACTTTGTGTGGTTAAAGACATCGCTATTCTTAATAAATGAATAAAATATTAATCCTAAAAAGATGAACAATAACAATTATTAGCCGACATAATATGTAAAAAAGTGACATCGTAGTAAACTAAAGTTGAAAGTTAATAGTGATGCCAAAAGTGTTTCTGATTTTAAAACACTTTTTAGTACATACCAAACACTTTACTGTAAAACATCGATAAATTAATATTCGATAAACAAATATTCTCCGAATGAATAATTTTCTCATGTAAGTATAAATGAATAATCATTTTTTTGAGGAACAATAATCATTAAAATTTATAGGATATACATATGTATGTGTATATATATATATATATATATAATACTAATAAACAAACTATTTCTTCCAATAAACAATGTTCAAATAACAATTTTTTTGATATTTTGGTTTGGCTAGGATTCATATCGAATGTTTCCTTCACTCATTATTGCATATTCTTTTTTGTAAGAATTGGATGTTCATTCTTATGCTCACATGTGGCCCTCTTTATCTGGTCGGTCAAATTTATTTTTGTTGATGATTTTGACTTGTGATTGGAAGCCATCAAATTAAATTTTAATAACGATATAGTATAATGAATTATTTTTCAAACCAAGACTTTAGAACTATATATAAAATTTGTAGCGTATCTTTTTTTATAGAAAGCATAATCTAATTACGGGGAAGTCACTCCCAAAAGAGCACAGTTGTAAACATGATGCGCTCAATCTGGCGTTTAAGAATAGTAACTAATATCCTCCTCTATACCTTTAGACACGACAAGGTGAGCAAATACATTTCCTTCTCTCAACACGTGAAGATATTCGATCGTTTGAAACTTAGAGGCGAGAGGAAAGCACTGTATTTGATTAGAACTTTCCGAAGGTCCGAAATGGCTTCGATTTTTCTTAACTTACCAGTTACACCATCACGGTGAAGGAAAATTGCTGCAAGGTTGTTGGATTCCAACTGCACGGAGAAGAAACCCAGCTCCGACGCCAATTGAAGCCCCTCTAAGAGAGCCTCTATCTCCGCCATCAGCACTGATCGTTGACGGACCAGACGCCGTTGCCTTGCTTCCACAAAAACTCCAGCTGCATCCCTGATCACGACCCTGATCCCAATGGCTAGACCATGTACCCTCAACACCGCATCCCCATTGATCTTCACTTGATCCGAAGGGGTGGGGGGGGGCAGTGGCTGATGCTGCTGCCTCCAATCATTTCTAACATCTCTTGAAAATTTTCAAAATATTTTGTTTCCTTGCGCCACAATTAATACTCCCTGCAGCTGGATATTATCTCCTCCAACGAAGAACTACAAACGAGTCTAAATTTGTAGTGTATTTTATATACATTTTCTGAGAGTCTTAAGTATTTCATACATAAGATCTTATCAGTAGTTTAAAATAGGCACATATTAAGTAAAACAACACAATCTCTTGGATGGTCCGGTGATCAGTTTTCTGTAACCGGCATCCGGCTAAATGCTTGGCAGTGGACGGTAAACCAAAAGTCGTGCCCGACTTCTCAAGTGTTGGAGAGAACAAAGGCGATGTGGCGCAATCTGGACCACTACAAAGCCGGATGCCGGTAGTTTATTATCGTGTCCTGTGTTTTCTTCCACTTCCTTTGTTGTTTTATTCTTCTAACACCTCGTATGATAGAGAGGGGATAGGAGATTTGGAAACGCCGACACCAGGTTTTGAAAAGCAGGGCACCGGACCTGCCTAGACCCCAACATCTTCATCCAAACACCTCACCGATTTTGAAACCCAACCCCCCACCCCCCCCCCCAACCCCCCTATCCAAACAACCCCTTAATCCACATGTATATGATTCATTACTTCAAAATATAAACTCTTGAAAATTAGATAATTACCTTCTATGTACATTTACACATTATATGTAAAATAATTAATCATAGAAAGAAAAACAAAAAATCGTGAAAAATGCTATCTAAATGAATAACATTCATTTATCGATAAACGAGTAATATATTCATTTATCAATAAATAAATAATCTCAATAAACCCCCCAAGGGGTTAGCCTAGTGAGTGATGTCCCTTTTTCTTTGAGGTCCCAGATTCAAACCCACAAGGACGCTCATTGACCAAGACAATACGATTATCTAGAAAATAAAATAAAGATAAAAATCTCACAGTATGTTTTTTAATCTAAAAAAATATTTCATTTATCGAGGTTATACTGTAGTAGTCTTTATCTGTTTCTTTTGTTTTTAAACAGAAGCCAAACAAGCTCTTAGGGGCGATGGTGATGAAGGACAGAGCCCTAGGTCACCGGGCCATGATTGTAGTCCCCCCCTATACATAAATATTCTTAATCATCTCCCGTTAATGGTGTTACCGCAGAAAACAGAGGACGGAAGAGCAAAAGGCGGCAAACTGCTCAAAGCTTGCAACTTTCAGACCCAGATTCGTCTCTAGTGTGATCCACTCGAATCATACTCACCAAGTGAAGAGGTACGTCTGTGAAGATCTCACCCTCACTCCATGGGGGTTACAGTAGCCAATTTGCTACTTGAACTACTAAGACAATTCCATTTCTGCTGCTCCCACTCTTTGAATTCGCGCCTGTTAACAGAAAATCCCTGGCATGTTAGATTAAAAAAATTGGAAATACTCATCATTCTTTTCAAGGAGACTGCTCATCCTTGATTGCTCTGCCACAGAACAATTCTGCATACTTCATCAAGATAATTTGGAGCAGTTTTACTTACAAAAAAATGTACAGAATTCATGAAGAAGTACAATTTGAAGTAACAAATTACCTGGTTGTTGTTGTTCACCCACTATCCGGGAGTGCCGCCATTGGTATGTTTACAAATTTACCAAGTGTTGCGTCCAACTTCTCCCCTAATGATGAAATCCATGCCTACACCAAGGATGAAATGCAATATGGATCGTTGTGAGTAATATTTATTACGGATTACGCTTGTATAAATTGAAAGTGGCGTCGACCTTAACTGTTTACTGAAGATACTGAAGCTTAGCATAATCATTAGCTTCTTGTCAAAATCTTCCTTGCATTATGAACTACACAGCCTCAATTCCAACAGAACAATGATTTAGTCTAAATGAGAACATTGTGATGACTGACTAACGTAGTAATCGAAGATGAAAGACCCAATGGACAAATAAGAAGTGTGTCAAAATCTCTCAACTTAATTTGAGATGAAAGCCTTTAATTATTTGGATTTCTACCACGAAAATCCAATAAATTTCCTTCCGATCACTTTCATGTCATTTATGGAATGAAAAATGATATGTAATGCATCCCATCGAATTTATGGGGCATGTGAAGACTTATTTGAACTGATGGTACAAACTATATCTATTCTTCCAAATTTAAGAGCACATGATGATTCATTTCTCATATTTCATCATGTTAAGAACAAAAAGCCTCAAAATGTATTACATCGGTTTGCTATTCAAATCACCGGGTCAAAATGACGCGGTGAATAGTGACAAAAGTCAAATTGGGAAGAAAGAGCTGGGACAGACTGAATCACTTGAATCACGAAATCCACCATTTGGGGACACAATCCTTCGCTACTGGAAAAGAGCTGTGGTGTTATAATTCCCATTAGATTTAGTAGTTTCTAACATAGAAGGATGCAACCACTGCAAATTATCTATATGATGTTCTCTCAATTATACAGACGATCTGGAACAAACACTGATTTCATATGCAATAGCATGTGCACATAACCTTTGCACATCAAAATCCCTAAATTGTAAAGACAGTACAGGGGGATAGTACTCCTAAAGGTAAAAGCAAAAGACTTCATTACCAATTGCGATAACCAACCTTGATCACCCAACAAATTTCACCAACTTCTCAAATGGAACATGTTTGAAGGACGACCAGGAACTAATATCCCACCTAATCCAAATTGACCAAAAGCAAACTCTTGAACCTCATTTGACTCAACTCGTTATACGTGAAACCATAAGAATCAGACTTTTAAGGTTCGAACATTCGATTTCGTCGAGGAGAGCGAACCCGGAAAGCCAGAACCATTTCATTAAAGGACTCCTTGAAACTCCGATTCATTAATACCAATGACAGCCCCAAAACCATACCCGGTAACAAATCACCACAATTGAACGAAATTAGGGTTTATGAAGCTCGGAATGATACAAAAATCAACATGCAAGCGAAGGTAAATCGAAATTGGTGACAAAAAAACCAAACCTTGAAGATCCGTACCTTCGATTTAGTCGAGGAGAGTGAACCCGGAAGGCCAGAATCATGCCATTAAGGGACTCCTTCAAGCTCCGATTCATCGTTACCAATCACAGCCCCAAAACCATACCCAGAAACAAAATGGGTTCCAAATCGTAATGCAGCGAGGAATACCAGAGAGATTGAGAGAAAGGAGCGAGACCCGCGACAGCAATGATCAAAACCAAGCCTTACAAAACAACGCCATTCAAAAGAAATAAATTTCTGAATGACATAACACAATCATAGAATACCAGACGCCATATCTAGTTGAACAATAACCAGGCATTCAAATAGCCATAAAATACCACAACATGAATTCAACCACTGCCAAGCTGGAATTTTTCAGCATCAAAGGAAAAAAAACGCAGCCAAGGCTTGAAATCCCTAATCTTGAAAACCCTAGATAGCAGTTCAACAGATACTCATACAACCTCATCCACAAAAGATATCACAGGCAAAACTAAGTGAAGGATGGTAAGATAATAAACAATTAAACATAAATCAAACCCCATACCATCAATTATCCATCAACCTGATCCAATTCAGACACAGCACCAAGCAATGGAGGAATTAAAAAATTAAAAACCAGTTAAGAACAACCCATATCAGAGAGAGAGAGAGAGGGAAAACCGTATGCCACTCACCATCACCACCGCTAGTCACCGCCGTAAGAGGTCAGTGACAATCGCAACCTCCGCAGGCGAGTTACCACCGCAAAAGGCAACACCCCATGGCCACGAGAAGCGGATCTGGACATGCAAAAGTAGGAGCTTCTCTCAGAATCGATGGGCAAAATTTCCAAGCGAAGAGAGAGAGCTACGCGGTGCTGTGGAAGTGAGAACAGAAAGAGACGAGAGAGAAGAACGAAGCTTCTGGTTGAAGCTGGCTTCTCTCAGAAGCCGTGTGATACCAAACCCACCCACACCAAACAACAGCAGAAGAATTTACCATTCCACCCATACTCCTAACCAGTAGCTATCTCACCCAGCCAAAGGGCAAAATCGTCTTTTTTGCCACGTCACTATTTATTTGCCAACCATCACCACAGAGTGGTCCAGCGTGGAAGAGTTGTCCACGTATATAGCAGATCCGTTCTTTTATATAGGTAGTAGGATTTCTCCCATCACTTATATTAATTGTAATCAACCCTAAACATCCCGTAAGTATCACACTGCTCAATTATCATTAGATAATGCTAACAAAATTTAATTGCGCAATTACCCAGAATTTGTTGATATTGCATTTGGGTCCTAGTTGAATTTCCACGGGTGTTACACTGAGTACTTGTCATTTGCTGCCTTTTGAGGAAGATGAAAAAGATGTGAAACCACTTAGAGTTTGTTGATTGCATCTCAATGTGGAATGATCTGTTTGGAGAACAATTATTGCGTAAGCAATATTTTACCTTTTAGGTGCTAGAAACTCCCTTGCGAGTACAGCGATGAACTTCTTGTGTCTAGATATTCGTCCTTTTGAACAAGTGTTGTAAATTAAAATACGGATATAATTTTAAACATGTAAAATTGATTGGTCCTATACTAGAGAGTATAACATGGCATGCAATTTAAGAGACTTTTGTCGCGGCCAATTCTAGATTTTTTCAACACTTCTTCTAGTGGAATTTTATTAGAAAATACAAAGTCAGTACAGTGGACATTTAAAAGAAATCACAAAGACTTGAGAGTAAGTGTTTTCATGTAAGATGGGCATGTAAATATAAATTGTTTCATATAGATGCATATGAAAAATATCTGCAAAGGAGATTAAAACAAAGAATTATGAAGAAGGGATAGATGACTTGCTATGCGATTGGTCCAATCCAAAGAGATTTTTTAGTAGAACGAAATATAAATCACTTTTGAGAAGTGGACATTCATAATGCCAACAAGGATATATTTATGGTGGTCATGACTCTAACATAATGCACAATAGTTCAATTTTGTTTAAGGAGATTGAAAATATATACCCCGATTTTCATATACACTAAAAGCATTTGTGAATCACTAGTTTGGATGAGTGATGAACCCGCACGAGATCAATATACTTGGCCTTAATACGTAACCAGATGTATCTGATAGCCTCTCTTCCCAATAAAACATCACATTTTTTCCTAAACAATATACCGCAATATACATACCCCTAACTTTTTCATGATTTCATCTCTAAAACTAAATATAGTAAAAAAAATTAATCACAACTCATATCGGGCGTTCAATGAATTTGTTTGGTTGGGGGTAGGAGTGTAATTAAAAGTATGAGTCTGCAAAAAAAATGTTTCTTTCTCCAAATAAACATCGATTCTATCTTGAATCTGGCAGGAACGTGTATTTGAAGAGTTCCTTTACAACTTTTCTTCGAATCGAAATGCGGGAAGCCGAGCTTAATTAGATGTCTTACATTAGAAAGTATAAATATAAAGTGAGATCTCCTCAAGGCGAAATCGATTAGAAGAATTTTTTGTTGCCTTGAAGACCCAAAAATTAATTGATTGTTTTTAGTTTCATCTCGAGTTTGAGAGTCCTCATTCAGAATATGTGGAACCATCGCTTTTATATCCAGGTTCTCATTTATTTCTAAATAGTTATGATGCAAATACATCTTTTGTAAGAGTCATAGAAGATATGTTTGATGTTTTAACTGTTGTCGATGTGACATATTATGAATTGTTATTACTGTAATGGCTTGATTCAGGTGTTGATGGGTCAGACAGGACCAACTATTGTGATGTTCAATTGTGGAATTCATGTAAGATTTTTCTTTCTTCTGAATCATTTGTTTATGTTTGATTTTTTTAGCTGTAATTCTTTTGAATTTTGTTATCTTTATTTAGAATGATATGAATATTTTGAATTAAAGCACTAACTTTATGTTTTAACTAATGCCATTTCTCTATTAGAAACGTACAGAAAAAAACACACTGTCTTTTTGTAATGTTAAGATGTTTATCTATTTCTTTGAACGGGAAGATTAGAGATATCTATTCATAATTTATCTTTTCTTCACACACAAATTTAAAATTACATTTTTAATTGATATTAATTTGATCTAAACTCAAATCTTCCTTCTATGATCAAAATAACTTGACTTCTTAATATTTTGTAAGAAATTTTGCAATAAATATTCGTGTTGTACTTTAATTATTTTCATTTTGAATCAAATAGAAAAGTAATGTTGAATACACAAAGGATGATGGTTCGCATGATATAGTTCTGAGAGTAGTAATCGTACTTCAAAAGTAATTCCATTATAGGAAAGGAAAACAAGGTTATGATCAATCCACCAATACATATTTTAACCCCAAAGTCATGTATACGCAAATGACTAGTTAATATTTCTTTTCTATTGGCAAACCCCTCTCTCTCTCTCTCTCGTACTCCATTGATTTATTCTCACTATCCCTTACGGATTTGTTAATATCTCTTCTTTTTGACACAATTGTGTCAAAGTGAAGACAATAACCTAGGAATATAAAGATAACTATTAATCGGTGATGATACAATTGTTTATTTAATTATGTTAATCAGATAGTTGTATTTCGTGAATCTTCGTCTTTAAAGGCGGAGTACTATTATATATCAATTATAATGATCATGGAGATGGTGAATATTACATGAGTTTGGGCTATACGTGAGCAATGGATTGGAGTGAATAAATGATGATCAAATAAGATTGATGTTGTAAGAAAAAGAATGTGGATAACTTGCACGTTTTACCGGAAGTAAGGGTGTCTATGGGGTAAACTTATGAAAGATTGTGATTCTGCAGAAAATGAAAGTAATACTGTTACATCATATTCATAAATTTTACTGTACAGTATCTGTTAAAATTAGGTTGGACGTGGAAGTACTAGATCATCTGGAAAAAAATGCGGGGGACTTAAGAGTTTTTACCAAAAATGACGTATCTACTGAAGTAAAATTGTGAAAGAATTGATAATTTCCGCATGAAATGATGAAATGAAGGTATTTAGATAGTTTATTTCACAATATTTGTTGAATCTAGGTTGAATGTGGGAGTAACAAATCACCAAAATAGTCGAGTGATTTATATCGACACTTATGAACAGTACATAAGGATGTTTGGAAGTTTCAAGTAAAAATCGAAAGAAAGGTGCATTCGATCACTTCTGATAACTGAAAAAGGAAGAAAAATCAATACTTTGAATAAATCAGTATGACTTTCATGGAAGAAAAGACTGAATCATAAATTTAACACCATTCATAAATTATGAGAGAAGAATTGAGATCAAGGGTAAATTGAGAGCATCTCCAACCCCATGAGGAAAGGAGGATGGGGATGGGGAAAATCGTATAAAAATATGGTTCAAGTCAATCCCATGATGGGAGGGGGATGTGGAGGGGGTGCTATGGGGAGAAAATTTACCTTATGTGTGGGATGGTTAGGCGGAATTTTACCATGGACTTGCCCCTCCGACTCCCCATACATGGATTAAAATAGATATGAAAAAAATGGGTTCCAGATGAGTTGTAGTTTTGGGGATGGGGACGGGGAGGGGGAAGAGGAAAATTATGGGCCCTTGAGGGGGGGGGGGGGGGGGGGGGCGGAGGGGGAAAATGCATGGAAGAAAAGACTGAATCATAAATTTAACACCATTCATAAATTATGAGAGAAGAATTGAGATCAAGGGTAAATTGAGAGCATCTTCAACCCCATGAGGAAAGGAGGATGGGGATGGGGAAAACCGTATAAAAATATGGTTCAAGTCCAACCCCATGATGGGAGGGGGATGTGGAGGGGGTGCTATGGGGAGAAAATTTACCTTATGTGTGGGATGGTTAGGCGGAATTTTACCATGGACTTGCCCCTCCGACTCCCCATACATGGATTAAAATAGATATGAAAAAAATGGGTTACAGATGAGTTGTAGTTTTGGGGATGGGGACGGGGAGGGGGAAGAGGAAAATTATGGGCCCTTGAGAGGGGGGGGGAGGCGGAGGGGGAAAATGACATGGATTGGAGATGTCCTGAGGAAACTTTATTTTTTTTTCTCTTAAGTTCTTTTATTATACTTTTATTTTGTAGTTTTTAAAATAACAAATGCTGATAAGCCGGCTTTTTTTTATCAAATTTGTGAGTTGATACCAAATAGGGTCGACTGAGTGGGCATGAAGTTTCACTAGTTACTTTAAGCCTCAACTGAAGAATATTCGAATTATTTTTATAATGAAAGCATTATATTTCAGTATGTCAAATTTTTATTTCAAATGCTATAAAAAGATTATAATTTGACACTAATCCTATATGTCGTTGGAAAATTGTTATACGAAAAACTTTAGACATTTAAAATTTTATAGAAAACACACATGCACTGTCATTTTGAGTCAAATACTCTCCAATCGTTAACAATGCTAGAATAAATTTAAAGATATATATATTATAATACCCATCAGGTGAGGTCACATATAGGCTGTAATGCCCATCCCGTGATGGATAATAAAGTAAATTTTGTTAATTTAATCTAATATTGTTCATTCTTATGCTGACATGTGGCCCTTCTTATTTGGTCGGTCAAATTTATTTTTGTTGATAATTTTAACTTGTGATTGGAAGCCATCAAATTGAACATTAAGAACGATATAGTATAATGAATTATTTATCAAACAAAGACCTTAGAACTATATATAAAATTTTAGCGTATTTACTTTTTATAGAAAGCAAAATCTTATTACGGGAAGTCACTCCCAAAAGATCACAATTGTAAACATGATGCGCCTAATCTGGCATTTGAGAATAGTAACTAATATCATCCTCCTCTATATCTTTAGACGCGACAAGGTGAGCAAAGACATTTCCTTCTCTCCACACGTGAAGATATTCAATCGTTTGAAACTTGAAGGCGAGAGGAGAACTCTGCATTTAATTAGGACTTCCCGAAGCGCAATGGCTTCGAGTTCGCTTTACTTGCCAGTTACACCATCACGAAGCAGGGGCATGACTGTGAGGTTGTTGGATTCCAACTGCACGGAGAGGAAACCCAGCTCCGACGCTAATTGAATCCCCTCCGAGAGAGCCTCCATCTCCGCCGTCAGCACTAATCGTTGACCAGACGGTGTTACCATGCTGGCACAAAACCCCAACTTCATCCCTGATCACGACCCCGATCCTAGTGACTTGACCATGTACACTCAACGCCACATCCTCATTGGTCTTCACTTGACCCGAAGGGGGGGGGGACCTAGTGGCCGCTGCTGCTGCCTCCAACCGTACATGAGAGGTCTTGAAAATTTCTAGAAACTTTTGTTTCCTTGCACCACAATAAATACTCCCAGCAACTGGATATTACATCCTCCGGCGAAGAACTATAAATGAGTCTAAATTTCTAGAGTATCTTATGTACATTTTTTAAGAGTCTAAATATTCCATACATATGATCTTATTAGTAGTCTAAAATATGTACATATTAAGTAGGACAACACACTTAATCCACACATGTATATGGTTCATTTATTCATAACATAAACTCTTGAAAATTTAGATAACTATCTATGTACATTTACACATTATATGTAAAATAATTAATCACAGAAGGAAAAATAAAAAATCGTGAAAAATACTATCGATAAACGAGTAATATATTCATTTATCGATAAATAAATAATTTCATTAAAACCCTAAAGAGTTGGCTTAGTGGGTGAGGCCCCTTTCAAACCCCACGAGGACGCTCATGGACCCAGACAACACGATTATCTAAAAAATAAAATAAAGATAAAAGTCTCACTGTATGATATTTTTTTAGTCTAAATCATATTTCATTTATCGAGGCTATAGTGTATATTTTTCTTGAAACATATTTCTTTTTATCTGTTTCTCTTGTTTTTAAGCAGAAGCCAAACAAGCTCTTAGGGGGCGATGGTGATGAAGGACACAGCCCTAGGTCACCGGGCCATGATTGTAGTCCCCCCATAAATATATTCTTAATCATCTCTACTCCCGTTAATGGTGTTACCGCAGAAAACAGAGGACGGAAGAGCAAAAGGCGGCAAACTGCTCAAAGCTTGCAACTTTCAGACTCCTCTCTCTCTCCAGATTCGTCTACAGTGTGATCCACTCGAATCATACTCACCGAGTGAAGAGGTAGGTCTCTGAAGTTCCACCGCACTTTCGTTTCAATTTGCTTGTTTTTTTTCTGCTTTTCGTTGTAAATCAGTGGATCCAAGACTTGATTTGTATGCTTTCCGAGGTGGGTTTTCAATCCCATCACGCAATTGATGCGTCCCGTTGTGGGATTGGCAAAACTTAGTACTATAGCTGACTGAATTGACTGTTTTGGTGAACTTCTGGCTTGAGTGTTAAAGTAGGCTTTATTGATTGATTTGAGTTCTTGATCAAGTCTGTTTGCATAGGTGGCTTGTTTGTTGTGTATTTAGCTATGCTTGTGGAACCTAAAATTTTGCTATGAATGGAAAATGAAAACGAAAAAAAAAAAAAAAAGAATACAGGATGCTTAGTTTGATTGGTTCTTGGAAGAAAAATATTTAGATTAAAGTTGCAAATAGAAGAAAGAACCTTTCTTGGATTTTTGTTTTCTTTCCTAGCTAAGTTTGATGGCTCCAAGATTCGTTCCGACTATGGCATTAATAGACAATTATGTGAATTGGTTTTACGAGTACATCGTTTTCAGGTTCATTGTTAATATGTTGAAGGCAGTGAGAACCGAAGACAACTGTTGTCTTCGGTGCTTTACTGGAATTTACAAGAAAAGCCTGTTCTATACATTGATAGCCTGTTCGTGACAATTTTGAATCATAAAACATACCAACTTTGACTTAAATATATTTTTGGGTAGCGGGGTAAAGACAAGGAGAAGTACCTTCTAGTAAGAATCACCTTATAGATACCTTAGGTCAGTTCTTGACACTTGACAGAGCCTCTGGCGATAACTCCCAGACGCCATAAGAAGCAGGGGCGTTGAACTTTCAGAACTATAAATCGAAAGGGAAGTCGAGTGAGATAGTTTCCAAAGGCAAAAATGGGTATCTTCTCCATGGGCTCCATGTGATGTAAGAATATACGCAACCTTAAGTTTGTAAGTTTGTAAAGCATTCGTCGATGCTGACATGGTATTGAGTATAAACCTAATTTTTTTGTCGTCATATTAGCCCCTGTGCGAATCTAATAGACCTTTCCGTGATTTAAGGCATTCATGAGCTGCAGCCGTAGTTGGTTTTATTTGTTTTGAAATTTGAAAGTGTATGATATGTGTCCCCTTGTAGTATTAGCAAGACTTAGTAGTAGTATTTTTTTTCTGGATAGCTGATTTTAGTGACCGTCTGAGTAACTTCTGGCACATATATTATGTACTTGTTTTCTTTATCTGATTGATTGAGTTCTTGACGTGTATTTTGTCGACTTTGTAACCGAAGTAGACTTCATCGCGTAGGTGGCTTGTGTATAGTGTGAGCAGTTAGGTAAAGAATGTTTCTCGGTGAAGAAATAAATATAATCGGAGAAGAATCCAAGAATCTTTTGTTAAAATGTTTCTGACGGAATTCTTAGCGGGCAAAATATGTTGTTCCTAGATTCTAGAATCTTTCTAATTTTATTTTCCTTAATTCTGTCTCATCTCCGTTAATGGTGTTACCGCAGTGTTTCGAGTAAACAGAGGACGGAAGAGCAAAAGGCGGCAAACTGCTCAAGCTTGCAACTTTCAGACTCACAACATCACCTCTTCTCCCTCCCCAGATTCGTCTCCAGCGCGATCCACTTGAATCATACTCAGTGAGTGAATAGGTACGTCTTTGTAGTTCCATCGCACCTCGTTTCAGTTTTCTTGTTTTTTGCTTTTCGTTCTAAATCAGTGGATCCAAGACTTGATTTTTATTCTTTCCGAGGTGGGTTTTCTATCCCATCACGTAATTGGGTTTACTTGATGTGTCCGTTTGTAGGATTGGCAGAACATAGTAGTAGTGAGACTCTATGTAGCACCGAAACGGGAACGTGGACGAGACGAAACGGGGACGAGAACGCCGGAACGGCAGTTTTTAGAAATTAGGGAGACGAAACGCCGGGGGAACGGCACACACACACACACACATATATATATGCATATATATGTATAAATTTTAATGTAAATGATACCTAAATACACAATTATAAATTAGTAGACGAAATTAAAAGATTGTAATTAAAACCAATACAAAATTAAGATCAATACAAAGAGAAGAAATTTACTTATTAAGTGAAAGAACTTGAGAAATCGGGGGTACTCAAAGTCTTTGAGGTTGTCGAGAAGTCTTGAAAGTATCCAAATTGTTTTATCACGTATAAGCAGCTAGGTTTTAGATTGGGGGCTGGGGATATTGATAGGATTAGTAATATATATCATATTTACAAGTAACATGTCTTATATTTTTAATTCTTTAGAAGACACCCGAGTGTTATTTCTAACCCAGGGGCGTTTCCAAAACGTTTCAAAAAGGGGGAATGCGTCTTCGGGAAGTTCCGCATAAGTTCCGAACTCATTACTTTTACCGGAACGCCAGGTGGTGTTCCGGGAGCGTTTTGGGGAGTTCCGGCGGAGTTCCGGAGTCCGGGACGTTTCCGGAACGGGGACGTCACCCTACATGGAGTTCCCGTGCATCATATAGTAGTGAGTAGTATTTGTATCTGGATAGGCGATAGCTGACTGAATTGACTGTTTTGGTGAACTTCTGGCTTGAGTGTCAAGAGTAGAGTTGTTTTTCTCTCTCTGTTTGATTGATTTGAGTTCTTGATCAAGTCTGTTTTCATATTTGGCTTGTTGTGCATTTAGGTATGCTTGTGGAACCATGAATTTTGCTATGAATGGAAAATGAAAGGGGAAAAAAAGAATAGAGGATGCTTAGTAAGATTGGTTCTGGAAAAAACAATATAGTTTAAAGTTACAAATAGAAGAACCTTTCTTGGATTTTTGTTTTCTTTTCTAGCTAAATGCATGGCTCCAAGATCCGTTCCGACTATGGCATCAATAGACAATTATGTGAATTGGTTTTAGGAGTACATCGTTTTCAGGTTAATTGTTAATATGTTGAAGGCAGTGAGCACCCATACAACTGTTGTCTACGGTGCTTTACTGGAATCTACAAGAAAAAAGATGTATGATTGATAGCCTGTTCCTGAGCACCTTAAAACATAGAACTTTTAGAATCACAAATCGAAGGGTAAGTCGAGTGAGATAGTTTCCAAAGGCAGACAAGGGTATCTTCTCCATGGGCTCCATGTGATGTGGAAATCTACACAGCCTTAAGTTTTGAAGTTAGTAAAGCACTTGTCGATGCTGACATGGTATGGAGTATAAACCTAAATTTTTTGTCACTCACATTAGCCCCTGTGCGAATCCAATAGACCTTTCCGTGATTTAAGGCATTCATGAGCTGCGGCCATAGTTGGTTTTATTTGTTTTGAACTTTAAAAGTGTATGATACGTGTCCTTTTGTAGTATTAGCAAGACTTAGTAGTAGTATTTTGTTTCTGGATAGCCGATTTTAGTGTCCGTTTTGAGTAACTTCTTGCACACGTGTTAAGTACTTGTTTCCTTTATCTGATTGATTGAGTTATTGACGTTTATTTTGTTGACTTTGTAGCTAAAGTAGAATTCATTGCGTAGGTGGCTTGTGTGTAGTGTGAGCAGTTAGGTAAAGAATGTTTCTCGGTAAAAAATAAATAAAATTGGAGAAGAATCCAAGAATCTTTTGCTAGCCGGGCAAAATATGTTGTTCCTAGATTCTAGAATCTTATTAATTTTGTGTCCTCTCAAAACCCGCGGTTCCTACTACACCCTTAAATCCTTGATATAACAAACCAACAATTATGTGATTTGGTTTGAGGAGTACATTTTATTTCAGGTCTTTTGTTAATAATTACAAACAGTGCGCCTCACTGGAATCTACAAGTAAAAAAATCAGGGTGTAAGTTTGATAGCCATCATAGTTGTCAAATCGAGATTCAAAATGGGAATCGACATTCAACCTCATTGAATCGTGAATATCATGAATGTAAAGGTTTTCTTGCAATCTCATTAACCAGATAAAATAACATAGACCGTACAACTACGCATGTGAATAATATATTCACATCTCAACAATAAGAAAAGTCAAGTTATTAGATAACTCGCATCTATGACGAGTGGTTAGGAGCTGTACACATCTAAAATATAAGAATAACAAAGACATAGGAAGGTATGTAAAGCAATGAACATGAATTATACCAATGTAATGGAAAATAGTTGGAAGTTGGAACCTATTAGCCTTGGGTTTAAGAAAAATGTACCATTCATTTTGGAACAGACATATATGCAAAACAGACAAAAACGAGAAAAGTACTATTTCTTGGGCTGTTTCTAACGCTATAAGACACTTTAATTTAGTTGTTGACGAATCATATGAATCTTCTGAATCAAAACCGGATCGTAAGATGCATTCTCTGGAATCGGAATTCAGATAAGTTTTTGTTCCATTAGAGGTCACCATGTGATACACATTGTTTCAGGGGTGAACCAAATAGAATTGTAGGATATGAATCGTGAATCGTAAAATTCTATCAAATATGATAATATGCAGTAATTTTAAGCGGTCTACCAATGGAGCATAGTTGCCAAATCAAGATTCACTGGAATGTAAATCAAATCGATTCACCCGATAATTTTAAGTAGGTGGAATTACAAATTTCATAATGCTGTAACATGCGTGTACAGTATGATCATATTATTACAAAGAGAAAGCTCAAATTTGTAGAGACTCACATCCCTAACTAGTGATTAATAGTTTATCACATCTTAAAGATGCATGTGGAGCACAGAACTCTAAGATGCAAAGGATATTGAAAATAATAGGAAACAATTAGCTTGGACTTACGAAAAATTCACTTATCCTTCCAAACTAACATAACTTGCAGAACAGGCAGAAATATTGAAAATATTATTACTTAGACTGGAGCTCTACTTAATTGTATCTCAACTCAATCTCGATGGTGAATCGTACGAATTGGTCCGAATCGCATCCGAATCATAAGATTCAGACTCTTGAATCGGGATTCAGATAAATCTTGGTCCCTTTGAGATTCCCTGAGGGATTCACATCATTTCATGGGCGAATTGAATTGAATCGTAGGATATGAATCACGAACTGTAAGATTTTGACAACTATGCAATGGAGTAGGAAGACAAGGAGTGGTCAAGTTCTCTACCTACTAGTATAACGATACTGAGAACCTAGAGTACTTTTTAATAAGAGTCATCATGTACTTGCCGCAGTTAAGGTCTTCCTTGAAATCATACTAGTTCGTTGCTGTACATGCCTTTCTATATCTTTGTTATTCGTATGTTTTAGATATGTGCAACTCCTAATCAGTAGTTACAGATACATGTTCCGAAGAATCAAGTTTGATAGTTGTTAAAATGCGAATATACGGTTCACGCATGTAATGGTTTTATGAATCATGTTATTTTACCTGTTTAAAAAATATCGCAAGCGCATCTTGCAATTCACGATTCGATTGGATTCGAGATTCAGTGCTATCTGAATCTCGATTTGACAATTATGCTTGAAAGAGCCTCAGGACATAAGGGATGTCAAGGAAAGATAGTAGACACTATAAGAAGCTAGGGAGTCCAACTTTTTTGAGTCACAAATCGGAAGGGTATTGTGTGAATTCCTTCCAAAGGCAAACAACGGTGTATGTCTTTAGGAATCTCAAAATGTTGGTATCTGCTGAAATGTAATTAGTTCCTTAAGTTCAGAAGCGCATGCATAATGAACCGTCTGGAAAAAAAATAGCAGAAATGAGTTTGTTAGTTAAGTTAGATTTATTACCATTAACTGTGATTTTGTGTGAAAGATATTGCAAAATAAAAATAGTTCACTTTGAGTAGCCTGAAAGTAAGAGTTTCCCTAAAGGCGCTTTAGCTCATGTCCTAATGCATGGTCTCTACGCATCTGAGCCTAGACTAACACTGGGTAGCCCATGAACTCCATTGTATCCTATATTAAATTAGTAGCTCTTGTTTGAAGGAATTTCTCCAAGTGTTTGATGCACAGACAAAGGGGCTCTTAAGAATGGTATCAGTACCAGTTCAAGACTGTACTTGGAGGAGGTCTTTGACTTGTATGTGCTATTAATCATAGCTGGTTGCTCTATTTGCGGTACATGATGGTTTTCCCTTCTGCCACTCTTCCGACTCTTCCGCTTTCTTTTCCGTCTGCTCTATTGTTACCCACACAAGTCCTACTTTGCTAAGAAAATCAGTTCCGTACACCTCAGCTTTCATATAGACCCCAATATAGGTTGATTGTCCGAAGGTATTCTGTCCGTTTAGGCGGCCCTGATGAAGCAAAGTAGTTACCCCATTTACCAGATAACCCCACATGCTATGAATCTGGTTGCTCGACATAATGAATCTTTACTTCTTTCTATATATAAGAGAACAAGATTTGGTGCTCCAGTTGACTGTCAAACATTTTCCACATTCCACAGAGCTTGTGTCAGTGTCCCCACGTGGTGATCTGTATAGCGCACTGATTTACGGAAGAGTAAGGGGGCTGTAATTGGAGCCACCTTCATTGTTTTACAGGATCTGTAGTATGAAGTCAATACTACATTGGAGGCCTCTACCTTGACCCATTTCCTCTTAGAGCATGCCCACCCTTTGAGGTTCGGGGAAGGGTTGTGACAGTTTATGTACTTTTTTTTTTTTTTTTTTTTTTTTCTCGGGCCAGTTTTGGACCTCATTTTACTTTGTAGCCGTCTTTCTTTGGGGCCGGTTCAACCGGGTGGTACTGGTTTCACTTGTTGCCTTCTTGTAGATATGGAGGGTGTACAATTTTGGACCGCATGTAGGACAACAATTTTAACCCAGAAGTTTCCTTGTTCACATGCTTCATGAACAGTGAACAAATCAACAGTTTTGACTTGGAGAAATATCCCAGGCTCTTGATGAAAGCTACATTGTAGCTCTTGAATTGCTACATTTTGGTTAAAAAGCTCTAATGTCCGATACTCCCTTGAGGTATTTGTGGTATATTTCAGTCCATTTATCTTTTTTCTTATATCTTCAATTCATCATTTAATCCAGAATGAACAGTAGTCTCTTAAACAGGGTTTAAGATATTTGTGTTGTCTTTCCGATTGCACTTTGTTCTTCACCTACCTGACGACTACCGAGCTGCTCTCTCTCTCCCCTCCCCATCTTCTTCGTATGTTCATTTGATCTTCTTGTAAAGAGTAAAGTAATATGTATCTATAGTTATGCATTATAGTTTATCCGTAATAATCAGTAACACTTTAAGAAGTCTAGTTCTTAGGATTTGGGACATGTTTTGTTCACTGAGCTTTTTACAAGAGATGATTATATCTTGTTTAACTATGCAATATCAAGTGTTGGATAACAAAGCGTACACGGTCTAAATATTAGTTAATTATGGTATAAAGAAAAAGTAAGAATACTATAAATATGATTGATCTACAATAATAAGGTTTTGAAAGCATTTTGTGTATCTTTTAATAATATTTGAAGATTCACGGATACATTTCATGATTCTTGTGGCAGTCTCCCTGGTACGGGCCAGTTCCGTTACATGCAACTGCGACTGATACGTCGACCGAAACCGTTTATTAGAACCATGCTCCTAGACCAATCCAAGAGAGAACAATTACTATACATAAGTCTTACATGTTTTCCTTTAGTCCAATTCAATCAAATGGAATCATAGTTATTAGTATCATACAACGGAGTGATGCACTATGGGTTGTCTAACATCTTCATTTCCCAAGCCATTTAATCTGTAACAGGATAGTGTCGTTGTGGTCATGCCCTTGGTTACCAGAATTCGCGACTTAAGTAGCGAATGGTGATCTAGATCGTGTGGCCATGTTCGCAGTTCGTCCGCGATCTGGATCATTGGTTTGGGCGAACCAAAAATGGTAAAAGTTGATTTACTTGCAGATCTATAAAGTACGCAGGCAATTATGGATTAGTACAATAAAACGTACATAGAATAAGAGGCTGGTCGTGGAATGGAAACCATGATCGTCCTCTAACTGTTGAAACTTAGAATGTGGAGTAGCAATGGTGGACTGGTGTCACACGAAGGTTGAATTCTGTGAGAAATTGGAGACGAGTTGGCTAAATTTTGGAATCAGCGTAATTGCAAATAAAGTGGAACTAATTGCTAGGTTAGTGGGATTGTGGGTGGTAAATATGATCGTGTGTACCTTTGACGTACCGTTGATAGAGTACATCCATCAATTATGACCTTACATGTCAGCAAAAAATAATTATTTGGATTTATGGCTAAGCCGAAGCCTAAGTCAAAGAAGGAGATATAAGACATATTCTTCTCTTTGATAGATAGATATGAACTTGTCTTTATAGCGAGCCTAAAATCAGGTAATGAAGAAGCCTTATTTATCGCCTTGGGTCTTCCCTAGGTCCTATAGGGCCTGGACTACCGAAGACGAAGCTTTTAAGCATGTATAGTAAGTCAAATGTATAGAATTACCAATAACTTTCTAGTAATTTAACTTGAAATGGAATGGTGATAAGTTATAATAAGATCAATGTGGAAAAGATTTTATTGATGTATAAGATTTTTAAAGAAAGTAATTAAGAATAATACCACCATATGTATGTCTGACTTTTTAAAACTATAATTAGAAACTGGGAAGTGAATCGTAACTAACTGCGATCTTGGTAATCTTGTTCATGTCATCATGGTGGTCCTGGAAGAATAGTCTACATGTAGCTATTCTACTAACCTGTATTTATTTTGTATTGTATCTTTTATCCTCTACGGTCTCATAGCCTTAAGTTTGTGTTAGCTGAATTGGATGCCAGTGTGTGGCTGTATACTCTCCACTATTCAATCTTGTTGCTTATGAAACTATATTTCTTGAGTACATAAAGAACTGCAGGAGCTCTCTTGAGAAGCCAAATTTGCTCTTTTGACATTGCATATATAAGATTATATGTTGCATAGATAACCAGAAAACATTCTCTTTCTAACTTAATTTTCAGATACACACACACACGCGCGCATTTATTAGAAAGCAAACAGTACACACGAGAAGTAGGTTGAACTAGAAAAAAACCTGTGACTTGGTGTCACAAGAAAGTATAAGTTCAACTATAGTGCTATTACTACACACAAAACGTAACAATGAAGGCATAAAAAGATAAAAAGAAGCTACTAATACAACATATGAAAGTGTAGCTAAAGATGTAGTAACTATTTCTCAGTGAGTATAAATTCATAAACTTACTCTCAATATTCTCCCGCAAATTGACATCTTTCTCATCTAACAAGAATCAAACATTGTGAGGTTGTTGCTATTGAAAGTTAGAATGATAATCGACAAGTCACTATGTCAGTGCTTGTTATATTTGACGAGGTGTAACTCAAGTTGCAAAAAATAATAATCACACGAGTTTATGGTCCTTTGAGTCATCATGTCAGAACTTTAGTCATCTTATACATGCTCTTCAGCACATTAAGGACTTGATGATATACCCACTCACTAGCATATTTTTACAAAGATTGATGGTAAATTATATACTGTGACATTAGATATAGGCTCTGAAAATTTGGATCAGCTTCTCATGCCACGAGAAGTGAAAAACATGGTCATTGGCACAATATTTAGACTCGGGGCAAAAGTAAATCATATATATAGAACACAACTACAAGCAGAGAGGAAAACCTCTACTGTTCACTGGCAATATCTTTCCAATTACAAGAATCGGGTATGATGATTGGGGAACTGATTAATGGTTTGGAAGAAAGGGATTTGAGGATGTTAGAATGTTAGTTTGGGAGCAAATTCTGTGTTGAAGGCTGAAGCTTTAGGCATAAGAGCTGCTTGTGCAGGTACTGCTGGGTTTCATGATATCTGCAGCATCGAATCTGACAACCTGCCTCTGGTTAAGATGATAAATCATGAGGTTGATTGCTACAGAGAAGTGGTCCATATTGTGGCAGATATTAGAAGCTACATTTTTTTATAAAAACATTAGTGTTAAGTGGATTAGTAGAGAGGCCAATGAGGCTGTTAATTGGATAGCTAAGAAAGTTTGAAGGGTAAGTTAGTTTGGAACTGGGTGGATTGTCCTCCCCTAGAGGTGTCTCAAATTCTCAAAGTAGATTGTATGAGGTTTTCTGCTTCTGCTTAATACATTTAGTCAGTTCAAAAAAAAAAAAAAATGGTGGTGATCATAGAATGGTTGGTACATGTGGTTAGAACTTGATACTTCTTGATGAGTCAGTGCCATTGGTCGACATCCCAAAAGATTGGCTTCAGCATTGTACCCCGTTGCTCTCTATTTGTCCTCCTGCGAGTGTCTCTTCCTCGGATGTTGTAGCAAATGGTTGAGTGCTACAATCTATACTTCTTTATTCCTATTTGATGATAAACAAATTATCATAATAACTCGACAATAAAAGAATATTGCAGAGTAAAAGCATATCAGAAAATAAACCCAGGTTATACTTGTTAGAAAACGTTGCAGACTATTTACTACATGCTTTAGTGAAAATAAATCATCCTATTGATTCTTAGAATTGCAGATAGTTCTGGGTGCCATTATAGAAAACTCAAGTACTCCAAACTTTTTTTTGATGAGTTTTGTAGATCTCATTTAGTTTGTTCCAATACTGAATATTGTGCTAGTGACCACTTGTCGTGGAATGAGGTAGATGATCCAAAGGTTTAGAACCCTCTGTAATGTCACACTCGATGATTTACTGTCCTTCTTTATTGAAATATGCTAGCTATACATTAAATTAGTGCACATCACCAAGAGCTGGGACTCAATATGCTGAGAGGATGTAGAGAACTAGAATTAGTTCTGATATGACTCGAAGGACCATAGACTCAAGGATTTATGCCACTATTTGTGTGTGGTGACAGCATTATAATTGAGCTTATACTTTCTTGTGTGACACTATAATCGTAGGCCAAAGCACGTCATTTTCTAATTGCACATGTACTGTTTTGCTATTTGAAATTTAACAGTGAGGCAAAATGTGAAAATTATGTTACCAAGAGAGTTTTTTTTTTTTTTTTTTTTTTTTTTTTTTTTTTTGTATAGTCCTTTGACATGCACAGATGTAAGAACAAAATCCCCAAAGAAAAGGATCCCTGGCTTGATAATCAGTTGCATCAATGATGCTGGGTGCATCCATTAGATTATTGTCTGTCATGCAACTGTCCTCGGTTTCCAGATCTATTTATTTTTCCTCTCATTCTTGCATCTAATGCTCAATCTAATGGCGTGTGGTATCATGGCTTGACTCATTTAGTCCACCATTCCTCTGGCGTAGACTTGTATTTTGTTGAACCTGTTGATTGTTCAAACTATACACAGTTGCTCAATTCAATTCATTCTCTTCATAAATAGAGTATCTTAGATTATTTTCAGGCAGGTATTTATATCACCTAGTTTCTTGCAGGTTCTTGTTTCAAGAATAGGCAAAGTGTGCCCTGCACATTCTGAATGTTCAAGAAGCTTATTCGATTACCGGCCATTGTAACTATCAACTGTTTCACTGAGTGGATGTTGTTGCACAAGTCACTCAAAATTACGACCTCTTTGGTTAAGGTACGTGTTACTTACTTTTGTTGCTTTAGGTGATCACCTATTTACCTGAAGTTATGAAGGAAATTTGTTTGTTAATGCTAAACCAACTATCGACCTTTTACACCAAGTGGGTACTGTTTGCACGAGTGACTCAAGATCACGACCTTTTAGGTCAGGTGTGTGATAAATCATTATCATGATTGTTGTGATAAATCATTATCATGATTGTTGTATAATTATATTAATAATAATGATGATGATGATGATGATATGATGATGATGATGATGATGATGATGATGATGATTTATCACAAAATGGCATGTGCGCTTAACCTCCTGAATCTGAAGTAGTAGCTTTCTCAGTTCCGTAAGATGGGAAAATATTATATATATTTTCATTTACAATATATATTATAATTGTGTTAATATTGCAGGTTTTTGCAGTTCATGAATCAAGTAATAACCCCGTTAATGTTTTAAGGTCACTGATATGGAACTTACCTAGACGAATGGTACCTTTTGCCTAAAATAGGTGAATTGTTGTGCTATTATAGTTTAAATACATAGCTTGGAGATAATATTTATGTTCGGTCAGGTCTCTCTACCGAGGGAATTCAATTCTGCTTCTGGAAATGTAAGGAATGCTGCTTCAGAACTTGGGCTTCAACTTTCAGCACTTAAATTGGAACCAATGAAAAGAACTAAAATTACTTATGTGTAGATAACAAAATGTAATGACCTAAAGTGAGTGATCATTGTTGGAGTGTTATATGATGTGATTCATTCCAAAAATTAGTAACAAACTAATTTTCTGCTCTTTATTTCCCACTTTATTGTTGATTCCACCCATCTCTCTGTCTCTTCTCTCTCCCTCCTTCATTCTATGTAAGAACATGATTTATTTAACTAATCTGTAAATGATTTTTCTCTCTTGCTCAAAACAAAATTTCTTTCCCCCACCCCAATTGATTTCTCTTCCATCTCTCCTTAGATATGTGAAGAGTAATTCTAATTCTTGTAATTGCTTCCAATTTAAGTGCTGAAAGTTGAATGCTGAAGCACAAATTATGAAGAGGATTCCTTACCTTTCCAAAAGCAGAATTGAATCCCCTCGGTAGAGAGACCTGAGAGAACAAAAATTTTATCTCTAAGCATGTAATGAAACTAAAATTGCACATCAATTCACCTATTTCATGCAAAAGGGTTGGTCACCTTTAAATATTGTTGAGAAGGATGTCCCAAAGTAAACCGTCCGTCTCGGTAAGTTCCATATAAGTTCTGTTGGAACATTAATGGGATTCAGACTCGATTCATGATCTGCAAACACCTGCAATAGTAACACCATTATAATATGTATTATAAATGGAAAGACCACTTATATTTTCCCAACTTAGCAACTGTGAAAGTTACTGCTTTAGGTTTAGGAGGTTAAGTGTGCATGCCATTTTGTGATAAATCGTTGTTGTTGCTCCCTCGTCTAGAATTATTAGCCCAATTTGACTTTTCAGCATCCCTTTGACTAGGTTATAATTTGATTTGCAAAACAATACAAGTTTTTGTTGATATTTTCATGTTATTGTAGAGTTGTCTCTACTCTAGAACATCCTGAAAAGCTTAACAAGTTTTCTTAACTTTTTGCTAGTCAAATCACTGAGTCAAAGTGGTGTTCGAAAGTCGAATGGGACTATATTATCATTTGATTTGCAAAACAATTTAAGATTTTGTTGATATTTTCATGTTATTGTAGAGTTGTCTCTACTCTAGAACATAATGAAAAGCTTAACAAATTTGTGTTAACTATTTGCAAAACATTATTATTATTATTATTATTATTATTATTATTATTATTATTATTATTATTATTATTATTATTATTATTATTATTATTGTTATTATTATTATTATTATTATTATTATTATTATTATTATTATTATTATTATTATTGCAGTGGTCACTTCTTAACTGAAGTTAGGAAGGCCCCCTTGAGAAATCCCGACTTTATAAGAGATTAGGCGGTGCCTTTTAGATGTGTTTTTGAAGTGTAGTTGGGCATCTAAAAGTGTGAGAGTAGTTTGCCGACAAGCCAGCAAACTTTCTGCTGTATAAGCGTCTGTTTTGCCTTGATATCTGTCCATTAGGGTTCCAACTCGAAAGTGGGCTTGACAAGTTAGTGATTTCTCATAAAATCTGATCGATTTGCTTATTTGGCGTGTAATCAAATAATGAGTTATCAGCCACTCTTAGTTTGCTTCTCGCTAGTTTTTATATAGTAGGGTGCTCTATTCATTTAGAAGTTTATCATCATTTTTGGGTACGCGGGTTTTCATTAACCGTTAGTGCAATTTTCTAGCCCATAATCTGTTCAGGTTTTATTTGAAACTTCTTTCTTTACCCATGTAGGTTATAGATCGATCAAGGCTGACAGGGCACCTTGTTCGTTGCTGGTAATTCTGTGTTGGTTTATGGTAGAATTGTGACAAAGAGTTGAGGTAATTTCTATCTCTTGCTTGTTAAGGACACGAGGCAGCTTTTAGGAGATGATATACGCAGTTACATCAAAGATTTACTGCTAGCCACAGAACACTGTGTTTTTTTAGGTTGATATTAGTTGGATCAAGAGACTGGTACCAGCTTTGAAAAAAAAAACATAAATGTGTTTTATATACTGTCTGAAATCACCTAGGAAAAAATGCAGGCCAAATCAATTCGTTTAACATGGATGCCGCACCTGTTATTACTGCAGAATGATTGATACTCACATTTTTATTTAACTGTGGTGCTAGCCTTTTGTTGGAGGTGTGAAATATCCTGTGAAGTGAGAATAATCAATGCTATCTCAGGCATGATTGCTAATGTGTTTATGTCAAGAATGCCGTTGCAAGATCTAGCTGCTAATGTGTTTATTTTCTTGTGGAGTATGGTCATTCTTGTACTTTTTTATTGGCTACGGTCCTCAATTTGCTAGGGGAGAGAAGATTCATTCTTTTGAGTATATTCAAAACTTATTATTAAAAGAATTATGCAGGTTGCCAGGAACCCACAAATAAATCCTAAACACTAACATTTGAGGAAAGAACTTCTATCGAGATAGGTTTTGTAAGCACGACCCCTTTATTATAGATACTTGCCTAGGAAATACAAATGGTCTCCACCTATGCTTCAAATTCTGCAAGTTAACCTGAAGGAGGTTAGCCTTAAGCCTATCCTAATTGGCTGGACCCCCCCCCCCCCCCCCAAATGTTGCTACTGGAGGTGTTTACAGAGTTTCATTCATGGTAACTCTGTCCTTCGAGGGGAGCTTTGGGCTATCCTGGAAGGCCTTCAAGCTAATGTTTTAGCTGACTTGGTGAGTAGAAAGGCCTTTAGTGCTGTTAGGATTGTTCTTGTTTGTGCTCATCCTGAGTGGACCAATGTGATTGTTGATGATCAATTGGGCCAAGGGAGAGTTGGGGCTTTTTTGTAGATTGGGCTTAGTCCCTCCTTAGTAAAAAAAAAAAAAGGCAGTGCGTTCAGGCTAACTGCTGAACCTCAATAAGGATCTCCACAATTTTAGTTCAGAGTTTCATAATATTAATGTCTCAAACAATGATTTTATATCCTTCTATGTACCCATTTAATGTAGTTTGGGCTTAGCTATACATTAAATGGGTACATCATCTAGATCTGGCCCTCAATGTTCTGAAGAGCAAGTAGATAACTAGAATTAGTTCTGATATGAATCGAAGGACCATAGACTCAAAATGATTAGTAGCTTCCTTTTGACATTTGTGCTACTATTTTCCATTTTTGTGTGTGATTATATCAATATAGTTTAAATAATGCTTTCTTGTGTGACAATATAATTGTAGGCCAAGGCACTTCTTTTTCTCCAAAATACTTTGCACGTGCACTGTTCGCTATTTGAAAATAACGGCAAGGCAAAATCTGAAAATTAAGTTACCAAGAGAATGATTTTTGGTTAAGTCTTTATGACATGCATAGACGTGAGAACATAATCCCCAAAGAAAAGGATCCCTAGTTCGATTAGGTGCATTCATTACATGATTATCGGGAAAGTGTGGGTTTGGTATGTCTTTTTTCCAGCTTATAATCCGCTTTGGACTTATAATCTGTTTTGAACTTTTTCAGAAGGTTTGGTAGGACTTTTTTCTCACAGCTTTTGGATTTTAGATTTTGGATTTGAAGAGTAAAACTAGGTTCAGAAAAAAGTTGAGTTTCACCAACATTTTTGGACTTTTTTCTTCCTAAAACAACAAAAAGACTATTATGTCCATACCGTACTTTTACATGCAACAATTAAACTACTTCTACAAAATCAACCAATCCTCAGATTTTTCCATATGCAACCTATAAATAGAATTTGCCTAAGTGTTCAAATCAGCTGAAAAATAATTCTATTATTTATGACTAAGAACTCACATCTTCTCATCTACTAACCAGTATGTTTTATGCTTTATGAGTTTGGACTTCAAATTGACTTGTGACCTTAATTTGACTTGTAAATTTATTTTTCTTTTGCCAGGACGTCTTTTTTTGCAATAATTGGTAGAAAGTTATTTGATACTTATACATGTTTATCTATAATGTCGTATTGAAATAAATGTTTAGTAGTGCATACAACAAGTGTAAATTGGTAATTTTTACTAAACAACAAAACTGTCACATCACTAACTTCTTTACAGCACAACCTTTTTACCAAACCCAGAGAACTTTTTTCATCGGCTTTTTTGTCACAGTTTTTTTTACAACTGAAAAGTCGACTTAAAATTCTCAAAAGTCATACCAAACCCACCCAATATGTCATGCAATAGTCCTTTGTTTCCAGATCTATCTATTTTTCTTGTCATTCTTGCATCTAATAATAAATCTTATGTCTCGCTGTGTGTAATGGCTTGACTCACTTACTCCACCATTCCACTGGTGTAAGACTTTTATTTTCTGTTGATTGTTCTTCAAACTATGCACACTTGCTCAATTCAAATTATTCTCTTCATGAATACAATATATTAGATATTTTTGAAGCAAATATACATATCACCTAGTTCGTTGAAGGTTCTTGCTTTGGAAATAGGCACAGTCAGGCCTGCACATTCTGAATGTTCAGAAAGCTTATTCCATGACCTGCCATTGTAACTATCAACTGTTTCACTTAATGGATGTTGCAGAAGTGGCTAAAAATTACGACCTCTTTGGTTGTTGCTTTAGGTGATCACCCCTTATCTAAATTTAAGAAGGACCCCTAGAGAAATCCCGACTTCAAAAGAGATTACGGGGTGCTATTTAGATGTGTTTCTGATGTGTAGATGGACATCTGAAGTTGCGAGATCAGTTTGCAGACAACCCAGCAAACTTTTTGCTTATATTTGTATAGAGTCTGTTCTGCCATGATATCTGTCCATTGGGGTTCCAACTTGAAAGTGGTCTTGATGAGTAGTTATTTCTCATAAAATTCCGATCGATTTGGTTATTTGGCGTGTGTTCAATTTATGTTTTATCAGCCACTCTTAGTTTTATGTGTTATCAGCCACTCTCAGTTTGTTTCTCGAGTTTTTTTTTTTTTTTTTTTTTTTTTTTTTTTTTTTTTTTTTTTTTTTTTAATAGTTGGGTGCTCTATTCTTTTGGAAGTTTGTCATCAATTTTGGACACATGGGTTTTCATTTACCATCAGTGCAACTTTCTAGCCTATACTAGATCTGGTTTAACTTGAAACTTCTTTCTTTACCCCTGTAGGATAGATCGATCAAGGCTGACAGGGTGCCTGGTCCAGTGCTGGTAATTTGGTGTTGGCTTATGGTCGATTGTGACAATGGATTGAGGTAATTTCTATCTCTTGCTTGTTAAGGACATGAGACAGCTTTTAGGAAATGTTATACACAGTTACACTAAATATTGACGGCTAGCCACATACCACAGTGTTGTTTTAGGGTGATTTTAGTTTCAAAAACACAAAAATGTGTTTTATATACAGTCTGAAATCACCTAGGAAAAACAGCATACCACATTTGCTATTACTGCATAGCCTTGTGGTGGAGATGTGAAATAGCCTGTGAAATGAGAATAATCAATGTTATCTCGGGCATGATTGCTAATGTGTTTATGTCAAGAATTGACTCACATAATATCTGAAGCTTCTACTGTACGAGTACTGATCTGCACTTGATGGCTCTGCCATTGCAAGATCTAGTTGCTCAATAACATACTGCTAGCATTCTATAAAAGTTCGGTGAGGCTGGCTGATCATTATTCGTCCAATAATTTATTAAGTCTCAATGATAAATCATAACAATCATCTGTAACATAGATATGAAAAAAACTATATTGATCTATGAATGGAATTTCTTTCTGCTACAGCCTGAATGGTTCTCATGTTAGAGGACTGTTAGTTGCCGGACTGTTTCCCTGCCCAATAGAAAGAATCACTGCCCTGTAAGTTTCTGATCTTTTGTCAGTTTATTGACGCTTCTGTACTTTACTTGCCGGGAAGTGCAGTCTGGCCTTCAAAGGTCTAGGTGCCCTTGATTGCTGGTCGAATCCTCTTACACATACGAACCCTGTAAAATAAATTGTTCCCATAATGAGATCAGCGAGTAAAAGAGATTTAAATAGAATCGCTATTCATAACTACGTATTCAAAATCCAGTTAGCTACAGAGGTTATGATGTTTGCACTGTTTTGCAGAATCAAATAAGCTCAAAATCATGCAACCTGCATTCTAGTTCTTTTAACACTGTGGACTGATACATCAAGTGATCCGCTATTTTACCCTTCAATAAACAGTTGACTCTCTTATGAAGTATGATAATTCCCGTACTCTTTTATTAAGGATTCCTATACTTCTTGGTAATAGTTATATTATAGCTAGCAGAAGTGTACTTCTTGGTAATTTCTGTACCTTTTTAAGGGTTTTTTCTGAAGGGTTTTTTTCTCAAAGGGAACATGGGATACATGCATGTTGCGAGACTTCAGATGATACCCTTTGAGGTTCAGTAGGATCTTCTATATAGAAAAAAGATAATCAAATATTGTGCTAGGCTATAACTTAGAAGCTCCTGCGGAGAGGCCCTATTAGCTTTGAACAAAATTCCTCATGGCTTCCATGTTCCATCTCAATGTCCACCGTGGGTTTTTTTCTTGGCATGTACTGAAATTTTCCAAAACGTTTCAGATATTAGTCTGTAGTCTGAGGGCAGGGTTTTTAGCAGTGTGATTCTCACCCTGGATGCAGTTTCTTGATGGTTTTGATGAGGTTTATAAGTTACCTATGAAGGATGTAACTTGTATAAAACATTAGACTTGTCAAAGCGGAGCTAGTTCCATGTCAAGATCTCTACGCAATCCTCTTGGAAGAAGGAAAGAGCCCACGAAAATATGCATGCACCCAAGTTTTGTTTACATTTGTCAAAGCACTCAGGTAGTTTTGGTTGCTAGTCTTCATTAAGAAGTGAAAATCATCAGCGAATTGAATTTTCTGTAGCTTTTTGTTACAAAGTTAACCCACAACTTACTCCTGGTAGGCTGACTATCATACTCTCATAAAACCAAAATTTGTCTAGTCGTTGTATTTGGGCAAGTTGTTACCTCCCTAATATTTCAGTCTCACCCTTAAATCGGGTCTGTTTGGATTTTATAGATTTGAAGATGGATCTGGTTGCACCAAGCCAAAGTCACTATGGCTTTCAGTAAATTGTAAGGATCTAATTCGGGTCCCAAGTATCCATGCTTAAACCGGTCGATATCAAGATAGCCACTGCAACCATGTCCTTATTTATCATTCCAATATTCCAGCTATTATAGCCCTAATTTGTTATATTTGATTTGGGTTGTTCATGTAATAAGGAACTGCGTTTTTGTCAGTTCTTGGACTGGATATTGTCTAGTCTTTTTTCAATGTTGTTTAACCAAGACGTTTGATTCTTCCTCGTGATTATTAGTTAATATGGCAAAATACATAACTACCCTTACATTTAGGCAAAAACACAAAGCCCCTCCGCGGTTCAATGTTGTTCAGGAAAGGACCACTCGAAGGTATCGACTGTGTTGTCCCAACTTGTTTGAGAAGTTTACAATACATTTAACTACATAAAAGAGTAATTGAGAAGTTCTCCAGTGTCCGTAGACTTGTAGTTGTTCGCTGGAGACCAACTGTAATCAACAGAATTCAGAAATTTGCTCATGTCTCCTGTGGGACAAGGCTTGGTTTTGGCTGCATATCTTTATTGTGTCTGCTTGTTTGGGAAAGGCAAACTACCCTTGCTGTCACTCTCAGACCAACTAAAGGTCCGTATTGTTCAAACTTGTTTATGACGTTTAAAAATATGTGATCGAGTAAAAGAATATAAAGGGTTTTGAAATTCGCCAATCTCAACTAGAGTCTTTAGCCAATAAATCTTGTCGGTGTCTGGTGGTTTGGGAAAAGACTAACTACCCTTGCTGTTACTTTCAACTATGAAACCAACCAAATGTAAGGACATCATTGTCCAAACTTGTTTATGAAGTTAACAATATATGTGATTACATAAAAGAGTAGTTGAGACTGGAGAAATTCCCCCAATGTCTCGTGGGGCTGTGTTTGATTTAAGTTGGATTTGTACTTGCTAGCCGCCTAGCCGGTAACTCTAACTTGTGTCTGATGGTTTGGTAAGACAAACTACCCATGTTACGTTCGACTTTTAGACCAACGGAAGGTGTCTGACTGTATTGTCCTATCTTGTTTATGAATTTTAGATTCACCAATGTCTACTGTGAAACATGATTTGGTTTTGTGATTGTAAATCTCTCTGATGTCTCCGGTATGGTTTGGATGTTACTTCTAACTACATAACCGACCGAAGGTATCGACTGCATTATCCCAGCCTGTTTATGAAGTTAAAAATATGTGATTACATGGAGTAATTGAGAAATTTGCCAATGTCTCCTGTGGGACGGGATTTGGCTTGGGCTGAGCTTGTAGTTAGTCGGCAAATCTCACAGGTGTGTGGTGGTTTGGGAAAGACAAACTACAGCTGCTCCTTTCAACTACCAAACCAACCGAATGTATCCACCATATTATCCCAACTTGTTTATGAAGTTTACAATATATGTTATAACATGAAAGAGTAATTGGAAACTGAGAAATTTCATGTGGGAGAGGGATTGGTTTGGGCTGGATTGTAGTTGTTAGCCGGTAAATCTCGCCGATGTCTGGTGGTTTGTCTCTACCCTTGCAGTTACTTTCAACTACCAGACCAACCTTGTGTTGTCCCAATTTGTTTATGAAGTTCACAATTCATGTGATTACATAAAAGAGTGATTCTGATCACATAAGAGTAATTCAGAATTAAGGTCTTCTTCAATGTCTCCCGTGGGACTAAACTACCAGACCAACCGTATTGTCCTGTGTTGTCCCAACTTGTTTATGAAGTTCACAATTCATGTGACTACATAAAAGAGTAATTCTGATCACATAAATGGGTAATACAGAATTAAGGTCTTCTTCAATCTCTCCTGTGGGACAAGGTGTTTGGGCTGGGATTGTGGTTTTGACTTTTGAGGGCATCCTACTCTTGTTACTTTCAACTACCAAACCAACTGAACATATAGACTACATTGTCCCAACTTGTTTCTGAAGTTCACAACATACGTGATTTTCATAAATAGTAGTTGAGATTGGAGAAATTTTCCCGTCTCATATGGGAAAGTTTGATTTGAGCTAACGGAAGGGATCGACCGTATCGTCCCAACTTGTTTATGAAGTTCAGAAAATATATGTGATAACATAAAAGAGTAATTGCGAAATGAGAAATTTGCCAACATAAAAGAAAGGGTTTGGTTTGTTCTGGATTCGTAATCGCTAGCGAGTAAATTTTGCTAATGTATTGAGAGACAGGGTTTGGTTTGTGCTGGATTCGTAATTGTTAGCGGGTAAATCTTGCTAATGACTGATGGTTTGGGTGTTACTTCCAGCTAATAGGCCAACAAAAGGTATAGACTGTATTATAATACATCATTCTTCCTTCGCTACCTTTTTCTACGTTTTGACTTTCACCACTTCACCATGAAAAAATTACATCGTTTTGCTACCCAAATCAACAGGTCGAAGTGACCCACTTACGAGTTAAAAGTTAAAAGTGTAGAAAAAGAAAGATTACGGAGGAAGTGTGTGATTACTGGACCGGTAAATCTCACAGGTGTCTGGTGGTTTGGGAAATGACAAACTACCATTGCTGTTCCTTTCAACTACCAGACCAACTGAAGGTATTGACTGTATTATCCCAACTTGTTTATGAAATCTACAATATATTATTAGTATGTGATTACATAAAAGAGTACTTGCGAATTGAGATAATCGCCAAATGTCTCATGTGGGACAAGGTTTAGTTTGGGCTGGATTTGTATTCGTTAACTGATATATCTTGCCGATGTCTAGTGGTTTGGGGAAAAGGCAAACTACCATTGCTGTCACTTTCAACCGCCCGACCAACTGAACCCTTGTTACTTTCAACTACCAGACCAGCCGAAGGTATTTGACAGTGTTGTCCCAACTTGTTTGAGGTTGGCAATAAACGTGATCACATAATAGAGAATGAGAAATTCATTAATGTCTCATGTGGAATAGGGTTTGGTATGGACTAGGCCTGTCAATGGGCCATCTCTGGGTAAGCTTGTGTCTGGTCCGACCCCAACCACGGAATTTGTACCCAGACCAAAAACCGGCCTGTGAAATGTGAAACGTGCAAACCCATGCCCTTTTGATTCAAACCGAATACCTGTTAATGACCCACGAGAGATTTACCAGAGCACTAACCCTTTACACGGCGTTGTGGATTTTGAAGGTGTAGCCTGGTTGTCCATTAAGGAGGGAGGCTAAAGAAAGAGGAAATTTATGAACAAAAAAAGATTTTTTTATGGGGACGACGAACCGATCAAACTAGGAGAGAGGGCGAGAGAGTTACGGCGAGGGGAGGGAAGACAATTGAGAAGACGTAGGAGGGGAGTTACGGGTACGGGAAGGAAGGCGCAGTTGAGTAAATGTTGGGGAGAGAGAGTTAATGGGATAGAGATGAGGAAGTTAAAAATCCATCGAGATATTACTTGAGAGATTGAGATTATGGGAAAGAGATACACAAATAAGTACAATTGAGAGAGAACGGGATTACTGATTTTAAGGAGAGAGATTTGCGATACATGGTTTGAGGACCGTCTCTACGCTGCACAAGTACGTGAGAGAGAGAGAGAGAGAGAGAGAGAGAGAGAGAGAGAGAGAGAGATTCGAGTATTGGCTGTGGAGGAGATTAAAGGAGGGATTTTAGGCACAACTCTTCTCAAAAAATGGTTATAGGTCACCCACTGGGCAAACGATACCCAGCACTGAACAGGTGAAAAGCGGTTCAAGTGGCTCCGGGTAAATTGTTTTATTTCCGGGTCTGCTTCTCTCGGGTTGGGTCAAAAGTATAACGGTCCGGGTAAAATTTTGGTCGGAACTGAACTGTTGATAATCCTGTGGTTGTTAGCAGGTAAATCTCGACGGTAAGTCTGCCGTCTCTGTCAGTTGGATACGGTATTATTGGGGATGGGAGGGGTCTGACTGTTGCATCGCCTTTCAATTGTTAAAGAGGGAGAGAGGGCGCTGGCCAGTTTGGTTGGCCCTGGGTTGAGGATAAATGAGAGATTGTTGGGTTGGTGGGCTGTGACTAAAATGCTAAAGTAGGAGTTAGTGGTATATTAGTCAATGGGGTACTTCATGTGCACGAGTTGAGCAAGCATGGAATGTCTTCAAACCAATGCTTGTCTAACACTATATTACCAGAAACACGGAGGAACGAGGAACGCAATAAGATTCGGGAGGCGCTAGGTGTAGGCTTTTCTGGAACGTTATCTTTATGGTTCGGGTAGCATCCTGGTCTTGCCAAATCTTAGTCCCTCTCTCCATCTAGAGGAGGAGCAACACATGGGCACGGGACGGCATGTGCACCCCTCAAGTTTGAAGTAACTACAGATTATCCCTTTAAATAGATGAAGTTTTCAAAAGTGCCGTTCGAGAATTCACATTCATGCACCTCAAAAACTTTTCTTTTGTGCCCCCTAGTAGTTTTGTCTAATTGTGCCCCCCCCCCTAATCGAACCTGGCTCCGCCACTACATCCATCCAAAAATCTAGTGAGCTTTGGCAACATTGTGATGCAGCAAGGTCACACATGCCAAAATCACAACTCACTCTAAAATCCTGGTGTTAATTCTCAACAGTAGTACTGAGGTTGGGTTTCATGAAAAGTATGAGGATGTGATTAGAACAATGAGAACTTTGCAGCTCAAATGATGGTTTTGGGTTGGTAATGATCATGCTGCTAGATGTGAAAAATGTTCCCAACAAAAATGATAAAATGCAAAATTTTCAGTTAAAACCCCTCTCAACTCTCTCCGTACTAAACAAGGCCACGTTCTCGGCAGGCAACTCCCTGGAGTCATTCCAGTTCTCCCTAAACATCCAACACAAAGAATCCTCCGCCACCGCAGCAATGGAACCTCAGAAGAGACTTTGCCCAAATTTACCCACCAAAGTGAGAAGGCATATCCTTCTAAGTGGCAGTCACAGTTAGGTCCATTCTGCTCGCGGCCTCTGTTGTGGCTCGACAGTCCATGTTCTCAAATGAGTTCAGGAAGGAAAGTAGAATGATCGGGAGTAATTACAACATGTGTGTATTATTGTGGTTGTTGGGTGATAAATCTTGTTGATGTGATGGGTGATGTATGATTGTGTTAGCCGATGCACTTTAAGTGGCTTTTGAATACTACACCAGTGGTTAGGCGTTACCTACTGGGTTGTTTAATTCACCATTCTGTTTTACAAGTTGAGCTGGATCGCAGTGTTGCTAAAAAGTGGAGGCCCTAAGAGAAGCGTCACTCTGGTTCAAGTGACCTTGAACAATGACTGACCTCCCGGCGAGGCTCCAGGAAAGAAAGAAGGTTTCCTTTTGGGTTGAGAGAGTAACAACCTAACGCTCTACTTCTGCCTATATCCTGCAAGAACTACCATCAATCCCCGAACCACCTCTAATCTGCAAGTACTCTAGTACCAACAATAGTTGGAGATGGGCTTTGGTGTTGGGCCTTGGTATTGGCCAGGCACTAGAATTTTGGGTTGTGCAACATCCTGATATTCTATTTTCCTCGGCTTGGTTTAGGTAGTTGTGTTGGTACCACAACAAGTATTGATTGGATTTCCCCATGCATTCTTCTCAGATATGCTTTGGAATCCCTTAATGACAATCATCAGCCTCATCTACATCTCCGATGGTTCTATGGGTTTTTAAACAAGGACAACCTCGAGTCAAGTCATTGAACAAGATCGACAAATGTGTCATCCCGGTTGACTAACCTCCGCGGTGTTGGCATGCTGATTGTTCTTTGCTTATGGTATTGTAACATTTGTCAATGTACTGAACTTTCTGTTATCAGAATATTCTTTTCATTTCGGTGAAAGAAAAAAAATTACTTGTTAATATTGGTTTCTTTATTCTTTTTGCAAAATGTTTGGACTTGCAAGCACCTGCATTGACAATAACAATCCATATCGAAATTCCAGCCATGTCGGAATTTAAAATAAAAGTCCAGATAAATTCCCGTGTTCCTTAGTTTTTGGGATTACCCCCTGTTTCCTAGTCTCGATGATAACATGTTGAATAAGCACAACACAACATTTATGATGGATGTTTTTCATTTAAGTTAAATGGTTGCAATCCTAGTGATGACAACGTTACAACATTTAGATGATCAGCTACAGACAATAGTTTTTTTTACTAGTCAAATAGGTATGGCGACTGGTGTTCCCTCGACTAATCATGAATGTCAACTACTCCTGATATGGTGTTATACGCACCATGTTCCACAGTGGTTTCATTCTATCCACCTTGAGGAGACAAATACACACACTGTCGATGCCGGAAATTTTCCTGATGGTATACCTAAAGTCTGTTGGATTGGGTTTTTCTAAAGCCCTAAAAATGACTCACCCTCTCCTATGCCATGGGCCTAATTTAGGAAATCCAATCCGAAGTTTGTGTAATATTTTTGACGATATACATGACAACACACCAGTGATTACTCACTTTAGGTCATTTCATTTTGTTAGCTAGACTAAGTAGTTTTAGTTCTTTTGATTGGTTTCAATTTAAGTGCTGAAAGTTGAAGGACAAATTTTGGATGCAGCATTCCTTACCTTTCCAAAAGCAGAATTGAATTCCCTCGGTAGACAGACCTGAGAACAAAAATATGATCTCTAAGCTATGTATAAAAACTATAATGGCACGTCAATTTACCAATTTCATGGAGAAGGGTTGGTACCTTTAAATATAGTCGAGACAGACGTCCCAAAGTAAACCGTCCGTCTGGGTAAGTTCCATATAAGTTCTCGCGGAACATTGATGGGATGCAGACTCGACTCATGATCCGCAAAAACCTGCAATAGTAACACCATATATATTGTAAATGGAAAGACCACTACAGAACTGTGAAAGTTAGTACTTCAGGTAAAGGAAGTTAAGTGTACATGCCATTTGATGTTGGGCGCTTAAGTCACAGGCTGTATTTCATATCTGAGAGGTACTACATTCCTAACAGTATTAACTATAAGTAAAAGAGTGATCAGTTGACCCAATTGTTTACCTCGTTTACTTGGAAATATGTTCCATTTAGAGGGAAGCTTCCTCTCATTGCTGTTCGACATGGTACCTGTACATTCATGAGATTAGCTTAGATGGTGTAGTAGTAACTAACAGATGTTGGCATCTAGTAAAACCTGAGTGTAAAATAACCCACAACTTTGGATATCCCATGTATGCTTTACTCACCAGAATTGTCCCCCTGACTGTTTGAGAGTTTGATTCCCGCACACTATTGCATGAGAAACAAGTTGACTTATCGCAGAGATTGCCCGATTCTTGGAACTCACACCCACTTTCAGGTGGTTGAATTGAGTTTGGTGTTTCACCTAGTTTTGAATGACACAATAGCAAGCAAATGCAGACAATTAGCAATAACTAATATGGTGTCACATATGCATGATCTACTGTCAATATCCTCAACTGATGAGCTCCATGTGGCTTCAATTGTGACCAGAAATAATTGTTATAACTGTGTGCATGCAAGAGAGTGGAGCTGAGCTACAGTTTCAGGTTAATGTAATTACCTGGGGTCCATATAGCAAGAAGATAAGGGCTTGGGTCATCTGGTTCCCTTTTATCCATCTGAAAATTTCCATGTGTGACAGTGAGTTTGGAACAATAGCAGATGGTTGGAAAACATTGAAAAGATAAGATAACTTACTCCTTCTAGAAGAGGGTGCGAGTCTGGCAGTTCGTACCTGCAGCAGGAAAGATGTTAGTGCGAGTCTGGCAGTTAATTATGCAAAAAAGTTGTATAAACCAGGAGAGGTGATATATCAGTGACATGTTATTTCGTTCATCCTTGTATCTGTAGTAGCATGGTAACGTAACCACCACCTCACTATGATTACTAATCAGTTTGGAATGTTGCAGATTGGAAACTTAAGTACTGATCAGCTGCCAGTATGTGTTTTGAACATTGTCAACCTACAATTCTTCCATGGTCATACATTGTCACTGGACATAAATAAATGAGCTAGAAGAATATGCTTACACTTGGTGTTCCGTTCTCAGTCGGCTCACATTCTTCAGTTTCTGCGTCGGGATGGAAGGGGCTTCTGGATTAAGAGCAACTAGTGCTTTAGACATGTCGTCGCCTTCTTGAAGTTCCATGTTCTCTTGCATATAGGTGTGTAGATTCATGGCAAACTCTTCAGCATTGAGTTTGATTGTAGGAATTTCGTCAGGGTCCTCATAAAAGGCATCTTCGATGTCACTCAATGATATTTCTTCAGTCTCTGGTTCTGGTGTTGCTGGTTCCTCAACAATCGGTTCGCAATTGCGAATTGAACCCATCACTTTATGCTCTTGGTAACTAGCTGGTAGTAGCGGAATGGGATTAATGGCTGCAACAGGGTTCTTCTGGCCAGTCGCTGGAGCATTGGAACTTACAATGCTTTTCTCTTCTGGGCCTGGGAGAGCAAGCCTTGCACTGCATCAGCAGAGTTTCACATCAGTACATGCTATTTGTGTAAGTTGCACTTGAGTTAGCAAAAGAATGTGCAGAATGTAGCAATTTTTGGTTCTCCCCATCTGTGTACTACTATTTGGATCCAGGTTTGAGTTATAATTTAACTAACATGCGTATATTTTGCGCAAAATCCTAAGAACTCATAAGGAGAGGGTGAAAGACTCAACCACACGGGAGAGGGGACTGGATGATCCATGGCTAAAGCCAAATCTAACTGCAATATAATAAAATGACAGTCCGGTACCGTGACTGGCCGCTGAAAAATTATCAGATGTCCAGTGGTTTCTGGATAGAGCTATGAATAGACCTAAAGTCTCATCAGTACTTCCTTAATAGAAATGTGACTCTAATCTGCTTGAAAGTGTGACAGTCTGGTACTTAAGTATGAGAATTATATGATTGAAGTACATGTTGAATCCATTCAGTGCCCTGACTGGCTACCTCTCCTGAAAGTAGTTCATTTATGAAGATGTGGCACCGCCATCAAGGAATTACGACATTAGCTATCAAGAAAACTTGATACCCTCTATCAGGGTGAACCCAGCTTTACCAAGCCACTAAGGATCCTGGTAGGTTATACGGACAGATATCCTTGAATAACATGGCTTTTAAGAAGTTGCCAGCTTATGAAGGTCCGGGGACGGCGACCGTTTCTGAGGGAGTGGGTATCCGACTCTATACACGTAGAAATTCTGTAGCTTACCCCAATTAGTGGACTTGTAGGGGTCGATACGCACCTTAAATTGAACTTTAAAGACCTCATATCCACCCACCCCTGACAAGTGGTTAACTTGCCATACCGATGTTTGCCCAACCCAGATTATTTAACCACATCCCGCCAAAGCGTAAGCTTTACAGGGTCAAACATGATCACCACAGAAGGCCATTCTTGGGAAATAACCATTAAGGGGATAAGATATGATGACTTGATCGTCTTTCGATGCCGTAGTTTAGTTTAGATTGAATGTATACCTTGCAAATGCACTTTCGATGCCGTGGTTTAGTTTAGATTGAATGTATACCTTGCAAAAGCACTTGCGAAATGTCTGCACTCTCCTCTCATAGGGCAAGCATTGCAATTTGGTTTGCTCTTTGTGCAGAAAACCTGCGGAAGTTTCAAGTAATGATTTATTCCGAAAGACTAACTTGTTGACTAAAAATACCTAACGACTTGAGCAACATCTAATTCACATACCTTTCCAAATGTAATCATTTGGTAATGTAATTCGTACCTGAAATTCATAGAATGTTAGTTAGAAAATCTAGGAGAATATACATTCAATTCTACGTTCTCCAAAAAATGTACAGGAAGATATTTCAGAATATTAATTCATCAAGAGAAACTGCTTCAGGGAATTTGGAATTACAATGTTGGCTGATCCAGCTTGCAAAGTCTTGGCCATAAATACTTTTGAATCGTCTCCAACATTGGGTATCTGTGAGGAAATCTAATTAGCACAGCACTAAGATAACATTGGGAATTTATTTGGTAGCATTACTCACAGTTCCAGGAGATGCAGTTGAAGTGATTCAGGCAGTGGCTGGAGAGGAACCCATCCCAGTCTCACAGCTATCCTTCCGACATTTGTGTCAACCTAGCAAACAATTCTCAGTCTTATGCAACTTAAACCTGTACGGTGTTTATTAACAATCAATTTCCCGTGCAAGTCTTACCGGAAATGCAAGATGATGGAGAGTTAATAGCCGCACACATTCCACACTTTTTAAGCCCAATCCTCGTATACTTAGAAGATAATCTCTGTGGAAAAATTATAAAATCAGATCCATTGAATTTGTGGATGCTACACAACATCATGCATAATTCGTTAAACAAAACAAAAAGTACTTTTCCTTTGCAGAATAATAAATGAAGAACTGTCTATTGCATTTAAGTAAGCTCTGAAAAGTTCTAGGTAACATCCACTAGCAGCACAATTTCAACAATTTTGTGATGGGAATCACTTCCGCACTGGCTTTCTATCTCAAAGACAAGCTATAATAATATATCTTCCGGAAAGGGGGTGGAGGATGTTGCACCTCTCACCAATCCCCCTCTGGTTCAACCCACCTATTATATCATGGTCAGTGAAGTGTGTGTATGTTTACTTGTGTAAATGTTGTGATTCAAGAAGACTTACTTTGCCTTGTCGGGAGGAACATCTCTTAACCATTCCAGGTCAATGCTTCCGTGATCTTTAACCAATCTGTTAAGAAAATCCTGCATAATGGAGCACACATTATGATTTATTAAATAGCTTTGTATACTTTCCTACAAAGTCACAGAAGCTGGAGCCAACTGAAGCTCATACAACATCCAGATCAATATTAACATGCACACCTTCATTCTCTCTGCTAGCATATTATTCATTCCTCGTTCTTTGATAGCATTAGATATCTCATTGACATTGGCACGCCGCATTGTTTCGTAGTCCATGGAATCCATCGCATCTTTGCTACTTTCTTTTCTTCTTCCCTCTGCTAGAACATTCTTTCTCAAGATATCCCAGTCAAATGATTTATTCTTATCATTGTCGGCTTTTCCTTTTCTCGCATTTGGCAAATCCTTACTCGTCCCAGTAGTCGCGCCAGAAGAAATCACTTGCTCTTTTGCATTTACTTCAACCACTTTAGTCTGCATGGATTTTAGCTTCTCAGCTGCAGGAGGAGCTCTTTCTTTCTCACCTAGAGCTTGTACTGAGCACTCAGTGCCACAAGAAACTCTCTGGTTGCTACCAGTTTGTCCAGAGAAAACTGCCTTTGTAGGTCTAGTAGGTGGTCGATGAGTGCCAAGGGGGCTTTGGTCCTTGCTAGGGTGAGATCCGAACTGTAAGCTGCTGCTCAGGTGTGTTGGGTCCCCGGATGGGTAACAAGGTCCAGCTTTTGGTGCTCGAGTTACTGGAACTCCATTTCCTTGCCTGAAAGCCTCGGCCATTCTTTGTTCGTTATGTCCTCTGCTAAGGAAACCTATTCCTTCCTCTCTGGGAACTCCATAGTTCATAGAAGGTAAAGAATAAATGCTTTCATCTCTAAACAATCCTAAGGAGTCTGCTCCCTGTGCTCCTAGTACTGGTTTCATGTGCAACTGAAAATCTCGCGGGTCCCCACTTGCTCGGATGTGAGAAAAGGTAGAATCCGCCAAGTTATTATTTGATCCTAGATTGCCTTGTTGGTAATCATGGCATTGTTTAGAGGGGTCATCAAAGCATAAACTGTTAGTTCTAGGATTATGAAATACTTGGAAGGAGCTCTGCACATTTGAAAGGATGTGAGGACTGCTAATGACATGCGATTTTCCACGAGAAATTGAATCTTCTGAGTTGGACCCCACACCAGACTGGGAATCTCCATTTAGTTGAAGGGAAAAAGAATCAGAAGAATTATAGGATGAACTAGCATTTTTCTCGGCCATGACAGCGGGCTCACTTGCTACACTTGTCCTTCCTTTTGTCGAGTTTCTATCTTCTGTCCTAGGCTCATGGAATGACGGATGCGGGCAGTTGTAGAGTGGTTGCCTTACAGTTTCTTCAAAACATTGCATGGTTCCATTAAGGTCCGGTATCTGATTCTTTTGCTCCTTGGGCAGTATGCTTGCTTCACTTTGGTAGCATTCCTTGTCAGTGGTGGTTACCTGGAGGGGGAATCTTGCTGCAAGAGACATGAAGGCAGAGCTGCATAGATTGGGAAAAAAGTTAATAAATAGTCAAGCGCCAATCTCTGATTACGCGTTTACAATATATACAGCGTTTAAGCACATAAGGTACCTCGATAGATGGTCAGAAACATTCTGCGTAAGGAATACTCCTATGACAGAGTCAACAACTGATCCTTTCCATCTTGAAAAGCGCCTATCTCCTGTGAAGGGTAATCAGTGTCATTAAATCAATCCATATATTCTCTTTAGCTTCATATTTGTTAAGAAGAATTTGTAACCACTGAGCACAGTATCAGTACAGGACATTACGAAATTCAATCGGTATTCAAAGTAAATAATTTTCTTCCAACTATTAGCAGAAGAATTTTCGTAGACTGATGAGATGGTGACCATAAATGAAACAACATTTCTTTTTTTGTTTGTGTGGAAAGTGATTTGGATTGCACGGGTTTGCATCTTGGGACCCTATGCCATTTATGTTTACCTCATAAGTTATCCCACGCTAATACAAGCGACTCATCAGGGATAATGATTGTTCCAATTGAGCTTCAGCATTGTATACCACAGCCTTAGGCATGCCACCTTTAACTAAATTCACTTCACTATTTATTATGGAAATCATATTTCAACACGTTAACAAACTATCTTAAGTTTTCTGAAAACATGTAACCTCTTCCTATCCACAGTGTGCCTGCAGACTTTTCCTACTGTACGACTAAATGATTAGGCCCCTTGTCTATTTCGAGAAAATGATAAGCCTTAAACTCCCATAGATCATTATGGAAACCTTTTCCAACATGTTGACCGCCTATCCTATGTTTTCAGAATACATAAAATCACTTCTTATCCGTGGTGTGATGCAGACTTTTTCTACAGTATGACTTAATATTTTAGGCCTCTTGTCTATTTCGAGAACCAAAAAACAACCCATAATGACTACTATATCCAAACCTTAAAAGCAAGCCCCACCGCTGTACTCTATCCAAAAGGAAATGAAAATCGTAAGTATTTTCCCTCTCAATATCGGATTCATAGAGATTATGAGATTTTCTCAAGATGGTATTTAATTGTTCTCGTTGATTGCCTAGACATTATAGGGTCTGTATCCATTAGACTCAAATTCTTCTACTGTTCCATAATCTGGCAGTTTCGCTGAGTACAAAGTGCAAAACATGAAGCATGATGACCAGTTTTGGCATGTAAGAACAACTTCATGGGCGAACCAATGGCCTACAGAAGTTGACATTGGAGATCAAGTTGAGCCTGTTTTTGGTACCTTGAACAAGATGCATGCGTGCAATGAATGAGTCAGCTCGTCCTCGGAATACATTCCGTTCATTTTCCCACCATTTTTCCTTATCCTTGTCTGGTGCTTCAGTGTCTTCACTTCCTTCCTGACCCATGAGCAGTTTCCAAACCCTATTTGTGTCTGGGTCGAGATCCACCTTAGGCCGCGGTTTGCGTTTCTTAGTAGGATCTTCGTAAGGAACCAATTTTCCATTTCCTTCATATAGCACAAGTGCATTTTGCTCTTCCGCATGTGCCTTCTCACTTTTGCTATTGATGCGTAGCACTTGCAGTTGGGAAGTGATGTCATCAATTGTAACCACAGTTTGTTGTGGTTTTTTCGGTCTTCCTGCATTGCACACATGATAAAAAGGATTTATTCGTTTGACATATATCGAATTGAAAACTATTAAAAACTTTTTATAGACTGTTCACAATTTCTGAGCAGGTACCTCTAGGTTTTTTGGGAATTTGCTGAATACCAATGACGGTACCTTTATGCTCCTGCTGACGCACTTTATCTGTGTAGTGTTGGCTCAGGTTCAATGAAGTTGATGCCATGTTTTTCAATGCAAGGGAAGTGGGTGAAGGGCAAGTTTCAGACACTTGCTTATAACCAGATGTAGACAGTACTCTAGGCACGGCTGACGGTAGCACGTTTGACTTGCCTATCAGATTTGAGGAAATGTCCTGCACCTGAGTCGATCCACTAGGTCTTTGCTCCGACACTGAATGATGCTCAAATGCAATGGGTTGATTCTTTGCAGGCATGGAATTGGAGGGTCCGCTCTTTAACTTCTTAGGGACGTCACCTTCGAAGTGATAGTTTGATGTGCTGCCATTGGCGAGTGATACATAAGTGCTTGGATAGACACCTGTCCTTCCTTCTGTTGCAACTTTTCTGGAATCACCATTAACCGCGGTTGGCAGAAATTCCTTAGGGACACTACTTCTGTCACAGGTTTGTGGATACTTGAGGCTAGAGCTTTGGTTTGTTATGCTCTTGTCCTTATATGTACCCATGTCCAGATCTCTCCAGCACTCAAAAGATAGAGTTTGCCGCGGTGTTGCATTGGGGAATGGTCGTTTGACTCCTCTGATTTCATTGTAGCCAGCAACGGCATAGCCGTTTCTTTCCATATCCGGATGGCTGCCATGGCTTGATGTTGGCTCTCCCGTTGCAGTTTTTCTGGAATCATCTTTGACCAATTCAGGGGGGAAACCACTAGGGACTCTGTTTCTGTCATGAGTTTCTGACCACCTGGAGAAAGATCTTTGGTCCATTCTGTTGTGCCCCCTGTGCATACTAAGGTAATTAATTTCAGAGTCTGCTGCCTGGTCCTTGAAAGACGGACTTGCCTCTTGTGTCACATTGTTTCTTTGGCTGGTACTTAATAGCCATGGTGGTAGCTCTTCAGTTGCTCTGAAATCATCTTTAAACATGTCTGGGCGAAAATCATCAAGAAGGGTGTTTCTGTCACGAGGTTCTGAACACCTGGAGCTAGAAATTGGGTCTTTTCTGCTATGGTCCTTGTATATTCTCTGGTGTAGACATGAAGAATCTTCCTGGGTCTTAAAAGACCGACTGGCATGTTGTGTTGCATTGAGGTGTGGACTTCTGTATCCTACATTTCCATTGTAATCAGCAATATCTCTTCCTATCATCGAAGGGGTGCTTTGCTGTGATGGTAGAACTGTTGTCTCGAGGTTTATAGTTGGGCCATTTGCTTGAACGAAGCGTCTATTAAATTCTTCTAGGAGCCATTCGTGGTCCTTAAAAGACGGACCAGCCTGTTGCATTGCATTGAGGTACCGACCTCTGTATCCTCCATTTCCATTGTAATAGGCATTGTCTCTTGCTACCGTCTGAGGGGTAATTTGCCGTGATGGTAGACCTGTTGTCCCGGGGTTCATACTTGGGCCATTTGTTTCATTGAACCTTCTGTTATCTCCTTGGAGATATTGAGGATGATTGCGAATATTACTGTCAGCTCTTTGAATAAAGCTCGGGTTGCTGTGTAACCTTCTCGCAATATCATTGATGGCATTGTTTCTAATTGCAGTTGGCTGGGCAGCGGGAAAACGCCTTCCGGGGAACTGTATGCTTCCATCCGGCATTTGATTTATTGAATGTGCAAGGTTGAACATACTTTGGACTTGCTGCTTCTCACCTGAATACTGATTCTGAATTTTTTCCTGTGTTGGTTTTTCTGTGGAGATGTTACTTCCAGTGCTTAATCTTGTGGATTGAGAATCAAAATTCAAATAGAAACCTGTCCCATCCGCTTGATTATTTTCTGCTTGGACATTAATGTTGTTACCCTGAACATCACCGTTTTTGCCATTTACCAAGTCACCAAAAGCCAACTTTCTCCTGCATGATTTCGCTGGAGAATCCGCAGCGGGGATAGTTGCAGCATCTGTAGCAGATTTGTGATCGTGCTCTTGGGTTGGAGTTGTTCCAAGGTTCTTGCGCACATATTTCCTCTTCCCAGATGGATTCTCAGAGTTGGTCTTGGTCGGAGTTTGTGCCTTCGGTGTCCTTTTGGGTTTGCCTTCCACAATCACCTTCGGCCTGTGTTTTCGTCTCTTTGGTGTTTTCTGCTGAGGTGTCTTGTTCAAGTCAATGCCTTGATTATCTCCCAGCTCAGAAATGTTCTTTTCAGTCGATGGTGGAGAAATTGCGGCAGAGGACGAGTCAACAATGTCCTGAAGGAGTTGATTGCATCCATTATGAGCTGCATCACTTAGTATTGATGTAAACATATTTTCTTGTTTTTCTTTCTCCTGACTGGAGCTCTCATCACCAGAAAAATTCCGCATTTCGGAACGATGGGGGTTCTCGGACTGCTTAGCATGGTCAGGTGTGACTGGTGCAAATGGAAATGAATGGTTTGTATTGTATGTTATCTCAGCTTCTGATATAGGCGGCCAGTCAAGATTATAGTCGGAACACAAAAGGGACATGAAATCCATCTGCAAAAAAGATATTTGTTGTTCATTCACTGTTGAACACCAGAATTGAAAGCAAGGACATTTGTATGGCAATGCATGGTTATGTAAGAACTCTATGGATATAGCTCATTGTCAATTTATGATAAGAAAGGTGTTTCATTTGGTATTGGATTTGGGGTTGTTAAATCATTACTTTGTTTGAAAATAAATCTGAAAGAATGAATCAGCCTGTAAACAAGCCAGACACAAGCTGAAAATTAATGTCCCTTACTCAAGCGTGTGAATAATTAAGAAGTACAATCATACAAACGATAATAAAAATGTACGATGTAAGGAAACGTAATTTATGTACTAAACCTTGGTCATTGATAGGGTTTGTGGTGACTAGTATATACACATTGCCGTTAATGAGCATATATACAATTTGCTGTGGAGTTCGACCGTGGATGACTTTGGAAAGTGGAGGGTGTACAGGTAATCTATAAACCAAGCAAAAACGTCTGCAGAACTACACACGCTTAGAAAGACCTAGTGAAATACCTAGCTCCAGCAAACAAGCTAAGCTCCTAGATGGACATGATATTTTAATCACGATTCTTTTAACTGCCTGCACAGATCAATTTTACTACTTTATGGCCTCAAGAGTTTTTTCCTCTGCCATTTAAGTATGATATCAAACCATTTTCTTCATATCTATTTAATCCATGTGAGCTCAACAAACAAACAAACAAAACAACTGAATTCTAGCCAAATGGCGGGGTTTCCCCTTACTCACAATTAAATAAGGTGTTTTTCTTTGTCCAAGGAACGAGAAAATAAGATATAAAACCAGAAATACTCTATTTACATTTAGGTAGTAACTATGTACTTGAACTGCACCTGTCAAGTTATGTCGAAGTACAAGTAAATTTAAGGATTTGCAAGTGAGAGAGCACCTTGTTCAATCTTCAACGAATATGTTCTGGACTGTATACAGCCCTTCACCTTGGACTGTGGTTGGAAGTACCAGAAACATCCAGAAGTTCGCTCAATGGCTTGAGATTTGGTGTTCTCATTAGGCGGTCCTTTCTTTAAACACCGTCCATTTACTGGCGTATATTGATATCCTGATGAATTGAAAAGAATAAGATCCTGCTGTATTGTAATTGTAGAAAGAAAAGAACTTCAACTATCACTCATTCAGCATCAGTTTCTGAAAGGAAATAAAAGCCGCCACACACTTAGCATTAAAAATCCGTGACTGATGACAATAAGCCCATCTTCCGAATAGATTGATTATCTTTAGATACGTAAATGATCCAAGTAATCATGGGTATTGTGGAGATCACCCAACAGCTCTCAGCTTGTTAAACTAATGAGCCAAATTGGAGCTTTCCTATGCAGCTATAGTAACTCTTGATCGAACATTTGGAACGAATATAATAATTCTACGGGACCCCTGAGGTTAGCATATTACTAAACTCACTGTCACTGGTACAGAACATTGGCCTTGTTCTTCCGTCTTCTGGTAAAAAACAAGTCACTGGCTGACAAGCTTCAAAACTGAAGCTTGTACGCTCATATGACATCAACACATATGTATGAGCCATTGTGACCTCTATATAGGCATGATGTGCAGGTGATAATTAGTTCGGAGTTTTCCTCTCACAAAGACATGATGTTAGCTCATGAACTGACTGTCACCTACATCCCTCTTCTCCTATCAAATAAGGAAATTGGGACATTGCCATCAAATAATGAAACTGGGACATTGCTAGTTGTCAGGATACTAATGTGGCAATCGGTGATGGTTGGCCTGGGGTATTGGTAGATACCAATATTACTACCAGCTGGTGAAAGGCGGATACCAGAAGTCCAGAACCATTTGGGAATGATGCATTAACCTATAGGCTAATAACAGATAAGTTGCTGATTGACCTGAGGTGTGGGGAAATACCTACTATCAACTAGTGAAATAGCAACACCAGAACCATTTGGGGATGGTGATTAACCTAGAACTGATAAATAACATTAACAGACTATTCAAGCAAAAATGTGAAATGATTTGCTGAAACATGAATCACACAGTTTCCCAGACCAAATGCAATGCGAAAAACATATGTACATTATTAGGGTAAATTTTCAGAGTGCAGAGAGACATTTTTGCACTTTATGGGCAAATTATCAAAAATCAGAGCACACCCACAATGGATATAGCAGGGATTATCCACTAATCATTGCCCTTTTAACATTTCCCCATCAATTTACCCCCAAAACCAAATTGACAGCACCCAAAACACAACTCAGATGAACACAAATTCAGTCAATTAGGAGCACACAGACAAGTGAGGCAAATTCAGCTCTGAAGACACAGATCGACAGAAGAAACGACGGATCAGGCCAATTTGGGGAAGAATCGAAGAGCAAACCAATTAAGACGACTCAATAGAGAGAGAATACCTCAGCTCCGTTGACGATCGCCGGCAACGACCGAGATCTAGAGTCTACGCCGCCGAGTCGTTAGGGGAGAAATTGAGAGAGAGTGCTCTGTGTGTGAGGAGAAGAACCAAACGCAGAGCAGAGAGAGATATAGGGTTATAGAAAGGCAAGTGTGTGTAAGTTTATATGTGTGTGTGTATACAACTCCTCTTTCTGGTTTGGTAAAACATGGGCGAGTCTACATGCAAAGCATGTATTGCCTAATTTCGCTAGTAAATAACACCCATCGGATTCGGTTCGCTTTGATGCATCTCTCTCTCTATCTCGATCATTTACGGTGCGTGACCGATCGCGTTTTCTCCTCTGACTCGAGGTCCCACCAGTCGTCACTGTATTAGCGTCGATACAGAGTAGGTTCAGTAAGAGTCAAAAAGGAGTCTGATCAGCAATTTAGGCGTTTGCTGACCGAGTCAAATTATCCGTTACGTTTCTGTGAGAGAGATATGATTACTGACCGAGTCATACTATACGTTACGTTTATGTGAGAGAGATACAGGTGTTTTGAAAATAAGACCTGAAAAAAGTTACGGATTTTCAGCGTTGGAATCTAATTGGCATGGCATGAAAAACCCCACCTTGTACTCCCTTCTTTTACAATAAGGCATTGGTATTAACGAGAAGTTAATGTGAAAGAAAACGTTCATGGCTAAAACCAATGAGATCTGATTTCGTAATATTACAATTAGGGAGGTTTAAATAGCAAATAAATAAAACAGTTGAATTAAAATAAAGGAAGATATATGGTGAGAGGATTAAATAAAAGAATATTTTTTTATTAAATTGAAATTAATATTTTAATAATTTTATAATCAATTACAAATAGTCATGCTTGACACACGTGTTGTTGGCCCAGTTAATGCAAAGTTTCTGAAACCCTTCAGGAGGGGGTTGAATTATTGGATGCTTGAGTAGTGCACTGATAATTTAGCATGATACACCGAGCCTGCGAGTAAATACCTACCACAGTCTCTTCTCTTTAGTCTTATTTGATTTTTTTAACTCGTATCTGAGTCACTTTGACCGGGTGATTTGGAGACGATGTAATTTTTTAATAATTTTTTTACTGTGTAATAGAGCAACTTTTACTCTACAAGACAATGAAAAAAATATCAAAAAATTGCATCATTTTGACAGCCAAATCAGCGGGTCAAAGTGACCCAGTGAATAGTGACAAAAATAAAAATGGGACTAAAGAGAAGAGACAGAGTGGTATTTGATATTTATATAAGACCAGGAGAATTTTCCTCAAATAAAAAAAGAAAAAAAGAAAGAAATACCAGAGAACAATTTGAATTACTTTTCTTTTTAATGGTATATTTTATTTTGATACCGCAAGGATATAATATATATAAAAAAGATTTGTTTGAAAACGTTAGAAAAGGTAGCTAAAAAACACTAAAATGAGAGTCGGAATAAACAAGAAGAACGGGTAAACTAACTTTATTCATAATTTTAAAGCAAATTATAAAAATAATATGTTATACTTTTTGTAGGATTGTAGTTATTTAAAGAGTAGTCATCTATTTTATCTCAAAGAAAAAAATACATTAATAGACCATTTTGCATATCTTAAATTTGGTATGAAATAATTTCACATTAAAAAAAAGTTAAATAAACCTTGCATAGCGCATGTATAAATAAATTCACAGTTCAGTCAAGCCACCTCAAAATAATTCGTTATAAGAACACTTTACACTGCGCTTTAAGAGCATTACATGTACAGATAAATTTGACCATTTTGCATTCATCGTGATACTTCCGACTATGTGAGACACTTGTTGGAAAATTAGTGACCTTAGACCACACGAAAGCTTCCTTGATCAGAAAAGTATTCGAGTGGTAAGCAGTTTATTGGGATTTGTCGAACTTTATGAAGCAAAGTATTTTGTTGAAATTTTAAGTAGTTCCTACTCCCGGCAGAACCAAAGGCAGCCTCACACGACCACATCCCAGATCAGTCTACAGCCCAGCCAGACTTCTCCATCCCATAACAGGCTCCAATTGACAAGGCAAAAACGACCTAGAGAGGATCAGAAAAATTCACGCACGTTGGGAGAAAGAAGAGGAACGAAGAAGACGGAGGTGGAGACTTCAAGATTGCCATTGGAGGTCTACGGTTTGAGTTCTTCTACTTCTTCTTACTCTCATAATCTTTTCTATGGAGAAACTCACTTGTTTTGCTCCGATTAATATTAGTAGCTAGACTATTTGCTAGGCATCTCTATCAGAGCCTAGGGTTTATGTAGACGGTCACTTTTATGGGTTAAGACTTTGTTTCGTACTTTGGGAATTGATTTCTATTGAACAGATTTTGGTTTCATGAACTTTTTGATGAATCTAGTCTATTGACACAGCTAGTTTAAAATTTGATATTCATGAACTTAGGGTTTGTTCGTAGATCATAATTTTGCTTAATGTTAATATTCGTTCTAATTCAATTGTTCATATTCTATGTGTAATTCTTAACATGAATGGAGTAATTAACCGGAACCGTTAGTTAGCTAGGAAAGTGCGCGACAGTGACCTTAACTAACTAGGATGAGATTCAATCCCGAATCACTGAAACTCGAAAGGAGAAGTGAGTAGGATTGGCTAGTGTGGGTAGATTCGGTAGGATTATTCGGCTGTTCCATGAAACGGTGGACCGAAAGGACTCGTTAGCGAACCACTAGATGACCTGCTAGAGCGGACCGGTAGACAACATGAGACTGAGAGGTGTTATAGTTAACCAAGACGTAAAATGACATGAGACCGACAGGATATTTTCATAGCTTATTACCCAGCTGAACTAGAATATGATTGACGTGTAACATAGCTGAACCAGAATTCATCTACAGTCCTAGGTGATCTAGAGATTGCCTAGTTTCTCCGTACATTCTTTATTTAAAAAAAATACAAAAATAATAGTTAATTTTTTAATTCAGCTTTCAGTCGCTTGTTTGGGGGCGACAACTCTTTTAGTCATTCAATTTTCCTCCTTGTACCGTACTCTAAGTTAATCGATTAAGTAAATAATCTCAAGTCTGTCCTCGTGGGATCGATAACTCGGGGTTGAAATACCACCCCTGTATTACTTGGCCGTGCACTTGCGCATACACGTAAGAAATCGTGTCAAATACCCCCTGTAACAGGAAAAAAACCCTATCAGCTGATGGACGTTAGACGAATAGCACCCTTCTGTCAAATCAAACTTGTTTGGAACCATTCTACTCCTGGAAGAGTGAATTTACATAAATGCATATACCACATTGTTCTTGGTCTTCTTGCTTGGTGTTCTTGGTGTTCTTCACCACCACCACCACATTTGCATCACCCATAACCATTACACACAACTTGGTTAGGTGTTGTTCCTACTGCACTTATACATAAACCATTCACCTTCAAATTTACCAAAAACACAAACTGCAGTACACCGAAACCACCTAAGTTCACCCCAAATTACCACGCCACATTCAGCCTGCAAACTCGAAGCCAACAACCTGCAACTACAACTCACTGACCTGCAAATAAACCACCAGACCATCACCATCATTTACACCACCAGCAGCTGGTGCTACATTTATCCACTCCCACGCCATCACAAACCCAACAACAGCAGTACTTTCAAAGAACCTTCAATAACCAGTCCAATTCATCATCTTTCGAACTGGAGGGTATGTACTGAGCCATCAGCTGGGTAAGATCTTCGTCCAATATTTTTACAGTTTCAGTTGTTCTTCCCACTGTCTCTTCTTCATCTCTATTTCCTTTCCTCGTAGACTTTCATTAGTTGATCCCTCTTTTTCACAAACTCATCAATCTCCATTTCTTGAATTTTGATGAACTCTGCCACATCCTCAAACCTCAGAATTACATACAAATCACCGTGAGCAACAACCGGCCACCAACCACTGCCTCGCCTCCCTTACACCCATCCATCCCTCCGAAAACCATAACCCCTCCTATCCACCTATGTGCCTCTTGAAACCATCGAATCCACCATGGATTCCGGCAATTTGATTCGTCCATTGGAACCCAAACCCCTCTCTGGTCTCCAATTCAAACTGAAACCCATAACCTCTCAATCGACCACTTCTTTCTACCTCAATTCATCCCTGAATCGAATTAACCCAACACCCTAAAGCACATACATCGCCACTTGTGGCCAATCGATCCAGAGGCTTCTAAAACATAGGACCACGAAACTCAAAATCAGTTGCATACTTTGTAGGGTTTTGAATCATGGATGCGCAACGGAAACACAAACAATCATAAAACCATGCAAAACCCTCTAAGGATCACAAGTCAAGAGACATAACGATGGTAAAGGAAGAAATCAATAACACACCTTAGGGTTCTCCTTTGATGACTTCAAATGCGAATTGTGTCACGTTCTCTATGGTTGATCCACGCCTAGAGTTGATCCTAGAATCTCCCAAGTCCTTGGTGCTAGCCCGGAAGAGGAAGAAGAATCACGCAAAACGAGACCCAAAGGAGGGTCTCGGCCTCCTTGTGGCGGACGGGATGGGGCGGCGAGCTCCTAGCTTGCTTGCTCCTTTTCTCTCCTTTTTTTTCTCTCCCACTCTTGTTATGTTCAATAATGAGCATAATTTGTGGGAAGGAAGGAAGGAAGGTTCTTTATATAGTCCAACAACTCCTTGCCAACTACCTAAAGGACTTATTCTAGTCCTACTAGAATTCAATTTAGTCCCTTCCTTGCAAATTAGTCCCTACTAAGTTTGCAAGATTTTGCAAAGTGATCCTTCTAATTAATTAATCCAATTAATTAATTCCCAATCTAGTTCAACTCTATATAGCGTGTGACCCCATAGGTTCTATCTAGTTGGTAGCAACTATTTGCTAATATGGAGCGGTTTCTAGCAAAACATCCATTCTAGCCAACTAATAGAATAGTCATCTTGACAACCTTTGTACAAGTAATTGTCTCATCCCTTTGTCTCTATATCCGGATTGGACACGAGACATACAAGTCACACTCGTATATCCAATACATAGTTTCTCGATCCATGGGAATAGCCTTATTCGTGCAAATAACATCAATATCCCATATTGATTTATTTGAGTCTGGCCAGACATTCTATAAGCACTATCCCTCGAGTGGCCTAGGATATTTGCTCCCGTTATGTGGGAGGGACAAATTATATCTACGTCCTCTACGATCTCTAAGCTTGCTTCTTATTGTATCCAGTACACGCCTTTATAACTACCCAGTTACGGTGTAGCGTTTAACGCTACCAAAATCACAATAATCCACAACTAGAATATCTAGTGACTTCAAGTCTAAGGATGACAATACCATTGCACCGCGAGAAGCTCTTGTGACTCAACATAACGTGTATGTAGCCTTCTCGGAGATGGGTCAATCCAGTGCAACATTCCCTAATGCACACCTATGTGTTGGATCGTGATATCTCCATATCAATCCAACCCATACTAGTCTATAGATGATTGTCCCATTAATCATTATACTGGACTAGGGATATTTAAGATAAACAACACAATTGTAAATCTAAGGACTTCATTATATTAAATATCCAATAAATAATAAATGAATTTCTAGCCACAAATAATTCATACTAAACCAGATTGCCTCTAGGGCATCTATTCCAACATACTTGATATGAACCCAGATCCGGATATATAAAATACAGTGCATCGAATGAGAGGGAGAAATAGCAGATCGAGAGGGATGGAAGAAAGAAAAGAGATGGTGGGGAGAATAAATGAGTAAGAGCATATTGAGAGAGAGCTTCATCAGAGGAGGAGGAGAGATAGAGAAGAAGCAGATAGGGTCATAAATGAGGGGGTGGGGAGAAGAAATGGCATATATAGTAGTGTAATTTTTCTTAAAGGTGAGGGTACATATGTCTTTTTGCCCCTCCGTTATTGTTTCGTTATCTCCTAACTCTGACAGGGGGTAATGATATATCCCCAAATACGAGGGGCTGGATGGTACTTAATCCATACTCAAGGGTTGGTTTTTATCTTTTACCCGAAAAGAGATTTGCACTAATCTAGCATCTCCAAACGCTTAAAATTACAATAAATTCTATATAATAAATCAGAACGGTTCAATTTTCAAGAACCTGAAATGACTTTTGGACATTTGAGTCAAATAAATCATGACCGTAGATGATACATACTAATAGACATATTTTTTAAAAACAAGTGGAAAACATTTTAATACACAAAAAAAGTATATTCCTATGATTATTTTCTTACAACTACATAGTTGGTAGTTATGAGAGTGTTGAAACTTGGAGGATATGACATTATGACGTGTGTTTTGTGATTATTCTCTTAGGAACCAAATATGTTCTTAGAGAGTGGGAATTAAGACATGAAACTATAATTTTGGAGTTCCCACAAGTTTTGGGCCCTACAAGTGTTGAGAGAAATTTTTCGCTACCCAAGCCAAGCAACTTCTATTATTTCTGTTGAGAGAAATTTTCGGCTGCCCAAGTCACTTCTAATTTTTTTTGTGGGACAACTAATTATAGAGATTGAGTACTATTAAAGAAAAAAAATCATAATATATTGTTACTCGAGTTTTAGAATCTCTAAAAAAATTATAAAATTTTCTTCAATGTTATTTTGGTAGTGGTTTAAGGGCACGAGTTATCTTCTAATTTATGTAACAAATTAGGAAGACTACAATTTAGTGTTCGTGAGCATATAATTAATTTATAAGTAGTATTCCCATGTGTTCATATTTTTAAAAGTTACAATATAGTGTTATTTGTCTAATCAATTGTGTCATGTGGCAAAAAAAAAGTTGTATTTATCGTATTTGCTGCTATATTACAGTTAGTATATTCAATTTTCTATCCTAAAATATGTTTAAAGGACTCACACATATTAAGTAATTCAAATACTAGAAAATATGCCCATCTAATTTGGAGATAGTGTCTTTGGACACGGGCACTACCCTCGTATTAAATAATCGCTCACTTGAAATAAGTCATTCAAACAACCCCAGTATAAATGGTACTGATGGAGTATACGTTTTAGGAAAATAAATTGAAGATTAAGGGTGGGTTTGTGATAACTCTGTATCAGAGTTATATTTCTTACACATTTTTCATCGTTTTGCGTGATTTTTGGGTGAATAATATGAGTTTTGCACATTGAATATGGAGGAACTGTGAAGTTGAGCTTTGGAGTGTTAATTATCAAATTCGGGAGTTTTTCGCATAATTTTATGTTATTTTGTCACTTTTGACCGCACGGGTGTGTTTCGTGTTATTTTGACAGGAAACAATGTTTGGGTGATGAAGCGGAGAGGAGAATGAACTTTCGAATTTGATGTGAGAGGCTGAAAGAGTCCCTGCTAGGGATCACATTGTATTCATCATATATAGCGTATTTACCATAGGAATTACATTCTAGTCCTACTAATTACAATACTATGACTAATACTCCCCCTTAGTCGGAGCGGGAGGAGAACGGACGCTCAGGCTGGACCTGAAACGCTCAAATAATTGTCTAGGCAAACCGTTTGTGAAGATTTCGGCATACTGATAATCAGCATGAATATGTAGAACACGAAGGTGCGCGAGGCTCAACTTCTCACGAACAAAATGCAAGTCAATTTCTGCATGCTTCGTGCGTTGGTGTTGTACTGGGTTACCAGAGAGGTAAACTGCACTGACGTTAGCACAATAAACCACAGAGGCACGAGGGGGTGAAACCTGAAGCTCAATTAGAAGGTCCGCGAATCCAACATAACTCATAGACAGCGCTTGCCATACCGCGGTATTCTGCTTCAGCACTAGATCGAGAGACTGTCGCCTGACGCTTAGATGACCAACTGAGTAAGTTGTCACCAAGGAAAATGCAGTAACTAGAAGTGGACCGTCGAGTGTCCGGGTAACCAGCCCAATCAGCATCCGTATATGCAGTGAGACCATCAGGATCAGTAGCAGATATGCAAAAACCGTAATCAAGGGTACCGCTTACATACTGTATGATTCGTTTCAAGGCATGAAAATGTGGTTCGCGCGGATCATGCATGAAGAGACAAATTTTCTGGACTGCATAAGATAACTCTGGGCGAGTAAAGGTAAGGTATAGTAGAGCACCTGCTAAGCTCCTATAAAGAGTAGGATCAGACACAGGAGGGCCATATTCCGTAGTAAGTTTAGTACCTGTCTCAACATGTGTAGCAACAGGCTTACACGCATTCATGGAGGCGCGCCGAAGGATCTCACGGGCATACTGACGTTGAGATAGAAACAAGCCAGAGGAATCTCGAGCAACATCAATACCTAAGAAATGATGCAGAGGGCCAAGATCTGACATGGCGAACTCACTTGAAAACTGTGCGACAATCTGCTGTAAAAGAGCCGAAGAGGAGCCAGTGATGATAATGTCGTCCACATAAAGAAGAAAATAGATAGTGTCTGAACCGCGCCGGTAGACAAAAAGTGACTCTCTACAGTAGCAACCAGAAATCCAACTCTGTCGGTGAGGAATGTAGCAAACCACTGAAACCAAGCTCGCGGGGCCTGCTTAAGGCCATAAAGAGACTTCCGAAGACGGCATACATAATCAGGATGATGGGGGTCACGATACCCAGGGGGTGATGCATATAGACAGTCTCCTCTAAATATCTATGAAGGAAAGTGTTCTTAACATCAAGCTGTCGAATGGGCCAAGAGCTAGAGACGACTAGTGTAAGAACTGTGCGGATGGTGGCAGGTTTAACCACTGAGCTAACTCCTCACAATCCACGCCCACTAGTTGAGATTTTCCATTGGCAACTAGGCGGGCCTTATAAATCTGAAGAGTACCGTTTTCCCGATACTTATGTGGAAAAATCCACATAGCCCGAAGTATGTTTCCCTTAGCAGGGCGATGCACCAAGTCCCAAGTTTGATTCTTAACCATAGAACCAAACTCATCATCCATGGCAGCCTTCCATTGTGGGTCCGATACAAGAGACACATGGGATTTAGGTAAGGGCGACATGGGGGTAGTTGTTTGGGCATGGAGAGTAAGACGCTTAATGGGCTTGGTGATGTCGTGTTTGGATCGGGTGGTCATTTGTGGAGAGTGTGGTGGGGGAGGCGGTTGCTCGGGTACCGCAAGAGGTAGAGCCAAAGGGCTACAGGGACCCATAGGAGAGGGGGTCGAAGGGCCAGGTATGACGAAAAGTGATCCTAACTGGAAGTGTGCGGGAGGAGAAGAGGGACTATGACACAGTCGCATAAGTACAGCGGGAGGAAGACTCTCATCAGGGTCAGGAGACCTATGCACGGGTGGGGAGGTTAAGCTAGGGGTAGAGTAGGGGAAGACCGACTCCATCGCAATTCAGCCCCTGCATTGATCATCATCACAGCCACGACCAGAGCCCAAAATCGTAGCAGAGCAAAGAATCAGAAAACAAGAAGAAGAAGAAGAAGAAGAAGAAGAAGCGCAGGAGAAAGAAGAAAAAAAGGAGATGAAAATTCCCAGCAGATCGCACGATCAGATTCTATGGTCGTGCGTTTAGAACCAATACTTGGCGAATTTCGAGCGAGAAAAATGTTGAAACTCACTGTTTTATGCGATCACCTCTTGTTCGCGCGATCAATAGCCAAGGAGAACCATATCGCACAATAATATGAGGTGATCGCACGATCTCCTGAAGCTGAAAGCGGAGGAAGAAAAGAAGAGGCGCAGTTTGCTTTGGTTTCTTAATAAGCCCCAGGCACTATTAATTAATATGAGGGGCAATTGTGCAATAAATAATTCTTTACTCCAAGTAAAACTACGGGTATTATTGTGATTAGGAGCGAATTTTGACGGGGAATTCTATCATCTAACCATCGTGAGAACAAGAAGGAGACGAAGAAGACGAAAGCGAGGACTTCAAGATTGAAGACTCTTGTTTAATTTCTTCTACCCTCTCTTAGTCAATTTTAATGGAGAAACTCTTTGTTTTTGATTATTCAACTATGAGTAGCTAAAAACTCCATTGCTAGGCATCTCATGTGAAAGCGTAGAGTTCATGTAAACGATGCTTTGTTTCCGGATTTGATATTTGCTTCATGATTTATTGATTTCATCGTTTGAAGCAATTCTAGTTTCTTGTTTATGTTAGTAATCCTACTCGAGTGACAAGAATAGGAGATAAACTAGGATTCAAGAACTAGGGTTTATTCAATAGTTGATTCATTGTAAAGTTAACTTTATTCTAATTCAGTTGTTCTTGTACTATGCTTAATACTCAGTGTTAATGGAGTAATTAACCGAAAATACTGCTTAGTTAGAGAATGCACGACATTGATTCTAGCTAACTAGGATGACACTTGAACATCAATCCCGTATCACTGAGACTGAGAAGAGACGTGTTAGGATTGGCTAGGTGGGTAGATTTGGTAGGTGAGATTCGACTGTTTGGTGAAAGGGGGGACCGACAGGACCCTGTGTCCTGCATGTCGTTAGCCTACTAGAACGGACCGGTAGACCCAAGAGATCGATAAGAGATTGTAGTTTACCGTGAAGTAGAATGACCTGAGACCGATAGGAGATGGTCAGTACTGTTACCCGGATTAGTTAGAATACAGTTAACGTGTTACTCAGACAATCCATACATTTTTTACAACCCTAGGTGATTAACGAGATTGCCTAGTTCTCTCCAATTATTGATTACAAACTCTTCTTTAATTTCAGTTAACGATTATTTCTGTCTTTATTACAGCCACTTGTTTGGGGGTGGCAACACCAAAATCACACAATTTTCCTCCGGTGACTCAGTGAAATGCACTATTGTGTTGATTATAAACTTCTTGTGAGCTTGTCCTCGAGGGATCGACAACCCGGGTACTAAAAATACTCACCCTTTACTACTTGACCGTACGTTTGCGTAATACGCGCCAGTAATCTGCGTCAGTTTGGTATGAATTATTTACAGCTTTTAATTCACTTTGGACTTTTAATTCACTTTGGACTTTTAATCTGGTTTGAACTTTTCTAAAAGGTTTGATATGACTTTTTTTGTGTCAACTTTTGATTTTTGGATTTCTACTGTAAAATTGAATTATAAAAAGTTGGATTTCAGGACCTTTTTGGTCTTTTTTCTTCTCAAACAACAAAAATGGCCAATTTACCTATACGTTGTTTTGTATTAACATACTACGACAACTTATTTGACTTATCATAATTTTATTAGTAAATATAAAAAATGTAAAATGGTAATTTTCACTAACAAACAAAAGTGTTGCATCGCTAACTTTTTTAACAGCCTAACTTTTTTCACCAAACACATACCACTCTGTTCCTTCTCTTTCTCCCCCTTTCTACTTTGGCAAGTTTAATGATGATCAATTACCCATTTACCCTCACAAATATTATCCTACATTTTTATTAAACTCATTTCATAATCAGATTGGGCCACCAATCAACCCAGATTAATGGCCCATTATACTAAACAAACCCAACACTCATAATCTAACCCAACCCCACCCAAACCCAAAAACAATTTAACCCTAACTCTCAAACTCTCGAAATCATTTCTCTCTTTTCTCTCACAGAACACAAACAAATAGAGAGAGAGAGAGATCGGGGGGTAGAGAGAGGGAGAGAATGGTGGAGTGAGACGGAGGTCTTTGACGAGGACGAACGAGGTCTTTGACGAGGACGAAGGACACTGGTGGAACAAGGACGAGGACGATCTTGACCTCTACTGTGTAGACCTGCAATATTTGACTCAAGATCTGCTCTTTTCTCATATCTTGGCGGCGGCATCGTGGTGGTCAGTTGGCAGCGGCTTCTGTGATTTTTCCTCTTCTCTTCTTCTTCTTCTGTGATTTTTTTTATTTGTAATTTTTTTATAGATCTGTAACTTTATTGTTTGGATCTATATTTTGTTGTTGTTGGTAGTGGTGGTTGAGGGGTGGTGGACTGGTGGTGGTGGAGGACTGGTGGTTATGTTGGTGCTGTTTTGTTGTTCTTCACAAGATTATAGCAGAGAGAGAGAAAGAGACATGAGAGGGAATAAAGAAAAAGGGAAGGGACAAAATGATAACAGGACAATTTCTCTTAGTTTCCGTGCGCTCTATAAGAGGGAGAAAAATAGGGAACGAATTTGTATATTTTTTTATCAACTTCTTTGTCCCGAATTTTGTTTACAATAATTAAAAAGTCGATTTAAAAGTTAAAAAATCATACCAAACTCACCCTAAATGGAAATTTGCAATCAAGAGAAAGACAAAAACAATTTCTTAAAAAAAAAAACACTAAAAAGGCAATCCGGAAAAGAAACTGACATGACAGGAGAAGAACCTTTGGAAATTTGCAACATGCATGCCTGAGTGGCACCTCAAACACGTGAGACGTGAGTTTATGGCACAATAAACCAATCAGCTCACACCTTTCTTAGGTGGTCATGTTCATGGCACTGAAATAGATGTTAACATGAAATGGAGATTTGGAGGCTTTTAAGTTCTCACAGAAATGTTTGGTCAGAACTTTTATCACATTTTTAAAATTTTCAAGACTTTAAATAATGTCAGGTAATTATATTACTAGGGGATTGTTAGTGTCCGATGCCACCATGCACAAATATATGTTTCATAATCGATTTTATTGGAGGTGAAGATAAAAAAGGCGTTTCCGATAATTTTTTATGATATCTGTTAAGTCATATTCTTACACACTTTTGATCAGTTACATAAATTAATCCGAAAGAGATGATAAATTTTCAAATAGTTGGTAGTTAAGTGGATAGTTATACCTCCATTTCTTCTCGATCACACTGGTTTGACTTTTTGACTCGTATCTGGGTCACTTTGACCGGATGATTTGGATAGCAAAAATATACGATTTTTTGATATTTTTGTCACCGTGTTATAGAGCAACTTTTACTCTACAACACCATGACAAAATTATCAAAGTGACCCAGTGAATTGTGTAAAAAGTCAAACCGGTGTGATAGAGAATAAACGGAGGTAGTAGTTGGTAGCTAAGTGTGTGGTAGGTGAGATCTAATGACTGGGGTTGATTTAATCCAAATGTCGAAAAGTGTCAAACTATGTTGTTTTATAGAATAGATATGTGCATGTTTGGTATAGTTGTTTTTAAACTAGCCGGTTTAGTATACATTAAAAAATAAAAATAAACAGTGAAAAAAATATAGGAAGAACAATTAAATTAGGGTAAAATCCACTTTGCACCACTTATGTTTAGGCAAATTGACGCCCGGCACCTATGTGTTTCAGATAATGCACTTTACCATCCTTGTAACGAAAAAAGTGAGGACACTTGGCACCCTTCCGTTAGATTATGTCCGAATCACGTCCAATCATCTTTTTTTGTGACCATTTTACCCTTAAGTGAGTGAATGGCCATTTGAGCAAGAAAGAGCCAAATTCACACCAGCCAAATTCAGAAATCAATCACAACAACTATTGCCCAATTTAGAAATCTAAACCAATTAAGAACTCAGTTAATAACTTGAAGTGACAAAATCTGCTATGAAGTCAGGAGCATAGGGGAACAAAGATTGAATCAAACTAACTAATAAACGAATTGCCCAGTGTAAACCCTTTAACCCATCAAAACTGCTACAACACACTCAAAGTAGAGAACATAGTAATCCCGCTCTTGGATCTGAACTCCTAATTGAAACATGTCATAGATTGGATACACACATGAATTCAACGCCTTTCATTGATGAAACTAACCCACAAATTTTGATATACCTCTCCCATGGATCCTCGAATGGCATATATTTGAATATACCATCTTTGTTCATCCTCCAGAGAAACTCCACTACAGGGTGTGACCACAAGAGCTTCTAATCAATGGAATCATTTCCCAAAACTATAGGAAACATCACAATCAACATGAACAGCCCGAATTTCGACATATTGAAACCCATAATCCGACAATCTAAACCTACAACCACTGGTATCCCGCATTTCTTGTCGTCTGCCCGCAATTAAACAAGCTTCACCGTCTCCAGTTGCAGGCTTACTCGCTTCATCTACACCACCTACCACAGAGCACAACCATTGTCAATCTCCAACAAAATACAGATCTTGACGAACTGCCTGCCCATCAGCACTTACTGAGCCGAAGACCACCATTCGATCTGAATCAAAGATGATATTGAATTTGCAGAGGTTATTGAAGAAGAAATAGACTCACACACACAGAGGCTATTTAAGAAGAAACAAAAAAATGAAATCGGCAAGGTTGTGGTCGATGAAGCTTTGGGTGGAGATCTGGTGTAGGGAGGTAAAGAGAGTGTGTGTGTGTGTGTGTGTGTGTGTGTGAGAGAGAGAGAGAGAGAGAGAGAGAGAGAGAGAGAGAGGGGGGGAGAGAGAGAGAGATGGAGGCTAGGGTTAGTGCTGAAGAAGGAGAAGAATGGGAAGAGAGGAGAAGTTTGGGGATATATAGTGGATAATTATCCGAATTATCGAGGGTAAAACTGTCATATCACCTCCCGTTTAGGTTCCGTCAGTTACAGGAGTGGTGAAGTATATTGTCCGAAACACAGGGTGTCGGGTGTCAATTTTCCTAAACATAGGGATGAAAAGTAGATTTTACCCATTAAAATATTGTGTATCATTTGAAAAATAAATAAATTGTTGTTTATTGGTATGTGCTAAAGTTGTTGTTTGGTATGTGCTAAAAATAGTGTTTAATTCCTTAAAAAAGTGTGTTTAAAATTAAAAACACAATTAGAAATACTATTAATATTGTTAATTAACTCTACATCGTTGTACATACGACAACAACACATACTTCCTCTGTTCTCTCTTCTGCTTCCTACTTCACTATTCCCTGAGTCACCTTGACCCGGTAATTTGATAAACAAAACTACACAAGATTTAAGAATCTTTTGACGGTGTTGTAGAGCAGGTTTACTTTACAACACCACGACAAGATTGTCAAATTTTTGTCTTGCTAATCAAATTATCAGGTTAAAGTGACCCGTGAAAGTCAAAATAGGAAGCAGCAAAAAGAACAGAGGAAGTAGTTGTTATTTTATGCATTCATTTAAAGTAAGAAGATGTTCAACCATGAAAGTACTAAAGAAATACCAAAAAACACAAAAAAAATGTATTTCTAAAATCACCATTCTTATTCTTAGTTTTTGTTTTTAAAACATGGCACTATTTTTGTCTCGTTAATGATTTTTTGAGAAACACCTTTTTAATCAAACATTGATTGAAAACACAACTCCCAAACAAGCACATGTTTTTTTAATAAACGGGTTTGAAAGTGTCTACTTTCGCTTTATTTAGAAACAAAAAGAGAATGAAAAGTGTGAATTTAAAAGTGTTTGTGTATTTTCTAAGTTTATTTTTATATTATTTTTATACTTTTGGTGGTTAAGCATATCTCTACTCTTACTAAATGTACATAATATTGACTATATGTCGATGTTTTTTTTCCAGACGCAGATGCCTCCATCCCAATTGCTTTCATACCCTTCATCTTCATCCTGCTATGTCTTATTTCATCTTCACCATGCACGATAACAACAATTAAACATTATATGAATAACTATCCATGACTTTAGAAGAAAAGGAGAACATGCATGGTAGCACAAAATGGTAATAGATACCTCATAGAATTTGACGCAACATCCTTTCGCTCTGACATCTGAAAATTGGTGCATTTGTTGTATTCCTTATCAAGTTGAGAGTAGTGGTCATGCTCCTTGTCTTCAAGAGTGCGATTCTTGAAACCTGGAGATTCATTACGCACAGGGATGGGGTATCATCTGCGATAACAAGATGAATGACAGTGTTCCTCTCAACTGCAGATTTCAGCACTGGACCTCACTCAGTTGGTTTTCCCTAACGAGAATCTCTTGGTAGGAAGAAGGGGCTACACCTCTGAAAAATTTCATCAGAAGTATCGTATATGAAGAACCTCCTATAACAGTCAACATCTATGGTTTCCAACCATATACTGGTAGCGGCCTGATTAAAGCCAAATTGGCAAGCTACACGAAGATTATTGTAGCTCACAAGAAACCACATCATATTCTTCATATGAGTGCCCCCCAACATGTAACACCCCCACCCATCCGAGCTGCACAAATCTACCAGAAGATACCCGGACTCACGGAAGTGTCCTCCGCTAGGGCACGAAATGGCTCAACAAGGAGTTAAACGTTAACGGTTCTGTTATGAGACAAAATTAAAGAAGATGAAACCTGAAAATGAAAACTAAAACTCACAATTCTAATTTTAAGTATTACGATATATATGTGATGTTGACAACTAGGTGTATGACTCTACCTCCTAGTTCACGGGAAACTCACATAAGGAGTATAGAAACATACCAAGAGAAAGGCACGAATATTTTAGATAAACTATATAATTCGTAAAATAAAATGCTTAATACAGAGTTCCAAAAATCTATCATTGTACTTACAAGCTTTCACCCATTCCCTGATATAATAACATTATGCAGATAAAGCAGAGTAAACTAATATACACACAACCAAGAGACACGACCTCACCAACCTTATACAGAGGATTCTGAGTTCCACTACCCAGAGGGTTTTGTAGATCAGATTCACTTCCGATAAGGATGGCTTAATTAATCCACTAAGATAAATTATGCCTTAAGTGTCGACACCCCTGCCAAATCATCAGTCAAGTAGAGTGGTACTACAGCTGAGTACAATCAGATACTCAAGCTCATATAGTGGGGAAGAGGAGACCTATAGAGTCTTTACTCCCTGTCTCCGGGTCCATATCATGCTGAAAACTCATCTTATAACATAGTTATAGTAGCATCGCAATCTCTTAAGATTCCACAATACTAATATAGGTGCCAATATAACTTTTGTTAACATCATTTCCACATAAAATAAGCATACATATGCTTTCCTGACGTATATCTTAGAACTCCTGATTAGCGGAGCTGATTCCCTACTCCAGCAACGGCTACACAATTCAACTCTGTTCATCATTATTAACACTTGGCATGTAGGTGAAGTAGAATGCACTGTGAAAATGTCATGTTGATTGCCTAACTAAGTTTACTGTTTTGCCTCTAACGATTCAAGTCTCTTTAGTACAGTCACCGACTATGCCTGAACCCTCAAGTCATGCTCATACAATTATATTATATGAAAACATGACCCATGTCCCTTCCGAATACACTCAGTATTGAATTTATAACTTTTATTTAATTACACGCAGGTCCTTGCAGTCTACTAAATCTATACGAAAGTCCCTACAATTGAATTTTAGTTAATACGAACTCAGATAGGTACAAAATGACTCCCATGTCATGAAACTAATACGGAGGCATGAGGTCATGCCCTGAGTTATGATTTGACTGGTCAATTCTAGTTATTGCAAAATTAAATGTTTGCCCCTCATATACAACTCAATCAAATTAGGATTTTCAGAAAGACAAACTCGATAAAACATTACCCTTAGACTCAAAATGGCAGTACAAAAAACTTTTTTGAAGGGCATTTTGGTCAGTTATGTCATCTAACAACTCAACTCAGATAGTCAATGACATCTGTAAAACTAGTGCACATTTCAACTTTGTAGCCAACTTCTGGTCAACTGGAAATGAATTTTGAGAATATGAAAAGATTGTCTTCTAAATTGGAGTTCAAGATTTCCAAAACATATTTAAACCCCCATAAACTTAAAGAACACAAGGAGAAATGATCATATAAAGTTGGGTGAAAATCATTAACCAAAATTTTTTCAAGAGTTGCAACATGTTCAAAACAGCTACTTCAAGCTTGATTTATGGGAATTCAGTTAGAAATTGTGAACATACCCTCAAGGAATGTTTTGAATTATTCATCATCAGCTTTCACTAGGTGAAAGTAGATCAAGATTTCACTAATTGTTCAATAAGTTATGACTATTCAAAGTTGGTTGTTTCGTCACAATATACCAATAATTCATAAAATATTTCTGGTTTCCTTCTTCAAGAGCTTTCATACCTGCAATTTAGGAAGGAATATCTAAAAATGTAGAAGGATTTAGATTGAGACCCAGTTGAATAAATTGAATTATTAGACTTGCTCTACACATAGGGGAAAGAATCATTAAACTCTAACAAGAGACCAAGAAGTTATGGTCATTATAAAACATCAAGTTGATAAGTAATTTTCAAAACTTAAATAATATTGAGTTCAAATAAGTTCAAATATTCATAAGTTTTATAGGTTTCACTTTGCACGTCAATTTCAATGAGATTGAGATGGGAATTTGAGAAACATAAAATATGAAACCGAAGATTATGTATCCAACTATTCCTAGGAAAAAGAAGAGATTAATTTCAACAACTGATGATCAAATTACACAGACTAAAAGTTGGTTCAAATTCACAGCTCAAAGCACGAGAAGATGGACCATCATTTTGTAGCATATTGGACCAAATTTTAAGGCACTTTAGAGTTTGAATTGGAAGACGGAAGAAACATGAAATTTGTAGTACTAGCTACTATGAACAAGCACATACAAACAAGATTACAATTTCATTAAGTATTGATGAATCTACAGGGCCTGAAAGTTGGCCAAAATATACAAAGTAAGAGCATCACATGTTCGGTTAACACATGAAGCCCTCTTCAAAATTAATTTTGGTTAGCTTAAAGATTAATTTAGACTAATTTTACCGTATAAATTTTTTAGCATAATGTGCAAAGAACATTCGGGACCAATCTGTATGCCAAACGATTTAACAGAGAAAGTTTTATGAGGTGGTGAACATGACAAGTTCACTTGTCGGAAAATTAGATAATTCAAAAATCAAACACATACCAAGGTAGTTTCTCGAACGTTCTTAGGATTGGCACGAGTTCAAAGTTCAACAAGGATCATAGACAAGAAATTTTCATTGAGTTTCATACATGAATAAGAAGTTACCCATTCTGGTGGCCATGGAGTTTTCTCGGCGGTATATTCTACCTAGATTCCGATGAACAATGGTTTTCAGAGAATTAGAAGCTCCTACCTACTCCATTGGGTTCGCAGTGACCTCAGGAACAAGGATATGGTGATTAGCTTAATTGACTTACAACGAGCAAAGACTCTTTACAAGATACGGGTCAGGTTTCTTTGAAGTTCTTACATTTTCTCTCTCCGTTACTAGGTGAAATCCAAAATTGATTGCGAGCTTTTGCTCAGCGAGTAATGGAGACTTCCTAGCTATAACATATCTTCAAATGTAGTTTTAACGGTGGTGTTTAAGTGGTGATGAATTGGGGAACTGCTTTTAAAGGCTTGACACATCGTGATGAGTCATCAACGGGATGTTGAGGCGGTGACACATCGTAATGAGGTGAGGTGTCAATGTGAACTTGATTTGTGTTCATATTGGCGAGGGGGGGGGGGATGTAATTGTAGTTTTAGGAAAGATTAGGTAGTTTTAGGAATTTCCCATTTTATAGGAATTTGCACTTGAACCCCTACCTATTATTTAATTTAAATATAATTCTTATCATTCCTCATATTCCACTCTGCTTAGAGATCAACTGGTAATGATTTGTGAGAATGGTATAATGTCCCCACTGTTTGTGAAAGTTCTATTTTTACCCTCATCATTTCTAGAATATTACACCATCACTTCTTTGCCAACCTAAAGTCATTTCTAATTTTTACTTAACTACTTGAAAGTTTCATTTAGACTACTAATCTCAAATTTTTTGATTCATTGCACTTGAACCCCTAGAAATTTTTAAGATGTTACATTCTACCCCCATTAAAAGAATCTTCGTCCCTGAAGATCTCATATCACCCCTTAATTTTTCTTATCCCTTCTTTTACTCTATGCTAAAATTTCGTCAATATTAATATTCTTCATCTCATGCCTCGCCCTCTCACGTTGTACGTCATGGTACGCAAATTCTTGTTAGTGCTAGTCCAACCGTTCTTAACCCTCATTTCGATTGTACAAGCATAAATTCTGTTTGCTCCGTCTGTTCGTCAGTAACAAGATGATATGATATGTTACAACTCTATATCCTTTGTAGCCTTTCTATCATGTTTTTATGATGTTGTTATGCTTCTTTACTACTCATGTTCTCCGATTCTTTGACTAGCTCGCATCACGTCGCACTTCTGCGAGGTTCTAGCATGCTATTGGTTTTAGTCTTTGTTGATTACCCCATCCTTCCTAGGTTTTACTGAAATGTCCTTGCATCTATACTATGCCTTAATATAACTTAACATTGTAATATCCCTATCGACCCTCAGACTAGGTCACAAGCTCCTAAGACTTACACAAGTCCTCATGAATCTCAATTGACGTTAAAAAATATCTTATTTTATTATACCCGCTGTCATGCTTTCGACCTCAATGATTGTTTCATTCTCCACAGTATTGCACTAATTTATACCATTATCGTCGCATTTTAAACTCATTTATTTAAAAATCTTATGTGTTCTCCAGAACTACCTTGGTATAAATATCTTTGAGCACCAGCCAACTCTTTCAATCCCCCAACCAGAACCTTTATGAGACTCCTCTCACACTTATTACTCCTTTTGAACCAGTCGACCTAATTCATTCTTTGACTTGATGCTTTGATCATTCTTTTCTTTAAAATTATCATAATAGGTGAATTTTCTTGACACTATTCCATCACTTCTAAGTACTTTTCCCAGTCACTCGTATTTTCGCTTCCCTTGTACGAAACTTCAACATAATCTATTTTCTCCATCTGATGTCTTTACATATCTTGCTTATTATAACTTTTGAAGTACCGCTCAATAACCGGTATTGTTGATACAAGTTCTTAGAAGAAAGTTGAAGGAAACTTCAAAGTTTTGTGGAATATTTCTGCCTTCATACACTTTTGCTTCAACTTCTTTAGCTCTTTTTTTAACTTTAGATTGGGAGTATAAATGGCAAGACTCCAGGTCTATTGCTTTCATACTCACAAGATATCCAACCCTTCAGTACCCCTAAAACAAATCTTAAGCAATTTTGAAACCCTCAATTTTGAAACCCTCTTTACTTTAGCCATAAAAAATGAATAATCGGTTATGGCGTCCACTCGTGTTAGCAAAACCAACCAATCGAAAATACAAGCCAACCGTTGGATTAATCAGACGGTTGTGTACATTGATGGTATTCCACCACGCCTTCGGACATAAAGGCTAGCCTACTGTAAGTTATACAATATAGATGAGTCAGCTTTTGAGTCATCATAACTAGGGGGCTTCAAGTATGCATAAGCCTTTGCAGACTTGACCTATATGCAAGGGGGTTAAATATAGATAGTCCAAAATACAGTCCTAATTAATCTGCAGCCACATGGACCTATTAGCAGCCCGCAGTTGGCCACCCAATTGTGCTCGATACGCACTAGATCTTTCCATATCATCATATTGGGACATCGAGACAAGTTCCCTTCATATATAGCAAGGAAACCAGAGGGAAAGTGGTATGGAGGTTGGAATAAGGCTCGTCGCAGGTGGTTGCTGTCCCATCTACGACCCATTTATGTCATAGGGAAGACTTGTTCAACCTATGTATATACAACTTCGGTATTAGTGGTATCGATCTACCGAGATCTCCGCTTTGACCACTTAATAGGGGCGTGATTAATGCCGTAATCCCCCCATGAACGTTACTACTGGTTAGACATACAAGGGAAGCGAAAATAATAACACAAGGAACTAATGAAATCTCAAGGATTCGGAAAAGATTGGAAAGAGTTGAAACAGTTTAGAACCAACCGAAGCTTCAAAGCTTTAAGATGGAAAATTCTCCAAAGCTTTGAGCAACCTGTTTTGTGCTTGCCTGGTTTGCAGAATGAAAGAACAATGAAGTAAAGTAAAGAACATAAGGATTTTTACAGAGTTCAGTCACAATTGGACCTACACTCTGCCTGAGGGACTTGATCCCTCCAGGATTTGAACACACTTCTTATTAATCACCTTTATTTAGCCCTAGATCTCAAGCCTAAGTGAGCTACCTTACACTTATACAGCTTGTGGTTCCCAACCTATATAGTTTTATCTACAACCTTATGAAACATTAAGAACCTCTTGTTGTTCACTTGAACAACTAACTTCTAAAGTTGGTGAGGTTATGTACACTTAAGAATATTACAATGGAACCACAAAGAAGAACACAAAATACAATTAAGCAATAAATTCTCATAAGTGTTCTTCAAAATTTGTATGATTTGATCTTGTTCAATAGTTGAATCCTCACTTGATTTGAAGAGTAGTTTGTGTTTTTCTCCCAAGAATGAATAAATCTTCCTTTCAAAGTGATAATACCTCTCTGTGTGTCTCTGCTTCACCTTGAAATTCAAACTTCCTTTAAACACAAAAAGCTGTAACAACCAGAGAGATTTCAGGAAAAACCTTCATGAAAATCCTCTCTATTTATCAGCTTCTTTCAACAGCTATGTTTGAATAGGTTTTCAGATTTTTTTGGAGGGTTTGAACGACGAACGACCCTGCAACAACTCAATCACAAGATCACACAAAACCCAGATAATATATCATTAAGAATGCTGACTATTTGGCTTATCAGTTTAGCCAATAAGCTGAGTTAATAATTGCAGAATAATCTCCAGATAAATAACATGTGATAAATAATAATAATAACATGATTAAGACTCATAAAAAGTCAGTAATCAATCACAATAACAGTTATAACATCCTTCAGTAAGAATCAGATAAGAATCAGAATAACTGTCAGAGGCTTAAGATTATCCTCCAAAGATTTGGAGCTTAAGATATCCTTCAAAGCTTTGGCCTTGAATATGCTTTGATCCGTGATGAATTCACAGTGAGAGTTCTGTTAGTGTAGAAACACAATAAACTAGCTTAAGAATATTTGCAAGAGAAATTTAAACATTATCTAATCCAGTGCCAAGTCTGCAATACAGAAACTGTTAGTTAACAGTTAACAAGTTCATCATAGGCAATAGTGTATCTTCAAAGCTTTGGAGCTTTGATACTTGTCTCTTTAGAAATTGTCTTTCATCATCTTCAATAGATAAATTTCCCCTGAGTTCATACTTTTCATTCATCCAGAGGAATTGAATTATCAATCTTCTCATTGATGAAAGACAAATATTCGTGCTTTCTCAGTATCCTGCAGCTTAATAACCATGTGTAACAACAAATATAGAAGCAACTATCACACATGGAAAAAACTAAGCACTTAAGAAACCATATATCATCCAAAAAGTAAACTGACATAGATAATAAATCCTACAACATCCAAAATTATTACACGAACTTAGAATTAATACAGAAAACCTCGAAATTCACATAATTCACCATATTAAACACATAAACTTCTCCCCCTTTTTGACTTCATCAAAAGAGTAGAAGAAATGTAGGATCATACTCATAGATTTTTTAAAGAATATAAAAATAAATTCAAGGCTTCAAGAAAGAAAAAGACAAAAACAGATAGAAGAGACATAAGGGTTCAAGGATTTGGGCTTATTTTGCCGCAACCTTCTTGATTGTCTTCTTTCCTTATTTGCTTTTTCCTTTTCCTTTTCCTTTGTCATCTTCAGTTTACCCTGGTTCATCTTCTGCTGATCATTCCTCATTTGATTCTTCTTCATCTCCTGACTGTTCTCCAGCATGTTCAGCTTCAACATCAGCTACCACTTCAGCTATAACCTCATCAACCTTCTCTGCAACTTTCTCAACAGTTTCTTCTGCCATTTCTTCAACAACTTCTTTAGGATCTTCTTTACCAATGTCTTCACCATCAGCTTCATCATCAGTTTGCTTAAACAGATCCTTTGACATTAGAACCACTGGAAACTTATTCTTCTTCTGTTTCTTCAGAACATATCCAATCACTTCATCAAAATCAATGTTGTCTTATTTACTATCTGCAGATGGTATCTTTTCCAAGTCCAAACCCTTGATAATCACATCCAGTTTTCTTTCCATGAAGCCCTTGAACTTCCCAACCTCATTAGACAAATCAAATAGACCTTGCCTTAAGTCTTCAATACCATCTTCCAAAACCTCAACTTTTTCAATGATTTGGGAGAAATATAAATTTGTTGAAGCCTGTGGTGTTGTTGCAGCCTTAGGCTTTATGAAACTCTTCTCTTTCAACTCAGTTGCAGACAATTCTGAGTAAAACTTCCAACTACCCTTTCCAGCTAAACAACTCCAATTCTTCGGAGAGAAAATTCATCAACTAAACCAAACCCTCCAATAATCTTTTCCTCATTATTCACAGAAATCCCAAAGTTCTCAAAGAATAAAAGCAACAAATTTGTCTAAGCCAAAGAATGATTCCTACTCCTAGTCCCCTAGTACACCCTACACTCCATGGTCACACTAGGTAAATCAACTTAAAAGCCTTGACAGATAAGATACATCAAGATTAAAACTATGTCAGTCACCAAATCCTTTGAATGTTCCCTTGGCATAACACATCTCATGATGATAGAAAATAGAATCTTAAATTCACAATTTAACATAGAATGTGTCAATTGTTTGGGTCCAGTTGGTGTACCGTCCAAGAAAAACATAGACTTAGCCTTTTCCAAACACTCGTTTGTCTCTGGATGTTCATGGAATTTGTACATCTTAGGTATACCCAAAACATTGGAAACACTTTGTGATCTAGTCTCATATCAACACCAGCAACCCTAGAGGTTAAAACATAACTTTCTTCATGTTCTTGCACCAAATTCAAATAGAAAAGCCTTGTTAACCTATAATATGCTTCAGAACTAGGATTTAACATCTTCCAAATAGATAAGTTTCTCAATTCCCTAACGCAATCTATATCAAGTTTGTCTAGCAATTCATCAGAAATCATATTGCAATAGGCTATTTTAGATGATGCATACCCATGCATCCAAACCCCTTTAACCTGTAGACTCATAAACCAAGATTCAGAAAGAATATGCTTACCAAGCCCAAAAACTTTCTTCTTTGCCTTCACAACACTATGCTTGACTCTATTCATCTCAGAAGGTAGATCATCTTTCTTTTATGGTTTATGCTTCTTCGGAGTGTGATCTTTCTTCTTGTCTCCTTCAACTATCTTATTATTTTATCCCTCTTTCTTCTTATGTGGTTTAGATTGATCACCGCGATCTTCTTTCTGTTGATCCTGTTCTATTACATCATCTCCCTGTTCTTGATCCTTCAAGACTTCTCCTTGTTCTTCCTGTTCCTCCTCTGATTCTGATCTAGATTTCTCCACGTCCTTCTCTTTCCCGATCTTCTTCCTGGAGGAAATCCCTGTTGCATGCTCTGGGTCTTCTTTGAGTCTGAATCAGAGATACTCACTTCCTTCTTTCTGTTAGCTCTTCTCTTCTTCCCCATTGTTAAATTCTGAGCCTTCTGCTAGAGTTTGGTAGATTTGCGCTTCATTTGGATTTAGGCTGTAGAGAGAAGATAGAAAGAATTGAGAGAGAGATAGGGACTGAGAGATTGAGAATGAACAGGAGATAAAAGCCATGAAGTTTAGCTTATAAGTTGGGAAGAAATAAGGTTTAAAAAATGACTGTTTTGGTCTGCAAGCAAAAACGTATCTACAAAGATCTTTTAAATATTTTGTTTTGAGCAAATCTCTGAGTAAATAAAATATTCTATAATTCTCTATTAAGATAATGCACAATATTTGGTGAACCAAATTTTTGACTAAAACAGACAATTTTTCTCCAAAGCTTTGAAGAACAAGTCTAAAGCTTTGGGGAACAACACATTTTCACAGAAACTCCAAAGCTATACTTTGAAGGCTAGGGAAGTATGATCTCAAGGATTTGGAATTTCAACACATGAGCACATACATGATCCAATACCCCCCTAAACCAATGCGTCCTTGTTTAACATACCCAATTCAAGCCTTAGAGATGCAAATCTCTCATCTGGAAAATGTTTAGTAAAAATATCAACAGCTTTCTTAGCAGTAGATATAAAAGAGAAAGACGCATAACCTTTCTCAGCATGATCTCTTATAAAATGGTTTCTTACATCTATATGCTTAGTTATGGAGTGTTGCACAGGATTCTTTGTGATTGAAATGGCACTTGTATTGTCACAGTTGATAGGCACATTTCAAAATTCATATCCAATATCTCTTATTTTTTGAGAAATCCATAGTACTTGTGAACAACAATCACCATATGAAATGTATTCAGCTTCTGCAGTTGACAAGGCTACTGAATTCTGCCTCTTTGAATGCCAACTAATTAGTGATGAACCAAGAAATTGACAGCATCCTGAAGTACTTTTCCTATCCACCGTGTAGCCTGCAAAGTCTGCATCTGAATAACCACTCAACAGGAAGTTATTTTTTCTTGGATACCAAAGCCCCAAGTATTTGGTTCCATTAAAATACCTAAAGATCCTTTAAAATCTACTAAGTGAATTTCCTTATGATCTTATTGAAACCTTGCACCCATATAGACATTAAACATAATATCTTGTCTACTAGAAGTTAAATACAATAGTGAACCAATCATACAGCTGTACTCCTTTTGATTCACACTCTTACCATTTGTATCCTTGTGTTAGGATAATGATGAACTCATGGGAGTTTTGAGTACCTTGCACTAAGAAATGTTGTACTTATTCAGCAAATACTTGGTATACTTTCATTGATGCACAAAAATTCCTTTCTTCATTTGATGCACATGAAATTCAAGAAAGAAATTTAGCTCTCCCATCAAGCTCATTTCAAATTCCCTGCACATTAGACTTAAAAACTGTTTTAAAAGAGCATCAACAGTAGCACCAAACAATATATCATCCACATAGATCTGTAATACTAATATGTATTTTTCATGAGTCTTAATGAATAGATTTTTGTCTACTAGGCATCTTTTAACAATTATTGTGAAGTAAAAACTTTGAAAGTCTATCATACCAAGCCCCTGGAGCTTGCTTAAGGCCATATAGAGCTTTGTCTAATTTGTAAACATGATCAGGGATATTGTCATCTTCAAAACCAGGTGGTTGAGCAACATATACTTCTTCTTGTGAATAGCCATTTAGAAAAGCACATTTGACATCCATCTGAAAAAGCTTTATATGTTTATGAGATGCAAATGAAAGAAGTATTATAATAGCTTCTAACCTGGTGTAGATACTGCTTTCTGACATGACAGATCTTAGCCACGTGGCAACCATCCAGCACACCATATTGTGCTCCACACACACAGGATCACCAGCCGAGCTGATCCATGTGGGGGCTGCGAGACAGAGCCCTCGCATACCACTGCACGGGACTTGTAGGGACTTAGTGGTTTGGAGGCTAGAGTAAGCCCTGTCGCGTGCGAGCCAAGCCCGCGCGCGACCTTTAGTAACTGTTTTGAGAGATCTATGGCACGAGCTCCCTAGACCCGGTCAATCCGGTCAAACCCGGTCAACCTCGTAACGGTTCCGGTACTCGCGCACCACGTGCTCTAACGGTTCCTATATACTCGGACGAACGTGCCGTTATGGTTAAGCTAATTAAGCCGCCATTAATGGGCGCATTAACCACACTACAACGGTCATGTTCTCCAGTATATATATATCGTTAACCTTTCCATACAAAGAAGGACACACTGCCATACGCGGAAGCTCTGCCAAACCTCTGTCTCTCTCTCAGACATTGCTACTGACTTACTCTCTCCCTACACACACCCCTATTCTTCCTATGCGATCCCTGATCCACTACGCACGGTGTACACGGAGGTCTCCCTGCCGGAATCTCTTGTGCACATTTTGGTGAACCCGACGTGAACTTACCAGCAAAAGCAACCATGTATCAGGAGGACGATGTCAGCAACCGATCGCCTTCCACCGAAACTCCCTCGGGAGACGAGGCTCGCCGTACTCCGACGACTCCCGGCGAGGCGCCAACTTTAGAGTCTTTGGACGCCACTGTCCAAAGTCAGGCAAAAGCTCTCAAGTCTCAGTCTGCGCAGTTAGAACGGATCTTGGCCGTTCTGGGAACCCTTGCGCCAAATCCTCCACCAGCCACCGCTATCCCTCAGGGAGGAGGAACCCCTACCGCTCCAGGATTGGGAGTGTCAGCCACACCTCCCAACTCTCATCTGCAAACTCCACCGTCAGCAACGCAGCTGCCTTCGGTCCAAGGGTCAACGGCACAAATGCTGCCCCCTGCTGCTCACGCCTCTCAGCCCCCGGCTTTGGCGTCCAACCCAGCTCTGCAGTACACTCTGCCTCCACCAGCGACAATCTGGGGAAACGCGGGTAGTCAATACACTCCCAATCCTCCGGCGGCATATGTGTCGCCACCGCCTACGGCAACCCCTCCGCCAACTACCGAGGGAAGCATTCCAGAATGCATGACGTCTTTGCAGAAGCGCGTGGACTCCATCCTGGCTCATCAGTCGTTCGCGGATACCATCATCCCGAAGCTAGACAACGATCCACCCATTCCACGAGAGATCTATCTCATGCCAAACCCGGCGGGGTACAAGGCTCCCAAATGGGATAAGTTCGAGGACGTCAATGGAAACGCTCATGAGCATGTCATGCGTTTCATCGATGTCATGGGTCCATACGGAGCCGATCCCAAGCTGCTGATGCGAGAATTCCCAAAAACTCTTGGGAATGTAGCATACAAATGGTACCGAACATTGGAGGCCGGATCTGTGAAGACTTGGGACGACATGGTCCAGAAGTTCTATATCAAGTTCTTCCAGATGGAAGAAAAGGTGACGATGATCCATCTCTCGCGGATGTATCAGAAACGCGAGGAAGATGGAATCACTTTCATCAAGAAATTCAGAGCGAAATCCTTGGAGTGCAAGGATCCAATGCTCGAAAGCCGGCTCGTAGAGATATGCCTGCAGTGCATGCGAGATGAATACAAAAGCATGCTGATCAATTTGCAAACACCTACGTTTTCAAAGCTCATCGAATGCACGATGAACATCGAGCCCATTGTCGAGAGACAGAGAAAGAAGAGCGCTCCAGAACGACCTGCGAGCGGCACCACCTACAAGATCGGCAGATTTGGCTACAAGCGGGGACGCGAAGCTGAGGTCAATACAGTTTCGCCACAGAAGCAAGCAAAAGTTGCAAACTTCGACGCACCGCCTCTGCCATGCTCGGTGGAGGAAGCGAGCGATCTCTGCAAACAGTGGCGCAAGGACGGCGTCCTGCCACCGCTCGAGAAAGCACCCTCCAAGGAGATGACGAGGGACCCTAAATGGTGCGAATACCACGGCAAGGTCATGCACCCCACGGCTGAGTGCAAGAAGCTCAGATTCGCGTTCGATCAGAAGATGAAGAACGGCGAACTCATTGTCAGCGACCACCGGAAGGATGTGCGCAACAACCCGCTGCCTGCCCATACAGATTCGGGCTCAAAGGGCAAAGGGGTCGCCATGATCTCGATAGTGGACTTGGAAGAAGTCGCAGAGGATGGTCTGCCCATCATTGCTGAAGTCCATGAAGATGAAGACTACAGCATGGACACGGAAGATGAGCGTGCCGACCGCATGAAAGGGTCGCATGGCTTCGACAAATTCTTCAACGAGATGAACTTCTCTGAAAAATGTCGAACGGATATGACAAAAGCAATCTTAAGGGTAGCAGAGGACTACGAGGAGGACCTCGTGGTCTCCAACGGGAAAGTCGTCAGGGCGCCCCGTTCCACAGAAAAGATTATGACCTTTTCTGCCAGCGACAAGAAGACAGATGCGAGCCACCAGAGGCCCCTGTACGTGACCGCCATCATCAACGGCGTCGAATTCAAGCGAGCATTCGTCGATGGAGGAGCAGCAGTCAATGTTGTTCCACTCCACACACTGAAGATAGCAGGGATCCCCGAGCACAAGGTAGTCAAGCGTCCATCCCCGCTGGTGGGATTCGGAAGCGATTCTAGAATGACGATCGGATGGATCCGCCTGGGCGTTCAGATCGGTAAAATCAAGTGCTCGGCGAAGTTCTATGTCATAGACGCGAACACCACATATCACATGATCATAGGTCGGGCCTGGATTCATCGCTTTGACGCAATCCCTTCGACGGCTCACCAGGTGATGAAAGCTATCTGGAACGACAGGATTGTCGAGATACCGGCCTCAACCAACCCGTTCAACTTGGACGAAGCACATCTCAGCGAGGCGGTGTGGTTCACCGAGATGGCGGACGAGCAAACACCCGGACCATTCAACCCTACTCCTTTACCTCTCTGGGAGGACATCAAGGACCAGTCACCTGCGATCATGACTTAGTCTTGCTGGAAGAAAAGCGAGAACAAGCCAAAAGGACTAACAAGCGGTACCAAGAAAGAATCGCTCGCGCCTATAACAAGACAGTCCAGCGACGGGATTTCGCAGTTGGCGACCTGGTCTTGCGCGCATCTGACCACTGCATGCGAGAAGCAACTCATCCAAAGTTCGCAGCTAATTGGGAAGGACCCTTCGAAGTCACAGAAGTCTTCGATAGTGGCTACTGCAGCATACGAAGGTTGCACGGCACAACCTCAACTCCAAGCTCAGTCAACATGCGCTGGATCAAGAAGTACTATCCTTGACTTCTCTTATTTCATACGTTTTATGATAACGTTGCTTAATGTCTCATGTGGCTATGATTGACGCAATCTCCTCTCCCATATGAGAGGATTGTAATCCTATCTCTCCCATATGAGAGTGTTATAATAAAAGAATTCTCCCAAATGAGAAGTTCATATTTCTAGCCGTTTATTATTGCTCTATTTAATTTGTTATTGCTGTTAACAATGATTTATTCGCTGCAATAGCAGCAAATACAAATGCGATCTTAATTGATTATCAAAGCCTATCTCTCACGATAGCAGCAAATACAAACGTGATCTTAATTGATCATCAAAGCCTATCTCTTACGATAGCAGCAAATACAAATGCGATCTTAATTGATCATCAAAGCCTATCTCTCACGATAGCAGCAAATACAAACGTGATCTTAATTGATCATCAAAGCCTATCTCTTACGATAGCAGCAAATACAAACGTGATCTTAATTGATCATCAAAGCCTATCTCTTACGATAGCAGCAAATACAAACGCGATCTTAATTGATCATCAAAGCCTATCTCTTACGATAGCAAACGCGATCTCAATCGATCATCTAAAGCCTATCTCTTACGATAGCAGCCAAACGCAAATGCGATCTTAAGTGATCATCAAAGCCTATCTCTCACGATAGCAGTCAACACATACGATCTTAATTGATCATCTAAAGCCTATCTCTTACGATAGCAGCCAAACGCAAATGCGATCTTAAGTGATCATCAAAGCCTATCTCTCACGATAGCAGTCAACACAAATACGATCTTAATTGATCATCTAAAGCCCATCCCTTACGATGGAGGCCCATGCAAATGCGATCTTAAGTGATCATCCAAAGCCTATCTCTTACGATAGCAGCAAAATACAAAAACGATCTCAATCGATCATCAAAATCCTATCTCTCACGATAGCGGTTTATGCAAGTGCGATCTTATATGATCTTCTTAAGCCTATCTGTTACGATAGCAATTTATACGCAAAGTGATTTTAGTTGATCACCCAAGCCCGTCTGTTACGATGGCAACGTAACTACAGAACCATCTTGCTAGATCTTCTAAAGGTCTATCTGCTGCGATAGCAATTTATGCGAGAAACTATCTCAAGCAATTCTCTAATAAAGCCTATCTTCTATGATAGCAATTCGCACCACTCAACGATCTTAATTGATCTGTTAAAAAATATCTGTTACGATAGTAAAGTTGTGAACATGATCTCATATGATTTACAACGACCAACTACAAGCCCATCCGTCAAGATGGCACAGCTGCGAAATTACGATCTCGAATGATCTAGCGAAACATCCGCGAATTGACATCGCATATGTGAAATCATTACATGGCATTATGCAAGGCAAAGCAAGCTGAAGCGCATGCGAAATTGTATTTTGTTGCAAAGAGAGCAGATAATACAAAAGCTACATATCATTATGAGTCAAATGACTTACAATTTATCTACCTAGATAACAGCTTACAAGCGAAAAGCTCGAATCTAACTACGCAGCCAACATAGCTTACAATACATTCGAAAAATGGCTGATAAGCCAGCAGAGACACGGTACGGAAACCCGGACTGCAAAGAATGAACCGCCCTGGCTTCAAACGCCGGCTACACGATGCCCAGATCTGCGGGTGAACATCTGTAGCAAGGGGAATCTTGCTCTAAAAAGAGCCACATGAAGCCGTACGCTCGACATCCCGCTATCCGACAAGACCGTTGTCAGATATGCTCCCCATAACATTTGCCCAAGGAACCACCGGTTCCAGCGAGCAAACTGCAAGCAGAAGCTCCAAAGGGCAAGGGCTCCTTGTAGACGGGGATGAACACAGCGGTTCGCAACCCTGAGTTCAAGAATGAAGAGGCAAGAAACCCTCCTCCAGGGATGCTGGAGGAGAATTACGCCATTCATTACGAGACGGTAGCACGGTCACTTCGGCGCTGCACCTCGCCACGAGGCGGTCGGAAACATGACCTGCACACATAATACACGAAGAAATTTCTTCGAACACACATGAGGTATTATCTGCATCCTCTTTATGATGGTTATAAACAGCAATAAGCCTCATAAAGTGGATCTTGGAAACTATTTCTATAGCACAAAGCGCAAACTCAGGATTCAAAACTTGAAGTTGCCATGAATCAACGAAAAACAAGCGTTGAAGCCAGCAGTCGTAAGGACTTACGGCAAAGCACATGTTTGGGATGAAGAACCCAAATGGCAAAGACAGGGTTTATATAGACCCTGTGGAGACTCTTCGGTTGCTTAAGATGAGTCAGCAAAATTCAAAAAGAGGGTAAGTTCAATCACTTACGCCTTGAAAAGCGGTAACAATCAATTACCCTACTAAAGGCTACGACGATTCAGTTGCGTATCCTAATAAATGACGGATAGTCATGATTCGGATGGACTTCCCAACGGAAGCGTGCTTATCTGCCGAGAAATTAGCGCGAAAATCAAGCGCAGAATCAATTGCTGATGTCATAATTGGATATGCACAGAAATGTCCAATCAAATCCCGAAAAGGGCAAAACGGGCAAACTCATTGTTTGTTGTTAAAAAAAAGGGGGAGAAACCCTAGCAATATTACATTAATGTTTCAAAACGTTACATTAATGTCTCAGCCATTTTCCTGTTTTCTTTTCAAAATTCGAAAAGTCAAAACAAATTCTTGATTAAGGAGTCTTGGGGCTCGAACTGCTCGCTCAGCTTCTCCACTTGTTTCACTTCTTGCTTCAGTTGCTCGCACTTGGCATTCATTTCGTGATACAGCTTCAAAGCTTCATCAACCTTTTGCTTTTGCTGCTCCACCTTCTGCATCTCAGCTGCGAGATTCTGGTGACCGAGATTCAAAGTTACAGCTGCGCGAATCAGTGTAACTCTGTCCTTGAGGAATTTGAAACCAAGTCTGCCTTGGATTTTGAACAGGAGATTTTGGCACATGCCACACAGCAATTCAGCACTCTGGGCCGAAATGGTCGCAGGTGTAGCCGCAGACAGCTGCTCCAGTATCCAGATGGCTTCAGTAAGGAATAGCCTCCTGTCAAAAGGTCCGATCTCCAGAGATCTCACAAACGATCGGGGGTATCTGAGACGCATTCGTACCACCCAGTCTACATCGGTTTGCTTCAAACCTGAGACATCAAAAATGGTTATAATGTCAGAACTCGCAAGCAAATAATGCGACGTGCGAACGGTAAATCTTTACTTACCAGTGCCTTCCAGAATTTCATGAAGAGAAGGGATGCGGGCCACTGGGTTGTTCGAAGACTGCCCTCGCTCCATGGCTCTCCTATCAGCTGCGAGCTCCAACCTCTCATAGTCAGGAGGAAGAGTGTAGGCCGCACCAGCTGCGACTACATTCCCAACCTGCGAGCCCCAAATGCTCCACGCAGGAATAGGTGCTTCTGGCTCAGTCATCGCCGGAGGCGAAGGGACAGCCGAAGTCGCTGGGCGGAGGACACTCCCAGATGCGAAAACATTAGCATCACTTGTCCTTTCTTCCTCACCACCGGTATGGACACCTTAGGTGCTTCGTCCATCGGTACAGCATCAGCTTCGACATCATCGGAGAGTTCGATGACACCCTCGAAATGCTCACTTGCGTGTCCAGCGGCTGCGACGGGCTTCTCGGTATGGGAGCTTGAAATTGGAACATGGGATGCAGAAGGCTGACTTCTCTGCTCCAGCTCAGGTTCCTCAGCATGACCTGCGATACCAAATGCGATAATGTGAGGTAACTTGTGTTATAAGTTATTTCGCTATCTTTACTAAAGCTAAGAATAAGCACCTCCACGCGAAGGTGGGATTGAGGTATCCTCATCGTACACTAGGGACGTGGAACCGTGCCCTATCAGTGTATCCTCACTAAGCAAATCTTTAAGAGAAGCGTGACCTGGGATGCGAGTAAACCAGTCATGATTTTGCCTCAAGTGGCTACAGCCTAGTATGCGCATATCACTCAAAATAATTACCTGAGGGTTCTCCGCATTTGCTTACCAACCAACGGCGAATGTCAGGCTTTGACACACCGTGCTTTAACGCACCCACAATTACATCTCTATAAGTAACTGCGAGATTGAAGATCTCACCTTTATCGCCACCTGCGATCTCTGCGAAGTCCGCTTGGACTTGCTCTAGCTCTGCTGCATCCTCTCCGGGAACCTCATCTTCCTCCTCCACATGAGGAGCCACTTCTTCGGGAAGCTCGTCTTCCTCGCCAAATGGACGCACTAAGTCGTCAACATGCTGCTCCTCGAGGCTCCGCTGTTTCACACGCTCGAGCTCCTCTTCCTCTCGCTGCCTTCTTCTTTCAGCAGCCTCCGCGGCTGTCTTCCGGGATTCAGCAAGAACATCCTCGCTTATAGGATCATCTGAAATGCCAGAATGGGCATCTCTCTTTTGCCTCTTGGCCACAAGGCCACCAACGGCTTCATCATCATCATCTGCGAATACATAATTGGTTCAAAGAAAAGAACTGCAGAGAAGTCAGGATAAAAGGCAAGGAAATGCGACGGAAGTACCTCCTGATTCTTCCTCGCACATCACAACTGTTGCTTCTTCTTCTTCATCACTTGCCTGGGGCTCCTGTCTCTCTTCCTCCTCCTGGTTGAATGGAACGAAAGTCTCAACTGCGAGATCTTTTCGCACTTTGCTGGGCATACGACCCTTGCCTTTGTCCTTGATGGAAAGGGACCTCACTGGGGGAGAAGCTGGAGCACTCCTAGGGGAGGAAATTGTAATTCCCTTTTGCCTAGGTCTCTTCACTCTCGGCGCTGCAGTCGCTGGAGGGGACGGGTCATCTCTAGGAGGAGACGGAGCCGGAGGGTTATCTATCAGCGAGTCAGCAAAAGTATTCATGACTGCGCGAACCCTTGTTTCAACCTCGGCATCCATCCTCCATGCTAGCCGGAACGACTCCCCTTTCCTTCTGGTGGCAACAATGGTGTTCACCAGCGATTTGGAGCGATCACCAGCTGCGAACCTCCGCACATGACACTGAAACAGTACAGAACGAAAAGCATCAGCGCAAGGAAACCAAAAGGCTTAAAGCACACGAAGGAATTGCTTACCTCGGCAAACGCCTTACTATATCTGACGACATGCGTGTCGCCCTTCTTGATTGCGTCGACCTGCTCCTTCAGAATGAAATCGGGGCACAAATGATTCTCGCGGTCCCACAGCGAGTAGCAACCATACTCAGACTCGCTCAAACTGCAATTGGGGCGAAACGGAAAAGAGTTCCTCTTGATCAAGGGGGCCCTTCCTGGCTGCGCCGCCGCCTCCGTCTCAATCCTCGTTTGCTGGGCAACCCAGTATGCGAGCCAGTTCTGGGAACAACCACCCTTGCGAGTTCCCGCAGGCTGCTCAAAGGGAAGATTGCTCATGAGGACCGTCTTGCACTCCTTTGTCAGCAAACGCTTGTAGCACCCTCTGATAATAGACTGGGGCCAGATCGATGGGGCCACTGCATCAAAACCAAACTGAGGAGAGACCCGAGTGGGGTCAACATCCACTGTAAGCCTTTCATACCGTGGCGCGAGCTCACGAATATGCTCTGCAAGGGCAGGAAGGGAACCTCGCAGACACCAACAAAAGAATTCACGATAGCGTTCGTGGAAATGCGGCCCCTTTTCAAAGAGAAGGTCTTCTGACAAGACCATACCTTTGGAAGGGTATAGCTTTGGAAACCACCGCACATTCTCAACACGTGTGGCATAGGGCCTGGCAGTAAACTCCTTTCGTTTGTCGCATATCAAACTCCAAGTACACTTGGTGTTGCTTGCTCCGAACCATCTCGCAGCCCTTCCGCTGTTGCGCGCTTCCGTCTCGCCTGGGGGACACCACTTATCGAGTGGGAGGGGAGTTGAAGCATAAGACGGCCAGCGCTCGAAAACCCACATTGTCAAAAAGCTGATATTGACAAAGGTCAGAACATCGAGGCGGCCACGCGATTCCCTCATCGCCAGAACCAGCTGATCCAGCCTATAATATAGCGTGCCCAAAACCAAGGGTCCGAGTGCGACTCTCTGGCCAAGAGCGAGCCTCACGGCAAGTGGCAGCACATGGTAGAAGACCCCGTCATGGGGGTGACCATCAATCAGATACCTCGACAGCCAAGCACAGAGAAAGGCACAAAGGGTCAAATGATAGCCCTTGCCCTCTACATAATTCTCGGCCTCCGGGTTCTCGCTCAAAAGCTTCTTAGTAATGCTGCTGTTCGCATAGTCTCGGAAGAAGTACTGCAACCACTTGTTCCAGGTATTCTTCGCAGACGTATCCACCAGCTGCCAGTTCGGAAGAGGCTTTGTAGTGGTCCACCGAGTGGATATTTTCTTTACCTCTGCTAGGCACTCCTTCATCTGCGCGTACAAGGCCATTTCAGCAGATGTCCTCAAGTGACTTAAGGGGTCCACCTCGCCCATGGGGGAAAGCTCATACAGCATTTGAACGTCCTCGAGCGTGGGGGCAGCCTCGAACTCAGCAAAATGAAACGTGTGAGTCGCGGGCGAGTAACGGGACAGAAGGTCTAGAAGCATGGACTGATCCAACTTCACGGCAGCACCCTTCATAGCACGGATAGCAAAGAAAATGCCGGCTTCATCGAGAGTCTCGGCGTGATGATCCAACACGTGGTCGATCCACTCATCCATATAGTCCAATTTCTGGACAAACGCCTGAGTAGAAATCACAGTGTATGGGAAGCGCCCATTCTCGATCCCCAATCGAACCACATCCTCGGAACCAACCAACTCGAGCAAGGCTGAGTTAACTGGGCGAGTCAGTGTCAACAATCGCTCAACTGGAACAGGATCAGGCATCCTCTTCGCCTTCACCCTCGCATGATAAAAGTCTTTCCCACCCAGAAAGGGGGCTTTTCGCCACAGAGCCTGCGGAAGCTCCGGCATCTCTTCATCTTCCTTGACGGGTCTGGTTACTCTTGTCTTGGCCATTCCTGCGAAAGGGCAAAAAAAGGGGGGGAGAAATACCACACTTCAGTTTGAATTTTGGAATTCGAGATCCATGCAAAGGAAAGCAAACAGTTTCGGTACCGATCTCAGAAATTGGGGAGTTGCAAGATCCAATATTGTTGAAAGATTAAAACGAAGCGGGTTCAAAGATCAAAGCCTCTTCACAAATTTCATGGATTTACAGATTCAACGCAGTTCAAGGCAAACACTGGTATTTTAAATCAAAAGTAAACGAGGCCAACCTTGTTTCCTTGAAGCTTGCTTGGATATACACAATTGGAGAATACGATTTGCAGTTCTGAACTGGTGATTGATTATCTGGATCTGCTCTCGAAGATCTCCGGGTACCATTCACTTTAAGAGAAAGAAGTGATGCTTTGCAATAATGGGATACAAGGTATTTATCCAAAAGAATGAAGGGTTGCGTCCCTTCAGTAGTCGAATCGCAACCGTCACCGTCGTATCGCGCAATCACAGGACGGGCTGACGTCACGCCTAAAACCCTAAAGGTCAGACGGCACGACTCTAGGGGTTTTAGGTCATAATGACACGCACGGGGGCTGAACTTACCCGTATTTGAATTGGTGCGTGGCGACGACGCGCATGTTGGTTTCCGCGCATGGAAGCCTATACAGCTATGAGCCTTCACGCGCAGAAAGGGGGCTAATGTAGATACTGCTTTCTGACATGACAGATCTTAGCCACGTGGCAACCATCCAGCACACCATATTGTGCTCCACACACACAGGATCACCAGCCGAGCTGATCCATGTGGGGGCTGCGAGACAGAGCCCTCGCATACCACTGCACGGGACTTGTAGGGACTTAGTGGTTTGGAGGCTAGAGTAAGCCCTGTCGCGTGCGAGCCAAGCCCGCGCGCGACCTTTAGTAACTGTTTTGAGAGATCTATGGCACGATCTCCCTAGACCCGGTCAATCCGGTCAAACCCGGTCAACCTCGTAACGGTTCCGGTACTCGCGCACCACGTGCTCTAACGGTTCCTATATACTTGGACGAACGTGCCGTTATGGTTAAGCTAATTAAGCCGCCATTAATGGGCGCATTAACCACACTACAACGGTCATGTTCTCCAATATATATATATATCGTTAACCTTTCCATACAAAGAAGGACACACTGCCATACGCGGAAGCTCTGCCAAACCTCTGTCTCTCTCTCAGACATTGCTACTGACTTACTCTCTCCCTACACACACCCCTATTCTTCCTGTGCGATCCCTGATCCACTACGCACGGTGTACACGGAGGTCTCCCTGCCGGAATCTCTTGTGCACACCTGGCAACATGATCAAATGTCTCATCATACTCAATACCTTCTTCTTGATTATACCCATGTGCCACAAGTCTGGCTTTGTTTCTAACAACCTTACCATTTTCATCAAGTTTGTTTCTGAACACCCATCTGTCACTGATTGTGTCTTTGACCTAGGTACCAGGTTCGAAACCTTGTTCCTTTAAAATTCATTCAGCTCATTCTGAATTACAATGATCCGATATGCATCTTCTAATGCCTCCTTTTCACTTTTGGGTTCAATAAGTGACACAAAAGCACTAAAAGCACATATGTTCTTCAATTGTCCTTTGGTCCGTATACCATTTGATGAATCTACGATAATGTTGCTTGTTGGATGAGCTGACAAGTACTTGAACCTCTTCCTTGGTGTCCAGGGTTCTGGTTCAATAGGTAACTTTTTAAGTCTTTGAGAACTTGATGCAGTAGCAGGAGTACTTTGTGTTTTGAAGTTCAGTCTCAAGGCTTTGAGATTTTGAGTCAGAATGATGTTCAGAGCTTTGAGATTCTTCTAGATATTCCTGCAGATTAGAATGATGTTCAGAGCTTTGAGATTCTTCTAGATATTCCTGCAAGCAAAAACGTATCTACAAAGATCTTTTAAATATTTTGTTTTGAGCAAATATATGAGTAAATAAAATATTCTATAATTATCTATTAAGATAATGCACAATATTTGGTGAACCAAATTTTTGACTAAAACATACAATTTTTCTCCAAAGCTTTGAAGAACAAGTCTAAAGCTTTGGGGAACAACACATTTTCACAGAAACTCCAAAGCTATACTTTGAAGGCTAGGGAAGTATGATCTCAAGGATTTGGAATTTCAACACATGAGCACATACATGATACAATACCCCCTTAAACCAATGCGTCCTTGTTTAACATACCCAATTCAAGCCTTAGAGATGCAAACCTCTCATCTGGAAATGTTTAGTAAAAATATCAACAGCTTTCTTAGCAGTAGATATAAAAGAGAAAGACACATAACCTTTCTCAGCATGATCTCTTATAAAATGGTTTCTTACATCTATATGCGTAGTTCTGGAGTGTTGCACAGGATTCTTTGTGATTGAAATGACACTTGTATTGTCACAGTTGATAGGCACATTTCAAAATTCATATCCAAGATCTCTTATTTTTTGAGAAATCCATAGTACTTGTGAACAACAAGCACCATATGAAATGTATTCAGCTTCTGCAGTTGACAAGGCTACTGAATTCTGCCTCTTTGAATGCCAACTAATTAGTGATGAACCAAGAAATTGACAGCATCCTGAAGTCTTTTTCGTATCCACCGTGTAGCCTGCAAAGTCTGCATCTGAATAACCACTCAACAGGAAGCTATTTTTTCTTGGATACCAAAGCCCCAAGTATTTGGTTCCATTAAAATACCTAAAGATCCTTTTAAAATCTACTAAGTGAATTTCCTTATGATCTTATTGAAACCTTGCACACATATACACATTAAACATAATATCTAGTCTACTAGCAGTTAAATACAATAGTGAACCAATCATACAGCTGTACTCCTTTTGATTCACACTCTTACCATTTGTATCCTTGTGTTAGGATAATGATGAACTCATGGGAGTTTTGAGTACCTTGGACTAAGAAATGTTGTACTTATTCAGCAAATCCTTGGTATACTTTCATTGATGCACAAAAATTCCTTTCTTCATTTGATGCACATGAAATTCAAGAAAGAAATTTAGCTCTCCCATCAAGCTCATTTCAAATTCCCTGCACGTTAGACTTAAAAACTGTTTTAAAAGAGCATCAACAGTAGCACCAAACAATATATCATCAACATAGATCTGTAATACTAATATGTATTTTTCATGAGTCTTAATGAATAGATTTTTGTCTACTAGGCATCTTTTAACAATTATTGTGAAGTAAAAACTTTGAAAGTCTATCATACCAAGCCCCTGGAGCTTGCTTAAGGCCATATTAGAGCTTTGTCTAATTTGTAAACATGATCAGGGATATTGTCATCTTCAAAACCAGGTGGTTGAGCAACATATACTTCTTCTTGTGAATAGCCATTTAGAAAAGCACATTTGACATCCATCTGAAAAAGCTTTATATGTTTATGAGATGCAAATGCAAGAAGTATTATAATAGCTTCTAACCTGGCAACATGATCAAATGTCTCATCATACTTAATACATTCTTCTTGATTATACCCATGTGCCACAAGTCTGGCTTTGTTTCTAACAACCTTACCATTTTCATCAAGTTTGTTTCTGAACACCCATCTGTCACTGATTGTGTCTTTGACCTAGGTACCAGGTTCGAAACCTTGTTCCTTTAAAATTCATTCAGCTCATTCTGAATTACAATGATCCGATATGCATCTTCTAATGCCTCCTTTTCACTTTTGGGTTCAATAAGTGACACAAAAGCCCTAAAAGCACATATGTTCTTCAATTGTCCTTTGGTCCGTGTACCAGTTGATGGATCTACGATAATGTTGCTTGTTGGATGAGATGACAAGTACTTGAACCTCTTCCTTGTTGTCCAGGGTTCTGGTTCAATAGGTAACTTTTTAAGTCTTTGAGAACTTGATGCAGTAGTAGGAGTACTTTGTGTTTTGAAGTTCAGTCTCAAGGCTTTGAGATTTTGAGTCAGAATGATGTTCAGAGCTTTGAGATTCTTCTAGATATTCCTGCAGATTTGTTTTTCTTATTTTCTTCTTCTCACAATAATCATCTGCCTCATATTTATTCAAACTGAAATCTGCAAAACTTTCACTCAAGTAATCAGTACTTTCATCAAAAATCACATGGATACTCTCCTCTACAATCTTAGTTCTCTTATTGAAAACTCTACATGCTTTGCTAGTTTGAGAATAACCAAGAAATACACCTTCATCACTTCTAGCATCAAATTTGTCAAGATTATCCGTGCCATTATTATGCACATAACAAGTACAACCAAAAGGCTTAAAATAAGAAACATTTGGTTTCCTACCTTTGAATAGTTCATATGGATTTTCTTAAATAAGTCTAATCAAACATCTATTCAACACATAGTTGGCAGTGTTAACAGCTTCTGTCCACAGATACTTTGGCAAATAACTTTCAAGTAGCAAGTTTCTAGACATATCTCCAAGTGTTCTATTCTTTCTCTCAACTACTCCATTATGATGTGGAGTTCTAGGTGCAGAATTTTTTTGTGAGATGCCATACTTTGCACAAAACAAATCAAAGTCTAGATAATCAAATTCTATGCCATGATCACTTGTAATAGATGCAACATGTAAGTTTTTCAAAGTTTTAAGCTCTTTACAAGACTTTGAGAATTTGGGTAAAGCTTCAGATTTATCTTTAATAAAACATAACCCATGTAAATCTAAAATAACCATCTACCACAACAAGCATATACCTCTTACCTCTTGGAGTTTGAAATCTCATAGGACCACACATGTCCATATACATCAATTCTAAAGGTCTAGTGGTACTTACAAATTTCTTTGGCTTGAATGAACTCCTTGTGTGTTTACCTTGGGTGCATGTTTTGCAAATCTCATCAACTTTGAATTTCAGGGTTGGTAATCCTCTTACCAAGTCTTTTGAGATGAGCTTGTTCATTGTATGCATGCTTATATGCCCAAGTTTTCTATGCCAAGGCTTTGAGTCTTCCTTCAAAGCTTTGAGGTACTTCAGACTTTCACCTGCAACTTTGTTAGTATTCAAAGTGTATACATTATATGACCTCAGAGCAGTGAGTATGCAATTTCCAGATTTCTCATCTTTCACCACACATGTCTGCTTGTCAAAAACAACTCTATTTCCCTTATCACACAACTGAGAAATACCAAGCAGATTATACTTTAAACCTTCAACCAAGTAAACATTAGAAATAAAAGTAACAGATTCATTACCAACACTACCTATGCCAATGATATTGAATTTGGCCTTGTCACCAAGAGTGATTGTTCCTTCTGAGTATTCTTTAAGTTCTGTAAACAGAGACTTCTTTCCACTCATATGCCTAGAGCAACCACCATCCAAAAACCATTTTTGATCCTTCAAAGTTTTGGTGATAGTCTGAAAAGTTCAATCAATGCCTTAACAGGCTAATAAACCAAGTGTAGAATTTTAATTCATACTCAGAATCAACCATGTTAGGTGGTCTGATTCCTTTAGGAACCCAAATCTGCTTTACTTGTCTCTTGAGCTGATAAGGATAAGTGTTCCTCATTATGTGAGGTTCTGTCCTTCTAAAGGGATAAGTTAACTTCACATGACCAACCTTTCCACAGTAATGACATTTTGGAGAATGTCTTCTTCTTGATTTCACAAAGGTGTTTTGACTTTTCTTTGGAAAAATTTAATTATAACCAATTCCACTCTTGTTCATTGACTGCAGACTTCCTCCAAGCATGAGATTGAGATTATGTTCTGAGTCTGCAAACTTTTATAAAATCTTTTTAGAATTTTGAAGTTTCTCAGTTAATAAAGTTATTTGTTTTTCTGAATCATATGAATGAAGTTTTAGATAAAAAAAATTATTAGTTAAAATAGTGTTTTGATCCACAACTTCTTTGACTTGTTCCGTCAAAGCTTTGAACCTGCTGTCCAAGGCTTCGAAGTTACTGTCAATTTTTGACTTAGATACTTCAAGAGTTTTGTTGAGAAAAAACCAGATCTAAATTTTCTTTTGCCTGCTTATGAACTCTAACTTTTAAAGAATCAATCTCATTTCTATAACTTTTCTCATTCAAAAACATGCTTTTGAGGATTTCAGGTAGAACATCTGAAGGACTAGCAAGAAGATTCTGTACCATTTCTTCAATGTGCTTCAATGTGCTTGTCCGAGCCTTTTTCTTCTTCATGCTCAGGCATTAAGCAAAGGTTGGCTTGCTCTTCATCTAACTGAGTATGTTGATGAATGAAAATCACTCCATGATGCAACCATTGCTTTCTTCCTCCTATTATCACTTTTCTTCTTTGGAAAATGTATGTTTTTCTTCTTTTGAGGACAATCCCTCATCAAGTGATCTGAATCTTCACATTCAAAGCAATTCATTACTTTAGGTTTATGTGAATGTGAAGAGGACTTACCTTTGTGATCGTTGCTACTTGAGGGCCTAATTTGTCTCTAATGTAATTCCTATTTTCAAAGTTTTTCTTCATCTTCAGAATTATGGTAAAAGCTTTGGAGATTAGGGCTAAGGCTTCCTCATCATCATCATCTTCCTTAAAACTTTGAGATTTTTCATTGTCTTTTGCTTTGAGTGCTAGGTTCTTGATGTTGTCACTCAAGTCACCATCCACTTCCTTCATGGACATCTAATGCGTGGGCAGCTTGCCTTGCAGATCATCTAATTCCAGAAGACTCAAGTCCCGAGCTTCCTCAATAGTAGTTGTCTTCGGCTCCCACTTGGCTTTCGGAAAACTTATCAGAATTTTTCTAACCTTTTCTTCATTTAAGAAGGCTTTCCCCAACGATTCCAGATTATTCACAATGTCTGTAAATCTTTTGAACATCTCCTTGATTGATTCATCAGAGTTCATGCCTCAGAAGGATATTGATCTTTCTCTGTTTGACTTGAATGGTTCCTTAATAGGCCACAATCAATTTGTCCCGGACTTTCTTGGCACTTTTTTCAGTTTGATACTCTGTTGAACTCATCTGCACTAAGAGCATAATACAACAAGTTCATAGCTTTATAGTTCTTTGATACCTTTTCCAATTATGTAACTGAGTGATCTTCCTCAGTTTTGACAGTTCTGATCCCATTTTTAGTGGTGTAATACACATAAGGACCATTGAGAATGATTAACCAAAGTTTCATGTCTTGATCTATGATGAACATCTTCATCAATGCTTTCCAGTGCATGAAATTGTCACCACAGAACAATGGAGGTCTTTTGGCTGCTCTTCCCTGTGAGAATCCTCCATCACCTACATTACTCATTGTCACAAGATGGTTAGATATTTATACAGTGAACCAAGCTCTAATATCAATTGAAAGTGTGTAATGTAGAGTAAAAGCATGATCTAATACTGTAGATGGGGGGGGGGGGGGGTTGAACTTTAAAAATTCAAACACAAGGAACTAATGAAATCTCAAGGCTTATGAAAAGATTGGAAAGAGTTGAAACAGTTTAGAACCAAACGAAGCTTCAAATCTTTGAGATGGAAAATTCTCCAAAGCTTTGAGCAACCTGTTTTGTGCTTGCTGGGTTTGCAGAATGAAAGAACAATGTCGTAAAGTAAAGAACACAAGGATTTTTACAGAGTTCAGTCACAATTGGACTTACACTCTGCCTGAGGGACTTGATCCCTCTTGGATTTGAAAACACTTCTTATTAGTCACCTTGATTTAGCCCTAGATCTAAAGCCTAAGTGAGCTACCTTACACTTATACAGCTTATGGTTCCCAACCTATATAGTTTTAGCCTCAACTTGATGAACCAATAAGAACCTCTTGTTGTTCACTTGAACAACTGACTTCTAAAGTTGGCGAGGTTATGGAACACTTAAGAATATTACATTGGAAGAACAAATAAGAACACATAATAAAAATAAGCAATGAAAGCTAAGAAGTGTTATTCAGATTTTGGATGATTTGATCTTGTTCAACAGTTGAATCCTTGCTTGATTTGAAGAGTAGTATGTGTTTTTCTCCCACGAATTAATAACTCTTCCTTACACAGTGATAAGCCCTCTCTCTGTGTCTCTGCTTCACTTTGAAATTCAAACTTCCTTTAAACACAAACTGCGGTAACAACCAGAGATATCAGGAACAACCTTCCTGAAAATCCTCTCCCTTTATCAACTACTTCCAACAACCATGTTTGGATAGCTTTTTAAGATTTGTTTGGAGGGTTTGAAAGATGAACGACCCTGAAAAAACTCAATCACAAGATCACACAAAATCCAGATAATAGAGCATTAAGAATGCTGACTATTTGGCATATCGGTTTTGAAGGGAGGCGAATCCCCAAACCAGTTCGATTGCATGTCTGCTATACCGATTAAAATTTTGTTCGTTTATCAACAAGAACGCCATTACCCTACTAGGAGGAATTAGGGTTCATACATGCGTCCTAGCTAGTTGATGTAGGTCTGAATCACTCCGGATCTTCTCCCGTATTTCCGAAGTTCCTCTTGGATGCAAGTGTGGCTTCCTGTTTCCAGAATCCTTCTTGGCCTCCAGTCGAATTGCTCTCCCTCTCGAAACCCTAGATTTCGGTGTGTATCTGAAGCATATGAAATCAGAAGACTAAGGAAACTTATATAGGCTACAGGAGGGACCTGGAGGAGAAAATATGATCAGTCTCCTAACTTTATTAGGACTTCGGGTTCCACCCAAACCTAGCCCGCATAAAGTTAATAACAGTTAGTACCACTAAATAACTGTTATTGCACTCCTGTTCATTTTCTCAAAAAATAATATTTCGAGCTCTTGTTATTAAATACTTATTATCTCCCCATGTTAAGATTACAGATATCCGTCGATTAAATTAATTACTGACAGATTCATTTAATCGACCTCTTCCCAATTCCTTGATCCTTACCACTTAACTTATTTGATATGTCCAGATTACCAAGTAATATACATGCAGGGTTTGACATAATCAAAATTTATAAGCTTCACCAAGGGGATATCATCAATCCCATAACCGGGACATGGATTCCTTCGATATATCAATTTACACCATGGAATCAATAGTATCACCCACCTCATTGATGTTATTGACTCCATAGAAATCTCATTCAGTTGACTTGTCAAAGCTATAACTACTAAATACATGTGCACATTGACTATCTAAGGATTAAGAGCATAAGTAATCATAATAAGCATGAGACATCGTTTGTCTTGTTATGTCAGTACAAAGATAATGATCTCAAAGCCATGCAGCAACACACCCCAAACCCATTCACTCTACGTGACAATCAAAAGCCTTGGCTGTCAAACACTTCGTAAATGGGTCTGCCAGGTTATCCGCTAATGCAATCTTCATCACCGCAACATCACCTCTATGCACAAATTCTATAATCAAATGATACTTACCCTCTATGTGTTTTCCTTTCTTGTGAGCTCTTGGTTACCTTGAGTTTGCAACCGCACCGCCATTATCGCAATAAAGCGTCATAACCGGTTGTGTACTCGGTAGCACTCCAAGATCCATTAGAAAATTTCTGAGCCAAACAACTTCCTTAGCAACTTCCGAAGCAGCCACATATTCAGCTTCCATGGTGGAGTCAGCAATGCAAGATTGCTTGATGCTCCTCCAACTAATGGCTCCACCTCCTAAAGTGAAAACATATCCAGAGGTAGACTTCCTGGAATCCCTATCTGACTAAAAATCTAAGTCTGTGTACCCAATGGGTACAAGACTATTTTCATGGTAAACCAACATATGGTCTCGAGTCCTTTTCAGGTACTTCAATATATGTTTTACCGCAGTCCAATGTTCTCTGCCTGGGTTAAACTGATATCTACTAACCATGCCAACGGAAAAGAAAATATCTGGTCTAGTACATAACATTGCATACAGGAGGCTTCCTACCGCAGAAGCGTAAGGAACTGCCTTCATGCTTTCTATCTCATCAGGTGTTTTAGGAAACTGATCCTTAGATAGACCGATTCCATGTATGAAAGGGATCAACCCTTTCTTGAAATCATGTATGCTTAACCTTGCAAGAACGGTATCAATATAATTGGCTTGTGACAAGCCCAACATCCTATTTTTCCGATCTCGCATAAGCTTGATCCCTAGAACGTATACTGCTTCTCCCAAGTCTTTCATATCAAATTGACTTGATAACCACACACACACACACACACTAGATAATACACCCACATTGTTTCCAGTGAGCAATATATCATCACGTAAAGTATCAAAAAATACCACCACGTTTTCCTTACACTTCTTGTACACACACGGCTCATCCGGACATTGATCAAAACCAAAAGATTTGATTGCCTGATCAAAACAAATGTTCCATGATCTAGATGCCTGCTTAAGTCAATAAATGGACCTCTTAAGCTTGCACAACATGTGCTCCTGGCCCTTAGCTATGAATCCTTCTGGCTGCATCATATAAATGCACTCATCAAGACTTCCATTAAGGAAATCTTTCTTGATCCATTTGCCAAATTTCGTAATCGAAATGAGCCGCAAGAGAATCCTGATAGACTTAATCATGGCCACTGGCGAAAAATTTTCCTCATAGTCGATCCCTTCTTTCTGAGTAAATCCTTTCGCAACAAGCCTTGCTTTGAAGGTTTCAGCCTTCCCGTCTACCCCTCTATTTTTCTTGTAAATCCACTTACACCCGATGGGTTTTACCCCAACTGTTGGATCTACAAGATCCCAGACCTGGTTAGAGTACATAGACTCCATCTCAGAAAGCATAGTCATTTTCCACTTTTCTTCATCTGTACTTCCAACAGCTTCATTATAGTTACTGGGATCAGTATCATGTTCATCAGGGACCTTGTCAAAAGACTGTCCCAAGTACATGTATCTGTCTGGTTTACGAGAAACCCTCCCACTACGGCGAGGCTGTACTTGTGATTCACTAGAAGCAACATTTTCCCCACTGCTCGGTTACGGCAGAATGTCACTACTATATTACGGATCACTAGTATCGACATTTCCCCCATTGCCCTCTTGCGGTGGAATGTCAACACTATTTTGTTATGTATCACGAGTATCTACATTTCTCCAACCACCCCAAGGTAGCTGAAAGTCGATATTATTTTCTTGTGGTATTTCCTCGCATTTCTTTCAGAATAATTTTACTTTTAGGCTTGTGATCCACAATATAGTCTTACTCTAACAATCTAGCATTGGTGCTAACAATGACTTTTTGATCCTTTGGACTATAAAATAAACCACCCTTTGTTCCTTTCGGGTATCCTACAAAGACACATACTTCTGTCCTTCATTCCAACTTACTTGCGTTCCCCTTCAGCACATGTGTTGGACTACCCCAAATCCGAACATGCCGTAGACTAGGCTTGCGCCCAGTCCAAAGTTATGTGGGTGTAGTTGGTACTGACTTGGACAGAACCTATTTAAGAAGATATGCAGCTGTCTCAAAAGCATGCCCCCCCCAAAAAAAAGTTGGTAAATCTGAATAACTCATCATGGATCTCACCATTTCCAAAAGAGTCATATTCCTTCGCTCTGCCACACCATTCTGTTGTGGCGTACCTGGAGCTGACAACTGGGATTGAATACCTTGTTCCTCAAAGTAATCCCTTAAATGTCCCAAGAGGTACTCGCCACCTCGATCAGATTGAAATGACTTGATATATTTTCTTAGACGCTTCTCTGATTCTTCCTTATAAATTTTAAATTTCTCAAAGGCCTCAGACTTACGCCGCATCAAATAAATATATCCATATCTTGATTAATCTTGAATAAAAGTAATGAAATAATCAAAACCTCCCCTCGTTTGGACATTCATTGGTCCACAAACATCTGAATGGATAAGCTCAAACAGTTCTTTAGCCCTGTTACCCTTTGATAAAAATGGCTTCTTGGTCATCTTACCTTCTAAACATGACTCACATGCTGGTAGTGCCTCCAATTATAATGAATCTAATGATCCATTCTGAACCAGCCTTTGTATTCTGTTTATATTGATATGACCAAGTCGTAAATGCCAAAGATATTTTTGGTTTATCTCGTAAGATTCCTTTCTCTTCTTAGGTGAGCTATCCGAGTTATTCAGTTCATACAGCTGCGCTATGGGAGTCTCAGGGTTTATAATGTAAAGACCATCCACCAATGTACCAGAACAAATAAAACGTTTATTTTTCTTACTAACCACAGAGTCATTAAAATAAACTGAATACTCATTCTTAACAAACTTAGAAACTGAAATCAAATTTCTTCTAAAGGAAGGTTCATACTTGTGAAACTTTCTTGTTCTTCTTAGCCCTAGGGCTATAAATAGAAGCCTTTTCAGCCACCATTACATTAACCGGTTTCTGTAGGATCCCCTCAACTGCTTGAAGCTCCTTTAACAATTCGGCTAAAGAATAAGTATTTTTGTTCATATTATAATTTAGTCAAAAACTGTTAAATGAACCAGACAGCGTCATGAGCACGATATCGACCTGAGTTTCCTCGTCGATTAAGGATCTCTAGTTCACCTAGAAGACATCATCTTCAGAACATGATCCTTTACAGAGGTTCCTTCAACCATTTTTGTGTTCATGAGATTTTTCATAGCAACCTGTCTGGCAGCACGATCCTGATCCCCAAACATCTCTTTGAGGTTCTTCATGATCTCATAGGCGGAGCCCATGTTCTCATGTTGATGCTGCATCACATTAGAAATGGAGCCTAATAGGTAGCATTTAGCCATCTGATCAGCTTTCTGCCACCTCTTATAAGGCTTGGCTTCTTCCTCTGAAGCCCCTTCTATAGGTTCTGCAGGACATTCCTCAAGAAGCACAAATTTGTAATCCTCAGCAGTTAGCACAATATTCAAATTCCTCTTCCAATCAATATAGTTTGATCAAGTGAGTTTGTTTTGATTCAAGAGAATAGATAGTGGGTTGAATGAGTTCGAAATTTTGAACCTGAGAATCATGTAAATAAAACATATATGGGCAATGTAAACCACCAGTAGTCTAACACACATAAAAATAGTATGCCACGATGGGTGGACGTCTACCATTCATTCTATAGTTAGACATGGTACCTTTGATCTTGTAAGCCATAGCAGTGACTCCGATGGGGAGGATACTATAACTTACATCTAAGTGTATACCATCATTTTACTTCTAAACCCATTACCCCATTACATGCCTCTCAGATGGAGAGATGACACATAAACAGTAATTATTAGAAGTATCCTAATAGGAATTTATACCAGTGATACTTAAGTTTTATGTTCGATAAGAAGGTTAACCCCAAGGCTAACACACACAACAAGCTACATCAATTATAAATCAATGATGGAGACCACGGGATCTATAAGCACTAGACTCGCTCTCCCACTTAGTTGTTTGAACAATATAATACAAATCGAAATTATTTATCCATGTTGTCCGTGATTAACATGCAAGCATCCACAATAATCATACACATAGATATAATCAAGCACATAACAAGAATTCAACCATACACAACCCAAATACTATGGTCGGAGCTTCTTTAGTCGGGTTAGCAAGATCCTTCTAACCCCGAGACACGGGGATCGACACGGGGAACGACCTTACCAGGATTCCCGGTAAGGTCACCGAAAAACTTATTATGAAAATCGCTATGCCGTCACTGTGGAAAACTTGACGATCTGCAATCTTTCAGCCTTCTGTCTTCAGTAATATTATAGTAACCCTAGTTTCCATGGATTCCGAAAATCTGTCTATGACAGAGTACCAAAGACTGCTACAGACTTTCAACGCCACCAAGGAGCTCACACGTTCATCTAAAACTGGAATAAGAGAACCTAGGGTTTACTATTGCAGAAAGTTACAAATCTTTTTCATCCACGAAAAACAGCGTGGGAATCAAAACCAAATCAAACCACATACATCAAACAGTGTCACCATAATAGCAGGACATGATTCAATCTGCAAAATATAGTTAGACATCGCAATCTTCCTACTCTAACATGCTTAGCCGGTTTCATTATTGGACAACATGGTTGTATAGCAGCAATGCAGAGTCGAACCTGGGCTATGATACCAATTGAAGGGAGGCGAATCCCTGGACTAGTTCGATTGCATGTCTGCTATACCGATTAAAATTTTGTTCAATTGTTAACAAGAACGCCATAACCCTACTAGGTGGAATTAGGCTTCATACCTACGTCCTAGCTAGTTGATGTAGGTCTGAATCACTCCAGATCTTCTCCCGTATTCACGAAGTTCCTCCTGAATGCAAGTGTGGGCTTGCTGCTTCCAGAATCCTTATTGGCCTCCAGACGAATTGCCCTCACTCTCGAAACCCTAGATTTCGGTGTGTATCTGAAGAATACGAAAATACGAATCAGGCTCCAAACTTTATTAGGACTTCTAGTTCCACCCGAACCTAGCCCGCATAAAGTTAATAACAGTTAGTACCACTACATAAGTATTATTGCTCTCCTGTCCATATTCTTGAAAAATAATATTTTGAGCTTCTGTTATTAAATAGTTATTATCTCCCCATGTAATATTACAGATATCCGTCGATTAAATGAATTACTGACTAATTCATTTAATCGACATCTTCCCAATTCCTTGATCCTTACCGCTTAACTTATTTGATATGTCCAGATTACCAAGTAATCTACCTGCAGGGTTTGACATAATCAAAACTTATAATTTTCATCAAGGGGATATCATCAATCCCAGAACCGGGACATGGATTCCTTCGATATATCAAGTTACACCATGGACTCACTAATATCACCCAACTAGTCGAGGTTATTGACTCCATAGGAATCTCACTCACTTGACTTGTCAAAGCTATAACAACTAAATACATGTGCATATTGACTATCTAAGGATTAAGAGCATAAGTAATCATAATAAGCATGGGGCATCGTTTGTCTTGTTATGTCAGTACAAAGACAATGATCTCAACTTGGCCCTATTCAATATACATCGTTTCATGTAGCCAAGACAGACCTACTAAAATAATGTGCTACAATAGTTCCGATGGTTTGTCTAATTCCATATAGATTGTGAACTCACAACTTTCATTCCACAAGAACCGAAGATAAGATCTTCTGTGTGTAAGATAGACTCTACACACCAGATCTTCTACTATGTGGAACAATAGACAACTATGCAAAATAATAATACAATGCAAAAACATTACCCAAAACCATTCTCATAAATATCAAATTCAGATAATTCAATACAAAAAGCATGACTTTTAGTATTCAATCCAACAAGCTTAGCCAATAAACTGAGTTAATAATCCTAGAATAATCTTCAGATAAATTTCCAGTTAAACAACCAGTGATAAATAATAATAATAATAATAATAATAATAATAATAATAATAATAATAATAATAATAATAATAATAATAATAATAATAATAATAATAATAATAATAATAATAATAACATGATTAAGAATCATACCAAGTCAATAATCAATCACAATAACAATCGTAACATCCTTCAATAAGAATCAGATAAAAATCAGAATAAATGTATGAGGCAAATCTTTGGAGCTTAAGATTTCCTTCAAAGCTTTGGCCTTGAATATGCTTTGATCTGTGATGCATTCACACTGAGAGATCTGTTAGTGTTAGAAACACAATAAACTAGCTTAATAATATTTGCAAGAGATTATCTAATCCAATTCCAAGCGTGCAATACAAAAACTGTTAGTTAACAGTTAACAAGTTCATAGTAGGCAATAGTGTATCTTCAAAGCTTTGGAGCTTTGAGACTTGTCTCTTTAGAAACTTTCTTTCATCATCTTCAATAGATAAACTTCCCCTGAGTTCATACTTTTCATTCATCCATAGGGATTGAATTATCAATGATTTTGCACTCGAAAAGTTTCCTATCTCCTCTGTGACATACAATTCTTATTTCAATTCCCCACCACCACTTATCTCCTTCTGTTCTCATACTTGGATCACTAGTATTGATCTTGCTTTCCCTTATTACACGTTGTCAACATCCTGATCATCAATACCCTGCTACAACCACCAAACATGTACGACTTCCATCCCAAATTGAGTGTCACCGTTCTTCAAATGGATGTCTCAAATGAGTATATCCTATAATATGAAGTTATTTACCTTTTTCACTTTACTTTGACTCAAATCTGTTTTGAAATCATTATTTTTCACTCCAAAAAAAAGTATCACATAAAATAAATGGCATTTTAGTAAGGGTAGGTTGGTATGCCTTTTGAATTTCTAAGTCGACAGTTTAACCGTTGTAAAATGTTCGTGACAAAAAATTCTAAAAAATATTGTATGTACTTGGTAAATAAGTTTATGCTGTTAAATGATCAGTGATGTGAATTTTTTGTTGGTTAGTGACGATTGCCGCTTTATTTTTTTTATATTTACTAATGATATGTCAAATGAATTGTGATAGTATGTATTTTGTTTTTAGGAAAAGAAAATTTCATTAATTTTCGGTAATCATTTCCAACTCGGTTACATCAATTTGCATAGCCCATGTGGGAATATTACCCAACTAAACTGTCATATTCTGAATTGATGTACCCAATTTAGCACAAACATGAGCCGTTTGATTCGCTGTTCGCCGGGACCATGTAAACTTCACTTGTCGGAAAGACCGACCCATCTGTCTGTAATCTTGAACCAGCATTCCATAGGTAGTTGGGTAAGCAATCACATCTTTAATGTTGACGTCGTTGACAAGCTTTTGATAATCCGATTCAACCTAGACGTCATGAAAACCCAATCTTCTCGCAATACCAATTCCTTCTCGCAGTGACTACTCGAACTGTAGCCAAACCCCGAACTGGAGTGGCCATCGCCACAATAAAATGGCCCGGTGAATCGTGCAGCACCGCACCCAAGGCACCTTCATGTTCGTCTTCCTTCCATGCTGCATCAGTATTCATTTTCACACTTCCCTCTGGAGGCCGTACCCACCCATTCTGTGCTGGGTCGGGTTGTCGTCGAGCTGAAATCAATAAAACCATATTTGTAGTCGATTGCACCAGCTCCGTCTCTGCCATACGAGTTTAAACTTGCTGAATAACCTGACTTTCGTTAAGTTTTTGTCCTTCAAAAATCCGTAGATTCCGGCATCGCCACAAAACGCATATCGTCATTGTAAATATATTCCTCTTGGCTACTCGAAGATCAAGAGATAGTTCAATAAACTCCTTAATATTGGGAGTCTCGGTATGAAAAGAATCCGGTCCCAACAAAGCCTCCCAAACTCGTTTGGATTTTTTGCATTGCACGATGATGAGGGTTTCAGACTCCTCTCCGTTCCCACACCATGAGCATATTACCAGAACATCAATTCCTCTTCGAACCAATTTTTTTTTGTCGGAAGTGATTCGTGAAACACCCGCCAAGTTGTGAACATGGCACTTCTTGGGACTTCCAAAGTCCACAACTTAGCAAGCGAGCATACCGTATTCTGACTCGTTTGACCATCCCCTCCCTTGGACAACTTTTCTGACCTCAAATCTTCCGCAACATAGTACCCCGATTTGACTGTGTATACTCCTGTAGTGTTCTGAACATGGAATCGCATCGGAAGAAGGTAATTATTCCGTTCAAATCCCTCCAAGGATCACAAGTCAAGAACACAGAACGATAGTAAAGGCTTAATATGTGTGTACCTTTGGGTTCTCCTGTGATGACTTCAAACTTGAATAATGTCACGTTCTCTACGGTTTATCCACGCCTAGGATAGAGAATTGGACCTTCCAACCTTCTTGTTCTAGCTAGAACGGAGGAAGGAGACAACGGAATCACGCAACGAAGCAACAAAGGAGGATCACGTCCTCCCTTTGTTGGCCGACGGGTTTGGGGCGGCGGGTAAGGGGCATTCGGCCTCTTGCCTTGCTTGCTCTCAACTCTTTTCTCTCCTCTCAATATGTGTTATGAATAACATGTATTGAGAAGGAAGGAAGGAGTTCCTTTATATAGTCCAACTACTCCTAGTTGTTTCCATAAAGGGCCCAATACTAATCCTATCCATATTTGGATTAGTATTATTTGCTAATTAGTCCTACTAAGTTAGCAACTTGTTGCAATATGATCCTTTTAATTAATCCATATTAATTAAGTCCCTTTTCCAATTATATCCATATGACGTGTGACCCCATAGGTTTCTACTTAATTGGTAGTAACTATTTACAAACATGGAGCGGTGTCTAGCAACACATCCATGCCACCCAATTAATAGAAATAGTCATCTTGACAAACCTTGTGATCTTATTATCGCATCCCTTTGTCTCATTATCCGGATTGGACACGAGACATACAAGTCACACTCGTATATCCAATCCGTGTTTCTCGATCCTGGGAATAGCCCTATCCATGCATATGCTATCAATATCCCCATATTGATTCATATGAGTTTGGACAGACATTCCATAGGTGCCATCCCTCGAGTGGCCTCGGATATTTGCTCCCGTTATGTGGGAGGGACAAATCCTATCTACATCACTCACCATCTCTAAGCTTGCTTCCTATTGTGCCCAACATGCGCTTTTATAACTACCCAGTTACGGAGTAGCGTTTGACGTTGTCAGAGCACAATATTCCACAACTAGGGGATCTAGTGACTTCAAGTCTAAGGATGATAATATCCTATCACCGCGAGAAGCGCTTGTGACTTTACATAACTATGTAGCCTTCTCGGATTTGGGTCAATCCGGTATGTCATTACTCCTAATACATACCCATGTGTTGGATCATGATATCTCCATATCAATCCAACCCCATACTAGTCTATAGATGGCGATCATCCTGTTAACACGATTTGTAGATCTAAGGACTTCGTTATATTAATCAACTCTGGCAGGTGTAGCAAACGGCCCACACACATCAGTATGTATGAGTGCTAATTGCTCACTAGTCCTTTCACCTTTCTTGTTGAAAGGGGAATTTGTCATCTTTCCTAACAAACAAGACTCACATGTCTCATATGATTCAAAATCAAATGAGTCTAGAAATCCATTCTTATGGAGTCTAGATACACGTTTCTCATTTATATGGCCTAGACGACAATGCCATAGATAAGCAGGATTTAAATCATTCATTTTAATCCTCTTAGTATTTATGTTATAGATTGGATAGCTTAGATCAAGGATATATAATCCATTAAATGATTGCGCACTACAATAGTGAATATTATCAAAATAAATGGAACAACAATTGTTCTTTATTGAAATAGTAAAAGCTTTCTTGTCTAAACAAGATAAGGAAATAATGTTCTTACTCATAGCAGAAACATAAAAGCAATTATCTAATTCTAATACTAATCCAGAAGGCAGAGATAGCCTATACACGCCTATAGCCAATGCAGCAACTCTTGCTCCATTCCCAACGCGCAAGTCCACCTCTCCTTTTGCTAATATTCTAATTCTACTTAGATCCTGCATATTTCGACAAATATGAGATCCACATCCAGTATTCAATACCCATGATGAAGAAGTAGTTAAATTAACATCTATAACAAAAATACCTGGTGGTTGTGGGATCACTATCCCAAGCCTTTTATCCTCCAGATACTTTGGGCAATTCGTTTTCCAGTGTCCAGGCTGACTGCAGTAGTGACAATCACCCTTGATCACGCATTTGGCCACGCCACCAGCAGGTTTAAGAGCAGTGTCCTTAGGTTTAGCAACTTCCTTGCCTTGACCCTCGGAAGTAGAGGCAAACATTTGCCCTTTCCTTTCTGCACAATCATTATGGCCTTGCCATTTCCCTTGTTGATGGATTGTTCAGCTGTCCTCAACATATTGAGTAGCTCTAGTAGAGGTTTGGCGATCTTATTCATGTTATAGTTCATGATGAACTGTCCATAACTATCCGGCAACGACTGCAGAATGAGATCCGTGGCCAACTCTTGACCAATCGGGGACCCTAGGCGATCGAGATTCTCAAGATACCCGATCATCCGCAACACATGCGGTCCTACTGGGTTCCCTTCCGCCAAGTGACTCTTGAACAATGCCCGAGAAACTTGATACCGTTCAACCCTTGCCTGCTCTTGAAAGAGCTGCTTCAAGTGTTCGATCATATCGACTGCATTCATGTTCTCATGTTGCTTCTGAAGCTCAAGAGACATGGTGCAAAGCATAAGGCATGCTGCATCATTAGTGAAACAACCCGGAACCTACGGTTCCTTGCTAGTACAACTTAACGATATCCAAGAGTGCTTTAATGGCATAAAAGTAAAGGAGAAACCCTCCTTACAAAGTTTTAAAAGGAAACAACGATGACAAAGTTTGAATTCTCAAAATTCAACTAAATGTTAACAATTTAACTAGGTGATTCCTAGCTTCTTATTCGCCTTCAGCTACGTGTGCACGTTCCCCCACCTTTATTCATAACCTGCGGGTTTTCAAATGGCAAAAGCCGACGCAGAAAAACATTTGTCAGTGAAAACTGAGTAAGACATATACCACAATATGTAAAACAGAGTTTTGGCTGAAAGAGTGAAAAGAATGTAACTGAAGAGATTCCACATTTTAGCTTATTAGTTGAGCTGAGGCGTATTAGAGCCCAGCGGGTAACGATTGCCCGCAGAGAGGTCACGATGCAATAATATCATCACACAGGTACCTCTTGGGATATCACAGTCCATCCCAATTCACCCAGGGCGTTTGTAGGTAGCCCGACACTACCCCGCCCATCACATAGCTAAAGGACCTTAAGTGTCGACACCCCTATACAGTTGTGACCCACACATGCATAGGTAGTACTCTATAGCTTTCACAATTTTATAAACCCGTATAGGTAGGGTATGAAACCCTAGGAGGTCGTCTCACGTGCGCCTCCGGCCATAGCCTTCACACACATCCTCTGTACATCGCCCCATATCATTTATCGTTCATTTATATTCCACAGGAGCATTTTAGAAACATCGGTTCGAAATTCAGAAGTAACCACATATCTTTCAAAAGAATATTTGCAATAGAGATTCTCAAAATTTCAAGACTTTAAACCGTTGTTTGAAACACGAGTACACACGCCAAGAAAACATTTTGATAGTTAAAGTATTGTGCGCATAAACTTACCTGGAATGAGGTGAGAACTTCACACACACAAGCTAGCACTGAACTAGTAGTAGGGGTCCTCGATGAACTCGCCTCCTACGAACTCGGTATCTACAATAATCACATAATCCTAATTAACACATATACATCACACAACAAATTGCAATTAAATTGTCCTATATGAAATGCAAGTGAAATCCCCAATTAATTCCCCAAACAAAATATATTACACTAGCTATAATTTTATGTTTTGAATATAAATTAAAATAAGAAAAAAATAGTGACTTATAATTATAAAAGTAATATTTGAGGTAAAGAAAACTTTATTAGATGTTCTACAATATTTAATTAAATTACTAAGGTGAAATTATATACACAAAGATAGCTATATAAATTTTAAAGTTTAGATAAATGAAAATGGGGAACTTAAACTAAAGTTAAAGCTTGACTATTTTTATTATAAAGTTATATTAACGAAAACCATGTTATAAGTGAAAAGAATTTATTTTGCGATAAACCGAAAACATTACTATTTAGTTGTTTAAGAAAAATATAGTATAAATAATAAACACTTATAAAATACTATTTTAATTTGATTACAAAGTTGCATATTTATTTTTTTTTGAAAAGGATAATTAACTTACAATTGATAAATATGTATATACATAAGAAATACTAATTTATATTATGATAAAGAATAACTTAAATTACAATTAGTTGATATACAAACAGTCCCCTAAACAGTTTCACTTCATACAAAAGCCTACCCCCATTTTTGTAAAAAAAGACACTTTCACACCCCCTGCTTTTACAAACAAAACCCACCCAATTCCTTCTCTGACAAAACCCATCTGCAAAATTTGTTCCTCCACAATCACTCCACAACTCACATGAACAACCAAGAATTCAATTGATAGTAGCAAAACACTTGACTGGTGTTTACCGATTGAAAAGCACGGAGGGGAAAAGTGGCGGCGGCGGTGATTTGTTCCTGCCGCTGCTTGGGGTTCGTCGGAAGAGAGGGAGGCGAACGGTGGTGGTGATGGCGGCGAAGCAGAGGACGACGACGCCGGGTGGTTCAGCGACGCAGAGGGACGACGGACGGCGGCGGCGGGCGGTTCGGCGACGCAGAGGGGCGACGGCGTCGGGCGGTTCTGGGCTTCGGCCTGGGTCTTTGCTCGGCGCCAACAGAGAGCAGAGGGAGATGGCGAGGGAGAGGGACAGCGAGAGAGAGAGAGACAGAGGGTGAGAGGGAGAGAGCTGGGTTTTGCTTGGATTAACCCGATTGAGAAATCGACGGGAGTGATTTCCGGGTTCGATTTCGGAAATGTCAATTCGATGGAATTGATTGCGAGATTGGTCTGTGACTCGATTGGAATGAATCGGGACGAAATTTTGGGAAAAGAGGTGGCCAATGTTGGTTCTTGTCGTGGGTGATTTCGGCCGGAGAATTAGCAGAGAAAGTCTCTGCTCAAAAATGGAAGGGGAAGGAGATGATGAGAGAAAGCGTGTGGTGTGGCGGGTGTACCACTAAGCGCGGTGGTTGGTTACGTAAAAGTTATTAAAAAGATATGTTTTGGTCACGCTACAACGTTACACGACCCACCACACTTCACCCACTAATTTACACCCAACTAACTATATAAAAAAAATTACATCTTAAAAAAAAATATAGAAGAAAACTTTTGATAAAAATATAAATAATAATAATAATAGTAACAATAATAATAATAATAATAATAATGATAATAATAATGAAAAACAACTTTTAGTGCATGTAAACAACTTTTGTAGTTTCAAATAATGGTCCGAAAAATTCGTTAAACAACCTAAAATACCCCCTAAAATATCGGGGTATTACATCACATCTCCCTTAAAACAAAGCTTCGTCCCCGAAGCTTAATGTAAATCGAATCTCCCAATGCAAGTATGTGGTATGCAGTTCTAATGTGCACATAATAACAAGACAAGACAGGTAATTAAATATACGGCTGTTAAATCACATCTCCCTTAAAAGGAGTGACGTCCCCGTCACTCGGCTCATACCTTGTCGAAGAGGTGTGGGTAACGTTTCCTCATGTCTGCCTCGGCTTCCCAAGTTTCCTCTTCCGTTTGGTGGTTTGACCAAAGAACCTTGACCAGCGTGGTGGACTTGGTACGGGTGTTCCTGGTCTTTTTATCAAGGATTTTGATTGGTTGTTGTTCAAAGGTAAGAGAGGGATCGAGTTCAACAGGCTCGGGATCAATGATATGGCTGGGGTCGGGTACATAAGCTTTGAGTTGGGACACATGAAAGACGTTATGGACTCTACCTAGGCTGTTAGGAAGATTCAGGCGATAGGCTACCTCTCCTATACGATCAAGTACTTCGTAGGGTCCAATGAACTTGGGGCTTAATTTTCCTTTCTGATTGAAACGCATAACCCCCTTTGTAGGTGAAACCCTTAAGAACACTTTGTCACCAACTTTGAATTCCAATGGCCTTCTCTTCAAATCCGCGTAAGACTTTTGTCGATCCTGGGCCGCTTTCATCCTTTGCTGGATCATTCGAATCTGGTTTGTCGAGTCCTCGATCATTTGTGGCCCAAGAATGATAGTCTCGCTGATGTCACTCCAACACAGCGGTGTCCTGCACTTCCTCCCATACAGTGCTTCGTAGGGTGCCATCCCTATGCTAGCATGGTAGCTGTTGTTGTACGAGAATTCAATAAGTGGTAACTTGTCCACCCATGAACCTCCAAAGTCTAAAATGCAAGCTCGTAGCATGTCTTCTAACGTTTGAATCGTTCTTTCGGTCTGGCCATCCGTAGCTGGGTGAAACGCTGTGCTGAACCTTAGCTCGGTACCCATGGCTTTTTGTAGCTCCTTCCAGAAGTGTGATAAGAAGTTTGGATCCCTATCTGAAATAATCGAGCTAGGTACTCCATGTAGTCTTACTACATTCTTGATGTATGCATCCGCCCTCTTTTCCATGTCCCACGTGTCCTTCATGGGAATGAATCTTGCAGTTTTCGTCAATCTATCGATCTC